>CM068370.1:330197774-331397774 GCA_034769895.1 Magicicada septendecula
ATCAGTCGGGGGGCTCTCTTGACCTAATACCCTGCTGTCCTTATAATACATAATACATAAATAATATCGATTGCTGGAGCTATCTCATCAGTCAATCACATTTAATAATCACTAGTCTATTCACGACTAAATCAAATAAAAATAATACAATAATATATTCTTGGGATGGTTCACTCAGTTTAAATTCTCAGATCTAAATATTTCTTTCCATTGATTCCTTCAGATGTCCATTTTCTTGTGGTGATATTAATAACATTTTTATTTTTAATTGGTACTATCTTCTTTCCTTCTTTATCAGTACTGCTTAATCTTCATTTTTCATCCACTATCTTTATTCAATTAAAACATAACAAGTATCTGTATCTATAGTTGTTGCTGATTCTCTCACAATCATGATAGGTTATTCATAGTAATTTCGTTTCTACTCTCGTCTTATTTTCATTGTCGATTGTCTACATTTGTCTTTTCTTATTCATTTTATAACACTTTGGTTTCTCCTGATTCATGGATGTTGTCTCTTTCTTTTATATTCCAATAATAAGTTCATAATTATATTTAATAAGAGGTGCTTATTTTGTTTAGAATTTTGAAAATTTTTCAAATTCGCTAATTCACTTGGTTCAAAATAACATTGTCAAAATGTACTGTAAGTTGTCCTTACTATTGGTTTGAATTTTGAGATTTATTCAAAGATGGTTTTAATTGGCTTCATAATACATTTTTAAGGAAACTTGGTTGTATGTTCCCTTAATCTTTTTCGTCTCCACATCACTAATTACATAAGTATTGTTGTTATTGTTTTTTACAACAACATATGGTCCGTTATACAGTAATAATAGCTTTTTTGCTATTCCTTCCTTAGAACTTGGTAATTCGCGGTTTTTTAACAATACTTTGTCTCCAATCTTGTACTGGATTATTTTCTGCTGAATTATTTTCTATTTTTCCTTCTTTTCTCCACTTGCTCATTCAGTTTGCTGTGGAATCTCACGTTGTCGAACTGGTAAGCTGGGTTGTTTGGGAATTTGATTATTTCAATAATTTCTCGGGGCGGTAGTCTTTCATGCATTATAGTATATGGAGTATCTTGTATTTCTTCATGGTAAGCTAGGTTGATAAAGCTTTCTGTTTGTGTAATGTAGTCACTCCACTTCTGGTGTTTATCGAAACAATAGGTCCTGAGGATCCTGCCGACCTCCCTCAGTACTCTTTCCGCAGGATTGCTATTTGGGTGATAGACAGATGTTTTATATGTCTTGACACCTAGGTCTAATAAAGTCTCCTTCCATACCCTTCCTCGGAACTGAGTCCCATGATCTGTAATAATTGACCTTGGAGTTCCTAATTCTGGTATGTATTGTTGGATTACTATTTGCAGAATCTTTTTTGTAGTTGCCCGATTAATGGGGTATAGTTTTGTAAATTTGGAGTAATGGTCGAACATGATTATTATGAATTTGTATTGTTTTCTCCCTCCACTGCGAGGTAATGGTCCACACACATCTAAAAACACTCTCTCTAATTTACCAGTTGACGTAATTGGCTGCATTATTCCTTCTGTTTTTTCATTATTGCATTTTGCCAATTGACAGATGTGGCACTGCCGAATACATTCTCTAACTCTCCGGTTGATATTCTTAATGTAAGTGTGTTCCTCAAGTGCTTTCATCACATTTAATGCACCCATATGCCCATATCGACTATGGTAGTCCAGTATCAATTCTTTTTCTAAAGCTTTAGGTATCACCACCTTCCATGATCCTTGGTTATTATTTGGTTTGTAAAATAATATGTCTTCATGTAGACAGTAATATGCAGTAATTTTTTCATCCTGTTGGATCAGTCTTTGCCTAAAATTGTTGATTTTTGTATCCTCTGTTTGTTGTTGTGAAATTGATTTCATGATGTTTTCCAAATCTTATTTGTTTTTTATGATAGTATATACCTTGACGATTGTTTGTTTCCTTTTCCCCTTCAAAAGTTTGCTGTTCTATGTTAATCAGGGACAATATATCTGCAGCAATATTCTGTTTTCCTGGAACATACTCCCAATTTATATGGTATTCCTGTAGTGCAAGTATCCACCTTGTCAATCTTCCATGGTTAAGCTTGCAATTTTTTAGGAAAGATATTGACTTACGATCACTTCTCACAGTTATCGGGTATCCAAGAATATAGGTTCTGAATTTTCCACAAGCGAATACAACGCTTAATAACTCCTTTTCCGTTACACTATAGTTGCGTTCACATCCATTAAGCATTCTGCTTGCAAAACTCACCACCTGATGGTTTCCCTCACTATCTTCTTGATATAATACAGATCCTAAACTTATATCACTGGCATCGCAGTTCATGAAGAAAGGTTTGTCGAAATTAGGATGTTTTAATATAACTGAATTTAAGAAATTATGCTTGATCATTTGGAGTAAGTTGTCTTGTTCCTGTCCCCATGACCATTTGTTCTTGGATGATAATTGTGGAGAAAACTTCGCTGTCATTTCAGAATAATTTCTCTGAAACTTCCTATAGTAATTGCAAAGTCCCAGAAATGATTGAAGTTGCTTTTTATTTTTAGGACTTGGGAACTTCTGGATAGCTTCTATCTTTTCATTGGATGGTGTTATTCCTTGTCTTGATAAGTTAAAACCCAGGATCTGGACTTCACTGGCGATAAGTTTGGACTTTTGAAGTTTTAGGGTGACGTTATTGTCTGATAATTTTTGTAATACTTGCCCTACTCTGTCACAATGGTCTTCCCAATTCACTGAAGTAATCAACAAGTCATCCACATAGACTGTGGTAAATGGAATAGTATCTGGACCCAATACCTGGTCCATACATCTTACGAATACAGCTACTGAGTTTACCAGTCCAAACGGTAGTCGCTTGAACTGGTAGTTCCTCCCTTCGAAAATAAAGGCGACGTACTTTCGACTATCTGGGTGTAACTCCACCTGCCAATACCCAAAAACAGTATCCCAGGTGCTGATAAATTGTATGCCATTAAATTTTTTCAGTATCTCCTCAATCTCTCCGGGAGATTTTCTGTCATTAACTATGATTTTATTGATATCTCTAGTATCCAAACAGAGTCGTACTTTGCCATCTTTCTTGGGAACGGCTATTAACGGACTAGTATATGGGGAACAGCTATACTCAATAATATCTTCTGCTATCATTTTGTCTAGTTCAGTCCTCACTGCTTCTTTTAATGCATAAGCAACGGGATATGATTTCTTATTAAAATTTACAGGCGCCTTGAATTGTAGTGTAAATTGATAATTTTTTACTTTACCAGGTATATCAGAGAAAACATATCGGTATTTATTATATATTGATATTAACTTTTCTATTTGTTGTGTAGTTAAATTACATTCATTTTGTTCTGACCGAAATTGTCGGATCTCTTCTAATTTTTGCAACCATAAACTGTCTTCACTCCCAAAGTATCCCCTTCTTATATTCCATGAATCATCTTGATTATTATTGAATTTTCTTATACTATTAATACTATTGCATGACGGTACATTTTTATTTTCTACTAATTTTGCTGTCCATTCTATATTATCCATTTTTAATGATACTATGGCCTGTCTCATGTCAATTATTGCTGAGTATTTTCTCAAAATATCACAGCCTATTAGTAGATTAAATGGTAGATTACTAGCTATTAGAAAAATCATAGGTATAGCTACATTTCCGCTGGTCACTGCTAATGATACCTGTTTTCTTATTGACTTGTTTTGCCTTCCGGTGGCTCCAATTAAAATTATATTCTGGATTGGTAGAGTCGGTAAGATGATCTTACTTAATTTTTGAATTTGTGGCATTCGTTGTTATCGATTAACGACACGTTTGCACCCGTATCTATCATGAATCTTTTGTCTATTCCATTTACTTGGGCGATAATATATGCAATCTCATTATTTAAATTATTGTTCGTTATTGTATCTTCGTTTAGCAATTCTTCTCTCACATTTTTTAAGAAATGATTATGCACTATGGTAATGGTATTGTCAGTCGTTTTGTCTCGTCCTAGTAAGTACCCAAATTGTCGGTTCAGTGATGGGACCTGTTGGTTTTTCACTGCCGTGGTCCGTTTAAATCAGGGCTGATCTCCTCGGTCCTGTTGTCTGGTTGATCGGGTCTGTCTCTATTATGTAATTCTTGTATGTCACTGGCGTTATTATTGAACGTCACTATGTTTCTGTTGCTCCTGTCATCGTCGCAGCTCCTACTTCGTCTATGTTCATCCCGGTAGCGGTGGTTATTCTCTTCCTGAAAATTTCTCTCCCGGTTCCCATCATAATTCATTCGTCCATGGTACGAACGTCTTCCCATATCTCTATATTCGATGTTCACATAATTCACATGCCTTCGATATGTTTGGTTTTGGTTGTTATAATTGCCATTATTATTCTGTCTGTAACGGTTATCGTAATTGTTTTGATAACCTCGGTTGTTCTGGTAATGGTTGTCTCTATCATTGGCACGCTGGTATCCGTTATTATTATTTGTAGGAGAGCTACAGTAATAGTGGTTGTTGTTATTGTTGTCGTTATTTGTCGCATTATTTCATGGATAGTTGTTATTGTTATTGTTATTTTGGTAACTACGTTGATAGTGGTTACCGTTGTTGTTGTTGTAATTGTTATTATTTGATCTATTCCCGTTGTTTTCATATCGGGCGTCGCGGCGACCATTATTTCTATCCATTTCATCGCTCCTTCATCTGTATTGGAGGAAGCTCTTCTCTTGTTCCATTTCCGCTAATGATGCCGACATCTCCTCAATGGTTTGTATTCGTCCGTTTATTCGGCCTCTCGTAATTTCCCCACCATAGTGATAAGCTAATAGCCTCACTAAACATTCGGTAGGAATGGCAGGCTCTAAATGTCTGGCTATGTTGATCTTACCCAGAAAGTATGCGGTCGGAGTTTGTTTGCCGTGTAGATCATATCGGCCCAATCCTATGTCACTCCTTATCATATGTTGTGTGGCGTCAGACCAGTACTTGGATTTAAATTGTTTTTTAAATTCTTGGTAATTTTGTATATTCGGCCGCATCGCCGTCCACCAATTGTCATAGACTTTTCTGAACATTTCGTCCAGCATACTTCTAATTACAAACCATCTGTCTTCTCCGGTTTTTGCTATTTTTCTTCTACCCGTTCTAGGAATAGCATGGGGTTTCTTCTATAATTCTGGAAGTCGATAACTTCTCGGTTTTCCTCACATGTGGTATGGGCACCGGTACATTGTCTGTTTTTTAGAGAGTTAATTTCATCTCTATGGGCAGTTGTTTGGTCTTGTACTCGATTAAGACTAGTACCTATGCTTTCTAATCTTTCTCTCATCACTGCTTGATTGGTTTGTATATTTTCTATTCGTCCATTCGTTTTTCCCCGACGCTCAGTATCTCTTGGTTCATCCGCTCACACTTTTCCTTGGTCTCGGATTCTACCCTTTTAATTTCAGTCACCGGTTCTTCTAGCTTCTTGTCCCATTCTTCCTGCAATTGCCGGTTATTAATTTCCATCTTTTTATTCCACTCTTCCTTTAATGACTCTTTGTGTTCATCCAATTTTTTCATGGTTTCCTGGTAATTTCCTTTCAATTCTTCCCTCAATGCTCTATTATTTTCTCCTCCATTTTCCTGCTATTCTCTTTCAATTCTCCCATTTTTTCTTCCATTTTCTTATTAGTTTCTTCCAATTTTCGGCTCAATTCCTCCTTTGTCTTTTTATTATCACTCTTTATTTCCTCCATGGACTGTTTATTGTCCTTTTTTAACTCCTCCATCCTTTCTTCCATTTTCTTATTAGTCTCTTCCGTTTTTCGGCTTATTTCCTCCATAGACTGTTTATTGTCCTTCATTTCGTCCATTAGTTTCTTATTACTTTCCTCCATCTTTTCTTCCATTTTCTTATTACTCTCCTCCATTTTTTTATCAGTTTCCTGCATTAATTCCATCATACGTTTAATAATTTCTTGCGTCTTCTCACTTTCTGTTTGTGTGGATTCTTCTGGTTGTTTCTCCGGAGCCTTCCTTATTATAGTTTCTACTTCCTCAACCGGTGTTGCTTCCTTGTCTTCCATGCTTAATTCGCTTACTTTCTTGGTTTCAGCCGCTCGTTTGCGCGATGTTTCTCACTTCCTCATTTTCGTTTATTTCTGGTTGTTTAATTATAAATTGTATTTTAATTTATCGCCTCACACGTTGGTTCGCCAATTTGTAACGATTTATACTAGACGACTTAATTCGCCGCACGTTGGATTCGTCAATTTGTAATGATATTTATATGTTTAGTATATTATATTAAACCCCACTGTTGGTTTCGTCAATTCGTAACAAATTTAATATGTATGTTGTACGGTAAATTATTTTGCCACGGTTGTATTCTACCGCTCGCTCCCTCTATGCATGCAGTCCCAATGACGTCACTCGGAGTTGCCAACAGTTGCTCCGTCCGCTGTGCTATGCTATAGTGATTCTTAATTGAAACAGTATAATAATGCAAAGATAACACCAAACAGATATATTCCTTTTAACAATTTTTATTCAGATGAAGTATTGATTAATTACTTCTCGTTTGTCTTTACTGTAATTACAATTATGACAAAATTATGCGTCTTCATTCATAAGTTGGTAGTAGCTAAAATAAAGTGCTCTATGCTGGATTTCGACAAGCAAAAGAATGATGCAGTTTGTTATTATTTCAATGAAATAAATAATCTCAGGGCGTATCTGGTTCGGGAATTATGGTTACACAAATAATACAACTCTTAAAATCAAAATACAAACTTCACAATATAAGGATATTACAAGGTTTTGATGTGCAAAGTGCAAACTGGTAGTCGTGTATTGGTTACTCACTATTATAGGTTATGAACAGTTTAGATGCTTATTAGTTATCGTTAGTTTTTATGGTGTTCAAAAAAGGTGTAAAACTCAATTGGTGTTATATTCGAGTGTTCTTTAGTGTTGGTGTAGGATAGTGTCTGTAGTTTTATTTTGTTTAATTCCTAGATAGTCATGTACACAAGTGTAGCTGTTGTCACATAAGATAATAAATTGTTCAAATTCACCAAATCCTCTTCTTTTTTCTTCCAGGACGAAGATAGGGTCCAAGTCTTCTTTGCTTCTTCTCCCCGGATCTAAATTCTTCTGAATTAAATTATTGATGTTCTTTTGTTATTATAACATTTTGTATTGACTATCTCAATTCGTTTTACAAAGTCTGGTATGTGTTTTCACTGTTTAAAATATAATTATCTGAGACGTTTTATTAACGCGTCTGTCTTCAATGACCGTTGTTAAAGAAGTCCTATTTTATTTATCTGAATTTTTGGTTGCTAAGGTAAAACTTGAAATCCGGTTGGTTGATTCAGATATACATTGTCATACAAATTCATTATTTCAATGTCTGAATTTGGTCAAAAACTTTTAAATTAGTATATCTTTTTTGTACTGATTGGGAATTTAAAACTACTAGCATCATTATTTTGGTCTTAACATTTGTGACATATAGACACCAAACATGCCTCTTTTTGCTTAAGAAATACTGTTGTTACATTTTTGCTATCTGAATTTTTCTTAAATAACATAAAACTGATTATTTCGATTCCATATTTGTTGTGTATACTATTAACTATAAACCTATCCATATTACAACATTTGTTTTATAAAATTCTAACAGTATTTCCTAAAATTTACAAAATTCCAAAGTTTTTATAGGCCTATGTCTTGACATGTTAAATTTCTATTTTCTGTTATTGTAACACCTATTAATTATGCAACTACCATCAAAACTACTCCCTATAACTCTATTAATATTATCATTTAAAAATATAACAATAATTATTACAGTAACAACATAAAAAAACATAATTCACATTTTGTGATTAAACATTTGTATATGCCTGGTTACATGCATACTGCATAAGGCATATCATACATATATTATTTAATAAAACTATAAATAACATCAACACAACTTTAAACGTGTTTAAGAACATAAAAAGGAAAGTAATCATTTAATAATGATTTTCTATTTTTCCATTTTTCCTAGGTAGTTCAGCCATTGCTGTAGCCTACTAGGTGCTTTTTCTGTTTCTTTTTATACATTTGACAATTATTATTAGATTATACATTATTTTCTTGATAACATTATGTCCACTATTATTTACACTACTAGTTGCATGTTTTCATGTATCTATAATAATTGTTTTGTTGTATTATTTCATTATATCATTTAGTTAACAATTTACTAATATATTATTTTACATTATATTGTATATTTGGGCCTATTATCCCTCAATTTGTATTTTGATTATTTTTATATTTTGATACATTTAATAAAACAATTTGTTTACTTATAGTAATGGTACATAATGCTGTCTGTCTTTATAAGTATTATTCTTGTCATTATTTGAACTTCATGTCATCATCGGGGTATTTTGCATCACTTTACCTAAACATTAATTTGGGTACGGTCAGTTATAGTACAAGTCAGTCTAAAGTAGTTATTTGTTCATCTTCACTATCATTTTTAAAAGATATTTTTCTTCTTGTTCAGTTTCTTATCCATGATCTTCATTAAATCTGGTACGATATCAAGCTATGCCAAATGTAATGTTACATACTACCCTGCCACCAAATTTGATTATTTTAATAAAATAATATATTTTGTTGAAATTATCAATTATTTTATCTTTCATATTATCACTCTTTATCTTTTTTATGATCTGGTATACTTGTCTTTAATTATAAGTGTTCTATCCCTGGAACATGTTACCTCCCTAACAAATTAATCACCATCACATATATTTTGGAATCAGTCGGGGGGCTCTCTTGACCTAATACCCTGCTGTCCTTATAATACATAATACATAAATAATATCGATTGCTGGAGCTATCTCATCAGTCAATCACATTTAATAATCACTAGTCTATTCACGACTAAATCAAATAAAAATAATACAATAATATATTCTTGGGATGGTTCACTCAGTTTAAATTCTCAGATCTAAATATTTCTTTCCATTGATTCCTTCAGATGTCCATTTTCTTGTGGTGATATTAATAACATTTTTATTTTTAATTGGTACTATCTTCTTCCTTCTTTATCAGTACTGCTTAATCTTCATTTTTCATCCACTATCTTTATTCAATTAAAACATAACAAGTATCTGTATCTATAGTTGTTGCTGATTCTCTCACAATCATGATAGGTTATTCATAGTAATTTCGTTTCTACTCTCGTCTTATTTTCATTGTCGATTGTCTACATTTGTCTTTTCTTATTCATTTTATAACACTTTGGTTTCTCCTGATTCATGGATGTTGTCTCTTTCTTTTATATTCCAATAATAAGTTCATAATTATATTTAATAAGAGGTGCTTATTTTGTTTAGAATTTTGAAAATTTTTCAAATTCGCTAATTCACTTGGTTCAAAATAACATTGTCAAAATGTACTGTAAGTTGTCCTTACTATTGGTTTGAATTTTGAGATTTATTCAAAGATGGTTTTAATTGGCTTCATAATACATTTTTAAGGAAACTTGGTTGTATGTTCCCTTAATCTTTTTCGTCTCCACATCACTAATTACATAAGTATTTTTGTTATTGTTTTTTACAACAACATATGGTCCGTTATACAGTAATAATAGCTTTTTTGCTATTCCTTCCTTAGAACTTGGTAATTCGCGGTTTTTTAACAATACTTTGTCTCCAATCTTGTACTGGATTATTTTCTGCTGAATTATTTTCTATTTTTCCTTCTTTTCTCCACTTGCTCATTCAGTTTGCTGTGGAATCTCACGTTGTCGAACTGGTAAGCTGGGTTGTTTGGGAATTTGATTATTTCAATAATTTCTCGGGGCGGTAGTCTTTCATGCATTATAGTATATGGAGTATCTTGTATTTCTTCATGGTAAGCTAGGTTGATAAAGCTTTCTGTTTGTGTAATGTAGTCACTCCACTTCTGGTGTTTATCGAAACAATAGGTCCTGAGGATCCTGCCGACCTCCCTCAGTACTCTTTCCGCAGGATTGCTATTTGGGTGATAGACAGATGTTTTATATGTCTTGACACCTAGGTCTAATAAAGTCTCCTTCCATACCCTTCCTCGGAACTGAGTCCCATGATCTGTAATAATTGACCTTGGAGTTCCTAATTCTGGTATGTATTGTTGGATTACTATTTGCAGAATCTTTTTTGTAGTTGCCCGATTAATGGGGTATAGTTTTGTAAATTTGGAGTAATGGTCGAACATGATTATTATGAATTTGTATTGTTTTCTCCCTCCACTGCGAGGTAATGGTCCACACACATCTAAAAACACTCTCTCTAATTTACCAGTTGACGTAATTGGCTGCATTATTCCTTCTGTTTTTTCATTATTGCATTTTGCCAATTGACAGATGTGGCACTGCCGAATACATTCTCTAACTCTCCGGTTGATATTCTTAATGTAAGTGTGTTCCTCAAGTGCTTTCATCACATTTAATGCACCCATATGCCCATATCGACTATGGTAGTCCAGTATCAATTCTTTTTCTAAAGCTTTAGGTATCACCACCTTCCATGATCCTTGGTTATTATTTGGTTTGTAAAATAATATGTCTTCATGTAGACAGTAATATGCAGTAATTTTTTCATCCTGTTGGATCAGTCTTTGCCTAAAATTGTTGATTTTTGTATCCTCTGTTTGTTGTTGTGAAATTGATTTCATGATGTTTTCCAAATCTTATTTGTTTTTTATGATAGTATATACCTTGACGATTGTTTGTTTCCTTTTCCCCTTCAAAAGTTTGCTGTTCTATGTTAATCAGGGACAATATATCTGCAGCAATATTCTGTTTTCCTGGAACATACTCCCAATTTATATGGTATTCCTGTAGTGCAAGTATCCACCTTGTCAATCTTCCATGGTTAAGCTTGCAATTTTTTAGGAAAGATATTGACTTACGATCACTTCTCACAGTTATCGGGTATCCAAGAATATAGGTTCTGAATTTTCCACAAGCGAATACAACGCTTAATAACTCCTTTTCCGTTACACTATAGTTGCGTTCACATCCATTAAGTATTCTGCTTGCAAAACTCACCACCTGATGGTTTCCCTCACTATCTTCTTGATATAATACAGATCCTAAACTTATATCACTGGCATCGCAGTTCATGAAGAACGGTTTGTCGAAAATAGGATGTTTTAATATAACTGAATTTAAGAAATTATGCTTGATCTTTTGGAGTAAGTTGTCTTGTTCCTGTCCCCATGACCATTTGTTCTTGGATGATAATTGTGGAGAAAACTTCGCTGTCATTTCAGAATAATTTCTCTGAAACTTCCTATAGTAATTGCAAAGTCCCAGAAATGATTGAAGTTGCTTTTTATTTTTAGGACTTGGGAACTTCTGGATAGCTTCTATCTTTTCATTGGATGGTGTTATTCCTTGTCTTGATAAGTTATAACCCAGGATCTGGACTTCACTGGCGATAAGTTTGGACTTTTGAAGTTTTAGGGTGACGTTATTGTCTGATAATTTTTGTAATACTTGCCCTACTCTGTCACAATGGTCTTCCCAATTCACTGAAGTAATCAACAAGTCATCCACATAGACTGTGGTAAATGGAATAGTATCTGGACCCAATACCTGGTCCACACATCTTACGAATACAGCTACTGAGTTTACCAGTCCAAACGGTAGTCGCTTGAACTGGTAGTTCCTCCCTTCGAAAATAAAGGCGACGTACTTTCGACTATCTGGGTGTAACTCCACCTGCCAATACCCAAAAACAGTATCCCAGGTGCTGATAAATTGTATGCCATTAAATTTTTTCAGTATCTCCTCAATCTCTCCGGGAGATTTTCTGTCATTAACTATGATTTTATTGATATCTCTAGTATCCAAACAGAGTCGTACTTTGCCATCTTTCTTGGGAACGGCTATTAACGGACTAGTATATGGGGAACAGCTATACTCAATAATATCTTCTGCTATCATTTTGTCTAGTTCAGTCCTCACTGCTTCTTTTAATGCATAAGCAACGGGATATGATTTCTTATTAAAATTTACAGGCGCCTTGAATTGTAGTGTAAATTGATAATTTTTTACTTTACCAGGTATATCAGAGAAAACATATCGGTATTTATTATATATTGATATTAACTTTTCTATTTGTTGTGTAGTTAAATTACATTCATTTTGTTCTGACCGAAATTGTCGGATCTCTTCTAATTTTTGCAACCATAAACTGTCTTCACTCCCAAAGTATCCCCTTCTTATATTCCATGAATCATCTTGATTATTATTGAATTTTCTTATACTATTAATACTATTGCATGACGGTACATTTTTATTTTCTACTAATTTTGCTGTCCATTCTATATTATCCATTTTTAATGATACTATGGCCTGTCTCATGTCAATTATTGCTGAGTATTTTCTCAAAATATCACAGACTATTAGTAGATTAAATGGTAGATTACTAGCTATTAGAAAAATCATAGGTATAGCTACATTTCCGCTGGTCACTGCTAATGATACCTGTTTTCTTATTGACTTGTTTTGCCTTCCGGTGGCTCCAATTAAAATTATATTCTGGATTGGTAGAGTCGGTAAGATGATCTTACTTAATTTTTGAATTTTGTGGCATTCGTTGTTATCGATTAACGACACGTTTGCGCCCGTATCTATCATGAATCTTTTGTCTATTCCATTTACTTGGGCGATAATATATGCAATCTCATTATTTAAATTATTGTTCGTTATTGTATCTTCGTTTAGCAATTCTTCTCTCACATTTTTTAAGAAATGATTATGCACTATGGTAATGGTATTGTCAGTCGTTTTGTCTCGTCCTAGTAAGTACCCAAATTGTCGGTTCAGTGATGGGACCTGTTGGTTTTTCACTGCCGTGGTCCGTTTAAATCAGGGCTGATCTCCTCGGTCCTGTTGTCTGGTTGATCGGGTCTGTCTCTATTATGTAATTCTTGTATGTCACTGGCGTTATTATTGAACGTCACTATGTTTCTGTTGCTCCTGTCATCGTCGCAGCTCCTACTTCGTCTATGTTCATCCCGGTAGCGGTGGTTATTCTCTTCCTGAAAATTTCTCTCCCGGTTCCCATCATAATTCATTCGTCCATGGTACGAACGTCTTCCCATATCTCTATATTCGATGTTCACATAATTCACATGCCTTCGATATGTTTGGTTTTGGTTGTTATAATTGCCATTATTATTCTGTCTGTAACGGTTATCGTAATTGTTTTGATAACCTCGGTTGTTCTGGTAATGGTTGTCTCTATCATTGGCACGCTGGTATCCGTTATTATTATTTGTAGGAGAGCTACAGTAATAGTGGTTGTTGTTATTGTTGTCGTTATTTGTCGCATTATTTCATGGATAGTTGTTATTGTTATTGTTATTTTGGTAACTACGTTGATAGTGGTTACCGTTGTTGTTGTTGTAATTGTTATTATTTGATCTATTCCCGTTGTTTTCATATCGGGCGTCGCGGCGACCATTATTTCTATCCATTTCATCGCTCCTTCATCTGTATTGGAGGAAGCTCTTCTCTTGTTCCATTTCCGCTAATGATGCCGACATCTCCTCAATGGTTTGTATTCGTCCGTTTATTCGGCCTCTCGTAATTTCCCCACCATAGTGATAAGCTAATAGCCTCACTAAACATTCGGTAGGAATGGCAGGCTCTAAATGTCTGGCTATGTTGATCTTACCCAGAAAGTATGCGGTCGGAGTTTGTTTGCCGTGTAGATCATATCGGCCCAATCCTATGTCACTCCTTATCATATGTTGTGTGGCGTCAGACCAGTACTTGGATTTAAATTGTTTTTTAAATTCTTGGTAATTTTGTATATTCGGCCGCATCGCCGTCCACCAATTGTCATAGACTTTTCTGAACATTTCGTCCAGCATACTTCTAATTACAAACCATCTGTCTTCTCCGGTTTTTGCTATTTTTCTTCTACCCGTTCTAGGAATAGCATGGGGTTTCTTCTATAATTCTGGAAGTCGATAACTTCTCGGTTTTCCTCACATGTGGTATGGGCACCGGTACATTGTCTGTTTTTTAGAGAGTTAATTTCATCTCTATGGGCAGTTGTTTGGTCTTGTACTCGATTAAGACTAGTACCTATGCTTTCTAATCTTTCTCTCATCACTGCTTGATTGGTTTGTATATTTTCTATTCGTCCATTCGTTTTTCCCCGACGCTCAGTATCTCTTGGTTCATCCGCTCACACTTTCCCTTGGTCTCGGATTCTACCCTTTTAATTTCAGTCACCGGTTCTTCTAGCTTCTTGTCCCATTCTTCCTGCAATTGCCGGTTATTAATTTCCATCTTTTTATTCCACTCTTCCTTTAATGACTCTTTGTGTTCATCCAATTTTTTCATGGTTTCCTGGTAATTTCCTTTCAATTCTTCCCTCAATGCTCTATTATTTTCGTCTATTTTCTCCTCCATTTTCCTGCTATTCTCTTTCAATTCTCCCATTTTTTCTTCCATTTTCTTATTAGTTTCTTCCAATTTTCGGCTCAATTCCTCCTTTGTCTTTTTATTATCACTCTTTATTTCCTCCATGGACTGTTTATTGTCTTTTTTTAACTCCTCCATCCTTTCTTCCATTTTCTTATTAGTCTCTTCCGTTTTTCGGCTTATTTCCTCCATAGACTGTTTATTGTCCTTCATTTCGTCCATTAGTTTCTTATTACTTTCCTCCATCTTTTCTTCCATTTTCTTATTACTCTCCTCCATTTTTTTATCAGTTTCCTGCATTAATTCCATCATACGTTTAATAATTTCTTGCGTCTTCTCACTTTCTGTTTGTGTGGATTCTTCTGGTTGTTTCTCCGGAGCCTTCCTTATTATAGTTTCTACTTCCTCAACCGGTGTTGCTTCCTTGTCTTCCATGCTTAATTCGCTTACTTTCTTGGTTTCAGCCGCTCGTTTGCGCGATGTTTCTCACTTCCTCATTTTCGTTTATTTCTGGTTGTTTAATTATAAATTGTATTTTAATTTATCGCCTCACACGTTGGTTCGCCAATTTGTAACGATTTATACTAGACGACTTAATTCGCCGCACGTTGGATTCGTCAATTTGTAATGATATTTATATGTTTAGTATATTATATTAAACCCCACTGTTGGTTTCGTCAATTCGTAACAAATTTAATATGTATGTTGTACGGTAAATTATTTTGCCACGGTTGTATTCTACCGCTCGCTCCCTCTATGCATGCAGTCCCAATGACGTCACTCGGAGTTGCCAACAGTTGCTCCGTCCGCTGTGCTATGCTATAGTGATTCTTAATTGAAACAGTATAATAATGCAAAGATAACACCAAACAGATATATTCCTTTTAACAATTTTTATTCAGATGAAGTATTGATTAATTACTTCTCGTTTGTCTTTACTGTAATTACAATTATGACAAAATTATGCGTCTTCATTCATAAGTTGGTAGTAGCTAAAATAAAGTGCTCTATGCTGGATTTCGACAAGCAAAAGAATGATGCAGTTTGTTATTATTTCAATGAAATAAATAATCTCAGGGCGTATCTGGTTCGGGAATTATGGTTACACAAATAATACAACTCTTAAAATCAAAATACAAACTTCACAATATAAGGATATTACAAGGTTTTGATGTGCAAAGTGCAAACTGGTAGTCGTGTATTGGTTACTCACTATTATAGGTTATGAACAGTTTAGATGCTTATTAGTTATCGTTAGTTTTTATGGTGTTCAAAAAAGGTGTAAAACTCAATTGGTGTTATATTCGAGTGTTCTTTAGTGTTGGTGTAGGATAGTGTCTGTAGTTTTATTTTGTTTAATTCCTAGATAGTCATGTACACAAGTGTAGCTGTTGTCACATAAGATAATAAATTGTTCAAATTCACCAAATCCTCTTCTTTTTTCTTCCAGGACGAAGATAGGGTCCAAGTCTTCTTTGCTTCTTCTCCCCGGATCTAAATTCTTCTGAATTAAATTATTGATGTTCTTTTGTTATTATAACATTTTGTATTGACTATCTCAATTCGTTTTACAAAGTCTGGTATGTGTTTTCACTGTTTAAAATATAATTATCTGAGACGTTTTATTAACGCGTCTGTCTTCAATGACCGTTGTTAAAGAAGTCCTATTTTATTTATCTGAATTTTTGGTTGCTAAGGTAAAACTTGAAATCCGGTTGGTTGATTCAGATATACATTGTCATACAAATTCATTATTTCAATGTCTGAATTTGGTCAAAAACTTTTAAATTAGTATATCTTTTTTGTACTGATTGGGAATTTAAAACTACTAGCATCATTATTTTGGTCTTAACATTTGTGACATATAGACACCAAACATGCCTCTTTTTGCTTAAGAAATACTGTTGTTACATTTTTGCTATCTGAATTTTTCTTAAATAACTTAAAACTGATTATTTCGATTCCATATTTGTTGTGTATACTATTAACTATAAACCTATCCATATTACAACATTTGTTTTATAAAATTCTAACAGTATTTCCTAAAATTTACAAAATTCCAAAGTTTTTATAGGCCTATGTCTTGACATGTTAAATTTCTATTTTCTGTTATTGTAACACCTATTAAATATGCAACTACCATCAAAACTACTCCCTATAACTCTATTAATATTATCATTTAAAAATATAACAATAATTATTACAGTAACAACATAAAAAAACATAATTCACATTTTGTGATTAAACATTTGTATATGCCTGGTTACATGCATACTGCATAAGGCATATCATACATATATTATTTAATAAAACTATAAATAACATCAACACAACTTTAAACGTGTTTAAGAACATAAAAAGGAAAGTAATCATTTAATAATGATTTTCTATTTTTCCATTTTTCCTAGGTAGTTCAGCCATTGCTGTAGCCTACTAGGTGCTTTTTCTGTTTCTTTTTATACATTTGACAATTATTATTAGATTATACATTATTTTCTTGATAACATTATGTCCACTATTATTTACAATACTAGTTGCATGTTTCCATGTATCTATAATAATTGTTTTGTTGTATTATTTCATTATATCATTCAGTTAACAATTTACTAATATATTATTTTACATTATATTGTATATTTGGGCCTATTATCCCTCAATTTGTATTTTGATTATTTTTATATTTTGATACATTTAATAAAACAATTTGTTTACTTATAGTAATGGTACATAATGCTGTCTGTCTTTATAAGTATTATTCTTGTCATTATTTGAACTTCATGTCATCATCGGGGTATTTTGCATCACTTTACCTAAACATTAATTTGGGTACGGTCAGTTATAGTACAAGTCAGTCTAAAGTAGTTATTTGTTCATCTTCACTATCATTTTTAAAAGATATTTTTCTTCTTGTTCAGTTTCTTATCCATGATCTTCATTAAATCTGGTACGATATCAAGCTATGCCAAATGTAATGTTACATACTACCCTGCCACCAAATTTGATTATTTTAATAAAATAATATATTTTGTTGAAATTATCAATTATTTTATCTTTCATATTATCACTCTTTATCTTTTTTATGATCTGGTATACTTGTCTTTAATTATAAGTGTTCTATCCCTGGAACATGTTACCTCCCTAACAAATTAATCACCATCACATATATTTTGGAATCAGTCGGGGGGCTCCCATTTTTTCTTCCATTTTCTTATTAGTTTCTTCCAATTTTCGGCTCAATTCCTCCTTTGTCTTTTTATTATCGCTCTTTATTTCCTCCATGGACTGTTTATTGTCCTTTTTTAACTCCTCCATCCTTTCTTCCATTTTCTTATTAGTCTCTTCCGTTTTTCGGCTTATTTCCTCCATAGACTGTTTATTGTCCTTCTGTAACGTCTCTATGCTTTTTAGTATTTATTTTATTTCCTTTTAAATTTCTATCGCCTTGCTTATTGGCTTTCAAAGAGAGGTTACAAGTTATATAGAACTAGGCAGGAGCCTAGAGAAGCAAAATTATGCTGGGTCCAGTATGACGGGACTTGCAATAAAACTCGGCTGTAACAGAACGCTAACAATTTATTTTATAATAAATTGTAACAATATATTCAAATCAGAATAACATATGTGCCCAATCACAGGTATGAATACAGGTCTAAAATAGCAAGTATGTATAACTCTTAAGAATAACAAGTGTTTATAAAATTAAGAATAACAAGTGTGTATAAAAATTAAGAATGACAAATGTGTATAAATATAAAACATTACAAGTGCATATACATCAGTGGATACATGCCTATATAATTATCAAATATTCTCACATCTCGTGGCTAGCTAGACACATAACAACACACACAGAACACAAGGTACACCCACTTACAGTTACATTAGTTTTTAACGCACATGCCCCTGGAAAGCACCCACCCAACAGGTAGAATAACTACAATCTTATAACTCGGAAGTGACAAAATATACGCCAATAGGCAACCCGTTCAGCAGAATAACAAAAGCCAAAACCCCCAGGAAGAATAATAATAATTCAGGGAGCACAAACAACCGGCCCACCCCTTTATCCAGCATTGCATGGATCAATGACCCAAGATGAGTGTGTGAACCTTAAGTTCTTTTCACATCATTAATAGAAACTGACAACTACGTCCTCTATTTTCAGAAGGTATTTATAAAATTCTAAACAGTTATTTGACTTCAAAAAAATTACAGAAAGAATCCATCTCTATATACATTAGTAAACAAAATTAATTGTTTGAGGCATTACAATTTCTGAAGATATTGACAATACATAATTTGCTCAATAAGAAAATGATGAATACATGTTTTATAGTCAAAATAACACAGCAAGCTATAAATGGGAAGTCAACCCATATGTGTTGGCCAGTTAAGAAAACTATCAGTTTAGCCCTTGTGCAAGAGGCAAAATCAGCTAAAATATTCCCATTACATTAGGAATTAATTCTATTAGCCTCAAATGACTATAAAAAAAATTAATTAAAGAAAAGAATACAGTAAGGTGGTTGTGCTCTGGCATCTGAGGGAGCGCGCCCACATGTAGTTGACAAAAGTTGACAGGCATTCGACCTGTCTGAAGTTGTACCAGCGTGTCAGAAAAACTAAGTCCCATATTGTAAACCCAAAAAAAGTCCCAAAGAAAAACCACCGGAAAGTCCCCAGCCCTTAAATATGAAATCCCTAGTCAAATTAAAATTTATACACAGCTGTTCCAGCCGGAACAGAACTACTGAGCAATTATTAAATTTTGTAAGGTGTAAAAATTAGATGCAACAATAAAATGGTACAAGATTAAAATCTCTCTGGCGCGCTCTCGCAGTGCAGCACACACTTACAGGCATGACATTTAGTGTAATTTAAATGAGTTATAAAAAAGGTTTATGAAATTTAAGTTATAGTGTTCAGAGTCATGATCACAGCTCAACTTCCCGGTAAACAGTCTGGACACGTGGTCCCATGGCATCTATGCAATATGCAGTAAACGGGCACACTGCCGGCCCGGCCCCAAAAAATGAAATAAGTATAAATATCACCTCAAGTGTGCTGGCGAGTGCAACATAGGAATTCGGTCTCCGTCTCCCTCTTCGTAGGCGATCTTGACATGGTTCACAGCTTGAGCAGATGTTCAGCCCACAGCAAGCCAGGAACCCGGCTTAATGCGAGAACCCTAAGAATTCAAGTAAATTAGAGAACAGTCTATAAGAATGTACACCCGAGTTAAGGTAATTAACCTCTTAACGGGCCGCCAGCTAACTCTCACCAAAGGCACAAAATTAATTAATTAAGTTTTTACAACCTGCTTAAATAGTCTAAATTCAGCCATGGAATAATTGAATTTGCATCACGAACAGAACTTATTAAATTGTGGCATAAGATAAAGTGAACTGTACTCAGTCAACATGCTTCGACAAAATTTTGCAGGTTAAACCGGCCACGTGCAGAGCAGTAATCATAATTTGGTCAAAAAATTTTAACAGCAAGTCACTCACAGCATTGAGAATGTTTTACCTTCAATTAAGTTTCATACACAGAAGCTCTCACACTTCATTCTCTATTTGTGAACATAATTAACAAAGACGGCGACAGTATACTACATGCACCGACACAGATCACTACCTGACTGCACACCAAGTTTCTTTTTGTGATTAATTTTTATGTAAAGCACTTTTACTATGAGAATGACTCTTGAAACTTCTCGCATTATAACAAGAATAATAAGGCATGGCTATACAAAGGGCGTTGCGTACAACAGTAAAAAAAAATATCTCTTACATAACTTTGTCAGGTCGCACACACACACATAAATACGTACTTCACACGATAGCATATATCTTGTTATTAAATATCCACACAACTAATGAAAATACTTAAATCTTACCGGGAGTCGTATTATTCTCTACTCCATCATGTAGAAAGATACAAAACTGCGTAGAACGAATACAAAGAGCGGAGACGAAGGGGGAAGAACTCTGTGAGCGAGGCCAAGCGTTGACTGACTTCTGCAGCACACAATTTCCACTGCACAAGCCGAGCTGCGCGCGCAACCGCACACCGCGCCGCTCCCCTCATACCCCGGACCGAAGTTCGCTAGCTGCCTCACTCACGTATATTAC
The DNA here is from genome assembly GCA_034769895.1 of Magicicada septendecula. Classification (NCBI taxonomy): domain Eukaryota; kingdom Metazoa; phylum Arthropoda; class Insecta; order Hemiptera; family Cicadidae; genus Magicicada; species Magicicada septendecula. Next base: position 330,218,419 of record CM068370.1, read on the forward strand.
AATCATGAAAACTTTCTAGAATTTATATTTTGTAACCGCCGGCTTCGAACCGGCACACTTCATTTCGTCCATTAGTTTCTTATTACTTTCCTCCATCTTTTCTTCCATTTTCTTATTACTCTCCTCCATTTTTTTACCAGTTTCCTGCATTAATTCCAGCATACGTTTAATAATTTCTTGCGTCTTCTCACTTTCTGTTTGTGTGGACTCTTCTGGTTGTTTCTCCGGAGCCTTCCTTATTATAGTTTCTACTTCCTCAACCGGTGTTGCTTCCTTGTCTTCCATGCTTAATTCGCTTACTTTCTTGGTTTCAGCCGCTCGTTTGCGCGATGTTTCTCACTTCCTCATTTTCGTTTATTTCTGGTTGTTTAAATATAAATTGTATTTTAATTTATCGCCTCACACGTTGGTTCGCCAATTTGTAACGATTTATACTAGACGACTTAATTCGCCGCACGTTGGATTCGTCAATTTGTAATGATATTTATATGTTTAGTATATTATATTAAACCCCACTGTTGGTTTCGTCAATTCGTAACAAATTTAATATGTATGTTGTACGGTAAATTATTTTGCCACGGTTGTATTCTACCGCTCGCTCCCTCTATGCATGCAGTCCCAATGACGTCACTCGGAGTTGCCAACAGTTGCTCCGTCCGCTGTGCTATGCTATAGTGATTCTTAATTGAAACAGTATAATAATGCAAAGATAACACCAAACAGATATATTCCTTTTAACAATTTTTATTCACATGAAGTATTGATTAATTACTTCTCGTTTGTCTTTACTGTAATTACAATTATGACTAAATTATGCGTCTTCATTCATAAGTTGGTAGTAGCTAAAATAAAGTGCTCTATGCTGGATTTCGACAAGCAAAAGAATGATGCAGTTTGTTATTATTTCAATGAAATAAATAATCTCAGGGCGTATCTGGTTCGGGAATTATGGTTACACAAATAATACAACTCTTAAAATCAAAATACAAACTTCACAATATAAGGATATTACAAGGTTTTGATGTGCAAAGTGCAAACTGGTAGTCGTGTATTGGTTACTCACTATTATAGGTTATGAACAGTTTAGATGCTTATTAGTTATCGTTAGTTTTTATGGTGTTCAAAAAAGGTGTAAAACTCAATTGGTGTTATATTCGAGTGTTCTTTAGTGTTGGTGTAGGATAGTGTCTGTAGTTTTATTTTGTTTAATTCCTAGATAGTCATGTACACAAGTGTAGCTGTTGTCACATAAGATATTAAATTGTTCAAATTCACCAAATCCTCTTCTTTTTTCTTCCAGGACGAAGATAGGGTCCAAGTCTTCTTTGCTTCTTCTCCCCGGATCTAAATTCCTCTGAATTAAATTATTGATGTTCTTTTGTTATTATAACATTTTGTATTGACTATCTCAATTCGTTTTACAAAGTCTGGTACGTGTTTTCACTGTTTAAAATATAATTATCTGAGACGTTTTATTAACGCGTCTGTCTTCAATGACCGTTGTTAAAGAAGTCCTATTTTATTTATCTGAATTTTTGGTTGCTAAGGTAAAACTTGAAATCTGGTTGGTTGATTCAGATATACATTGTCATACAAATTCATTATTTCAATGTCTGAATTTGGTCAAAAACTTTTAAATTAGTATATCTTTTTTGTACTGATTGGGAATTTAAAACTACTAGCATCACTATTTTGGTCTTAACATTTGTGACATATAGACACCAAACATGCCTCTTTTTGCTTAAGAAATACTGTTGTTACATTTTTGCTATCTGAATTTTTCTTAAATAACTTAAAACTGATTATTTCGATTCCATATTTGTTGTGTATACTATTAACTATAAACCTATCCATATTACAACATTTGTTTTATAAAATTCTAACAGTATTTCCTAAAATTTACAAAATTCCATAGTTTTTATAGGCCTATGTCTTGACATGTTAAATTTCTATTTTCTGTTATTGTAACACCTATTAATTATGCAACTACCATCAAAACTACTCCCTATAACTCTATTAATATTATCATTTAAAAATATAACAATAATTATTACAGTAACAACATAAAAAAAAATAATTCACATTTTGTGATTAAACATTTGTATATGCCTGGTTACATGCATACTGCATAAGGCATATCATACATATATTATTTAATAAAACTATAAATAACATCAACACAACTTTAAACGTGTTTAAGAACATAAAAAGGAAAGTAATCATTTAATAATGATTTTCTATTTTTTCCATTTTTCCTAGGTAGTTCAGCCATTGCTGTAGCCTACTAGGTGCTTTTTCTGTTTCTTTTTATACATTTGACAATTATTATTAGATTGTACATTATTTTCTTGATAACATTATGTCCACTATTATTTACGCTACTAGTTACATGTTTCCATGTATCTATAATAATTGTTTTGTTGTATTATTTCATTATATCATTCAGTTAACAATTTACTAATATATTATTTTACATTATATTGTATATTTGGGCCTATTATCCCTCAATTTGTATTTTGATTATTTTTATATTTTGATACATTTAATAAAACAATTTGTTTACTTATAGTAATGGTACATAATGCTGTCTGTCTTTATAAGTATTATTCTTGTCATTATTTGAACTTCATGTCATCATCGGGGTATTTTGCATCACTTTACCTAAACATTAATTTGGGTACGGTCAGTTATAGTACAAGTCAGTCTAAAGTAGTTATTTGTTCATCTTCACTATCATTTTTAAAAGATATTTTTCTTCTTGTTCAGTTTCTTATCCATGATCTTCATTAAATCTGGTACGATATCAAGCTATGCCAAATGTAATGTTACATACTACCCTGCCACCAAATTTGATTATTTTAATAAAATAATATATTTTGTTGAAATTATCAATTATTTTATCTTTCATATTATCACTCTTTATCTTTTTTATGATCTGGTATACTTGTCTTTAATTATAAGTGTTCTATCCCTGGAACATGTTACCTCCCTAACAAATTAATCACCATCACATATATTTTGGAATCAGTCGGGGGGCTCTCTTGACCTAATACCCTGCTGTCCTTATAATACATAATACATAAATAATATCGATTGCTGGAGCTATCTCATCAGTCAATCACATTTAATAATCACTAGTCTATTCACGACTAAATCAAATAAAAATAATACAATAATATATTCTTGGGATGGTTCACTCAGTTTAAATTCTCAGATCTAAATATTTCCTTCCATTGATTCCTTCAGATGTCCATTTTCTTGTGGTGATATTAATAACATTTTTATTTTTAATTGGTACTATCTTCTTTCCTTCTTTATCAGTACTGCTTAATCTTCATTTTTCATCCACTATCTTTATTCAATTAAAACATAACAAGTATCTGTATCTATAGTTGTTGCTGATTCTCTCACAATCATGATAGGTTATTCATAGTAATTTCGTTTCTACTCTCGTCTTATTTTCATTATCGATTGTCTACATTTGTCTTTTCTTATTCATTTTATAACACTTTGGTTTCTCCTGATTCATGGATGTTGTCTCTTTCTTTTATATTCCAATAATAAGTTCATAATTATATTTAATAAGAGGTGCTTATTTTGTTTAGAATTTTGAAAATTTTTCAAATTCGTTTATTCACTTGGTTCAAAATAACATTGTCAAAATATACTGTAAGTTGTCCTTACTATTGGTTTGAATTTTGAGATTTATTCAAAGATGGTTTTAATTGGCTTCATAATACATTTTTAAGGAAACTTGGTTGTATGTTCCCTTAATCTTTTTCGTCTCCACATCACTAATTACATAAGTATTGTTGTTATTGTTTTTTACAACAACATATGGTCCGTTATACAGTAATAATAGCTTTTTTGCTATTCCTTCCTTAGAACTTGGTAATTCGCGGTTTTTTAACAATACTTTGTCTCCAATCCTGTACTGGATTATTTTCTGCTGAATTATTTTCTATTTTTCCTTCTTTTCTCCACTTGCTCATTCAGTTTGCTGTGGAATCTCACGTTGTCGAACTGGTAAGCTGGGTTGTTTGGGAATTTGATTATTTCAATAATTTCTCGGGGCGGTAGTCTTTCATGCATTATAGTATATGGAGTATCTTGTATTTCTTCATGGTAAGCTAGGTTGATAAAGCTTTCTGTTTGTGTAATGTAGTCACTCCACTTCTGGTGTTTATCGAAACAATAGGTCCTGAGGATCCTGCCGACCTCCTTCAGTACTCTTTCCGCAGGATTGCTATTTGGGTGATAGACAGATGTTTTATATGTCTTCACACCTAGGTCTAATAAAGTCTCCTTCCATACCCTTCCTCGGAACTGAGTCCCATGATCTGTAATAATTGACCTTGGAGTTCCTAACTCTGGTATGTATTGTTGGATTACTATTTGCAGAATCTTTTTTGTAGTTGCCCGATTAATGGGGTATAGTTTTGTAAATTTGGAGTAATGGTCGAACATGATTATTATGAATTTGTATTGTTTTCTCCCTCCACTGCGAGGTAATGGTCCACACACATCTAAAAACACTCTCTCTAATTTACCAGTTGACGTAATTGGCTGCATTATTCCTTCTGTTTTTTCATTATTGCATTTTGCCAATTGACAGATGTGGCACTGCCGAATACATTCTCTAACTCTCCGGTTGATATTCTTAATGTAAGTGTGTTCCTCAAGTGCTTTCATCACTTTTAATGCACCCATATGCCCATATCGACTATGGTAGTCCAGTATCAATTCTTTTTCAAAAGCTTTAGGTATCACCACCTTCCATAATCCTTGGTTATTATTTGGTTTGTAAAATAATATGTCTTCATGTAGACAGTAATATGCAGTAATTTTTTCATCCTGTTGGATCAGTCTTTGCCTAAAATTGTTGATTTTTGTATCCTCTGTTTGTTGTTGTGAAATTGATTTCATGATGTTTTCCAAATCTGATTTGTTTTTTATGATAGTATATACCTTGACGATTGTTTGTTTCCTTTTCCCCTTCAAAAGTTTGCTGTTCTATGTTAATCAGGGACAATATATCTGCAGCAATATTCTGTTTTCCTGGAACATACTCCCAATTTATATGGTATTCCTGTAGTGCAAGTATCCACCTTGTCAATCTTCCATGGTTAAGCTTGCAATTTTTTAGGAAAGATATTGACTTACGATCACTTCTCACAGTTATCGGGTATCCAAGAGTATAGGTTCTGAATTTTCCACAAGCGAATACAACGCTTAATAACTCCTTTTCCGTTACACTATAGTTGCGTTCACATCCATTAAGTATTCTGCTTGCAAAACTCACCACCTGATGGTTTCCCTCACTATCTTCTTGATATAATACAGATCCTAAACTTATATCACTGGCATCGCAGTTCATGAAGAACGGTTTGTCGAAATTAGGATGTTTTAATATAACTGAATTTAAGAAATTATGCTTGATCATTTGGAGTAAGTTGTCTTGTTCCTGTCCCCATGACCATTTGTTCTTGGATGATAATTGTGGAGAAAACTTCGCTGTCATTTCAGAATAATTTCTCTGAAACTTCCTATAGTAATTGCAAAGTCCCAGAAATGATTGAAGTTGCTTTTTATTTTTAGGACTTGGGAACTTCTGGATAGCTTCTATCTTTTCATTGGATGGTGTTATTCCTTGTCTTGATAAGTTAAATCCCAGGATCTGGACTCCACTGGCGATAATTTTGGACTTTTGAAGTTTTAGGGTGACGTTATTGTCTGATAATTTTTGTAATACTTGCCCTACTCTGTCACAATGGTCTTCCCAATTCACTGAAGTAATCAACAAGTCATCAACATAGACTGTGGTAAATGGAATAGTATCTGGACCCAATACCTGGTCCATACATCTTACGAATACAGCTACTGAGTTTACCAGTCCAAACGGTAGTCGCTTGAACTGGTAGTTCCTCCCTTCGAAAATAAAGGCGACGTACTTTCGACTATCTGGGTGTAACTCCACCTGCCAATACCCAAAAACAGTATCCCAGGTGCTGATAAATTGTATGCCATTAAATTTTTTCAGTATCTCCTCAATCTCTCCGGGAGATTTTCTGTCATTAACTATGATCTTATTGATATCTCTAGCATCCAAACAGAGTCGTACTTTGCCATCTTTCTTGGGAACGGCTATTAACGGACTAGTATATGGGGAATAGCTATACTCAATAATATCTTCTGCTATCATTTTGTCTAGTTCAGTCCTCACTGCTTCTTTTAATGCATAAGCAACGGGATATGATTTCTTATTAAAATTTACAGGCGCCTTGAACTGTAGTGTAAATTGATAATTTTTTACTTTGCCAGGTATATCAGAGAAAACATATCGTTATTTATTATATATTGATATTAACTTTTCTATTTGTTGTGTAGTTAAATTACATTCATTTTGTTCTGACCGAAATTGTCGGATGTCTTCTAATTTTTCCAACCATAAACTGTCTTCACTCCCAAAGTATCCCCTTCTTATATTCCATGAATCATCTTGATTATTATTGAATTTTCTTATACTATTAATACTATTGCATGACGGTACATTTTTATTTTCTACTAATTTTGCTGTCCATTCTATATTATCCATTTTTAATGATACTATGGCCTGTCTCATGTCAATTATTGCTGAGTATTTTCTCAAAATATCACAGCCTATTAGTAGATTAAATGGTAGATTACTAGCTATTAGAAAAATCATAGGTATAGCTACATTTCCGCTGGTCACTGCTAATGATACCTGTTTTCTTATTGACTTGTTTTGCCTTCCGGTGGCTCCAATTAAAATTACATTCTGGATTGGTAGAGTCGGTAAGATGATCTTACTTTATTTTTGAATTTTGTGGCATTCGTTGTTATCGATTAACGACACGTTTGCGCCCGTATCTATCATGAATCTTGTGTCTATTCCATTTCCTTGGGCGATAATATATGCAATCTCATTATTTAAATTATTGTTGGTTATTGTATCTTCGTTTAGCAATTCTTCTCTCACATTTTTTAAGAAATGATTATGCACTATGGTAATGGTATTGTCAGTCGTTTTGTCTCGTCCTAGTAAGTACCCAAATTGTCGGTTCAGTGATGGGACCTGTTGGTTTTTCACTGCCGTGGTCCGTTTAAATCAGGGCTGATCTCCTCGGTCCTGTTGTCTGGTTGATCGGGTCTGTCTCTATTATGTAATTCTTGTATGTCACTGGCGTTATTATTGAACGTCACTATGTTTCTGTTGCTCCTGTCATCGTCGCAGCTCCTACTTCGTCTATGTTCATCCCGGTAGCGGTGGTTATTCTCTTCCTGAAAATTTCTCTCCCGGTTCCCATCATAATTCATTCGTCCATGGTACGAACGTCTTCCCATATCTCTATATTCGATGTTCACATAATTCACATGCCTTCGATATGTTTGCTTTTGGTTGTTATATTTGCCATTATTATTCTGTCTGTAACGGTTATCGTAATTGTTTTGATAACCTCGGTTGTTCTGGTAATGGTTGTCTCTATCATTGGCACGCTGGTATCCATTATTATTATTTGTAGGAGAGCTACAGTAATAGTGGTTGTTGTTATTGTTGTTGTTATTTGTCGCATTATTTCATGGATAGTTGTTATTGTTATTGTTATTTTGGTAACTACGTTGATAGTGGTTACCGTTGTTGTTGTTGTAATTGTTATTATTTGATCTATTCCCGTTGTTTTCATATCGGGCGTCGCGGCGACCATTATTTCTATCCATTTCATCGCTCCTTCATCTGTATTGGAGGAAGCTCTTCTCTTGTTCCATTTCCGCTAATGATGCCGACATCTCCTCAATGGTTTGTATTCGTCCGTTTATTCGGCCTCTCGTAATTTCCCCACCATAGTGATAAGCTAATAGCCTCACTAAACATTCGGTAGGAATGGCAGGCTCTAAATGTCTGGCTATGTTGATCTTACCCAGAAAGTATGCGGTCGGAGTTTGTTTGCCGTGTAGATCATATCGGCCCAATCCTATGTCACTCCTTATCATATGTTGTGTGGCGTCAGACCAGTACTTGGATTTAAATTGTTTTTTAAATTCTTGGTAATTTTGTATATTCGGCCGCATCGCCGTCCACCAATTGTCATAGACTTTTCTGAACATTTCGTCCAGCATACTTCTAATTACAAACCATCTGTCTTCTCCGGTTTTTGCTATTTTTCTTCTACCCGTTCTAGGAATAGCATGGGGTTTCTTCTATAATTCTGGAAGTCGATAACTTCTCGGTTTTCCTCACATGTGGTATGGGCACCGGTACATTGTCTGTTTTTTAGAGAGTTAATTTCATCTCTATGGGCAGTTGTTTGGTCTTGTACTCGATTAAGACTAGTACCTATGCTTTCTAATCTTTCTCTCATCACTGCTTGATTGGTTTGTATATTTTCTATTCGTCCATTCGTTTTTCCCCGACGCTCAGTATCTCTTGGTTCATCCGCTCACACTTTTCCTTGGTCTCGGATTCTACCCTTTTAATTTCAGTCACCGGTTCTTCTAGCTTCTTGTCCCATTCTTCCTGCAATTGCCGGTTATTAATTTCCATCTTTTTATTCCACTCTTCCTTTAATGACTCTTTGTGTTCATCCAATTTTTTCATGGTTTCCTGGTAATTTCCTTTCAATTCTTCCCTCAATGCTCTATTATTTTCTCCTCCATTTTCCTGCTATTCTCTTTCAATTCTCCCATTTTTTCTTCCATTTTCTTATTAGTTTCTTCCAATTTTCGGCTCAATTCCTCCTTTGTCTTTTTATTATCACTCTTTATTTCCTCCATGGACTGTTTATTGTCCTTTTTTAACTCCTCCATCCTTTCTTCCATTTTCTTATTAGTCTCTTCCGTTTTTCGGCTTATTTCCTCCATAGACTGTTTATTGTCCTTCATTTCGTCCATTAGTTTCTTATTACTTTCCTCCATCTTTTCTTCCATTTTCTTATTACTCTCCTCCATTTTTTTATCAGTTTCCTGCATTAATTCCATCATACGTTTAATAATTTCTTGCGTCTTCTCACTTTCTGTTTGTGTGGATTCTTCTGGTTGTTTCTCCGGAGCCTTCCTTATTATAGTTTCTACTTCCTCAACCGGTGTTGCTTCCTTGTCTTCCATGCTTAATTCGCTTACTTTCTTGGTTTCAGCCGCTCGTTTGCGCGATGTTTCTCACTTCCTCATTTTCGTTTATTTCTGGTTGTTTAATTATAAATTGTATTTTAATTTATCGCCTCACACGTTGGTTCGCCAATTTGTAACGATTTATACTAGACGACTTAATTCGCCGCACGTTGGATTCGTCAATTTGTAATGATATTTATATGTTTAGTATATTATATTAAACCCCACTGTTGGTTTCGTCAATTCGTAACAAATTTAATATGTATGTTGTACGGTAAATTATTTTGCCACGGTTGTATTCTACCGCTCGCTCCCTCTATGCATGCAGTCCCAATGACGTCACTCGGAGTTGCCAACAGTTGCTCCGTCCGCTGTGCTATGCTATAGTGATTCTTAATTGAAACAGTGTAATAATGCAAAGATAACACCAAACAGATATATTCCTTTTAACAATTTTTATTCAGATGAAGTATTGATTAATTACTTCTCGTTTGTCTTTACTGTAATTACAATTATGACTAAATTATGCGTCTTCATTCATAAGTTGGTAGTAGCTAAAATAAAGTGCTCTATGCTGGATTTCGACAAGCAAAAGAATGATGCAGTTTGTTATTATTTCAATGAAATAAATAATCTCAGGGCGTATCTGGTTCGGGAATTATGGTTACACAAATAATACAACTCTTAAAATCAAAATACAAACTTCACAATATAAGGATATTACAAGGTTTTGATGTGCAAAGTGCAAACTGGTAGTCGTGTATTGGTTACTCACTATTATAGGTTATGAACAGTTTAGATGCTTATTAGTTATCGTTAGTTTTTATGGTGTTCAAAAAAGGTGTAAAACTCAATTGGTGTTATATTCGAGTGTTCTTTAGTGTTGGTGTAGGATAGTGTCTGTAGTTTTATTTTGTTTAATTCCTAGATAGTCATGTACACAAGTGTAGGTGTTGTCACATAAGATAATAAATTGTTCAAATTCACCAAATCCTCTTCTTTTTTCTTCCAGGACGAAGATAGGGTCCAAGTCTTCTTTGCTTCTTTTCCCCGGATCTAAATTCCTCTGAATTAAATTATTGATGTTCTTTTGTTATTATAACATTTTGTATTGACTATCTCAATTCGTTTTACAAAGTCTGGTACGTGTTTTCACTGTTTAAAATATAATTATCTGAGACGTTTTATTAACGCGTCTGTCTTCAATGACCGTTGTTAAAGAAGTCCTATTTTATTTATCTGAATTTTTGGTTGCTAAGGTAAAACTTGAAATCTGGTTGGTTGATTCAGATATACATTGTCATACAAATTCATTATTTCAATGTCTGAATTTGGTCAAAAACTTTTAAATTAGTATATCTTTTTTGTACTGATTGGGAATTTAAAACTACTAGCATCATTATTTTGGTCTTAACATTTGTGACATATAGACACCAAACATGCCTCTTTTTGCTTAAGAAATACTGTTGTTACATTTTTGCTATCTGAATTTTTCTTAAATAACTTAAAACTGATTATTTCGATTCCATATTTGTTGTATATACTATTAACTATAAACCTATCCATATTACAACATTTGTTTTATAAAATTCTAACAGTATTTCCTAAAATTTACAAAATTCCATAGTTTTTATAGGCCTATGTCTTGACATGTTAAATTTCTATTTTCTGTTATTGTAACACCTATTAATTATGCAACTACCATCAAAACTACTCCCTATAACTCTATTAATATTATCATTTAAAAATATAACAATAATTATTACAGTAACAACATAAAAAAACATAATTCACATTTTGTGATTAAACATTTGTATATGCCTGGTTACATGCATACTGCATAAGGCATATCATACATATATTATTTAATAAAACTATAAATAACATCAACACAACTTTAAACGTGTTTAAGAACATAAAAAGGAAAGTAATCATTTAATAATGATTTTCTATTTTTTCCATTTTTCCTAGGTAGTTCAGCCATTGCTGTAGCCTACTAGGTGCTTTTTCTGTTTCTTTTTATACATTTGACAATTATTATTAGATTATACATTATTTTCTTGATAACATTATGTCCACTATTATTTACACTACTAGTTGCATGTTTCCATGTATCTATAATAATTGTTTTGTTGTATTATTTCATTATATCATTCAGTTAACAATTTACTAATATATTATTTTACATTATATTGTATATTTGGGCCTATTATCCCTCAATTTGTATTTTGATTATTTTTATATTTTGATACATTTAATAAAACAATTTGTTTACTTATAGTAATGGTACATAATGCTGTCTGTCTTTATAAGTATTATTCTTGTCATTATTTGAACTTCATGTCATCATTGGGGTATTTTGCATCACTTTACCTAAACATTAATTTGGGTACGGTCAGTTATAGTACAAGTCAGTCTAAAGTAGTTATTTGTTCATCTTCACTATCATTTTTAAAGATATTTTTCTTCTTGTTCAGTTTCTTATCCATGATCTTCATTAAATCTGGTACGATATCAAGCTATGCTAAATGTAATGTTACATACTACCCTGCCACCAAATTTGATTATTTTAATAAAATAATATATTTTGTTGAAATTATCAATTATTTTATCTTTCATATTATCACTCTTTATCTTTTTTATGATCTGGTATACTTGTCTTTAATTATAAGTGTTCTATCCCTGGAACATGTTACCTCCCTAACAAATTAATCACCATCACATATATTTTGGAATCAGTCGGGGGGCTCTCTTGACCTAATACCCTGCTGTCCTTATAATACATAATACATAAATAATATCGATTGCTGGAGCTATCTCATCAGTCAATCACATTTAATAATCACTAGTCTATTATATTATATTAATATTGTAGGTTCCTTTAATTTTTCCATCCTGGTATTTTATTACTACCGTATTGTTATCATTCACGGTATTAATTATGAATGGGCCTACATAACATAAAAATAATTTTTTCATCAACTTCTCCTTACTGCTGGGAAGTTTTCTGTTACGAACCAGTACTAAATCTCCTATGTGATAGTCTATTTGCTTATATCTCTTCTTGTATTGTCGTCTAGCTCTTTCATCTGCCTTCACTTTAATCCGACTCTCCATAATAACTTGTATGTCCTTCTGTGGTTGAGTGAACCATGTAAAATCAACTAAACTTTCGATAATTCTGGGTGGGCGTTTCTTATACATTGCCTCATACGGTGACACACCAGTACTATCATGATTGGCTAAATTGATAAACTCCTCTGCTTTACTAACATATTCGCTCCATCTATTATGTTGATCATGGCAATATGTGCGGAATAAACGACCCACTTCTTTGAGCATTCTTTCAGCCCGGTTACTATTGGGATGGTAACCGATGTTTTATACGTACGAATTTTTATTGCTCTCATAGCATTCTGCCACTTGACACCTTTAAATTGTGTTCCATGATCAGATATAATACTATTAGGCAATCCTACCTCCTTTATAAACTTTTCTTTAATTATTTTAACTATAGTGTAAGTATTGGCCTTCGTGATGGGATATAATTTTGTAAATCTAGTAAAACTGTCCATAATAATCAATACGTACTTGCTACGTCTCCTACCACTAGTTGGGAATGGTCCACAAATGTCAATAAAAACTTGTTCTAGCGATCTCAATGCTTGATTATTTATCCACCTTCCCTCATATCTAACATTAGCTAACTTGACTTTTTGACAAATATCACATGTTTCTATGGATCGAATTACTTTCTTTTCTAATTTATTCATGTAAAAGTGTTCCTTAAGTGCTGACACTACTTTCTTCTGGCCTTGGTGTCCATATCTCTCATGATAATCAACAATTAATTTATTACATACCTCTTCTGGCACTAAAATTTTCCAATCATTATTTCTTAATGATGTTCCTAAACATCATTCCTTCATGAATCATATAATGTGATGTAGTGTTGGAAGTGCTTTCCATCCTTTTCCTCAACTTTTGTATTCTAATATCGGTTGGCTGTAATTTCTATATTTCTTCCACGATGAGTTTTAATTCTCTTTTATTCCTAAAGCATGCCAAAACTTTACGTGCTTCTTTGGCCATTATTTCTTTTTGATCACCTACTCTGGATAATATATCCGCTACTATATTTTTCTTGCCTGGTAAGTACTCCCATTTTATATTATACTCTTGTAACTGGAGCATCCATCTGGTAAGCCTTCCATGTGACATCTTACAATTTTTAAAAAAGGTTATTGCTTGATGATCTGTTCGTACTACTACCTCACTGTTTAATAAGTATGTTCTGAATTTAGTTATTGCAAATACAACACTCAATGTCTCTTTTTCAGTTATTGTATAATTAAATTCTGCTTTAGTTAGTGTACGGCTTGCAAAAGCTATTACCTTTGGTTCTCCCTTGTCATTTTCTTGATATAACACCGATCCTAAACTTACTCCACTGGCATCACAATTTAAATAAAAAACTTTACTAAAATCTGGGTGACTTAACATGACGCACTGTAAAAATCTCTGTTTCACTTCCTTGAATACTTCCTCATCCTTTTCGGTCCACTTCCACTTATTCTTCTTACAAATTAAATGTTGATAATGATGTGTTAAGTCGGAGTAATTACTTTGGAAACTTCTGTAATAATTACAAAGACCTAAGAAACTTTGTAATTGTTTTACATTTTTTGGACATGGGAAATTCTGTATTGATTGTATTTTATCAGGATCCGCCGATATGCCGGTATCCGAAACTATAAACCCTAAAAACGTAATCTTGCTGGCAATGAATGTTGACTTGTCTAATTTTAGCGTAACTCCATGTTCTCCCAATCTGGTAAGTACCTTATTAATTCGATGACAGTGTTCTTCCCAACTGCTTGATGCAATTACCAAATCATCGACATACACTGTAGTAAATTCCAAAATTTCCTTACCCAATACTTCATCAAGACATTTTATAAATATAGCCACACTATTGACCAGACCAAAAGGTAATCTTTTAAATTGATAATTCCTACCGTTTACTATGAAACTCACATATTTTCTGCTTTCTGGATGCAATTCTACTTGCCAATATCCAGATACAGCATCCCAACTACTAAAAAATTGTACGTTATTAAAACGTTTTAAAATTTCTCCTATGTTCTCAGGCGACGTCTTATCAGCAATTATCATCTGATTAATTTGACGTGCATCTAAACACAATCTTAAGGACTTATCTTTTTTGGGAATTACTACTAATGGGCTAGTGTGTTCTGACTGACTTAGTTCAATGATGTCTTCACGAAGCATTTTGTCGATTTCTTCCTGTACTTGCTCTCTTAATTTGTAGGGTATGGGATATGATCTTTTGTTAAATGTCACATTTTCTCTTAGTGGTAACTTACATTGCACTCCTACTATTTTGCCAGGTTTATTTGAAAATACTTTATAATGTTTCCAATAAATTTCCGTTAACTGATCTATTTGCTCTTTGTTTAGTTGATTATTATGATTACAGAATTGTCTGATTTCTTGCATTTTCTCCTCCCACATTGGATTATTTAGTGTTAACTGCTGTAGTGACTTTCTATTGATTGGTCTATCCTTATATTAGTATTCAAATTTATCACTTAATTTGGTTGAATTGACCATTTTCCTTACCTCTTCATTTCTATTTATAATTTTTATAGGTATTTTTTGTTTATCGTATGTAAATACCACCCGATTAGTTTCTAAATCAATAATAGTTTCATACTTCCGCAAGTTATCACATCCAACTAATATTTCTGTTTCTATATTTTGATATACTACAAATGTTAATGGTATCACCCTTCCATTGAATTGTACATTCATCATTATTTGTTTGCGAGCAGTTCGATTGGCTCGTCCTGTTACACCCACTATAGTAATTTTGCTCACAGGTAATTCATAAATTCTGTTGGCCTTTCCTTCGGATGACGTGATTCCCTTTTCCTTTTCTTTTAATTCATGGTATTTAGTCATACTCATCAATGATATTTCGGCACCAGTATCAATAATAAAATTTTGATTGGTTTTCCCATATTGACCGATAATAGACACTACATCACTTTCAATTATATTTCTACTGATTTTCTCGTTGTCCATAAAATCCTGACCTAAACTGGTTATCCAAGACAGTGATCGGCTATTTGACTGAGGTTGACCACTGCACTCACTCACAGTCTTCTCTAGTTTCCCTGATTTTCATTTATGGTTACTCTCTCTTCTCTCCTTCCTTCCTGTTGACTATTTTCTGATTGGGACAGGGAACTATGTTGCTCTCTATTTCTTAACTGTTCATAGTTGTTGTTCACCTCACTCTGTCTCTCCTCATTGCGAGAATATTCATTTCGATCAGTCTCCCTCGGGTAACGACTATTGTAAATTCGGGAATCATAGTTTCAGCGTATAAAATTTGCTCGATAGTTATTTGAAGCGTGGTTGCCCCTATAATTATTATTGTAATTATTACTATCATATCTCCGGTCATTCCGGTTATCGTTTCTGTAGTAATTTCTTCCACCTTCCCTATCTTGGTATCTTGGAGCATTTCTTTGGTCGTTCCTTTCTACTATTTGATTCCTATCACGGTTTTGTTCTTCCGGATATCTATTAGGGTAGCTGTCTCTTCTCATATTCCCTTGTTTAGCGCGATTGTCATAATTCAATTTCCTCTCATAATCAGTGAGTAGTAATGTCATTGGTTCTATAGTATTGGCTTGACTGGCAAATTGTGCTAAGCTTACCGTTTCAGGAAAATGATGACTCAAAGCTTCCACCACATATCTGTCATCCATGGGTGGGTCTAAATATCTTGCCCTGCAAACATGCGATAAAAAATACGAGGTTGGTGTTTGTCCTATACTTGGATTGTACCTACCATATACTATGGTCTCCCGCACCCTTGTCTGTATGGATCGCTTCCAATATTTATTTTTATAGCTGTCCACAAATTCCTGGTAGCTATTCAAGGTGTTTCTAACAGCATCCCACCAATAATCATCCATTCCATGGAACCCTTGATCTAACATTAGCTTAATTCTCTCCCATCTATTTTCCTTGGTACTATTCAAATATTTCTTCATTCTATTTAAATACTCCATAGGATTTTTTATATATCCTTTCATATGTGGCACCTCATGACTAATATTCTTGTCTTATCGTATAACACACGTTCGATTACCATTTTGCTCTATTTCATTGACCCTTACTACTAATTGTCCCATGGTATCCTCTATTTTGGTATTATTGCTGTCCAACTGTTGTCCCATGGATTGAATATTGCTCGTTACTTCCTGTTTGTATTTTACTAATTCTCTCGTCATCTGTTCTATGACTTCTTGTTTATTTTCTCCTAATTTCTCTTCCACCTGTTCCTTCAGTAACTGTTGTTTCGTTTCTATACTGTCTAACCTATTTTCCATTGTTTCCATATTTAATTTCACCTCTGCAAATTGTCTAACATTCCCTTCCTCATAATTTTTCAATATTAACTCAACTTCAGCCTTTTGCTGGTCTAATTTATTATTCACCCCATTGATTTGTTGTTGAATGGTCTCCTTTAATTCCTCATTATTTTGTTTTAATAAATTTTCATTATCTAGTCTCATTTGTTTAAAATTTTCGTTGGTTTTGTTATTCCCTTCCATTATAATTCTCATCATCTCCTGGAAATTTGCATCCATTGGTTGGTTTGGTTTCTTTGGTTGGTCCCCTTGGGCATCCTCTACTATTATTTCCATTTCAGTTTCTTCCTCTTCAACACTATTACTCCTTAATTCATATCGTTGCTCTAGTTTGTTAGCCATTTTACAATATTGAACTTAATTTAATTACAAGGAGATTTTTGTACTAATTAAATTTAATAAAATTGTGTTATTTGGTGCTGGTTTAAAGAAAATCTTTGCTTTCACGTACGGGCGCCATTTTGCTCTGGTTTAATTTTTTATTACAGGTATTGTAATAAAGATCTGTACCTACTGTTATTATATTTTTTTTATTTACCAGTACATGTAAAGAAACTCTTTTTCTCAGGGTTAATGATTATTAAGTTATTTTATCGTATTTACGATTATATCTATTAATTTCTTTTCTTTAAACCAACCCAGATTCAGTTAATGGCTAGTACTTTGGTAATTAACCATGTAAAAAATAACTAACGTATTAGTGTAAGTTAACCGTCTCTGAATTCTTCTAGCTGCCACGGGTTCACTTCTGGTTGTTGTTTACCTTTCTTCAACAGCAATATTCAGCTTGGCAATCTGTTTCTTCACACGAATCTCTTGTTGCTCTTACCGCTGGATACCGCTCTCCAAGATTACTGCAACACCGATGTCTCCTTTGAACACTTAATTATTCGTTAGGGCTACTGAAACTCTTCTCCAGTCCAAGATTTTCCTCTTCTGTCGTCGTTCTATTCAGGATATTGTTATATTTTTTGTATTATTATTTATTTATTCGATATTATAATCAAACTCTGGAATCACTATTAAAAATCCTTTGCTTTATTTTCTTTTCCAAGTTACATTACTTTTATGATGTACAACAGTTATTATAATTTAATATTCTTAATGTGACTCTGATTGAATTAAAAATTAGACTCTATTTACATAATTCCTCTGTTTCATCTTTATAGTATTCAATATAAAATTAGACTACTCATGTTGCTTTCCTTAGATATAAATTTAGACTCATTTTACATAATTCCTCTCTTTCATCTTTATAGTATTTGGTATTCAATTAGACTAATACATTTTTTCTTCATCACTCTCCAAAACAATCTCTAACAATTTACAATTTTGCCACATTGATAATTCCCTACCTTCGTTACATCTTTTTATCATATACCTCTTAAACACTTATATAACTTTTCTACTTCTTATTAAACATATTTATTTTATTTATAATATTCTTAATTCTAGTTTGTATTTATAATATGATAATTTTCTTACTATTTCCTCTTATTATAATATTCATTTCAAATTTCATATATTCTTTTCATAACATATATCTTTATACTGTTTTATCTCATATAGGCATCTACCTCTATGTTGATGGGTGAGTCAATACAATGTTTTTGTTTACATTTTAAAACATATGTTCCAATTCTAATAAATTTATATATTTTTTCTTTTAAAACTTATTATTTTCCTCTTATGTACTGTGTTGCATTTTAACAGCAGTACAATATATATATATATATATATATATATATATATATATATTATAACGTGACCAAATCTCATTGATTTGGAGTTATATGTAAAGGGTTTACTATATCAATGTTTAAATAAATTTAAACAGTTGAAACTCAACTCTTATGATGTAGCGTGCATCTTAACGCATTGTACAGGGTCACACGGCAACGTCAGCTGCCGTTACGTAACCACACACACACACTATAAACAAATAAAGGACACGCCCAAATTTTCAATTATTAATATTTCGGAAACCGGTAAATCTAGGAAAAATCCAAAATAGCCAAAACGTTTGCCGAAATATTAATAATAGGGTGTGCGAATTTTATTTAATATAATTAAACATTAACAGAGATAACTGATTTTATGTTAATAAGTTCCTTAGTAATTGAGCGACACAGAAGAGCTTTTAATATGTAATAGTCATAAGAATTAACAACCAAATGTATATTTTAGAATTAGCATAACTTGGCTTGCAGCCAAGATAATCGCAATATAAATTGCGACCGGACATCCGCACCGACAATTAAAATCCGGTGTGTTAAGAATATTAAAAATAATATTAATTCTCAGACTGTGGGAATTAGTTTCGTTCTCACGGAATGAGGTGACTCAAAATTCAAGTAGAAGGGAGAGTGTGTTAGCCAATCAAATCATTCAAAGAAATTGGAACTAACGCAAAGTTTTCGGCTGATAGAACACTCGACTGCCAGTACTCAAGAGGAACACACGTACATCTTCAATCGTCTTAGTAACACACATTTGTGAAGATACATCTGTGAAGACTCGAGGTGCCAACACGCATTATTACGATCGTCTTATTCAACAGATCAACTGTAACGACTCGTAATAATATCGTCTATTCAAGATACTCTTACTTACCAACAAATAAGCGTATCGCGCAATACATTAACTGTTGGCGTACGCACGCAAGAGATCAACTATATACTACAAGAAACCACTTCAAGAGTACGACAGAAGAGGCCGTCTATAACCAGGGTACGAGCTGAAGAACTGACGAGCAGAGCGACAACCCGTAACGAGACACACACGCTGGAGTGAAACGTGAATCGAACGAGGAGCCTGACGCAGTTGTAGCAGCTAAAACTACAGACGTAAAACCAGCACCCGTTGCAGAAGGAGCAGAGTGTTGCTGATTCCCGAACTCATTGCCAAAATCCAGGACGCTCAGTAGATCGTCGTCTCTAGCAGATTGGATCAGGACAGCGAGGGATTTCCGGAGCATCTCTACATCCTCTTCTGAAACAGGGAAGTCAAAATCAAATTATTCACTTCTCAAAAGAACAATTTTTCCTTTCTTTTTTTAAAATCATTGTAAAAGAAATAGTTCAGATGCCGATAAATCAAAGACTCTAAATTAATAAGAAATATTCAATTGTGATAATCTGTATAGCATGTATGAGTAACTAATAAGCCCTAGCTAAGAATCAGATATAGATAAAAAGAAAAGCGCTATACAAATCTTATTAGAGAATTAATTAATTACTTCTACTGCAGTATACGTGAGTCAAATCACTAGTGAATAAAGCCACGTTGAACTAGATTCACGGCTAGTTTATTCACAATATTTACAAGCATTTTTAGAGTAATTAAAATCATTTTAAAAGCACTGCAAATTAAATTAAAATTAAATTAAATCCATAAATTAAATTAATTAAAACTAACTTCTTTGAAATCAAGAAAATTACAATTAATATAATTTGAAAATAACGAGCTAATTTTTCTGAATAATAGTAACCATTCAGAAAACATCATACCAGTTTCTATTTACTGTTTTAGTTCGTAAGAATTGTTGTAACTATAAGTTTTTTTTTCATTCTTATGTGTGATTAGAATATTAAACCCCGATTTTATTACCCCACACTGTATTTTTATTGCTGTACTACGCAGCCTACCAACCTCACAAAGCTCTTCACAATAATTATAACAAGATTAGTGTTTCGTTGTTGTACACTTGAGTTAACCTACTTGCGAATTCAAATCACAAATCCACACGCCCATAGTAGGAAGAAGCCGCAAGAACGGACAGCAGGTAGGTGCTCATTAAACACAGAAAACACTGCAAAAACAACACGTCACACACATTTATCGTGTTACAATATATATATTATAACTTTACAACTTTGTTATTTGTGTTAAATTCGGGAAGCCCTACGTTCAGGGCGACATTTATAACGTAACAAATGACCTACCTGCTGTGCGTTCTTGCGTCTTCTTCTTCCGACTAGGGCCGTAGGAATTTGTGTTTTGAATTCGCAAGTAGGTTAATTCAAAAGTACAAACACAAAGTGTATCGTTATAATAATTGTGAATAGTTTTGTGATGTTGGTAGATTTTGTAGTACAGCAATAACAAAACAGTGTTGGGTATAAAATTGGGGTTTATTATTCTAATAGCACATAAAATGAAAAACTTCCATCTAACGTAATTCTTACGTACTAAAGAGTAATGAGTAATTTGGTCAATGTTTTCTGAATGAATATTAGCTTTCAGAGGGAAAGCTTATAAATACGAATTAATACAAACTTGTTTCTTATTACTTCAAGAGTTAATTTTTTAAATACTTTAATTAATGAGTTTTCAAGATTATAATATTGATTTTACTGCTTCAAGATGCTTCTAAAATACTCTTAAATAAATTAGCCGTGAATCTTGTTCAACGTGCTTCTTATTTACTTGTGATTGGTTTCACGTATACTGCAGTATAAGTTTCTTAAGTGATTTAATATTAAGATTTGTATAGCGCTTTTTATCTAAGTCTATTTCTCATCTATTGCTTCTTACTTAACTTATACTTGTTCTACAGATTATCACAATATTTAAGTTCTTATTAATTTAGAGTCTCTGTTTTTATAGGCATCTGAATGAAGTTAACTTTACAATTGATTTTAACAAAAGAAAGAAAAATGATCTTTTTATATAAAAAAGTATAAATGATTTTTGACTTTCCTGGTACTGAAGTTCTTGAAGATGTCCTCTGGGGTCCCTCGATGTCCTAGTCCAATCAGCTAGTGGCGATGATTTCCGCTGCGTCCTGGATTCCAACGAAGAGTTCAGGGATCAGCAACTCAGTTCCTTCAGCAACTGTTGACGGATTTAACGTCCGTGGTTTAACTGCTGCAACTGCTTCAGGCCCTCGGCCCGGATACTCTGCACTCGTGTGTGTGTGTGTACCTCGTCTCGGGTGTCGCTCTGCGTCGTCAGTTCTTCAGCTCGTACCACGATTTAGACGGCCTCGTTCTGTTGTACTCTGGGCGTGACTTCTAGTAGTATATGGTCGATCTCTTATATGCGTAAGCCAACAGTTTGGGTGTATTGCGCAGTACGCTTATTTGTTGATGAATAAGACTATCGCACGTAGACGCCGTCACAGTCCAGTCGTTATAGAAGACTGTCTGTGTTGTTCCGAAGTTGAATCTCTACAGAAGTGTGTGTGTGTGTGTGTGTGTGTGTGTGTGTGTTCACAGTTTGAGTCCTGGCAGAAGAGAATGTGTGTGTACTGGTTGAGTCCTTACAGAAGAGTCTGTGTTGACTGCTTGAGTTCTAACAGAAGAGTGAAGAGCGTTCAGCTCGAAACCAACGGTTGTTCAAAATTTTTAGAATGATCTGATTGGCTGAAACATTCTCCCTTCTACTTAAAATTTAGTCACCTCATTCCGTGAGAACGAAAAATAATTCCCACAGTCCGAGAATTGTTATTATTTTTAATATTCTGGAATACACCGGAACCAATTGTCGGTCGGACGTCCGGTTGCAATTTGTGTTGCGATTATCTTCGCTGCAAGCCAAGTTATGCTTATTCTAACATATACATTTGATTCGTAATTTTTGTAATTATAACATATTCAAATCTGAACTCCCTAGCTCTCTTACTATGGAAGTTATTTAAATAAAATGAATTATCTCATTAACTCTTTAATTATATTTATTGAAATTTGCACACCCTATTCTTAATATTTCGGCAAACATTTTGGCTATTTTAGATTTTGCCTATATTTATTCGTTTCCGAAATATTAATGTTTAAATTTAGGACGTGTCCCTAATTTATAACGGTGCGTGTGTGATTACATAACACCCCCGGAACATAGCAGCTGGGCGTTTTA
Organism: Magicicada septendecula; assembly: GCA_034769895.1. NCBI lineage: Eukaryota > Metazoa > Arthropoda > Insecta > Hemiptera > Cicadidae > Magicicada > Magicicada septendecula. Next base: position 330,240,870 of record CM068370.1, read on the forward strand.
CAATTGTTTTGAATGCTCGCTACAGCGCGAGATATGGTTCTATTGATTTAAATTTATTTTATATTTGATTTTTAAAACTTTCTACATATAACCCCAAATCTATGGGATTTGGTACGTTATATACACCCCCACCCGTTAAAAAAAAAATGAATGTAGATTATACAGTTTTTTATTTTTTTTTTTCTACAAGTACATTCTTCATGTTTCACAAATATGCATTGTTCTATTTACTTACAAAAACATATACTGATATAACTATCTTATTCATACAAGCTTTATAAATATAACCTAAATCTAATACATTAAAATTATGTGTATAAAAATATTGTGAGACAATGTTTGTGGCATGGGTAGTATTTAATAGCGAGCCATTTAACCAGGTATTTCACACAGATGGTAACAGACAATTGTGGCGCGTGCGCTTAGGAATGTGCTTCCGTTTTGCTACGACTGTTATCGCGTAGTAAACGACGTTAATTAGGCTATGCGTTTAAAAACCAGCTGAGTGCGGGCTCGTGTGCGCGTCGTTGCTTTGTGAACGCGTCTCCGGCCACCGTCACCCGTCCTCACACCTCGACTCGTGTTTTTGTTTCCCAGTGCTACGAATGATTGTTATTTATTATAACTTGCCCACAATTATTATTATTTATCCTTAATACCCTAATTTATATTGAACAATTATTATTGATATGTAAATATTAGTATTCAAATTATTTCTAACTTTACATGATTTATATTTACAGCGTTTCTATTATTTGGTATCTATTTATTGCTGTTTCGAAATATATTTTATTATTTCACGCATAAAATCCTTTGCTCATACCGGATACCACACTACCGGTCTCCCAAAAGTACCTGCGTGGGAACGCCGTTTACAAATGCCTGTAGTACCGGACACGCTATGTTAGGGGAGCATTGTTGTTTTGTATTTGACTCCAACAATGGTTCTCTAACATCCGGTGGGAACACATTATTAACCGGCATAGAAATTTCATGAGAAAAATCACCTTTCCTACACCTAATATTTTTCTTATATCTAACAATCTTATTTCTAAACATTTTTGCAGGGTTTATTACGCATCCTTTTTGGGTGCGCCCTGTTGCACGTTTTTTGTATGTTGATACTGCTTTACTTTTGCAATAGGGTATCTAACATTTTCTATTTCGCTAGTTTGTGCGGTCGTACCGGTCCCTGATACCGCGACTCTTTGTATCGCTCTCATTGGAGTTCCATCGTTGCCTTTCAATATCGGTTTCTGCCTATTGAAACTCGGCTTCCCCTTATATTCAACGGGTTTATTTTACGGTTTCGGCGATGCTTGTTGTGGAGCCGAACTAGTACTAGGCCTTGGATCAGTTTGGGTATGATATTGCCCACGTCTATTTTGGCTATCATTATTTGGATTATAGTTCGGGTTATACCTCCACCCGCCGAAATCGAAAACGGTTTCACTTTGGGATATTAATATTAATAGCTCGTCAACCGTACGTATACCTTGCGTAAATGCGGCTACACGAATATTATTATTAAAATGGTACGCCAATTTCGTGACTATATCGACCTCGGAAAACGCTGGTGTTAAATGTTTAGCGCGTTCAACCTGTTGTATATTATAGTTTTCGGGCGTTATACCCTGCTTCCGGTCATAACGTCCGTATTCTAATTCATTACGCAAGAGTCTTTGCGTGTGCGAATTGCAATATCGGTTTTCGAACAGTTGTCTAAATTCCGTGTATGTGGTAATTTTATCACGTACAATGTTATACCATCGCCTGGCTGAATCACGCATCGCGTTAACTACCCACTGTATCCGGTCTTGGTCCTCTAATCGCGAACCTACCCTTGTCATTTCGTTTTCGCAAGTTAGCAAGAACTCAATCGGGTTTTCATTATTTTCACCGGTGAAACAGACTCGGTTCTTTTCGTCTACTTGCCCTTGTACTAGAATATTTGGTGCCGATTTCCTCCGTACTTCCTGTCGCACTTTAGAAATCTCCTCGCTAAGCGTTTGTAATACATTTACTCTATTTGTATCGACATCTGAACGAACTTCTACAATCGACGCGTCTAACCTAGCAACTTGTCGTTGTGTTTCGCTTACGTCGGTTTGTATCCGTACTTCAAGACTATCGACTTTTTTAGCTACAGCCGCGGTCTGTTTTTCACACCGGCCGATGTGTTCTTTAAATCGCCATTCCACACGCGTAACCTGTTCAATAAACGATTTATGCATTGTGGTCTCAAAAACCTTAAAACTTTCAATTATTTTTGTCTCGACCGTATGAATTTTTTCTCCGATTTCGGTAACTTTAGAATCTAAGCTTTTCACGCTTTCTTCGATTTTAGCATTTGATGCAACTATTTCTTTACTGACTTGCTCGAATTTTGCATTGGTTTGTCTTATCTCCGCGTTAGTCTGTTCTAGTGCCTCGGTTAAACTTGTTTTCTGCACGTCTATTTTAGCCGTTATTTCCGCGATATTTAGTTCAGCGTTGGCTGCTCTTTGTTCAAATTTTGCGTTCATATTAGCTGCTAATTCCGCGGTTGTTTGTTCCATTTTGTGTAACAATTGTTTTAAAATTTTGTCGGTCTCCATTATTACACAATATTCTTAACACTCTATTGCTGTACTTATTACCAATTCATAAAACTTTCTTTAGGGATTGTTTGAGTTGGACGCCAGCTGTTTTACTAATTAAAACAGCAAATTTGTTTCAATTTAATTTGCTACAATTAAATTTTACAATTTAAAATTTAATCAAAATTAAATCGGGCCCCACGTTCCGGGCGACATATATAACTTTACAACTTTGTTATTTGTGTTAAATTCGGGAAGCCCCACGTTCAGGGCGACATTTATAACGTAACAAATGACCTACCTGCTGTGCGTTCTTGCGTCTTCTTCTTCCGACTAGGGCCGTAGGAATTTGTGTTTTGAATTCGCAAGTAGGTTAATTCAAAAGTACAAGCACAAAGTGTATCGTTATAATAACTGTGAATAGTTTTGTGATGTTGGTAGATTTTGGAGTACAGCAATAACAAAACAGTGTTGGGTATAAAATTGGGGTTTATTATTCTAATAGCACATAAAATGAAAAACTTACATCTAACGTAATTCTTACGTACTAAAGAGTAATGAGTAATTTGGTCAATGTTTTCTGAATGAATATTAGCTTTCAGAGGGAAAGCTTATAAATACGAATTAATACGAACTTGTTTCTTATTACTTTCAAGAGTTAATTTTTTTAAATAATTTAGTTAATGAGTTTTCAAGATTTTAATATTGATTTTACTGCTTCAAGATGCTTCTAAAATACTCTTAAATAAATTAGCCGTGAATCTTGTTCAACGTGCTTTTTATTTACTTGTGATTGGTTTCACGTATACTGCAGTATAAGTTTCTTAAGTGATTTAATATTAAGATTTGTATAGCGCTTTTTATCTAAGTCTATTTCTCATCTATTGCTTCTTACTTAACTTATACTTGTTCTACAGATTATCACAATATTTAAGTTCTTATTAATTTAGAGTCTCTGTTTTTATAGGCATCTGAATGAAGTTAACTTTACAATTGATTTTAACAAAAGAAAGAAAAATGATCTTTTTATATAAAAAAGTATAAATGATTTTTGACTTTCCTGGTACTGAAGTTCTTGAAGATGTCCTCTGGGGTCCCTCGATGTCCTAGTCCAATCAGCTAGTGGCGATGATTTCCGCTGCGTCCTGGATTCCAACGAAGAGTTCAGGGATCAGCAACTCAGTTCCTTCAGCAACTGTTGACGGATTTAACGTCCGTGGTTTAACTGCTGCAACTGCTTCAGGCCCTCGGTCCGGATACTCTGCACTCGTGTGTGTGTGTGTGTGTGTGTGTGCCTCGTCTCGGGCGTCGCTCTGCGTCGTCAGTTCTTCAGCTCGTACCACGATTTAGACGGCCTCGTTCTGTTGTACTCTGGGCGTGACTCCTAGTAGTATATGGTCGATCTCTTATATGCGTACGCCAACAGTTTGGGTGTATTGCGCAGTACGCTTATTTGTTGATGAATAAGACTATCGCACGTAGACGCCGTCACAGTCCAGTCGTTATAGAAGACTGTCTGTGTTGTTCCGAAGTTGAATCTTTACAGAAGTGTGTGTGTGTGTGTGTGTGTGTGTGTGTGTGTGTGTGTGTGTGTGTGTGTGTGTGTGTGTGTGTGTGTGTGTGTGTTCACAGTTTGAGTCCTGGCAGAAGAGAATGTGTGTGTACTGGTTGAGTCCTTACAGAAGAGTCTGTGTTGACTGCTTGAGTTCTAACAGAAGAGTGAAGAGCGTTCAGCTCGAAACCAACGGTTGTTCAAAATTTTTAGAATGATCTGATTGGCTGAAACATTCTCCCTTCTACTTAAAATTTAGTCACCTCATTCCGTGAGAACGAAAAATAATTCCCATAGTCCGAGAATTGTTATTATTTTTAATATTCTGGAATACACCGGAACCAATTGTCGGTCGGACGTCCGGTTGCAAATTCTATTGCGATTATCTTGGCTGCAAGCCAAGTTATGTTTATTCTAACATATACATTTGATTCGTAATTTTTCTAATTATAACATATTCAAATCTGAACTCCCTAGCTCTCTTACTATGGAAGTTATTTAAATAAAATGAATTATCTCATTAACTCTTTAATTATATTTATTGAAATTTGCACACACTTTTCTTAATATTTCGGCAAACATTTTGGATATTTTGGATTTTGCCTATATTTATTCGTTTCCGAAATATTAATGTTTTAAAGTTAGGGCGTGTCCCTAATTTATAACGGTGTGTGTGTGATTACATAACACCCCCGGAACATAGCAGCTGGGCGTTTTACAATTGTTTTGAGTGCTCGCTACAGCGCGAGATATGGTTCTATTGATTTAAATTTATTTTATATTTGATTTTTAAAACTTTCTACATATAACCCCAAATCTATGGGATTTGGTACGTTATATACATCCCCACCCGTTAAAGAAAAAATGAATGTAGATTATACAGTTATTTATTTATTTTTTCTACATGTACATTCTTCATGTTTCACAAATATGCATTGTTCTATTTACTTACAAAAACATATACTGATATAACTATCTTATTCATACAAGCTTTATAAATATAACCTAAATCTAATACATTAAGATTATGTGTATAAAAATATTGTGAGACAATGTTTGTAGCATGGGTAGTATTTAATAGCGAGCCATTTAACCAGGTATTTCACACAGATGGTAACAGACAATTGTGGCGCGTGCGCTTAGGAATGTGCTTCCGTTTTGCTACGCCTGTTATCGCGTAGTAAACGCCGTTAATTAGCCTATGCGTTTAAAAACCAGCTGAGTGCGGGCTCGTGTGCGCGTCGTTGCTTTGTGAACGCGTTTCCGGCCACCGTCACCCGTCCTCACACCTCGACTCGTGTTTTTGTTTCCCAGTGCTACGAGTGATTGTTATTTATTATAACTTGCCCACAATTATTATTATTTATCCTTAATACTCTCATTTATATTGAACAATTATTATTGATATGTAAATATTAGTATTCAAATTATTTCTAACTTTACATGATTTATATTTACAGCGTTTCTATTATTTGGTATCTATTTGTTGCTGTTTCGAAATATATTTTATTATTTCACGCATAAAATCCTTTGCTCATACCGGATACCACACTACCGGTCTCCCAAAAGTACCTGCGTGGGAACGCCGTTTACAAATGCCTGTAGTACCGGACATGCTATGTTAGGGGAGCATTGTTGTTTTGTATTTGACTCCAACAATGGTTCTCTAACATCCGGTGGGAACACATTATTAACCGGCATAGAAATTTCATGAGAAAAATCATCTTTCCTACACCTAATATTTTACTTATATCTAACAATCTTATTTCTAAACATTTTTGCAGGGTTTATTACGCATCGTTTTTGGGTGCGCCCTGTTGCACGTTTTTTGTATGTTGATACTGCTTTACTTTTGCAATAGGGTCTCTAACATTTTCTATTTCGCTAGTTTGTGCGGTCGTACCGGTCCCTGATACCGCGACTCTTTGTATGGCTCTCATTGGAGTTCCATCGTTGCCTTTGCTTATCGGTTTCTGCCTATTGAAACTCGGCTTCCCCTTATATTCAACGGGTTTATTTTGCGGTTTCGGCGATGCTTGTTGTGGAGCCGAAATAGTACTAGGCCTTGGATCAGTTTGGGTATGATATTGCCTACGTCTATTTTGGCTATCATTATTTGGATTATAGTTCGGGTTATACCTCCACCCGCCGAAATCGAAAACGGTTTCACTTTGGGATATTAATATTAATAGCTCGTCAACCGTACGTATACCTTGCGTAAATGCGGCTACACGAATATTATTATTAAAATGGTACGCCAATTTCGTGACTATATCGACCTCGGAAAACGCTGGTGTTAAATGTTTAGCGCGTTCAACCTGTTGTATATTATAGTTTTCGGGCGTTATACCCTGCTTCCGGTCATAACGTCCGTATTCTAATTCATTACGCAAGAGTCTTTGCGTGTGCGAATTCCAATATCGGTTTTCGAACATTTGTCTAAATTCCGTGTATGTGGTAATTTTATCACGTACAATGTTATACCATCGCCTGGCTGAATCACGCATCGCGTTAACTACCCACTGTATCCGGTCTTGGTCCTCTAATCGCGAACCTACCCTTGTCATTTCGTTTTCGCAAGTTAGCAAGAACTCAATCGGGTTTTCATTATTTTCACCGGTGAAATAGTCTCGGTTCTTTTCGTCTACTTGCCCTTGTACTAGAATATTTGGTGCCGATTTCCTCCATACTTCCTGTCGCACTTTAGAAATCTCCTCGCTAAGCGTTTGTAATACATTTACTCTATTTGTATCGACATCTGAACGAACTTCTACAATCAACGCGTCTAACCTAGCAACTTGTCGTTGTGTTTCGCTTACGTCGGTTTGTATCCGTACTTCAAGACTATCGACTTTTTTTAGCTACAGCCGCGGTCTGTTTTTCACACCGGCCGATGTGTTCTTTAAATCGCCCTTCCATACGCGTAACCTGTTCAATAAACGATTTATGCATTGTGGTCTCAAAAACCTTAAAACGTTCAATTATTTTTGTCTCGACCGTATGAATTTTTTCTCCGACTTCGGTAACTTTAGAATCTAAGATTTTCACGCTTTCTTCGATTTTAGCATTTGATGCAACTATTTCTTTATTGACTTACTCGAATTTTGCATTGGTTTGTCTTATCTCCGCGTTAGTCTGTTCTAGTGCCTCGGTTAAACTTGTTTTCTGCGCGTCTATTTTAGCCGTTATTTCCGCGATATTTAGTTCAGCGTTGGCTGCACTTTGTTCAAATTTTGCGTTCATATTAGCTGTTAATTCTGCGGTTGTTTGTTCCATTTTGTGTAACAATTGTTTTAAAATTTTGTCGGTCTCCATTATTACACAATATTCTTAACACTCTATTGCTGTACTTATTACCAATTCACAAAACTTTCTTTAGGGATTGTTTGAGTTGGACGCCAGCTGTTTTACTAATTAAAACAGCAAATTTGTTTCAATTTAATTTGCTACAATTAAATTTTACAATTTAAAATTTAATCAAAATTAAATCGGGCCCGACGTTCCGGGCGACATATATAACTTTACAACTTTGTTATTTGTGTTAAATTCGGGAAGCCCCACGTTCAGGGCGACATTTATAACGTAACAAATGACTTACCTGCTGTGCGTTCTTGCGTCTTGTTCTTCCGACTAGGGCCGTAGGAATTTGTGTTTTGAATTCGCAAGTAGGTTAATTCAAAAGTACAAGCACAAAGTGTATCGTTATAATAACTGTGAATAGTTTTGTGATGTTGGTAGATTTTGGAGTACAGCAATAACAAAACAGTGTTGGGTATAAAATTGGGGTTTATTATTCTAATATCACATAAAATGAAAAACTTACATCTAACGTAATTCTTACGTACTAAAGAGTAATGAGTAATTTGGTCAATGTTTTCTGAATGAATATTAGCTTTCAGAGGGAAAGCTTATAAATACGAATTAATACGAACTTGTTTCTTATTACTTTTGTAGCCCCTCTTTCTTTTATTCTTTTCTTACTCATTTTATTTTATTTTATATTTATATTTAAAGTTTCTATGTTCTTATTTATTCTTTTGGAAGAGAGGCTACAAGTTATTTAGAACTAGGCTAGAGCCTAGAGAAGCTAAATTTGTGCTGGGTCCAGTATGATGGGACTTGCAAATGAAACACTGATCTTGAGATAACAACAACAATTTATTGTTCTAGGCTAATACAACATATGATCCCCTCAAGGCAAGATAACTAAGTCATTGGATTGTTAAATACAATTAAATTAATATGTGCCTTGCCAAAGTGGAACAAAGAATAATAACTATTAACAGCACTAAGTATTGAATGAGTATTAATATCTGAATGATCATTGACTAGTGCATCGTGGAAAGTTACATAAATGACAATAATATAATTATAAAATGGCACACAACTTCGACCGACAATTAATCATATTTTTATAACACGACATAAATACACAGAAATATACACATGCATAATTAATATGACAATGTAACAATCATGTAAAACTAACAAACACATATAATTAACATCAACAAACGTTTACAGATAAATAACCCATCACATGTTCACCCCGGTTATCAGCGCATATAAGTATCTTGTTCAACACCCTTAACCCCCTTATTCTGACCAAGTGTCCGGCCACCTTTAATGTGTAATCAATAAGTGACTAAAACCCCCCCCAAAACTTTCATTAAAATCTCCCAGGAGCAGAGCAGACATGCCCCAGGTTTAATAAAACCAGAAGTAACTAAATGAATAATGTGAACCCAGCGGCCCTGCGCACAAATCCCAAGCCGATGTCTAATCATCAATTTAAATCCCATCAATTACGATAATGAAGAGTATCATCACAAGGTTAACATGGATGTTCGGTTGCCTCACTGCATTTCATATTTCCTTTTACTTTCAAAACAGAATTTGTAAAAATAGTGGAACGTGACCACCATGAATATTAATAACAGAACTGATTAATCTTGTATTGTTTAATGGTTAATTAATTGTTATAGTGAGCCATAAAATTTATCGTTACAAAATTTACTATGGTAAAAATACAAACTGTGACAATGGTAAGTTTAAAGTGTACAATTAGCTCAAAACAGAATCTAAAACATGAATTTTGTAAAAACGGAATCTAAGTCATGAAGGTATTAAAACCAGCTCACAGTCTTCCAAAACTTAACTACCGGCAGGGTCAGGCATCGGGCGAGATCTAGCAAGATCTGACACATACAGACCTGCAGTGGGTGGACGTCTCCTACGGGAGTCGACCACGGTTTAAAACATCTCCCAGATTATGAATGAATAATAAACTACATGCCCACCTGAACCAAAAGAGCCGTTAACCTAACCATCCCAACATGCTTAAAACATAAACAGAATTAGATTCAACTCCATCTACCGGACTCCCCTCGACCCGGGCGGTGCGTGACCCCGGCCGAGTTTTCACTCTCAGAACGAGATATACATGACAGTAATAGAGGAGGCGTAAGCCTTACAAATCCCAAATAATACATGCCACCCATTGTCCAGAAATAACTGTCCAAACTGGAGCGTCTGCATGAAAGTGTCACAGAGTTTATCGGCCACAAAATTTAGAATGATATGGTTAAATTTCACCTGGTTTGAGGCGTGGGTCTGAGGGTTGTGTAGTGTGTATCCAGTCCATCCTTCCGGCTGACATAGCTGACGAAGGTTTTGAAATTACAGCACCGGAGGCAGTTGTTCGGCCATCCTTCCGGAGCGGGGCAGATTCCCGGCTACATCGGAAACCCTGCACAATTATATCTGGGATTACTCATAAGTTCATTAAACACACACTACCATATTTACCCGCTGACAATGCATGGCCTGTCCAGTTTATAAACTCCGAAAATTGGCTAAATAAAGAATGCCATTGAATGTAGTAAATCGCTTCAAAAATAACCCATTAAAGCTTTTAATACATAATATGTTCAGATATAGTCACTCCATAATAATGATAATTTGAAATAACTGTTATGCAAAAGTTTTCATGATGCACTTACAGGAATTAACAACTTTTAACAAGTCCGTGATATACACGGATTTCGGAAAATTACTGACTTACGCCCCATCTGGGTTTAGTTAATTTAGTAGGGTCATTACTAGATTAATATAAAACATAATTATATCATTAATGTTACAATCAATTAACCAGGGTTGAGATTGAGCATACATAAAACAAATTTTAACCTGAAACTCGCCACGTGCAAAGGATTAACTGCAATATATATCGTAACGCATCCACTTTAATATCAATTAAAAGCAATTTGTTTTTATAAATAAATAATATACATATTTTAATAGACTTACCGGAGGTCACGTAGGCTTCTACTTATCCATATATAAGGTTGGAAGACGAAAAAAACTGTTCAATCTGCTCTGTCAGGCGGGGACCAGAATGTGAAGCGCCGAGCGTCGTATTGGAACTGAACTCACTGGCTCTTGAAAAAAACGTACGTAACAGAGATAGGGCGCACGCGAGGCGAGCGGCGGAGGGGTAGATCTCAATGACAAAGTCCAATTGACCATATCAAAGGACAATTCCTTCACGTCGACAAATACGTAATTTTCAATAATTCACAACATAGATATAGGAACATCGCCGCGTTTTCCAAAACGCGGCACATTTTCAAGAGTTAATTTTTTTAAATAATTTAATTAATGAGCTTTCAAGATTTTAATATTGATTTTACTGTTTCAAGATGCTTCTAAAATACTCTTAAATAAATTAGCCGTGAATCTTGTTCAACGTGCTTTTTATTTACTTGTGATCGGTTACACGTATACTGCAGTATAAGTTTCTTAAGTGATTTAATATTAAGATTTGTATAGCGCTTTTTATCTAAGTCTATTTCTCATCTATTGCTTCTTACTTAACTTATACTTGTTCTACAGATTATCACAATATTTAAGTTCTTATTAATTTAGAGTCTCTGTTTTCATAGGCATCTGAATGAAGTTAACTTTACAATTGATTTTAACAAAAGAAAGAAAAATGATCTTTTTATATAAAAAAGTATACATGATTTTTGACTTTCCTGGTACTGAAGTTCTTGAAGATGTCCTCTGGGGTCCCTCGATGTCCTAGTCCAATCAGCTAGTGGCGATGATTTCCGCTGCGTCCTGGATTCCAACGAAGAGTTCAGGGATCAGCAACTCAGTTCCTTCAGCAACTGTTGACGGATTTAACGTCCGTGGTTTAACTGCTGCAACTGCTTCAGGCCCTCGGTCCGGATACTCTGCACTCGTGTGTGTGTGTGTGTGTGTGTGTGTGCCTCGTCTCGGGCGTCGCTCTGCGTCGTCAGTTCTTCAGCTCGTACCACGATTTAGACGGCCTCGTTCTGTTGTACTCTGGGCGTGACTTCTAGTAGTATATGGTCGATCTCTTATATGCGTACGCCAACAGTTTGGGTGTATTGCGCAGTACGCTTATTTGTTGATGAATAAGACTATCGCACGTAGACGCCGTCACAGTCCAGTCGTTATAGAAGACTGTCTGTGTTGTTCCGAAGTTGAATCTTTACAGAAGTGTGTGTGTGTGTGTGTGTGTGTGTGTGTGTGTGTGTTCACAGTTTGAGTCCTGGCAGAAGAGAATTTGTGTGTACTGGTTGAGTCCTTACAGAAGAGTCCGTGTTGACTGCTTGAGTTCTAACAGAAGAGTGAAGAGCATTCAGCTCGAAACCAACGGTTGTTCAAAATTTTTAGAATGATCTGATTGGCTGAAACATTCTCCCTTCTACTTAAAATTTAGTCACCTCATTCCGTGAGAACGAAAAATAATTCCCACAGTCCGAGAATTGTTATTATTTTTAATATTCTGGAATACACCGGAACCAATTGTCGATCAGACGTCCGGTTGCAATTTCTATTGCGATTATCTTGGCTGCAAGCCAAGTTATGCTTATTCTAACATATACATTTGATTCGTAATTTTTGTAATTATAACATATTCAAATATGAACTCCCTAGCTCTCTTACTATGGAAGTTATTTAAATAAAATGAATTATCTCATTAACTCTTTAATTATATTTATTGAAATTTGCACACACTATTCTTAATATTTCGGCAAACATTTTGAATATTTTGGATTTTGCCTATATTTATTCGTTTCCGAAATATTAATGTTTTAATGTTAGGGCGTGTCCCTAATTTATAACGGTGCGTGTGGGATTACATAACATCCCCGGAACATAGCAGCTGGGCGTTTTACAATTGTTTTGAGTGCTCGCTACAGCGCGAGATATGGTCCTATTGATTTAAATTTATTTTATATTTGATTTTTAAAACTCTCTACATATAACCCCAAATCTATGGGATTTGGTACGTTATATACACCCCCACCCGTCACAAAAAAAATGAATGTAGATTATACAGTTATTTATTTATTTTTTCTACATGTACATTCTTCATGTTTCACAAATATGCATTGTTCTATTTACTTACAAAAACATATACTGATATAACTATCTTATTCATACAAGCTTTATAAATATAACCTAAATCTAATACATTAAGATTATGTGTATAAAAATATTGTGAGACAATGTTTGTAGCATGGGTAGTATTTAATAGCGAGCCATTTAACCAGGTATTTCACACAGATGGTAACAGACAATTGTGGCGCGTGCGCTTAGGAATGTGCTTCCGTTTTGCTACGCCTGTTATCGCGTAGTAAACGCCGTTAATTAGCCTATGCGTTTAAAAACCAGCTGAGTGCGGGCTCGTGTGCGCGTCGTTGCTTTGTGAACGCGTTTCCGGCCACCGTCACCCGTCCTCACACCTCGACTCGTGTTTTTGTTTCCCAGTGCTACGAGTGATTGTTATTTATTATAACTTGCCCACAATTATTATTATTTATCCTTAATACTCTAATTTATATTGAACAATTATTATTGATATGTAAATATTAGTATTCAAATTATTTCTAACTTTACATGATTTATATTTACAGCGTTTCTATTATTTGGTATCTATTTATTGCTGTTCCGAAATATATTTTATTATTTCACGCATAAAATCCTTTGCTCATACCGGATACCACACTACCGGTCACCCAAATGTACCTGTGTGGGAACGCCGTTTACAAATGCCTGTAGTACCGGACACGCTATGTTTAGGGGAGCATTGTTGTTTTGTATTTGACTCCAACAATGGTTCTCTAACATCCGGTGGGAACACATTATTAACCGGCATAGAAATTTCATGAGAAAAATCACCTTTCCTACACCTAATATTTTTCTTATATCTAACAATCTTATTTCTAAACATTTTTGCAGGGTTTATTACGCATCCTTTTTGGGTGCGCCCCGTTGCACGTTTTTTGTATGTTGATACTGCTTTACTTTTGCAATAGGGTCTCTAACATTTTCTATTTCGCTAGTTTGTGCGGTCGTACCGGTCTCTGATACCGCTACTGTTTGTATGGCTCTCATTGGAGTTCCATCGTTGCCTTTGCTTATCGGTTTCTGCCTATTGAAACTCGGCTTCCCCTTATATTCAACGGGTTTATTTTGCGGTTTCGGCGATGCTTGTTGTGGAGCCGACCTAGTACTAGGCCTTGGATCAGTTTGGGTATGATATTGCCCACGTCTATTTTGGCTATCATTATTTGGATTATATTTCGGGTTATACCTCCACCCGCCGAAATCGAAAACGGTTTCACTTTGGGATATTAATATTAATAGCTCGTCAACCGTACGTATACCTTGCGTAAATGCGGCTACACGAATATTATGATTTAAACGGTACGCCAATTTCGTGACTATATCGACCTCGGAAAACGCTGGTGTTAAATGTTTAGCGCGTTCAACCTGTTGTATAATATAGTTTTCGGGCGTTATACCCTGCTTCCGGTCATAACGTCCGTATTCTAATTCATTACGCAAGAGTCTTTGCGTGTGCAAATTCCAATATCGGTTTTCGAACATTTGTCTAAATTCCGTGTATGTGGTAATTTTATCACGTACAATGTTATACCATCGCCTGGCTGAATCACGCATCGTGTTAACTACCCACTGTATCCGGTCTTGTTCCTCTAATCGCAAACCTACCCTTGTCATTTCGTTTTCGCAAGTTAGCAAGAGCTCAATCGGGTTTTCATTATTTTCACCGGTGAAATAGACTCGGTTCTTTTCGTCTACTTGCCCTTGTACTAGAATATTTGGTGCCGATTTCCTCCGTACTTCCTGTCGCACTTTAGAAATCTCCTCGCTAAGCGTTTGTAATACATTTACTCTATTTGTATCGACATCTGAACGAACTTCTACAATCAACGCGTCTAACATAGCAACTTGTCGTTGTGTTTCGCTTACGTCGGTTTGTATCCGTACTTCAAGACTATCGACTTGTTTAGCTACAGCCGCGGTCCGTTTTTCACACCGGCCGATGTGTTCTTTAAATCGCCCTTCGATACGCGTAACCTGTTCAATAAACGATTTATGCATTGTGGTCTCAAAAACCTTAAAACGTTCATGTATTTTTGTCTCGACCGTATGAATTTTTTCTCCGATTTCGGTAACTTTAGAATCTAAGCTTTTCACGCTTTCTTCGATTTTAGCATTTGATGCAACTATTTCTTTACTGACTTGCTCGAATTTTGCATTGGTTTGTCTTATCTCCGCGTTAGTCTGTTCTAGTGCCTCGGTTAAACTTGTTTTCTGCACGTCTATTTTAGCCGTTATTTCCGCGATATTTAGTTCAGCGTTGGCTGCTCTTTGTTCAAATTTTGCGTTCATATTAGCTGCTAATTCCGCGGTTGTTTGTTCCATTTTGTGTAACAATTGTTTTAAAATTTTGTCGGTCTCCATTATTACACAATATTCTTAACACTCTATTGCTGTACTTATTACCAATTCATAAAACTTTCTTTAGGGATTGTTTGAGTTGGACGCCAGCTGTTTTACTAATTAAAACAGCAAATTTGTTTCAATTTAATTTGCTACAATTAAATTTTACAATTTAAAATTTAATCAAAATTAAATCGGGCCCCACGTTCCGGGCGACATATATAACTTTACAACTTTGTTATTTGTGTTAAATTCGGGAAGCCCCACGTTCAGGGCGACATTTATAACGTAACAAATGACCTACCTGCTGTGCGTTCTTGCGTCTTCTTCTTCCGACTAGGGCCGTAGGAATTTGTGTTTTGAATTCGCAAGTAGGTTAATTCAAAAGTACAAGCACAAAGTGTATCGTTATAATAACTGTGAATAGTTTTGTGATGTTGGTAGATTTTGGAGTACAGCAATAACAAAACAGTGTTGGGTATAAAATTGGGGTTTATTATTCTAATAGCACATAAAATGAAAAACTTACATCTAACGTAATTCTTACGTACTAAAGAGTAATGAGTAATTTGGTCAATGTTTTCTGAATGAATATTAGCTTTCAGAGGGAAAGCTTATAAATACGAATTAATACGAACTTGTTTCTTATTACTTTCAAGAGTTAATTTTTTTAAATAATTTAGTTAATGAGTTTTCAAGATTTTAATATTGATTTTACTGCTTCAAGATGCTTCTAAAATACTCTTAAATAAATTAGCCGTGAATCTTGTTCAACGTGCTTTTTATTTACTTGTGATTGGTTTCACGTATACTGCAGTATAAGTTTCTTAAGTGATTTAATATTAAGATTTGTATAGCGCTTTTTATCTAAGTCTATTTCTCATCTATTGCTTCTTACTTAACTTATACTTGTTCTACAGATTATCACAATATTTAAGTTCTTATTAATTTAGAGTCTCTGTTTTTATAGGCATCTGAATGAAGTTAACTTTACAATTGATTTTAACAAAAGAAAGAAAAATGATCTTTTTATATAAAAAAGTATAAATGATTTTTGACTTTCCTGGTACTGAAGTTCTTGAAGATGTCCTCTGGGGTCCCTCGATGTCCTAGTCCAATCAGCTAGTGGCGATGATTTCCGCTGCGTCCTGGATTCCAACGAAGAGTTCAGGGATCAGCAACTCAGTTCCTTCAGCAACTGTTGACGGATTTAACGTCCGTGGTTTAACTGCTGCAACTGCTTCAGGCCCTCGGTCCGGATACTCTGCACTCGTGTGTGTGTGTGTGTGTGTGTGCCTCGTCTCGGGCGTCGCTCTGCGTCGTCAGTTCTTCAGCTCGTACCACGATTTAGACGGCCTCGTTCTGTTGTACTCTGGGCGTGACTTCTAGTAGTATATGGTCGATCTCTTATATGCGTACGCCAACAGTTTGGGTGTATTGCGCAGTACGCTTATTTGTTGATGAATAAGACTATCGCACGTAGACGCCGTCACAGTCCAGTCGTTATAGAAGACTGTCTGTGTTGTTCCGAAGTTGAATCTTTACAGAAGTGTGTGTGTGTGTGTGTGTGTGTGTGTGTGTGTGTGTTCACAGTTTGAGTCCTGGCAGAAGAGAATTTGTGTGTACTGGTTGAGTCCTTACAGAAGAGTCTGTGTTGACTGCTTGAGTTCTAACAGAAGAGTGAAGAGCATTCAGCTCGAAACCAACGGTTGTTCAAAATTTTTAGAATGATCTGATTGGCTGAAACATTCTCCCTTCTACTTAAAATTTAGTCACCTCATTCCGTGAGAACGAAAAATAATTCCCACAGTCCGAGAATTGTTATTATTTTTAATATTCTGGAATACACCGGAACCAATTGTCGATCAGACGTCCGGTTGCAATTTCTATTGCGATTATCTTGGCTGCAAGCCAAGTTATGCTTATTCTAACATATACATTTGATTCGTAATTTTTGTAATTATAACATATTCAAATCTGAACTCCCTAGCTCTCTTACTATGGAAGTTATTTAAATAAAATGAATTATCTCATTAACTCTTTAATTATATTTATTGAAATTTGCACACACTATTCTTAATATTTCGGCAAACATTTTGAATATTTTGGATTTTGCCTATATTTATTCGTTTCCGAAATATTAATGTTTTAATGTTAGGGCGTGTCCCTAATTTATAACGGTGCGTGTGGGATTACATAACATCCCCGGAACATAGCAGCTGGGCGTTTTACAATTGTTTTGAGTGCTCGCTACAGCGCGAGATATGGTCCTATTGATTTAAATTTATTTTATATTTGATTTTTAAAACTCTCTACATATAACCCCAAATCTATGGGATTTGGTACGTTATATACACCCCCACCCGTCACAAAAAAAATGAATGTAGATTATACAGTTACTTATTTATTTTTTCTACATGTACATTCTTCATGTTTCACAAATATGCATTGTTCTATTTACTTACAAAAACATATACTGATATAACTATCTTATTCATACAAGCTTTATAAATATAACCTAAATCTAATACATTAAGATTATGTGTATAAAAATATTGTGAGACAATGTTTGTAGCATGGGTAGTATTTAATAGCGAGCCATTTAACCAGGTATTTCACACAGATGGTAACAGACAATTGTGGCGCGTGCGCTTAGGAATGTGCTTCCGTTTTGCTACGCCTGTTATCGCGTAGTAAACGCCGTTAATTAGCCTATGCGTTTAAAAACCAGCTGAGTGCGGGCTCGTGTGCGCGTCGTTGCTTTGTGAACGCGTTTCCGGCCACCGTCACCCGTCCTCACACCTCGACTCGTGTTTTTGTTTCCCAGTGCTACGAGTGATTGTTATTTATTATAACTTGCCCACAATTATTATTATTTATCCTTAATACTCTAATTTATATTGAACAATTATTATTGATATGTAAATATTAGTATTCAAATTATTTCTAACTTTACATGATTTATATTTACAGCGTTTCTATTATTTGGTATCTATTTATTGCTGTTCCGAAATATATTTTATTATTTCATGCATATAATCCTTTGCTCATACCGGATACCACACTACCGGTCACCCAAATGTACCTGTGTGGGAACGCCGTTTACAAATGCCTGTAGTACCGGACACGCTATGTTTAGGGGAGCATTGTTGTTTTGTATTTGACTCCAACAATGGTTCTCTAACATCCGGTGGGAACACATTATTAACCGGCATAGAAATTTCATGAGAAAAATCACCTTTCCTACACCTAATATTTTTCTTATATCTAACAATCTTATTTCTAAACATTTTTGCAGGGTTTATTACGCATCCTTTTTGGGTGCGCCCCGTTGCACGTTTTTTGTATGTTGATACTGCTTTACTTTTGCAATAGGGTCTCTAACATTTTCTATTTCGCTAGTTTGTGCGGTCGTACCGGTCTCTGATACCGCTACTGTTTGTATGGCTCTCATTGGAGTTCCATCGTTGCCTTTGCTTATCGGTTTCTGCCTATTGAAACTCGGCTTCCCCTTATATTCAACGGGTTTATTTTGCGGTTTCGGCGATGCTTGTTGTGGAGCCGACCTAGTACTAGGCCTTGGATCAGTTTGGGTATGATATTGCCCACGTCTATTTTGGCTATCATTATTTGGATTATATTTCGGGTTATACCTCCACCCGCCGAAATCGAAAACGGTTTCACTTTGGGATATTAATATTAATAGCTCGTCAACCGTACGTATACCTTGCGTAAATGCGGCTACACGAATATTATGATTTAAACGGTACGCCAATTTCGTGACTATATCGACCTCGGAAAACGCTGGTGTTAAATGTTTAGCGCGTTCAACCTGTTGTATAATATAGTTTTCGGGCGTTATACCCTGCTTCCGGTCATAACGTCCGTATTCTAATTCATTACGCAAGAGTCTTTGCGTGTGCAAATTCCAATATCGGTTTTCGAACATTTGTCTAAATTCCGTGTATGTGGTAATTTTATCACGTACAATGTTATACCATCGCCTGGCTGAATCACGCATCGTGTTAACTACCCACTGTATCCGGTCTTGTTCCTCTAATCGCAAACCTACCCTTGTCATTTCGTTTTCGCAAGTTAGCAAGAGCTCAATCGGGTTTTCATTATTTTCACCGGTGAAATAGACTCGGTTCTTTTCGTCTACTTGCCCTTGTACTAGAATATTTGGTGCCGATTTCCTCCGTACTTCCTGTCGCACTTTAGAAATCTCCTCGCTAAGCGTTTGTAATACATTTACTCTATTTGTATCGACATCTGAACGAACTTCTACAATCAACGCGTCTAACATAGCAACTTGTCGTTGTGTTTCGCTTACGTCGGTTTGTATCCGTACTTCAAGACTATCGACTTTTTTTAGCTACAGCCGCGGTCTGTTTTTCACACCGGCCGATGTGTTCTTTAAATCGCCCTTCCATACGTGTAACCTGTTCAATAAACGATTTATGCATTGTGGTCTCAAAAACCTTAAACCGTTCAATTATTTTTGTCTCGACCGTATGAATTTTTTCTCCGACTTCGGTAACTTTAGAATCTAAGCTTTTCACGCTTTCTTCGATTTTAGAATTTGATGCAACTATTGCTTTATTGACTTGCTCGAATTTTGCATTGGTTTGTCTTATCTCCGCGTTAGTCTGTTCTAGTGCCTCGGTTAAACTTGTTTTCTGCGCGTCTATTTTAGCCGTTATTTACACGATATTTAGTTCAGCGTTGGCTGCACTTTGTTCAAATTTTGCGTTCATATTAGCTGTTAATTCCGCGGTTGTTTGTTCCATTTTTTGTAACAATTGTTTTTACATTTTGTCGGTCTCCATTATTACACAATATTCTTAACACTCTATTGCTGTACTTATTACCAATTCACAAAACTTTCTTTAGGGATTGTTTGAGTTGGACGCCAGCTGTTTTACTAATTAAAACAGCAAATTTGTTTCAATTTAATTTTCTACAATTAAATTTTACAATTTAAAATTTAATCAAAATTAAATCGGGCCCCACGTTCCGGGCGACATATATAACTTTACAACTTTGTTATTTGTGTTAAATTCGGGAAGCCCCACGTTCAGGGCGACATTTATAACGTAACAAATGACCTACCTGCTGTGCGTTCTTGCGTCTTCTTCTTCCGACTAGGGCCGTAGGAATTTGTGTTTTGAATTCGCAAGTAGGTTAATTCAAAAGTACAAGCACAAAGTGTATCGTTATAATAATTGTGAATAGTTTTGTGATGTTGGTAGATTTTGGAGAACAGCAATAACAAAACAGTGTTGGGTATAAAATTGGGGTTTATTATTCTAATAGCACATAAAATGAAAAACTTACATCTAACGTAATTCTTACGTACTAAAGAGTAATGAGTAATTTGGTCAATGTTTTCTGAATGAATATTAGCTTTCAGAGGGAAAGCTTATAAATACGAATTAATACGAACTTGTTTCTTATTACTTTCAAGAGTTAATTTTTTTTAATAATTTAATTAATGAGCTTTCAAGATTTTAATATTGATTTTACTGCTTCAAGATGCTTCTAAAATACTCTTAAATAAATTAGCCGTGAATCTTGTTCAACGTGCTTTTTATTTACTTGTGATTGGTTTCACGTATACTGCAGTATAAGTTTCTTAAGTGATTTAATATTAAGATTTGTATAGCGCTTTTTATCTAAGTCTATTTCTCATCTATTGCTTCTTACTTAACTTATACTTGTTCTACAGATTATCACAATATTTAAGTTCTTATTAATTTAGAGTCTCTGTTTTTATAGGCATCTGAATGAAGTTAACTTTACAATTGATTTTAACAAAAGAAAGAAAAATGATCTTTTCATATAAAAAAGTATAAATGATTTTTGACTTTCCTGGTACTGAAGTTCTTGAAGATGTCCTCTGGGGTCCCTCGATGTCCTAGTCCAATCAGCTAGTGGCGATGATTTCCGCTGCGTCCTGGATTCCAACGAAGAGTTCAGGGATCAGCAACTCAGTTCCTTCAGCAACTGTTGACGGATTTAACGTCCGTGGTTTAACTGCTGCAACTGCTTCAGGCCCTCGGTCCGGATACTCTGCACTCGTGTGTGTGTGTGTGTGTGTGTGTGTGTGCCTCGTCTCGGGCGTCGCTCTGCGTCGTCAGTTCTTCAGCTCGTACCACGATTTAGACGGCCTCGTTCTGTTGTACTCTGGGCGTGACTTCTAGTAGTATATGGTCGATCTCTTATATGCGTACGCCAACAGTTTGGGTGTATTGCGCAGTACGCTTATTTGTTGATGAATAAGACTATCGCACGTAGACGCCGTCACAGTCCAGTCGTTATAGAAGACTGTCTGTGTTGTTCCGAAGTTGAATCTTTACAGAAGTGTCTGTGTGTGTGTGTGTGTGTGTGTGTGTGTGTGTGTTCACAGTTTGAGTCCTGGCAGAAGAGAATGTGTGTGTACTGGTTGAGTCCTTACAGAAGAGTCTGTGTTGACTGCTTGAGTTCTAACAGAAGAGTGAAGAGCGTTCAGCTCGAAACCAACGGTTGTTCAAAATTTTTAGAATGATCTGATTGGCTGAAACATTCTCCCTTCTACTTAAAATTTAGTCACCTCATTCCGTGAGAACAAAAAATAATTCCTACAGTCCGAGAATCGTTATTATTTTTAATATTCTGGAATACACCGGAACCAATTGTCGGTCGGACGTCCGGTTGCAATTTCTATTGCGATTATCTTGGCTACAAGCCAAGTTATGTTTATTCTAGCATATACATTTGATTCGTAATTTTTCTAATTATAACATATTCAAATCTGAACTCCCTAGCTCTCTTACTATGGAAGTTATTTAAATAAAATGAATTATCTCATTAACTCTTTAATTATATTTATTGAAATTTGCACACACTATTGTTAATATTTCGGCAAACATTTTGGATATTTTGGATTAGCCTATATTTATTCGTTTCCGAAATATTAATGTTTTAATTTTAGGGCGTGTCCCTAATTTATAACGGTGCGTGTGTGATTACATAACATCCCCGGAACATAGCAGCTGGGCGTTTTACAATTGTTTTGAGTGCTCGCTACAGCGCGAGATATGGTTCTATTGATTTAAATTTATTTTATATTTGATTTTTAAAACTCTCTACATATAACCCCAAATCTATGGGATTTGGTACGTTATATACACCCCCACCCGTTACAAAAAAAATGAATGTAGATTATACAGTTATTTATTTATTTTTTCTACATGTACATTCTTCATATTTCACAAATATGCATTGTTCTATTTACTTACAAAAACATATACTGATATAACTATCTTATTCATACAAGCTTTATAAATATAACCTAAATCTAATACATTAAGATTATGTGTATAAAAATATTGTGAGACAATGTTTGTAGCATGGGTAGTATTTAATAGCGAGCCATTTAACCAGGTATTTCACACAGACGGTAACAGACAATTGTGGCGCGTGCGCTTAGGAATGTGCTTCCGTTTTGCTACGCCTGCTATCGCGTAGTAAACGCCGTTATTTAGCCTATGCGTTTAAAAACCAGCTGAGTGCGGGCTCGTGTGCGCGTCGTTGCTTTGTGAACGCGTTTCCGGCCACCGTCACCCGTCCTCACACCTCGACTCGTGTTTTTGTTTCCCAGTGCTACGAATGATTTTTATTTATTATAACTTGCCCACAATTATTATTATTTATCCTTAATACTCTCATTTATATTGAACAATTATTATTGATATGTAAATATTAGTATTCAAATTATTTCTAACTTTACATGATTTATATTTACAGCGTTTCTATTATTTGGTATCTATTTATTGCTGTTTCGAAATATATTTTATTATTTCACGCATAAAATCCTTTGCTCATACCGGATACCACACTACCGGTCACCCAAAAGTACCTGCGTGGGAACGCCGTTTACAAATGCCTGTAGTACCGGACACGCTATGTTAGGGGAGCATTGTTGTTTTGTATTTTACTCCAACAATGGTTCTCTAACAACCGGTGGGAACACATTATTAACCGGCATAGAAATGTCATGAGAAAAATCACCTTTCCTACACCTAATATTTTTCTTATATCTAAAAATCTTATTTCTAAACATTTTTGCAGGGTTTATTACGCATCCTTTTTGGGTGCGCCCTGTTGCACGTTTTTTGTATGTTGATACTGCTTTACTTTTGCAATAGGGTCTCTAACATTTTATATTTCGCTAGTTTGTGCGGTCGTACCGGTCTCTGATACCGCTACTGTTTGTATGGCTCTCATTGGAGTTCCATCGTTGCCTTTGCTTATCGGTTTCTGCCTATTGAAACTCGGCTTCCCCTTATATTCAACGGGTTTATTTTGCGGTTTCGGCGATGCTTGTTGTGGAGCCGAACTAGTACTAGGCCTTGGATCAGTTTGGGTATGATATTGCCCACGTCTATTTTGGCTATCATTATTTGGATTATAGTTCGGGCTATACCTCCACCCGCCGAAATCGAAAACGGTTTCACTTTGGGATATTAATATTAATAGCTCGTCAACCGTACGTATACCTTGCGTAAATGCGGCTACACGAATATTATTATTAAAATGGTACGCCAATTTCGTGACTATATCGACCTCGGAAAACGCTGGTGTTAAATGTTTAGCGAGTTCAGCCTGTTGTAAACTATATTTAGTTTTCGGGCGTTATACCCTGCTTCCGGTCATAACGTCCGTATTCTAATTCATTACGCAAGAGTCTTTGCGTGTGCGAATTCCAATATCGGTTTTCGAACATTTGTCTAAATTCCGTGTATGTGGTAATTTTATCACGGTAATATATCATGTTATACCATCGCCTGGCTGAATCACGCATCGTGTTAACTACCCACTGTATCCGGTCTTGGTCCTCTAATCGCGAACCTACCCTTGTCATTTCGTTTTCGCAAGTTAGCAAGAACTCAATCGGGTTTTCATTATTTTCACCGGTGAAATAGACTCGGTTCTTTTCGTCTACTTGCCCTTGTACTAGAATATTTGGTGCCGATTTCCTCCGTACTTCCTGTCGCACTTTAGAAATCTCCTCGCTAAGCGTTTGTAATACATTTACTCTATTTGTATCGACATCTGAACGAACTTCTACAATCAACGCGTCTAACCTAGCAACTTGTCGTTGTGTTTCGCTTACGTCGGTTTGTATCCGTACTTCAAGACTATCGACTTTTTTTAGCTACAGCCGCGGTCTGTTTTTCACACCGGCCGATGTGTTCTTTAAATCGCCCTTCCATACGCGTAACCTGTTCAATAAACGATTTAAGCATTGTGGTCTCAAAAACCTTAAAACGTTCAATTATTTTTGTCTCGACCGTATGAATTTTTTCTCCGACTTCGGTAACTTTAGAATCTAAGCTTTTCACGCTTTCTTCGATTTTAGAATTTGATGCAACTATTGCTTTATTGACTTGCTCGAATTTTGCATTGGTTTGTCTTATCTCCGCGTCAGTCTGTTCTAGTGCCTCGGTTAAACTTGTTTTCTGCGCGTCTATTTTAGCCGTTATTTCCGCGATATTTAGTTCAGCGTTGGCTGCACTTTGTTCAAATTTTGCGTTCATATTAGCTGTTAATTCCGCGGTTGTTTGTTCCATTTTTTGTAACAATTGTTTTTACATTTTGTCGGTCTCTATTATTACACAATATTCTTAACACTCTATTGCTGTACTTATTACCAATTCACAAAACTTTCTTTAGGGATTGTTTGAGTTGGACGCCAGCTGTTTTACTAATTAAAACAGCAAATTTGTTTCAATTTAATTTTCTACAATTAAATTTTACAATTTAAAATTTAATCAAAATTAAATCGGGCCCCACGTTCCGGGCGACATATATAACTTTACAACTTTGTTATTTGTGTTAAATTCGGGAAGCCCCACGTTCAGGGCGACATTTATAACGTAACAAATGACCTACCTGCTGTGCGTTCTTGCGTCTTCTTCTTCCGACTAGGGCCGTAGGAATTTGTGTTTTGAATTCGCAAGTAGGTTAATTCAAAAGTACAAGCACAAAGTGTATCGTTATAATAATTGTGAATAGTTTTGTGATGTTGGTAGATTTTGGAGTACAGCAATAACAAAACAGTGTTGGGTATAAAATTGGGGTTTATTATTCTAATAGCACATAAAATGAAAAACTTACATCTAACGTAATTCTTACGTACTAAAGAGTAATGAGTAATTTGGTCAATGTTTTCTGAATGAATATTAGCTTTCAGAGGGAAAGCTTATAAATACGAATTAATACGAACATGTTTCTTATTACTTTCAAGAGTTAATTTTTTTAAATAATTTAATTAATGAGCTTTCAAGATTTTAATATTGATTTTACTGCTTCAAGATGCTTCTAAAATACTCTTAAATAAATTAGCCGTGA
This sequence comes from Magicicada septendecula, assembly GCA_034769895.1. NCBI lineage: Eukaryota > Metazoa > Arthropoda > Insecta > Hemiptera > Cicadidae > Magicicada > Magicicada septendecula. The sequence goes on from CM068370.1 coordinate 330,266,181, forward strand.
ATCTTGTTCAACGTGCTTTTTATTTACTTGTGATTGGTTTCACGTATACTGCAGTATAAGTTTCTTAAGTGATTTAATATTAAGATTTGTATAGCGCTTTTTATCTAAGTCTATTTCTCATCTATTGCTTCTTACTTAACTTATACTTGTTCTACAGATTATCACAATATTTAAGTTCTTATTAATTTAGAGTCTCTGTTTTTATAGGCATCTGAATGAAGTTAACTTTACAATTGATTTTAACAAAAGAAAGAAAAATGATCTTTTTATATAAAAAAGTATAAATGATTTTTGACTTTCCTGGTACTGAAGTTCTTGAAGATGTCCTCTGGGGTCCCTCGATGTCCTAGTCCAATCAGCTAGTGGCGATGATTTCCGCTGCGTCCTGGATTCCAACGAAGAGTTCAGGGATCAGCAACTCAGTTCCTTCAGCAACTGTTGACGGATTTAACGTCCGTGGTTTAACTGCTGCAACTGCTTCAGGCCTTCGGTCCGAATACTCTGCACTCGTGTGTGTGTGTGTGTGTGTGTGTGTGTGTGTGTGCCTCGTCTCGGGCGTCGCTCTGCGTCGTCAGTTCTTCAGCTCGTACCACGATTTAGACGGCCTCGTTCTGTTGTACTCTGGGCGTGACTTCTAGTAGTATATGGTCGATCTCTTATATGCGTACGCCAACAGTTTGGGTGTATTGCGCAGTACGCTTATTTGTTGATGAATAAGACTATCGCACGTAGACGCCGTCACAGTCCAGTCGTTATAGAAGACTGTCTGTGTTGTTCCGAAGTTGAATCTTTACAGAAGTGTCTGTGTGTGTGTGTGTTCACAGTTTGAGTCCTGGCAGAAGAGAATGTGTGTGTACTGGTTGAGTCCTTACAGAAGAGTCTGTGTTGACTGCTTGAGTTCTAACAGAAGAGTGAAGAGCGTTCAGCTCGAAACCAACGGTTGTTCAAAATTTTTAGAAAGATCTGATTGGCTGAAACATTCTCCCTTCTACTTAAAATTTAGTCACCTCATTCCGTGAGAACGAAAAATAATTCCACAGTCCGATAATTGTTATTATTTTTAATATTCTGGAATACACCGGAACCAATTGTCGGTCGGACGTCCGGTTGCAAATTCTATTGCGATTATCTTGGCTGCAAGCCAAGTTATGTTTATTCTAACATATACATTTGATTCGTAATTTTTGTAATTATAACATATTCAAATCTGAACTCCCTAGCTCTCTTACTATGGAAGTTATTTAAATAAAATGAATTATCTCATTAACTCTTTAATTATATTTATTGAAATTTGCACACACTTTTCTTAATATTTCGGCAAACATTTTGGATATTTTGGATTTTGCCTATATTTATTCGTTTCCGAAATATTAATGTTTTAATGTTAGGGCGTGTCCCTAATTTATAACGGTGCGTGTGTGATTACATAACATCCCCGGAACATAGCAGCTGGGCGTTTTACAATTGTTTTGAGTGCTCGCTACAGCGCGAGATATGGTTCTATTGATTTAAATTTATTTTATATTTGATTTTTAAAACTTTCTACATATAACCCCAAATCTATGGGATTTGGTACGTTATATACACGACAACCCGTTTAAAAAAAACGAATGTAGATTGTACAGTTTTTTTTCTACATGTACATACTTCATGTTTCACAAATATGCATTGTTCCATTTACTTACAAAAACATATACTGATATAACTATCTTATTCATACAAGCTTTACAAATATAACCTAAATCTAATAAATTAAGATTATGTGTATAAAAATATTGTGAGACAATGTTTGTAGCATGGGTAGTATTTAATAGCGAGCCATCTAACCAGGTATTTCACACAGATGGTAACAGACAATTGTGGCGCGTGCGCTTAGGAATGTGCTTCCGTTTTGCTACGCCTGTTATCGCGTAGTAAACGCCGTTAATTAGCCTATGCGTTAAAAAACAGCTGAGTGCGGGCTCGTGTGCGCGTCGTTGCTTTGTGAAGACGTTTCCGGCCACCGTCACCCGTCCTAACACCTCGACTCGTGTTTTTGTTTCCGAGTGCTACGAATGATTGTTATTTATTATAACTTGCCCACAATTATTATTATTTATCCTTAATACTCTCATTTATATTGAACAATTATTATTGATATGTAAATATTATTATTCAAATATATATCTAACTTTACATGATTTATATTTACAGCGTTTCTATTATTTGGTATCTATTTATTGCTGTTTCGAAATATATTTTATTATTTCATGGATAGAATCCTTTGCTCATACCGGATACCACACTACCGGTCTCCCAAAAATACCTGCGTGGGAACGCCGTTTACAAATGCCTGTAGTACCGGACACGCTATGTTAGGGGAGCATTGTTGTTTTGTATTTGACTCCAACAATGGTTCTCTAACATCCGGTGGGAACACATTATTAACCGGCATAGAAATTTCATGAGAAAAATCACCTTTCCTAAACCTAATATTTTTCTTATATCTAACAATCTTATTTCTAAACATTTTTGCAGGGTTTATTACGCATCCTTTTTGGGTGCGCCCTGTTGCACGTTTTTTGTATGTTGATACTGCTTTACTTTTGCAATAGGGTCTCTAACATTTTCTATTTCGCTAGTTTGTGCGGTCGTACCGGTCTCTGATACCGCTACTGTTTGTATGGCTCTCATTGGAGTTCCATCGTTGCCTTTGCTTATCGGTTTCCGCCTATTGAAACTCGGCTTCCCCTTATATTCAACGGGTTTATTTTGCGGTTTCGGCGATGCTTGTTGTGGAGCCGAACTAGTACTAGGCCTTGGATCAGTTTGGGTATGATATTGCCCACGTCTATTTTGGCTATCATTATTTGGATTATAGTTCGGGCTATACCTCCACCCGCCGAAATCGAAAACGGTTTCACTTTGGGATATTAATATTAATAGCTCGTCAACCGTACGTATACCTTGCGTAAATGCGGCTACACGAATATTATTATTAAAATGGTACGCCAATTTCGTGACTATATCGGCCTCGGAAAACGCTGGTGTTAAATGTTTAGCGAGTTCAGCCTGTTGTAAACTATATTTAGTTTTCGGGCGTTATACCCTGCTTCCGGTCATAACGTCCGTATTCTAATTCATTACGCAAGAGTCTTCGCGTGTGCGAATTCCAATATCGGTTTTCGAACATTTGTCTAAATTCCGTGTATGTGGTAATTTTATCACGGTAATATATCATGTTATACCATCGCCTGGCTGAATCACGCATCGTGTTAACTACCCACTGTATCCGGTCTTGGTCCTCTAATCGCGAACCTACCCTTGTCATTTCGGTTTCGCAAGTTAGCAAGAACTCAATCGGGTTTTCATTATTTTCACCGGTGAAATAGACTCGGTTCTTTTCGTCTACTTGCCCTTGTACTAGAATATTTGGTGCCGATTTCCTCCGTACTTCCTGTCGCACTTTAGAAATCTCCTCGCTAAGCGTTTGTAATACATTTACTCTATTTGTATCGACATCTGAACGAACTTCTACAATCGACGCGTCTAACCTAGCAACTTGTCGTTGTGTTTCGTTTACGTCGGTTTGTATCCGTACTTCAAGACTATCGACTTTTTTAGCTACACACGCGGTCTGTTTTTCACACCGGCCGATGTGTTCTTTAAATCGCCCTTCCATACGCGTAACCTGTTCAATAAACGATTTATGCATTGTGGTCTCAAAAACCTTAAAACGTTCATTTATTTTTGTCTCGACCGTATGAATTTTTTCTCCGACTTCGGTAACTTTAGAATCAAAGCTTTTCACGCTTTCTTCGATTTTAGCATTTGATGCAACTATTTCTTTATTGACTTGCTCGAATTTTGCATTGGTTTGTCTTATCTCCGCGTTTATATCCGCGTTAGTCTGTTCTAGTGCCTCGGTTAAACTTGTTTTCTGCGCGTCTATTTTAGCCGTTATTACACGATATTTAGTTCAGCGTTGGCTGCACTTTGTTCAAATTTTGCGTTCATATTAGCTGTTAATTCCGCGGTTGTTTGTTCCATTTTTTGTAATAATTGTTTTTACATTTTGTCGGTCTCCATTATTACACAATATTCTTTACACTCTATTGCTGTACTTATTACCAATTCACAAAACTTTCTTTAGGGATTGTTTGAGTTGGACGCCAGCTGTTTTACTAATTAAAACAGCAAATTTGTTTCAATTTAATTTGCTACAATTAAATTTTACAATTTAAAATTTAATCAAAATTAAATCGGGCCCCACGTTCCGGGCGACATATATAACTTTACAACTTTGTTATTTGTGTTTAATTCGGGAAGCCCCACGTTCAGGGCGACATTTATAACGTAACAAATGACCTACCTGCTGTGCGTTCTTGCGTCTTCTTCTTCCGACTAGGGCCGTAGGAATTTGTGTTTTGAATTCGCAAGTAGGTTAATTCAAAAGTACAAGCACAAAGTGTATCGTTATAATAATTGTGAATAGTTTTGTGATGTTGGTAGATTTTGGAGTACAGCAATAACAAAACAGTGTTGGGTATAAAATTGGGGTTTATTATTCTAATAGCACATAAAATGAAAAACTTACATCTAACGTAATTCTTACGTACTAAAGAGTAATGAGTAATTTGGTCAATATTTTCTGAATAAATATTAGCTTTCAGAGGGAAAGCTTATAAATACGAATTAATACGAACTTGTTTCTTATTACTTTCAAGAGTTAATTTTTTTAAATAATTTAATTAAAGAGTTTTCAAGATTTTAATATTGATTTTACTGCTTCAAGATGCTTCTAAAATACTCTTAAATAAATTAGCCGTGAATCTTGTTCAACGTGCTTTTTATTTACTTGTGATTGGTTTCACGTATACTGCAGTATAAGTTTCTTAAGTGATTTAATATTAAGATTTGTATAGCGCTTTTTATCTAAGTCTATTTCTCATCTATTGCTTCTTACTTAACTTATACTTGTTCTACAGATTATCACTATATTTAAGTTCTTATTAATTTAGAGTCTCTGTTTTTATAGGCATCTGAATGAAGTTAACTTTACAATTGACTTTAACAAAAGAAAGAAAAATGATCTTTTTATATAAAAAAGTATAAATGATTTTTGACTTTCCTGGTACTGAAGTTCTTGAAGATGTCCTCTGGGGTCCCTCGATGTCCTAGTCCAATCAGCTAGTGGCGATGATTTCCGCTGCGTCCTGGATTCCAACGAAGAGTTCAGGGATCAGCAACTCAGTTCCTTCAGCAACTGTTGACGGATTTAACGTCCGTGGTTTAACTGCTGCAACTGCTTCAGGCCCTCGGTCCGGATACTCTGCACTCGTGTGTGTGTGTGTGTGTGTGTGTGTGTGTGTGTGTGTGTGTGTACCTCGTCTCGGGTGTCGCTCTGCGTCGTCAGTTCTTCAGCTCTGTTTGTCTGTGTTGACTGCTTGAGTTCTAACAGAAGAGTGAAGAGCGTTCAGCTCGAAACCAACGGTTGTTCAAAATTTTTAGAATGATCTGATTGGCTGAAACATTCTCCCTTCTACTTAAACTTTAGTCACCTCATTCCGTGAGAAAGAAAAATAATTCCCACAGTCCCAGAATTGTTATTATTTTTAATATTCTGGAATACACCGGAACCAATTGTCGGTCGGACGTCCGGTTGCAATTTTTATTGCGATTATCTTGGCTGCAAACCAAGTTATGTTTATTCTAACATATACATTTGATTTGTAATTTTTATAATTATAACATATTCAAATCTGAACTCCCTAGGTCTCTTACTATAAAAGTTATTTAAATAAAATGAATTATCTCATTCACTCTTTAATTATATTTATTGAAATTTGCACACCCTATTCTTAATATTTCGGCAAACATTTTGGCTATTTCGGATTTGGCCTATGTTTATTCGTTTCCGAAATATTAATGTTTTAAAGTTAGGGCGTGTCCCTAATTTATAACGGTGCGTGTGTGATTACATAACACCCCCGGAACATAGCAGCTGGGCGTTTTACAATTGTTTTGAGTGCTCGCTACAGCGCGAGATATGGTTCTATTGATTTAAATTTATTTTATATTTGATTTTTAAAACTTTCTACATATAACCCCAAATCTATGGGATTTGGTACGTTATATACACGCCCACCCGTTTAAAAAAAAAACGAATGTAGCTTATACAGTTTTTTTTCTACATGTACATTCTTCATGTTTCACAAATATGCATTGTTCTATTTACTTACAAAAACATATACTGATATAACTATCTTATTCATACAAGCTTTATAAATATAACCTAAATCTAATACATTAAGATTATGTGTATAAAAATATTGTGAGACAATGTTTGTAGCATGGATAGTATTTAATAGCGAGCCATTTAACCAGGTATTTCACACAGATGGTAACAGACAATTGTGGCGCGTGCGCTTAGGAATGTGCTTCCGTTTTGCTACGCCTGTTATCGCGTAGTAAACGCCGTTAATTAGCCTATGCGTTAAAAACCAGCTGAGTACGGGCTCATGTGCGCGTCGTTGCTTTGTGAACGCGTTTCCGGCCACCGTCACCCGTCCTCACACCTCGACTAGTGTTTTTGTTTCCCAGTGCTACGAATGATTGTTATTTATTATAACTTGCCCACAATTATTATTATTTATCCTTGTAGCATGACAGATAATCCACATAAATCAATTACTAAATGATCATTAATAAAACTCAAATATATGGAATATCCAAATGAGAGTCAATTAAAAAGCACTATAAATTATTATAATAACAAGAAAAGTAAACATAAAGAAAAAATCTGCAAATAATATAATTATACTACAAATTAAAAACACAGAAAACTAAAATTTGAATAACAAGATTGCCCAGGTAGGATAGAAGCAGGCAATGAAGATACCCAGACAAAGAAAACAGACCAGATTAAACAAAAGAATATAAAGCGAAATGGTACTGAAGAACCAATAACGAAGAAAGAAGAAAGAAGAAATATAGAATGAACCAATATACTGAAGAATAAGAAACCAGTGAAGATCAACTAGAAAAAAGGAAGTGAAACGACCAATACCAAATAGAAACTCCATAGGGAGAAAACCGAAAAACCCCAAAAATAAATGAATGTCCCAAAAGAAAGTATAACACCCAAAAAAAAACCATATACCAATGTAAAACTGATAAAAACCAAAAGTGTTTAGAGTATTAAGTAACAGTGCACCCAAAAAAGTTATTGTGTAGTTTATATAAACAAATCTTAACATTCCCCCCCTGGTTAAATATTTCATATTGTAAAACTATAAAAGGACTAGTGATAATATCAATAAATAACCAGGGACAAGTGCAAGTTATTAAATTATAAGCAATAAACTTTGAAAAGGTACATGAGTTACAGTGTAAGTAAATAACTTTAAGTGTTTTTGAACAGTGTCATAATAATAGTAACTTAAGTAATATGGTGAACGATTAAGGAATAATATTTCTAATGAAATGCCACTGTTTATTAGAACATTCCATAGAATGAATAATAATAAACAGATAGCTTGGGTTTCATACATAAAGTGACGGGGAATACATCATTAAAATTGGGAAGTACAGATCAGAGTGTAAATAAATAGTTTAAGAAAGTTAATTACTTATTTTTTGCGTACCGTATCACTTATTATATGATATATAATTACCTTAATATCCACTTTAGTGATACACAGTTTCGTCACTGATGACGCGTTTCGGGACTAAGTCCCATCCTCAGATACATAATTAATAAACTAAAATATTAAAATCACGACCATGATACTGGTCAAGTCAAAAATAAATAAAATAAATTATAAATCGCATGTAATAAATTTTGCTAACCACGGCTGGAGCTCCCGCATGCGTTCACCCGCAACCGCGATTGTCACGCGACTCAGATATATATTAATTATGTATCTGAGGATGGGACTTAGTCCCGAAACGCGTCATCAGTGACGAAACTGTGTATCACTAAAGTGGATATTAAGGTAATTATATATTTAAGAAAGTGTTAACCATTTAATGGAACCAATATATTATGTTCCTAGTTCCAAACATTAACTAGATAAATAAGATTTAGTATTAAGCAGTATTATAGTTATAAAATATTATTTTTGTTATTAATTTAAATTAGGAATGCAATGTCTAAAGGTGAATACCATTCCTATATTATAAAATGTTTTTATTATGTTACTATGTGTAATCAGTACACATAAAAGGTATGATTCAAAGTACCAGATTTAATAGTAAATAAGTGTTATATTTTAATTGTAGAATCAATATTCAATGTTATAAAAGTCAAGGAACAAATTGTTAATAAATTATATAAGAATAGAAAGTCAGAAAAGGGTACAAACTAACTATATTGGTAAAAATTTTGCAAATAGCAACAGATCAAATCTAGGCCATATAATAAATTTAGACTACAGAATAATTAACAAATATAGTCCTATAAACCAATTAAACTGATAATATTTATGCAAGATAAACCCACCATATAGTAATATCATGTAAATAATACTTTATAAAGATATGGTCAGCAGATAAGTAAAATTACTTATTTATCTAGTAAAATTACCAATAAAAATGGAATGGACTAACTGACATTATCAGAGGAGGAGTCATAGATAAATGAATTATATTTAAAAACAATCATTAATAAACTAAATTGCAAGAAATTAAGTAAGAACAGACAATTATATCAATTTCAGATTTAATAGACTAATAATTATATCAGGGAAAATGGCTATTATTTGCTTAGAGAACAGGAAATACAAGATTAAGCCTACCTTCCAAAATGTAAGAAATATAATTTTTTTTAATGAAAACTTTGTAAAACTATATTAATTAGTATCAAAATAAGCAGAATAGAATAAAGAAACCGAATATGTATTTAGTATTTCGTACAGTTAATTAATAACGAAATTATTTTCCGAGTATAATGTATTCGAATAAAATGTATCGGAAGCTAAGATAATTTGAAACAATGTATAATATATATTAAATTGGCTAAGATTTTCAGGAGACGAAGGAAATGAGAACAGTTCATTATTATCCGTTGACGAGTGTACTTAACGTGATTATTTGTTCGAAATAACCTATAATGGCGAACTATCAGTAAACCGAGTTCGGTGAAAATTTACATAAAATTTTATTTTGAGTTATTTATTATTTGTGAACCGGTGAAATTAAAATATGGACAGTGTATCACCAATAAACAGAACCACATACGCCTAATTCATTGAGTTAACACCAATACCACACAATTTACAGACGAACAATCAAGGTTAAACCCGACACATATAGACCAAGTGAGATAGACACAATAACAACAATTTACACCAAGTGAACTATTAAACCATACACCAGTGACACTCAAATAAATCCAGAACCATTATACACAATTGCTGAGACCATTTAAACGGAGAAAAGACATCTTTATTTCAACATATCATTCGTCAAGGTTAGATGCTCCACTACGCATGCGCCAGTCGGCCATTTTGATTCATCGCTGTTCTCACTTCAGCTGTAAAGAAACGAATTCCTGCTGCTTTTGGTTTTAATAAATATTAAATATAAACTTTTATTTTTTAATTATAACATTGTATTGTTTAATATTAAGGCATTTATCATTGTGTTATACTTTCCTGTCCATACACTTCTCTGGCTATTCTTAAATAACCGTTCAAAGAACTATATTTTTATACACTACCAATGTAAACTTTTATATCGACCGGCCCTGAGTGAGTCGATACTGCTTTGTAACATCGATTCTTATCGATCAAATTAACTAATTTATTAATAAACGTTCTGTTTTGTATTTTGGATTCAATTTTTCTTTAAAAAAGCTTAATAAATAAATTAATCAAGAATACCAACTAACCAAAAGGCGGTACATACGAAACAACGAAAGCTTCAAGAAGAAGAAGAAGAAGAAGAAGAAGAAGAAGAAGAAGAAGAAGAGAGCCGTTTTTCGACTAGACCTTGAGTTAACCAGATTTTCATTAAATAAATTTACCGAAAGTGACACTATTACCATAATAAACATAATACCAGTAAATTTCTCAACACAAACAATAACCACTAATATTTTTTTAAATATTAGGAACGCAAAGTAAAAAAAAATATTTTTCAGAAATTTTTTATTTGAAATAAATTATAATTTTTTATTTCAAATTTTTTATCAACATTTCTTATATTATTTTGTATTATTACATCCTTAATATCTAATTTATATTGAACAATTATTATTGATATGTAAATATTAGTATTCAAATTATTTCTAACTTTACATGATTTATATTTACAGCGTTTCTATTATTTGGTATCTATTTATTGCTGTTTCGAAATATATTTTATTATTTCACGCATAAAATCCTTTGCTCATACCGGATACCACACTACCGGTCACCCAAAAGTACCTGCGTGGGAACGCCGTTTACAAATGCCTGTAGTACCGGACACGCTATGTTAAGGGAGCATTGTTGTTTTGTATTTGACTCCAACAATGGTTCTCTAACATCCGGTGGGAACACATTATTAACCGGCATAGAAATTTCATGAGAAAAATCACCTTTCCTACGCCTAATATTTTTCTTATATATAACAATCTTATTTCTAAACATTTTTGCAGGGTTTATTACGCATCCTTTTTGAGTGCGCCCTGTTGCACGTTTTTTGTATGTTGATACTGCTTTACTTTTGCAATAGGGTCTCTAACATTTTCTATTTCGCTAGTTTGTGCGGTCGTACCGGTCTCTGATACCGCTACTGTTTGTATGGCTCTCATTGGAGTTCCATCGTTGCCTTTGCTTATCGGTTTCTGCCTATTGAAACTCGGCTTCCCCTTATATTCAACGGGTTTATTTTGCGGTTTCGGTGATGCTTGTTGTGGAGCCGAACTAGTACTAGGCATTGGATCAGTTTGGGTATGATATTGCCCACGTCTATTTTGGCTATCATTATTTGGATTATAGTTCGGGCTATACCTCCACGCGCCGAAATCGAAAACGGTTTCACTTTGGGATATTAATATTGTAATATAATTAAATGCGCGTGTCGTGTGTTTACTTTCTGCCACACGTTGTATTCGTCAATTTGTAATAAAACAAATGTGGTTTAATAGTTGTTATTTAAAAATTATGTTTATGTTTGAAATGTTATTTTGAGTTTGTTGTTGTTGAAGGTTACTAATGTTGTAAAGCGATTTGAAATGTAACATTCGAGGTTACTCAAAGTGTGCTTACAATTGTATAATTATAATTGTCTGAAAAGAATTCCCTTATATGAAACAAATAAAATTGTTGGGTTGATAATAATTAAATACTAATTTTGCTTAGGTTTAAAAGTAATGTACAATAGTTGGTCGCTTGATGATGATGATCGTCTTGTTGATACTGGCTGTGAAACTCCTCCTCCAGGTCGATAATAGTCTAAGTACGTTATGTCTAGTAATGTCTGGACAATATAATAAACATAATATACTTTCACGTACCTGGTCGTGTTTTCTAGAAGTTCAATAAGCTGTCAACTCAGTTTACAAAAACCAACTCACTTTAGTTGCAAGGTTAGATTGCCTTGTTTGTTAGTGGGCGCCACACGGATTTATTTTGGGAAAATCCCGTGTAAAACCCATGTATTGAATCAATTAATGATTTTAAAATAATTGTTTGTTACCTTTATGGCAATGCTATTCCATATATTCAATCACAACTGAAGGTTGTTTAAGCTTTCCTGAATAAAATATTTAACTATCTGTTAGAAATAAATTAAGTCGAGTTATGCTGTTAATTATGGGTTTTATTCATACCCTTGATAGAGAATTCAAAACAAATACAATTAAAAACATATAATGATGTACAATTGTAAATAAGTTATTATATACCCTATAAGGCTTGCTCAGAGCACAAGTGGTAATTCTGGCTAAGTCCAGATATTTGTTATTTTTAACATTAATATTATTAAAATCTCAGATACGAGTTCTTTGAGACACGAAAAAGAAGGTCATGCCTACACAATGGCTAATAGTTTTCTGATATAATATTGATCAATAATGTTTTTGACGTTACTTTTAGAAAGTAAACAAATAAAAATAACCTATTTGATAGGTTGTGCGTTCGTCACGCTTGATTTATGAATTACAAAGTTTATAAATTGAGAACACTTATAACTAACATTCAGCTTAATTAATAATGACAAATTCATAAAATAAATTGAGACATGGTGTAATATCGAAATGTTTCTGTGTTTTGCGTCAGTACAGATCAGTGTATAAAAACGTACAGGTTATGGCGCTTGTAGTGAAAATGAATAATGGTTGCACTGTTACCTTTTGGTTTTAATTATTTAATTAAAACTCATTTTAGCACATTGATAATCGGATTATAATGATTATCATTATTCACTGCACACGCACAAGAACAGAGAATTTCGATCCGCTTCTAACTTAATGGATCATAAATAACATTATTTAATTACTTCTGTTCATTATTTTCCCGCACAAAAATGAAATAATACTGCACATAATCACTATTGTTTTCTGTAGAATAATTTGAAGTAGTTGTTTCTTGGTGTTGAGCTATTTCCTTCGATGTGTTATGTTGATGACGCTAACAGTTAAAAATGTTGAGATGGCGAGCACACGTTCCGTGCTGTATGAAGTTGATAAGTGTCTAACGAGAATCGGTTACATTCTCTTATATACCCCGCCCGTCGATCGGCGTTAGGCAAAAATGTTAATTACTAACTAATTTTGTGATTGGTTCTTGCAGGTGTGATGAGTATGACGTATTGTCTGTATAGCCGTTAATAACGGTTTTTCAACTGTCAAACTCTGAGGTGACAGATAGCTTTCAATGTTGTTGGTATTAGTAAACAAATTTCTGATGCATATTTCGTAAATGATGCTAACACCTTTCCCGCACTTAATACAGTTGCGATTGGGTCGATATCGTCATCAAATTAAAGATTATCTTGTCCTCTTTAATTTGATATAGTTTGATACCGAGTTCACTTCACTTTTACTGACATTGCTATAAAATCAATGTTCAGGTACACTACTTCGCACTGTCGTCTGGTTACCGAAATTGGCGATAATACACTGACTAATATAGTTTGTGTTCCACATCGCTCTTATCACTCAAACGTTTATGTGAGAACACTATTAACTCTGTACTGACCTTCAATTACTGAACATTATGAATACACCTTAACTTTACATTGTAATGAACGATTCTTATTACTATGACATTTCGTTTTACGCTAACTCGTTCTATTCTACTACTTAACAATTGAATTATGATTAAATATATCATTTTAATAATGTTTTTTGCTATGTTGGAGCATAACAATTGTTCTGTGTATTTAATTTACACTTACGTTACCTCCCAATAATCAACTCACTGATTATTGCTTGGTCTAGGCCTTGTTAAGACATACCGTCTAGACTGGAATTTTGCCTTAACAACATTTATTGGTTCACAATTCGGTAATTTGTTGAGGTACCTTATTTGTATAAGATTCCCTCTTACCAATGGTTTTTCTTTCTCATAAGTATATTTGATATTGAAATATATCTTTGTTCTCACTTTGTAGCCATTGCTAATTTTAGTTTTTGGCATTCATAATTTACTAGTCATGGTTAAATTTGTTATCAGCAAAATGCTAATTCTGATTTCACAGTATTCAGATTCTTATTGATTCACTTTTTATTTACATATCATATTCTGTTTATATTATCTACTGACTTGATTGACAGCTTAAAGTACATTTACTCTGTCCATCAGTTTGTGTTAGTCATTGTCTGGTTGTAGTGTCAAACAGTATTTGGGTTTACTGTTTCATGTGGTACTTCTGCTTCATTCTTCTTTCTTGATTCCTCTCTTCTTGTTTATTCTTATCACTATATTCCCTATTTACATTATTGTTCTGTCCTTATAAAATCTGACAGTATACGTTTAGGTTAGGTAACATTTTGTTATGTTACATATACCCCCTCCTCAAAATTGATCATTTGAGAAAAAATTTATTTTTTATAAAATTATCATTTCATGTCAGTTTCTTAGTATATTTCTATTGTTTTTTTTTCTTGTACTCTTTGCATTGATTTTTTAACATACTATTAGTGTGTTACTCTGGCTTGATTTTTTTTTGTCTAGTGATATAATTCTTAACTTACTAGTATTTTCGAGTAGCTTACTTCTTAAGTCATTTAACTACAGTAGATCTCATTTCTTAAATTAACAATTTCCTGTTCTATACACATTCTTCTTTCTTATTACATATCTTTACTTTCGTGATTAACTTAATGGTTATTATAATTTATACCTCACAGATTCTTTCATAATAGTCCTTGATACATTAATACAATATAACTCCCTAACTTTTGTAGTGGGTTCGGAATCAGAGTGGCTCACTGTGGCTTACATTCTCTGCCGTTCCTCAATACACATACTCAGATTCAGAGGCATTACTCTTCTCTGTCTGAGAAAAAAATAAACATTGCACCAGGCAATAGTTGCACTATCACAACTCATAAAATATCACATATCATTCATTTACAATAATATAATATATTCAATATAATATTCAAGGTATCAGAGGTTTTCATTTATATCACATTTCCATCTTTATACTTGTTAACATGCTTTCTTTTTTACAGGTAATTATTTCTTTTCAGACTTGACATTCTCAGCTATGCTTTTTCTCAGCCGTATTGATACTGTTTATACTAGTTGACAATTTGCTTTGGTTCACTTGAGTATTCTTAAGATTACACACTTATTTTGCTGCTTATATACTTGTGCAGTTGGTTTTCACATATAGAGTCTACAATATTTTATTCTCACATTAGTTTACAAGTTTTTTTTTTTCTTAATCATTTATACTTATCCTGAATTATCAGGATCTACACTATTCATATACTGACTGGTTTTTTGTTAGATGTTCTCTGACATATCTGGTGATGTACAATATTTGATAATTAATAAACATTTTTCTCTTTTCATTCCATTATAATAATAGCTATCTTTACAATTAACTCACTTTGTTATTCTTCTTCTCTACTCCTTCAAGTGATGGTGGTTCTCACTTATTCTGGATGATTTTACATAATATACAATATTCGATAATTACAATTTAATGTGACAATATAATAACATACTAATATCTAATTTTATAGACATTCTTGGGGTTACATAGTTCGTTTAATAAACATTTTTTCTCTCTCCTTGCACTTTCCATAATAATATCCTTCTTTTATTTTACACACTTTGGTATTCTGCCTCTCTACTCCTTCAAAGGTTAGTTGGGTGAACCTTTATTCTGGATGATTTTACATAATATTTTTAGTTTTACAAGAGGTACACAATAATCATTTGATAAACATTAAGTTACATATAATATTCACTTGGATAAACACTTTTTTTTTCTAAGTATAGCATAGTAATGTTAGTTGTATGCCACTACTGGCTCTTTATGACATGATAGATGTCTTTTTTTTTTTTTTTTTTTATTAAATCATTTAGTTGGCAATACATAATTTTCTATCCTTTGGTGTGATAGATCTGGTTCTTTTTTCACAAGTAACAAATAGTTTGGCCTATATCTTAATCCTACACACTTTTGTAACTCAATAGGGCAAATAGATTTGTTATAGTCAATTAGTTACCTTCAATAATTTGGGGCCTAATATGTGATTCTGTTAAACACTAAATGAGTCCGTTTATAGTGATCGTTTTTAAACATATTTTTTCCTTTTATACCCTAAACATTCGGGTGATAAATGTCGCCTACTACTACATATTATCTGCTCTTAATAGTAATCTTTTTTTTTTTTTTATGGTTGAAATACATGGGGTTATTTGGTGCTTTTCCACTCTATTGGGGACGATTACGTTATTATGGGTATTCTTTTTCATCTTCCACTTTGCGGCTACTAGATAGTCATTGGCTCCCCGTTTCCTTGCCTTCTTCCTCTCATCATCTTTGGTATCCATGTGTCCAGTGTACTCCGGGCCTTGGCTATTATTGACGTCTGGCCCTTCTTCTAATCCGGGTTGACCTCCGTTCATTTCCTGGTTGGATTCTTCCATTGATTGGTCCCTCTTCTTCCGCATTTCCCTTATTCTTTGGGCGTACCCTTCAATGATCTGGTCCAGTTGTTCTTGATAATTTTCCTTCTTCTTGTGAAGCATCTTTCTTCTAGGAGTATTCACTTTAAATACCTCATTGTTTATAACCTTCTCCGTCATAACATAGTCACTGGCATGTAACGTTGTCTTAATCGTTCCGTCATCTGGATTATTAATTAAATAGTTTAATGGTCGGTTATTCGTTAAGGAATCAATTGACCTTGTCTGGTGTATTTCATTTGTTGGTATATTTAATTTAATTGTATCCTTATTTAAGTTTTTACCCACGGTTTTATGGTGATTTACTTTTAATATTTTTATGAAGTCCTGTTCATACTTCTTACCGTTGATTCTTGCTCTATGACGAATAGTTGGGTTGTCCACGAAGTTAATTAATCCACTCCTAGTCATCTCTAATATTTCCTTTGTAATCCTTGTCTTCTTAGAGCGTATTATTCCTTTTATCTTTGTCTCTTTCTCTCCTGTTTTCTTAATTATCTTGTTCTTTACATTTTTAATGATGGCTTCTTTATGCTGAATATTCTCTTCATTCCTGTGGTGTGTATCCTCAGGCACCAATGCTTTCGAGTCTTCTTTATTCTCAGTTTCTTTACCAGTGTCTTCGGATTGTAGACTTAATTCTTCCATGGTTTCATCATTTGGTACTTCTTCTATCTCTGAGTTGTTGTCGTTTGGTAATTCTCCTCTTGTTGTCTGATTCACCTCTTTCGTATATTTCTTACTCATTTCATCCATTTTCTGGCTAATCTTATTTAATGCGGTGTTCAATTCTTCTCTGATGGCTCTACTGTTGTCATCTATTTTACTGTTCAGCATGTCCATGGATTTATGGGTATTATCTATCTTCTTATTCAAGTCTTCTTTCAGCGACTCCATATTTTTACTAATAGACTCCATATTTTTATTTAAGTCGCGATGATCCTCCTTCATTGACTCTATGTTTCTATTTAATAACTAGATATTCTTCCGATTCTCTTCCCGTGATTTCCTACCGTCTTCTTTTAATGACTCATTACTCTTATTCACGGTTTCCTCCATCATTGTTCTCATCATTTCGAAAAAAATTCATATCGCCTGGTTGTGGGATTCCTTCAGGTCGTCCGGGTCGGTTGTCGACCCTCATGTCTACTTCCGGTTCTACCTGGGGTGTTTCTTCAGATCGAGTCTCAATATTGTTAATGGTAATAACTTCCATTTCGTGTATGGGTTGTGCTTCAGAGGTCTCTATATCTGGTTGTAATTCTCCTACCCGACTGTCCTTATATCTCGTATCATATTGATGGGTGTGTGGCATGTTTATTCTTTCGTGTCTACCGGGCTGATATAAAATATAAAAAATATTTTTATTTAATATTTTTAAGCCACACTAGTTGGTGCGCCAATTTGTAATAGAATTAAATGCGCGTGTCGTGTGTTTACTTTCTGCCACACGTTGTATTCGTCAATTTGTAATAAAACAAATGTGGTTTAATAGTTGTTATTTAAAAATTATGTGTATGTTTGAAATGTTATTTTGAGTTTGTTGTTGTTGAAGGTTACTAATGTTGTAAAGCGATTTGAAATGTAACATTCGAGGTTACTCAAAGTGTGCTTACAATTGTATAATTATAATTGTCTGAAAAGAATTCCCTTATATGAAACAAATAAAATTGTTGGGTTGATAATAATTAAATACTAATTTTGCTTAGGTTTAAAAGTAAAGTACAATAGTTGGTCGCTTGATGATGATGATCGTCTTGTTGATACTGGCTGTGAAACTCCTCCTCCAGGTCGATAATAGTCTAAGTACGTTATGTCTAGTAATGTCTGGACAATATAATAAACATAATATACTTTCACGTACCTGGTCGTGTTTTCTAGAAGTTCAATAAGCTGTCAACTCAGTTTACAAAAACCAACTCACTTTAGTTGCAAGGTTAGATTGCCTTGTTTGTTAGTGGGCGCCACACGGATTTATTTTGGGAAAATCCCGTGTAAAACCCATGTATTGAATCAATTAATGATTTTAAAATAATTGTTTGTTACCTTTATGGCAATGCTATTCCATATATTCAATCACAACTGAAGGTTGTTTAAGCTTTCCTGAATAAAATATTTAACTATCTGTTAGAAATAAATTAAGTCGAGTTATGCTGTTAATTATGGGTTTTATTCATACCCTTGATAGAGAATTCAAAACAAATACAATTAAAAACATATAATGATGTACAATTGTAAATAAGTTATTATATACCCTATAAGGCTTGCTCAGAGCACAAGTGGTAATTCTGGCTAAGTCCAGATATTTGTTATTTTTAACATTAATATTATTAAAATCTCAGATATGAGTTCTTTGAGACACGAAAAAGAAGGTCATGCCTACACAATGGCTAATAGTTTTCTGATATAATATTGATCCTAACATTCAGCTTAATTAATAATGACAAATTCATAAAATAAATTGAGACATGGTGTAATATCGAAATGTTTCTGTGTTTTGCGTCAGTACAGATCAGTGTATAAAAACGTACAGGTTATGGCGCTTGTAGTAAAAATGAATAATGGTTGCACTGTTACCTTTTGGTTTTAATTATTTAATTAAAACTCATTTTAGCACCTTGATAATCGGATTATAATGATTATCATTATTCACTGCACACGCACAAGAACAGAGAATTTCGATCCGCTTCTAACTTAATGGATCATAAATAACATTATTTAATTACTTCTGTTCATTATTTTCCCGCACAAAAATGAAATAATACTGCACATAATCACTATTGTTTTCTGTAGAATAATTTGAAGTAGTTGTTTCGTGGTGTTGAGCTATTTTCTTTGATGTGTTATGTTGATGACGCTAACAGTTAAAAATGTTGAGATGGCGAGCACACGTTCCGTGCTGTATGAAGTTGATAAGTGTCTAACGAGAATCGGTTACATTCTCTTATATACCCCGCCCGTCGATCGGCGTTAGGCAAAAATGTTAATTACTAACTAATTTTGTGATTGGTTCTTGCAGGTGTGATGAGTATGACGTATTGTCTGTATAGCCGTTAATAACGGTTTTTCAACTGTCAAACTCTGAGGTGACAGATAGCTTTCAATGTTGTTGGTATTAGTAAACAAATTTCTGATGCATATTTCGTAAATGATGCTAACACCTTTCCCGCACTTAATACAGTTGCGATTGGGTCGATATCGTCATCAAATTAAAGATTATCTTGTCCTCTTTAATTTGATATAGTTTGATACCGAGTTCACTTCACTTTTACTGACATTGCTATAAAATCAATGTTCAGGTACACTACTTCGCACTGTCGTCTGGTTACCGAAATTGGCGATAATACACTGACTAATATAGTTTGTGTTCCACATCGCTCTTATCACTCAAACGTTTATGTGAGAACACTATTAACTCTGTACTGACCTTCAATTACTGAACATTATGAATACACCTTAACTTTACATTGTAATGAACGATTCTTATTACTATGACATTTCGTTTTACGCTAACTCGTTCTATTCTACTACTTAACAATTGAATTATGATTAAATATATCATTTTAATAATGTTTTTTGCTATGTTGGAGCATAACAATTGTTCTGTGTATTTAATTTATACTTACGTTACCTCCCAATAATCAACTCGCTGATTATTGCTTGGTCTAGGCCTTGTTAAGACATACCGTCTAGACTGGAATTTTGCCTTAACAACATTTATTGGTTCACAATTCGGTAATTTGTTGAGGTACCTTATTTGTATAAGATTCCCTCTTACCAATGGTTTTTCTTTCTCATAAGTATATTTGATATTGAAATATATCTTTGTTCTCACTTTGTAGCCATTGCTAATTTTAGTTTTTGGCATTCATAATTTACTAGTCATGGTTAAATTTGTTATCAGCAAAATGCTAATTCTGATTTCACAGTATTCAGATTCTTATTGATTCACTTTTTATTTACATATCATATTCTGTTTATATTATCTACTGACTTGATTGACAGCTTAAAGTACATTTACTCTGTCCATCAGTTTGTGTTAGTCATTGTCTGGTTGTAGTGTCAAACAGTATTTGGGTTTACTGTTTCATGTGGTACGTCTGCTTCATTCTTCTTTCTTGATTCCTCTCTTCTTGTTTATTCTTATCACTATATTCCCTATTTACATTATTGTTCTGTCCTTATAAAATCTGACAGTATACGTTTAGGTTAGGTAACATTTTGTTATGTTACAATATTAATAGCTCGTCAACCGTACGTATACCTTGCGTAAATGCGGCTACACGAGTATTATGATTAAAATGGTACGCCAATTTCGTGACTATATCGACCTCGGAAAACGCTGGTGTTAAATGTTTAGTGTGTTCAACCTGTTGTATAATATAGTTTTCGGGCGTTATACCCTGCTTCCGGTCATAACGTCCGTATTCTAATTCATTACGCAAGAGTCTTTGCGTGTGCGAATTCCAATATCGGTTTTCGAACATTTGTCTAAATTCCGTGTATGTGGTAATTTTATCACGTACAATGTTATACCATCGCCTGGCTGAATCACGCATCGCGTTAACTACCCACTGTATCCGGTCTTGGTCCTCTAATCGCGAACCTACCCTTGTCATTTCGTTTTCGCAAGTTAGCAAGAACTCAATCGGGTTTTCATTATTTTCACCGGTGAAATAGACTCGGTTCTTTTCGTCTACTTGCCCTTGTACTAGAATATTTGGTGCCGATTTCCTCCGTACTTCCTGTCGCAATTTAGAAATCTCCTCGCTAAGCGTTTGTAATACATTTACTCTATTTGTATCGACATCTGAACGAACTTCTACAATCAACGCGTCTAACCTAGCAACTTGTCGTTGTGTTTCGCTTACGTCGGTTTGTATCCGTACTTCAAGACTATCGACTTTTTTAGCTACACCCGCGGTCTGTTTTTCACACCGGCCGATGTGTTCTTTAAATCGCCCTTCCATACGCGTAACCTGTTCAATAAACGATTTATGCATTGTGGTCTCAAAAACCTTAAAACGTTCATTTATTTTTGTCTCGACCGTATGAATTTTTTCTCCGACTTCGGTAACTTTAGAATCTAAGCTTTTCACGCTTTCTTCAATTTTAGCATTTGATGCAACTATTTCTTTATTGACTTGCTCGAATTTTGCATTGGTTTGTCTTATCTCCGCGTTTATATCCGCGTTAGTCTGTTCTAGTGCCTCGGTTAAACTTGTTTTCTGCGCGTCTATTTTAGCTGTTAATTCCGCGGTTGTTTGTTCCATTTTTTGTAACAATTGTTTTAACATTTTGTCGGTCTCCATTATTACACAATATTCTTAACACTCTATTGCTGTACTTATTACCAATTCACAAAACTTTCTTTAGGGATTGTTTGAGTTGGACGCCAGCTGTTTTACTAATTAAAACAGCAAATTTGTTTCAATTTAATTTGCTACAATTAAATTTTACAATTTAAAATTTAATCAAAATTAAATCGGGCCCCACGTTCCGGGCGACATATATAACTTTACAACTTTGTTATTTGTGTTAAATTCGGGAAGCCCCACGTTCAGGGCGACATTTATAACGTAACAAATGACCTACCTGCTGTGCGTTCTTGCGTCTTCTTCTTCCGACTAGGGCCGTAGGAATTTGTGTTTTGAATTCGCAAGTAGGTTAATTCAAAAGTACAAGCACAAAGTGTATCGTTATAATAATTGTGAATAGTTTTGTGATGTTGGTAGATTTTGGAGTACAACAATAACAAAACAGTGTTGGGTATAAAATTGGGGTTTATTATTCTAATAGCACATAAAATGAAAAACTTACATCTAACGTAATTCTTACGTACTAAAGAGTAATGAGTAATTTGGTCAATGTTTTCTGAATGAATATTAGCTTTCAGAGGGAAAGCTTATAAATACGAATTAATATGAACTTGTTTCTTATTACTTTCAAGAGTTAATTTTTTTAAATAATTTAATTAATGAGTTTTCAAGATTTTAATATTGATTTTTACTGCTTCAAGATGCTTCTAAAATACTCTTAAATAAATTAGCCGTGAATCTTGTTCAACGTGCTTTTTATTTACTTGTGATTGGTTTCACGTATACTGCAGTATACGTTTCTTAAGTGATTTAATATTAAGATTTGTATAGCGCTTTTTATCTAAGTCTATTTCTCATCTATTGCTTCTTACTTAACTTATACTTGTTCTACAGATTATCACAATATTTAAGTTCTTATTAATTTAGAGTCTCTGTTTTTATAGGCATCTAAATGAAGTTAACTTTACAATTGATTTTAACAAAAGAAAGAAAAATGATCTTTTTATGTAAAAAAGTATAAATGATTTTTGATTTTCCTGGTACTGAAAAGTTCTTGAAGATGTCCTCTGGGGTCGATCGATGTCCTAGTCCAATCAGCTAGTGGCGATGATTTCCGCTGCGTCCTGGATTCGAAGGGTTCAGGGATCAGCAACTCAGTTCCTTCAGCAACTGCTGACGGATTTAACGTCCGTGGTTTAACTGCTGCAACTGCTTCAGGCCCTCGGTCCGGATACTCTGCACTCGTGTGTGTGTGTGTGTGTGTGTGAGTGTGTGTGTGTGTGTACCTCGTCTCGGGTGTCGCTCTGCGTCGTCAGTTCTTCAGCTCGTACCACGATTTAGACGGCCTCGTTCTGTTGTACTCTGGGCGTGACTTCTAGTAGTATATGGTCGATCTCTTATATGCGTACGCCAACAGTTTCGGTGTATTGTTATTCTTGGCTAGTACAACATGTGAGCCTCTAAAGGCAAGATAAATAAGTCTTTTGATCGTTAAATATAATTTCATTAATATGTGCCTTGCCAAAAGTTGACCAAGGAATAATAACTATTAACAGCACTAAGTATTGAATGAGTATTAAGATCTGAAGGATCAGTGAAATTCATGGAATGTTACATAATGTCAATAATACAATTGTAAAGTGGCACACAATCTCGACCCGCAAATAATCACATATTATAACAAGACATAAATATATATATACAGAAATATACACAGGCATAATCAATATGACAAGTAACAATTATGTAAAACAACACACACATATAATTAACATCAACAAACGTATATTTAAATAACCCATCACATGTTCACCCTGGTTAACAGCGCATATAATAATCTTGTTCAACACCCATAACCCCCTTATTCTGACCAAGTGTCCGGCCCCCTTTACTGTTTAATTAATAGGTGACTAAAACCCCCTCCCCAAAACTTCAATTAAAATATCCCAGGAGTGGAGCAGACATGCCCCCAAGTTTTAACAAGATAAGTGTTAACTGAATGTTCTCTGTAAGCCACGCGGCCAGCGCACCAATCCCATGCCGATATTTAATTATCAATTCAATCCCATCAATTACCATAACGAAGAGTAGCATCACAAGGTTAACATGGATGTCCGTTTACCTAACTGCATTTTATATTCCTTTACCTTCAAAACAGAATATGGAAAAATAGTGGAACTTGACCACCATGAGTATTCATAACTGACATTGATCAATCTTGTGTGGTCTTATGGTTAACTAATTGTTATAGGGAGCAATTACAATTATGGTTACAAAATTTTTGCTATGGTAAAATACAATCTGTGACAATGGTAAATTTAAAGTGTGCAAATTAGCTAAACAGTGGAACAGAATTTGTAAAACGGAATCTAAGTCATAAAGGTATTAAGTCAGCTCACAGTGTTCCAAAAACTTAACTACCGGCAGGGTCACGCATCGGACGAGATCTAGCAAGATCTGACACAGACAGACTTGCAGTGGACGTCTCCAACGGGAGTCGCCCACGGTTTAAAACCACCCCCAGATATGAATGAATAATAAAATACGTGTCCACAAGGAGCAAAATCGTTAACATAACTATCCCAACATGCTTAAAACAGAAATAGAATGAGATTCAACTCTATCTACCGAACTCCCCTCGACCCGGGCGGTGCGTGACCCCGGCCGAGTTTTCACTCTCAGAACGAGATATACATGATAGTAATAGAGGAGGCGTAAGCCTTACAAAATGCAATTAAAACATTCCACCCATTATCCGGAAATAACTGTCCACACTGGAACGTTTCATGAAAGTCTCACAGAGTAATTCGGCCACAAGATTTAGGTTAAAAATGGTTAAATTTCACCTGGTTTGAAGGGTGCATGTTGAGGGCTCAGTAGTGTGTGTCCAGTCCATCCTTCCGGCTGACATAGCTGACGAAGGTTTTAAGATTACATCGTCGGAGGCAGTTGTTCGGCCATCCTTCCAGAGCGGGGCAGATTCCCGGCTACCTCGGAAACCCTGCACAATTATATCTGGGATTACTCATAAGTTCATGAAACACACACTACCACATTTACCCACTGACATAGCATGGACTGTCCGGTTTATGAACTCGAAAAATAGCCTAAGTCAAGAATCCCATTGAATGTGGTAAATCACTTCAAAAAAAATAACTCCATTGAATATGTTAATATAGAATATTTCTAAATATAGTCACTCCATAATAATGATAATTTTAATTAACCTTTATGCAAAAGTTTTCATGACGCACTTACAGGAATTGGCAACTTTTAACAAGTCCGTGACATATACAGATATCAGAAAATTACTGACTTACGCCCCATCTTAGTTTAGTTAATTCAGTAGAAGCATTACTAGATTAATATAAAACATAATTATATCCCTAACGTTACAATCAATTAACCAGGGTTGAGATAAAGCATACATAAAACTAATTATAACCTGAACTCGCCATGTGCTAAAGGATTCACTGCAATGTATATCTCAACGCATCCACTTTAATATTAAATAAAACCAATTTGTTTTTATAAATAATTAAAATACCTATTTTAATGGACTTACCGGAGGTCTCGTAGCTTTCTACTTATTCATAGAAGAAGCTGGGAGACGAAAACTGTTCAATCTACTCTGCCAGCCGGGGACCAGAACGTGAGGCGCTGATAGCTAAAGTCGAACTGAATAAACCGGCTGTTGAAAAAACCGTGCGTAACATCGATAGGGCGCGCGCGAGTCGGGCGGACAAGGGGCAATACAGCATGACAAAGTCCAACTGACCGTACCAAAGGACAACTTCTGTCGCGTCGACAAATACGTAAATACTTTAATTAATCACCATATAGACATCGGAACATCGCCGCGTTTTCCAAAACGCGGCACAGCGCAGTACGCTTATTTGTTGATGAATAAGACTATCGCACGTAGACGCCGTCACAGTCCAGTCGTTATAGAAGACTGTCTATGTTGTTCCGAAGTTGAATCTTTACAGAAGTGTGTGTGTGTGTGTGTGTGTGTGTGTGTTCACAGTTTGAGTCCTGGCAGAAGAGAATGTGTGTGTACTGGTCGAGTCCTTACAGAAGAGTCTGTGTTGACTGCTTGAGTTCTAACAGAAGAGTGAAGAGCGTTCAGCTCGAAACCAACGGTTGTTCAAAATTTTTAGAATGATCTGATTGGCTGAAACATTCTCCCTTCTACTTAAAATTTAGTCACCTCATTCCGTGAGAACGAAAAATAATTCCCACAGTCCGAGAATTGTTATTATTTTTAATATTCTGGAATACACCGGAACCAATTGTCGGTCGGACGTCCGGTTGCAATTTGTATTGCGATTATCTTGGCTGCAAGCCAGGTTATGTTTATTCTAACATATACATTTGATTCGTAATTTTTCTAATTATAACATATTCAAATCTGAACTCCCTAGCTCTCTTACTATGGAAGTTATTTAAATAAAATGAATTATCTCATTAACTCTTTAATTATATTTATTGAAATTTGCACACCCTATTCTTAATATTTCGGCAAACATTTTGGCTATTTTGGATTTTGCCTATATTTATTCGTTTCCGAAATATTAATGTTTTAAAGTTAGGGCGTGTCCCTAATTTATAACGGTGCGTGTGTGATTACATAACACCCCCGGAACATAGCAGCTGGGCGTTTTACAATTGTTTTGAGTGCTCGCTACAGCGCGAGATATGGTTCTATTGATTTAAATTTATTTTATATTTGATTTTTAAAACTTTCTACATATAACCCCAAATCTATGGGATTTGGTACGTTATAATATATATATATATATATATATATTTTTTTTTTTTTTTTTTTTTTTTGAAAATTTATAGCTGTTATTAGATGGCATAGCCTTCCTGTAGGCCTAACCATTTTTATTATTTTGTTTCTTGTATTTTTTCTCACTAATTTAATGTTTTAATGTTATTTACTGTGATTATATTTCATTAGTTGCTTTAACTTGGCAGATGCTATAATTCTGTGACATTTTGGTCAGGTTTTATGGCTATTCGTTTTTGCTACTGTAATATTTGTTCTGGTTTTCAATACTTTAATAATTTTTTTTATTTTTTATTGAACTATGATGTGAAGGATCTGTTTCCCTTTTGATATATTTTATTTATCATAATTTTACATTGTATCACTACTTATTATGTACGCTTAAAGAAATTAACAGCATTTTAGATACATCTTCGTACTATATTTTGCGTAAAGTATCTTCAGATACCGTACTTGACCAAATAATTTAAAAAAAACTAAGTATGAACACAAATTCTTACACAAAGTATAAATAAACAGAGGAAACTTTAACTGGTGGTTTTCAATTAAAATTAAAATATGATTTTGTAATTGACACTTTAGTGTGGAAGTTTGTATTATTTCTATTTTTTTAGATTTTGTTTTCGATCTGATAACGTTTTTATTAAATAATATTTATAATTTCTTTATTATTGTGTTTGTATCTGAACGGTTGACGAATTACTTGAAATTCAATATCCACATGTATTACGAATGTTGACGAAAGAAGAAGTGTAGAGTGTAAGTGTGCGGTTGCTGCACGCTGACCTGATCAGGGCCAGCCCACAGCAAAGAGGGACAGAGAAGAAAGACAAAAGAAAGGTTCGGGAGCTCCCTGAGTTCCGACCTCCTGAGGCTTGTCCACCCAAACCGGAACACGATCGCCACCTAAACAGGGGAATCTCCCCCATGTAATTACGGGATAATTCCCTAATACTATTCCCCATTTTACACACTACCATACAGCACGGGCCAAGGGGAAAGGGGGCGACGACAGTCCCCATGATGCGGTGGTCCCACTGGGACCTAACGGAAAACCATGTCAACTGTGACTATGGCACCTTTCCAATATATATATATATATATATATATATGTGTGTGTTTTACAAGTGTGCTCCAAGGGCATGTGAACAACAGCGAGGGCCCCAGAGCGCACAACCGCCCCTGAGCCCCTCGCTGCTGTCTATCCTCTCTCCAACTCCTTTTTTTTTTGCTTTTCTAGTTTTTTTTTTTTTTTTTCCTCTACGTAAGGTTAGGAAAATCGGAAGGTGGATGGTCAAGGATGATTAAACGGTCATAGGCTAGGACTGAAGGTAAGGACCTGGCTCCCTCCGGATATAAGGACAATTGGAGAAAACCAGGGCTCGCGCAGGCAGGGGCGCATCCCTGAAGTAGACGAACCCCACTGGGACTGTGTGAAACATCTACCCGCTACCCTATCATACTCATTACCGCCCCCCCGGAGCACACCCTCTTAAAATAGACAACATCACCAACGCGCACAGAGACCACCGTCGCTTCCCCCCCATTTTTCAGCCCGTTTACCCCTTTTTAAACAATTTTAATTTGGAAATGTGTGTAGTAATCTCTTTGGGATTACCACCCGGCTCTTCCAACCGCGCCGTCACCGGTGACGTAAACCCGAGAATGCGGTACGGCCCCGACCAACGATAGCATAATTTGGCGGCTCTTTTATCGGCAGCCGAGCTGATCGGGTGGCTCTGGCAGTAGACCAAATCTCCTACCTTAAAGGGATTTGGAATACGCCCCTGATTATACCGAGCACGGACGCGCTCGTGCGCACGGAGCAAATTCTTCCGGGCCTCTTTCCACCTATCTGCCGTCCTAATGTCTGGGTTACTAGGCAGAAGATCGTCAATATTCCATAAGTTGGCCAAGGGAAGCGTAGGCGAGAAACCAAACATAACTTCAAAAGGAACGGCCTTATGACTGTCATGCAGAGCCGTATTGAAAGCTAGTTGTAACCACTTAAGGTTCTGGTCCCAGGTGGTCTGTTGTTCCGCATGATAGGCGATGAGTGCGGACCGGAGATTCCTGTTGAATCTCTCCGCGTGGGACGGCTGTGGGTAATAGGGGGAAGTGGTTACATGTTTGATGCCATTGGCGAAGCACATTCGCCGAAAGTCGCCAGAAATAAATTGTGGACCATTGTCCGAGACAATGATGGCCGGAAGACCGAAGTGCTGAAATACATGACTCTGGAGCGCGTTTATGGTCAATCGAGCAGTTGCCTGCCGTAAGGGCAGTAGCCAGGCAAACTTCGAAAAAGCATCCACACAGACAAGTAGGTAAGCATTACCTGACTTGCTACGCGGGAAGGGTCCCACGTAGTCGATGAATAGCTTCTCCATCGGTCTGCTCGCCACATCAGATGACAACAGCCCCAACTTTGTGTTTTGGGCAGGCTTGCTTAAGCCACAGAGATGACATGCCTTCACCCGAGTTGCTATGTCCCTATCCATGCCCTTCCAGATGAAGTTTTTCCTAATACTGGAAATGGTCTTCGAAATTCCCTTATGTCCACCTACCGGGGAATTGTGATAGTAGCTGAAGACCATGGGCACAAGTTTGCTAGGCAGCACTATCTTCGGGGCCCGTCCTTTCTTCTCTCTGCAACATAGGACGCCCCTGGACAAGAAGTAGGGGACCTGCACGTTACCCTCTTTTAGATTTTGGATGATCGGACCCAACTCTTCATCATTTAACTGATGGGGCAACACATCAGTAAAAGCTAACGGAAAGTCCAGTAGAACAGAACAGGGTTGCTCCGGCTGGGCTTCGCTGGGCTGGGAGAACATACGGGACAAAGCATCTGCAACCACATTTTGAGTTCCCCGAATGTGTTGCACCTTAAATTTAAAGGATGAGATTTTAACCACCCATCGTCCAATCTTACCCAGCTGCCGGGGATGAGCGAGAAGCCAAGAGAGAGCCTGGTTGTCGGTCTCGAGCAGGAACTCAGCGTGTTCCAGAAAACGCCTGAACTTATCTAGAGCGTATACCACAGCCAAACACTCTAGCTCATACACTGAAGACTTCCGTTCTTGTTGGGTCAAAGTTCTAGAAATGAAGGCCACAGGCTGCCTAGCACCATCAACCACTTGGGACAGAACCGCCCCGAGCGCCACCGAACTCGCGTCCGTCTGTAAGATAAACTGTCTCGAGAAGTCTGGCATTCTCAGTACTGGAGGGGAAATAATGGCTTCCTTCAGAGTCTCGAAAGCCTTCTGTTGCTTTTCCCCCCATACAAATTTGGCGCCCTTCTTCCGGAGTTCATTCAGAGGTGCCGCAATCTCCGCCGCGTTTGGGATGAAACGCCGATAGAAATTGACCATCCCCACAAATCTCGCGATGCCTTTGGCATCCTTTGGTGGGGGAAAGTCCCTGATCCCCTGTGTTCGCTCAGGATCCACAGTGACACCTCTATGGGAAATCAGGTGGCCCAGAAAGGAAATTTGTGTCTGGGCAAACTTCACCTTTTCAGGATTGACAGTGAGGCCGGCACCCCTCAACCTGCACATCACCTCCTCAAGATGACTCAAATGTTCCTCATACCCCTTGCTGTACACCAGCAAGTCATCAAGATAATTAAAAACGTACTTGAACTTGACATCGTGAAAAACGGTGTCAAGCAAACGGGTGAGTGTTTGGGCCCCTACCGCTAGACCCATAGGAACCCTAGTATACTGATAGAGGTTCCACGGAACACAGAATGCCGTGTAGGGCCTACTTTCTTTCGTCAAGGGAATCTGGTGATATGCAGAGTTGAGGTCAATGATGGTAAAATACCTCGCCTCACTGAACCTATCGAACGCGGAATGAAGGTCAGGAAGTGGGACCGAATCTACCTCGATGTTAGCGTTCAGCTTGCGGTAGTCGATGACCATCCTGTGCTTACCTCCAGGCTTGGGCACTAGGAACGCTGGACTGGCATAACTGGATTGAGAAGGTTCAATCACCCCTTGATCTAATAATTCTTGAACCTTCTCCCTCAAGATGTTCATCTTCGGAGGGGCAAACTTATAAGGGTGGGAGCGCACCACCTTGGAGTCCGTTAGGCGGATCTTATACTCCAAGAGATGTGTGAGCCCAAGGGCCGGAGTTAATACAGTGGGGAAACGCTCACACAACTGATCTAAAGCGGACCGCTGGGACTGGGAGAGGTGGTCTCTAGATGTGTCGGGGCACTTAACCTCTTGGATATCTTGCCTGGTCCCCTGATATCCAAGGAACGGGATTACAACTCCCCGATTGAATTTAAAATAACATTGGTGCTCTTGGAGGTCAATAACGAGACCACTTTTGCAGATGAAATCGGCACCAATAATGCATTCAACTCCCAGAGCCGGAGAAACCAGAAAGCTCCACACCCAATAAAATCCCTCGATTTTAAACTTGAATGAAACTACCCGGGAAATGGGCAGAATTTCCTGGTATGCCGTCCAGCACACTACGGAAGACTTTTCTGACCGTTTAATTAAACCCTGTCGCTCAAGGTCCTCGCACACTTTAGATGAAATGATGGATCTTGCTGATCCGGAGTCAACTAATGCTCTGAGTTGACTCTTTTTCAACTCCAACAGCAAGAAGGGGCATACGGAAGTGGGTCTAGAGATGGTTTGGAGGACCTTGCTACCCAAAGACTTGGGACCTACAACTGGCCTGGAGGCGCGTACCTTAGAAGACCCGCGACAGGTAGGGGAAGACCTCCGACATATCTTCCCCTCATTGAGCCTTTTCTGAATGACCTTGGGCGCCCTGGGGAGGGACGTCGGACTCGACCCAACCCCGGTACAAAATCGTCTGACGTGGCCCAACCTACCACACTTAAAACAAGTCACATTAGGCGAACGACGGCGCCTCTCGCTACAAGAGTTTGTAATACTATTTTCATTACCACATGAGGATGGAACAATTCGCCCCCCATGCCTCTCGTGTCTTAACTTATCATGGGTCACGTGCTCACGGGACTCGTCAATCACCTGGATCGTTTTAGAAAACACACATAGCCGTTCGAGGTCCGCAAAACAACGTGGACGGTCCGCGAACACCAAACGGGATCTCTCTTGGGGCGTCACCCCTTCTAAAATTCTTCCAACGACATCCTTCTCGGGCAACCCTAACCTCAAAACCCGAGCACATTTACGGATATCCTGCACAAAATCCCCCAACGCCTCTCCGTTGGCCTGTGCACGATAGAACCGGCTAAGTTCCAAACGCCAACGTCGCCGACGGGGTATGAAAGAGTCCAACACCTCCCCATGGAGAGAGTCGATACTGCCACCACGACGCAGAGTGCGGGTAACCAGCTCAGCCAATAAACCCCGGCAGTACGGATATATAACGGACAAGAGGACCTCATCGGACAGCCCCGGAAAATCCGCCAACTCCAGGACGATGTCCAGAAAAACCAACAATTTGCCCTCATCTTCTCCATCCACTACCGGAAGTCTCTGGAGGATGCCGAAAATAGGATTGGGTAGTCCTTGATACCCTACCCCCGCCAGAATCACACAATACACTGAACACAAAACATAACCCACAAAAGCATATTTACAAGAAACGGAAAAACTCAAGTACTGTCCTTCCTTTGAGTAGACCCCCGGGTTTCCTAGCGCTGCGGAAACCTAACCCGCTCCGGAACCAACTCTCCGTCAGTCGCCAGACTCAAGAAGAAACAACATCAGACACTAACACCAACATACAATCCACACCACCTAACACTAACCACAATATACTACATTTCGACTACAACATTGTCACCATTACAATCGGACGATACCGACTTCCAGTCGGGCCATACCGCATCCCACTAACCGCACGCGCAATTAATTCAAAAAAATAAATACGGGAAGCCATCCCCACGCGATCTCCGGCAATGTCCAATTTCAAAACAACAACCCAACTACAACACGTGCCCGTGGCGGCCTCAGATTTACAATTCAAAACATTTAACAATAATTCTTAAAAAAAATATATATACTTCTACATTTCATGTCAACTATTAAGTGCCACCTTATTTGCCATACCATCTCCAAGTTTGCAAGCCCCATCACACACCAGGACCCAAGGGTTCAAGCCTAGAATGAACCACGCTCTGATCTACCATTTGTAACCTCTCCCTGCTTTTAGTATTTATTTTGTTTCTTTTTAAATTTCTATCTCCTTGCTTGTTAGTTTTGAAAGAGAGGTTACAAGTTATTTAGAACTAGGCAAGAGCCTAGAGAAACTAAAATTGTGCTGGGTCCAGTATGATGGGACTTGCAAATGAAACACTGAACTTAACATAACAACAACAATTTATTGTTCTTGGCTAGTACAACATGTGAGCCTCTAAAGGCAAGATAAATAAGTCTTTTGATCGTTAAATATAATTTCATTAATATGTGCCTTGCCAAAAGTTGACCAAGGAATAATAACTATTAACAGCACTAAGTATTGAATGAGTATTAAGATCTGAAGGATCAGTGAAATTCATGGAATGTTACATAATGTCAATAATACAATTGTAAAGTGGCACACAATCTCGACCCGCAAATAATCACATATTATAACAAGACATAAATATATATATACAGAAATATACACAGGCATAATCAATATGACAAGTAACAATTATGTAAAACAACACACACATATAATTAACATCAACAAACGTATATTTAAATAACCCATCACATGTTCACCCTGGTTAACAGCGCATATAATAATCTTGTTCAACACCCATAACCCCCTTATTCTGACCAAGTGTCCGGCCCCCTTTACTGTTTAATTAATAGGTGACTAAAACCCCCTCCCCAAAACTTCAATTAAAATATCCCAGGAGTGGAGCAGACATGCCCCCAAGTTTTAACAAGATAAGTGTTAACTGAATGTTCTCTGTAAGCCACGCGGCCAGCGCACCAATCCCATGCCGATATTTAATTATCAATTCAATCCCATCAATTACCATAACGAAGAGTAGCATCACAAGGTTAACATGGATGTCCGTTTACCTAACTGCATTTTATATTCCTTTACCTTCAAAACAGAATATGGAAAAATAGTGGAACTTGACCACCATGAGTATTCATAACTGACATTGATCAATCTTGTGTGGTCTTATGGTTAACTAATTGTTATAGGGAGCAATTACAATTATGGTTACAAAATTTTTGCTATGGTAAAATACAATCTGTGACAATGGTAAATTTAAAGTGTGCAAATTAGCTAAACAGTGGAACAGAATTTGTAAAACGGAATCTAAGTCATAAAGGTATTAAGTCAGCTCACAGTGTTCCAAAAACTTAACTACCGGCAGGGTCACGCATCGGACGAGATCTAGCAAGATCTGACACAGACAGACTTGCAGTGGACGTCTCCAACGGGAGTCGCCCACGGTTTAAAACCACCCCCAGATATGAATGAATAATAAAATACGTGTCCACAAGGAGCAAAATCGTTAACATAACTATCCCAACATGCTTAAAACAGAAATAGAATGAGATTCAACTCTATCTACCGAACTCCCCTCGACCCGGGCGGTGCGTGACCCCGGCCGAGTTTTCACTCTCAGAACGAGATATACATGATAGTAATAGAGGAGGCGTAAGCCTTACAAAATGCAATTAAAACATTCCACCCATTATCCGGAAATAACTGTCCACACTGGAACGTTTCATGAAAGTCTCACAGAGTAATTCGGCCACAAGATTTAGGTTAAAAATGGTTAAATTTCACCTGGTTTGAAGGGTGCATGTTGAGGGCTCAGTAGTGTGTGTCCAGTCCATCCTTCCGGCTGACATAGCTGACGAAGGTTTTAAGATTACATCGTCGGAGGCAGTTGTTCGGCCATCCTTCCAGAGCGGGGCAGATTCCCGGCTACCTCGGAAACCCTGCACAATTATATCTGGGATTACTCATAAGTTCATGAAACACACACTACCACATTTACCCACTGACATAGCATGGACTGTCCGGTTTATGAACTCGAAAAATAGCCTAAGTCAAGAATCCCATTGAATGTGGTAAATCACTTCAAAAAAAATAACTCCATTGAATATGTTAATATAGAATATTTCTAAATATAGTCACTCCATAATAATGATAATTTTAATTAACCTTTATGCAAAAGTTTTCATGACGCACTTACAGGAATTGGCAACTTTTAACAAGTCCGTGACATATACAGATATCAGAAAATTACTGACTTACGCCCCATCTTAGTTTAGTTAATTCAGTAGAAGCATTACTAGATTAATATAAAACATAATTATATCCCTAACGTTACAATCAATTAACCAGGGTTGAGATAAAGCATACATAAAACTAATTATAACCTGAACTCGCCATGTGCTAAAGGATTCACTGCAATGTATATCTCAACGCATCCACTTTAATATTAAATAAAACCAATTTGTTTTTATAAATAATTAAAATACCTATTTTAATGGACTTACCGGAGGTCTCGTAGCTTTCTACTTATTCATAGAAGAAGCTGGGAGACGAAAACTGTTCAATCTACTCTGCCAGCCGGGGACCAGAACGTGAGGCGCTGATAGCTAAAGTCGAACTGAATAAACCGGCTGTTGAAAAAACCGTGCGTAACATCGATAGGGCGCGCGCGAGTCGGGCGGACAAGGGGCAATACAGCATGACAAAGTCCAACTGACCGTACCAAAGGACAACTTCTGTCGCGTCGACAAATACGTAAATACTTTAATTAATCACCATATAGACATCGGAACATCGCCGCGTTTTCCAAAACGCGGCACAGCGCAGTACGCTTATTTGTTGATGAATAAGACTATCGCACGTAGACGCCGTCACAGTCCAGTCGTTATAGAAGACTGTCTATGTTGTTCCGAAGTTGAATCTTTACAGAAGTGTGTGTGTGTGTG
This sequence comes from Magicicada septendecula, assembly GCA_034769895.1. NCBI lineage: Eukaryota > Metazoa > Arthropoda > Insecta > Hemiptera > Cicadidae > Magicicada > Magicicada septendecula. The sequence goes on from CM068370.1 coordinate 330,301,327, forward strand.
TGTGTGTGTGTTCACAGTTTGAGTCCTGGCAGAAGAGAATGTGTGTGTACTGGTCGAGTCCTTACAGAAGAGTCTGTGTTGACTGCTTGAGTTCTAACAGAAGAGTGAAGAGCGTTCAGCTCGAAACCAACGGTTGTTCAAAATTTTTAGAATGATCTGATTGGCTGAAACATTCTCCCTTCTACTTAAAATTTAGTCACCTCATTCCGTGAGAACGAAAAATAATTCCCACAGTCCGAGAATTGTTATTATTTTTAATATTCTGGAATACACCGGAACCAATTGTCGGTCGGACGTCCGGTTGCAATTTGTATTGCGATTATCTTGGCTGCAAGCCAGGTTATGTTTATTCTAACATATACATTTGATTCGTAATTTTTCTAATTATAACATATTCAAATCTGAACTCCCTAGCTCTCTTACTATGGAAGTTATTTAAATAAAATGAATTATCTCATTAACTCTTTAATTATATTTATTGAAATTTGCACACCCTATTCTTAATATTTCGGCAAACATTTTGGCTATTTTGGATTTTGCCTATATTTATTCGTTTCCGAAATATTAATGTTTTAAAGTTAGGGCGTGTCCCTAATTTATAACGGTGCGTGTGTGATTACATAACACCCCCGGAACATAGCAGCTGGGCGTTTTACAATTGTTTTGAGTGCTCGCTACAGCGCGAGATATGGTTCTATTGATTTAAATTTATTTTATATTTGATTTTTAAAACTTTCTACATATAACCCCAAATCTATGGGATTTGGTACGTTATAATATATATATATATATATTTTTTTTTTTTTTTTTTTTTTTGAAAATTTATAGCTGTTATTAGATGGCATAGCCTTCCTGTAGGCCTAACCATTTTTATTATTTTGTTTCTTGTATTTTTTCTCACTAATTTAATGTTTTAATGTTATTTACTGTGATTATATTTCATTAGTTGCTTTAACTTGGCAGATGCTATAATTCTGTGACATTTTGGTCAGGTTTTATGGCTATTCGTTTTTGCTACTGTAATATTTGTTCTGGTTTTCAATACTTTAATAATTTTTTTTATTTTTTATTGAACTATGATGTGAAGGATCTGTTTCCCTTTTGATATATTTTATTTATCATAATTTTACATTGTATCACTACTTATTATGTACGCTTAAAGAAATTAACAGCATTTTAGATACATCTTCGTACTATATTTTGCGTAAAGTATCTTCAGATACCGTACTTGACCAAATAATTAAAAAAAAACTAAGTATGAACACAAATTCTTACACAAAGTATAAATAAACGGAGGAAACTTTAACTGGTGGTTTTCAATTAAAATTAAAATATGATTTTGTAATTGACACTTTAGTGTGGAAGTTTGTATTATTTCTATTTTTTTAGATTTTTTTTCGATCTGATAACGTTTTTATTAAATAATATTTATAATTTCTTTATTATTGTGTTTGTATCTGAACGGTTGACGAATTACTTGAAATTCAATATCCACATGTATTACGAATGTTGACTATTTATCCTATACATCAATAAACCTCAGGCATATCAAGACAAAAATAACTACCCTTAGGCCTACGTCTTTTGTTTTATGTAGGCCTCTATAATTGTGAAAAATATGATGTCCTAACCTTTTTATGTATTATTTTATTGACGATTATTATTCAATATAACAATTTTTTTCACATATGCCTACTTTTCTTATGTAGGTCTAATTTTAATATCTACAACGTCTTTATCATTCAATATACCGGTACTGTTTTATTGACAAATCTTATTTAACATAACCACTTATATCATGTTTTGTGATATAACAATACATTCACAAAATAAATAAACAAATAAATAAAAACTCAAGGCCAAATAACTCCTTTAGTGCCGAGAGTTGCGGCCCGCGACTTTCCATATGTATTCCGCGAATATCGCAAGTCTCGGAGCGTGACTCACTATGGTTATGCGAGAATTGCCAGAGTCGCATAGCGAGAGCGAGACATTTGGCATTTCGTACAGTACACAATAATGGTTTCACTATATTGGCTGGCAACCAACCAGAAGCATTAGTGGAGAAATGTACTCCAGCTACCAACCCGTTTTGTTGAAAATATACAATGAAACATTTTTCAGTAAAAATTAGTATGGCGAACTTTTAAAAATTACTAGGTATTTCAGTAAACATGATCTGAATGACGTGCATGTCAATTTTTACTGCATACCGTACCTAGTAAAATGTATCACTTCTCAGTACATTTCATCTTACCTACCTTCAACTGAGCATTATTTTGGATAAATGGATATATTTTATTTATATTTAAATGAGAAAATTTATATCATATAAAGCAATTTAAATAATGAATTAGAATAATGATAAAAATGGAGAAAATCTTGCTAAATACTTGTAGGCCTATAGGCTATTACAAAATCTAACCTACAAACTGCCCGATTCCAATAATGCTCAGTTGACGGTAGGTAAGGTAGAAATGTAGGCTACCGAAAAGCGTGCCGAAAGGTGTGCAGTAAAACTTTTCACGCTCCTCACTCGGACCATACTTACTAAAATAGGCTATCTAGTAATTTTTAAACGCGCTTTTTTCGGAAACCCAACATTGGGGATGAATCATCTGAAACACTCGAGAACACGTCCTAAAAAATGGAATAATTCGAGATATTTCCAAAATAGATTTTAACCGTTCCAAAAGATTAACTGGAGGGACAACATCGCTGTCTAACTCAAACCCTGTTTAAAACTAGCTTAATCAGTGGACAGGAAGTAAAACGATCTTATCTAATATACTCAGAAAGTTCTGGAAAACTTTTTTGTATAACGTGCTACCTTTTTGGAGGAATTTCAATATTAGCAAATGAAGGCTTTGACGATTGGAAGCACGGCAACGAGTATTTAAAAAGCCATGAGAATTCATCAGACCATAAGTCATGCGTCTTAGTAATGAAGGAAAGAATGACCATAGCAGAAAAAATTGATTCTCAGATTTTTATCCAGTTCAGATGAAGAAAAATATTGGCGAAATATGTTGAAACGAGTAGTTGCTGTTGTTAGGTGCCTAGCTGCTTCTAAGGGTACTTCGGGAGATTTGGGTCATTTCACAATTGTGGAAATTTTATTATGTGTATAGAGTTAATATCCGAATTCGATCCCTTCTTAGCGAACCACATTGCCAAGTACGGCAATCCAGGTCAAGGCCATACTTCATACTTGTCATCTTCTACTTACTAGGAATTCCTCAAATTAATGAGCCATAAAGTCACAGAAGAAATTTTAACAGAGATAAAAGCTGCAAAGTATTTTTATCTGTAGTCAACTCAACGCCATACATTTCCCATGTGGATCAATTGGCCGTAATAATAAGATATGTTAACGAAAAGAGAATTCCAATAGAAAGATTCTTTTGCTTTCTACCGAATGTAGGTCACAAAGCAGAAGGGTTGTTAACGCTGTTACAGCTGTCCTCAATAAAATACGGCATTGACATAAAAAAAGTCATACGATAATGCCTCCAACATGTCTGGGGAGTACACTGGACTACAAGCCAGAATACGAGAAATAACACCGACGGCAATGTACTCCCCTTGCAGTGCTCATTCACTGAATTTAGTCTGTGAGCATTCAACTAGCAGTTGCAAGGAAAGTCGTGATTTTTCATGCTTCTTAATAATCTTTATAACTTTTTCTCATCCTCTACCAAAAGATGGGAAGTAATCACGGGTGTCTAAGTAAAAAAGAAAACCTAACCTTAAAAGCGTTCTCCAAAACATGTTGGTCTGCACGGGATTATGCTTGTATGGTATTAAAAGAAGATTGGGTTGAAGTAATAGAAGCACTTACAATTATTTCGAATGATGAAAGAGAAAAGGCAGCTACAAGAAGTGAAGCATCCAGCTTCCTCCGTTAACTTGGTGGTTGGAAATCGTAGGAGGAGGGGCGACAAGTTGCTGGTAGCCCCTAGGCGGCAAAAGTATAAATCCGCCTCTGCACATACCGGCAGTCCTGCGCGATCGGAGATCGTGGTATGTCAATTTACTCAAGAAATTCCCTTACGACTAATCCTGTTCCTACCTGCTTGGCCGGCGTGGCAATAAAAACTGCCTCCCTGTTTGCCTGACCATTTAACAATTGGACGCTTCCAGAGCTGTTGGGATGCGCGTCGTAAGACGTCCCAATGGTTTCTTAGTTCCGAGCATCCGGAAGGAGCTCCTGCTTAATGGTCATGTCCAGACGGAATATTTAACTTATTTAGTGGCCGCTACAATGGCATGCTCGTATTAGGTCGTTCTAGTACAGTAAGTGCCGAGGCGGTTTCCAAGAATCACCTGGACGTGGTTGGTACTTGCCAAGGTGGGTTTGCCTGGGTCCTTGCAGCTCGGACGTAAAATTTACGTGCAAGTCGCCGCACGGTATCATCCAAGGAGCGGACACCGAGTCCACTTCTCAAAAGTCGAGAAGGGAACCGAAGGGGGTTTTGCCCGCTAGCCGAAGACCCTAATCGAGAACGCTTTGCAACTTTCTTTTATGAACGGCTGCAAGATAACCCCAGACGGGAATGGCATCGGCAACAGGTACGCGTTGACAATCAACTTACCTAGCTTGCGGGTCATAGCCTTGTTGACAAGTATTGGAAACAGTTGCGCCAGACGAGCGGACGCTCTAGTTCGCATCGTCTGTGCGTGGGTACGCCAGGTGAGCAGACGATCTAGGTGGACACCGAGGTACTTAACTTCTTTCGACCAGGGCATGTACGTTCGACCGAGTCTCACTCGTCCTCGTGGTTCTTTCCGGCGCTTTGAGAATAGCACCGCGGAGCTCTTCGTATCGTTGACGGCAACTTTCCAGCTTTCCGTCCAGTTGTATATGCATCGAGTGCGCGCTGGAGTCGTAAGATAGCCCTGTCAGCGTTCCGATCGGCGGTATATACCGCCGTGTCGTCGGCAAACAGGGCGATCTGGACTCCATGCTCTCTTGGTACGTCATTGACATAGACGGAGAACAGGAGAGGCCCTAGGACGCTACCTTGAGGTACTCCGGCTGTAATAGTCTCTCGGAAGAGACATGGTCATCCCTATTCTCACGCAGAAAGTCCTCCCCGTGAGACAGCTAACGATCAAGAGAAAGCTAACGATCAAATGAAGGTAGCAATCTAGAAGCTGGATTTCTTGGAGCTTGTACAAGAGCCCGTCGTGCCAGACACTATCAAAGGCATTCTCCACATTTGTTCTTTCCGACAACCGGCGCCCTTGATGTATTCCACGAGTCTCGTCAGCTGATGAGTGGTGTAATGCCCTACACGGAAACCGAACTGTTGGGGGACCAGTACATTGAAATTTCCTAGATGGTCTAGGAGTAGGGTAAGAATGAGAGTTCTAACGCGGAAGTGACGTCACAGCCCCCTCTTTTGGCGCGAAATTCAAAAATCCAGGTGGTGGGGGTAGACTTCCGGCGCAGCGTGTCGTCATGTGCAGAGGTTATGATGGACCGGGGGGGTAGTGGTGTGTCCCACGTGACCTCGATGGGCGTACCGAAGTTGTCGGCCATGTTGTCGGCGTTCGGCCATGTTGTCGTCGTCGTCCATTTTGTGGGGTTACGTGTGCGTTGATTGGCGGAGGCGTGGCCGCCGTTCGCTGTTCGCCGTCCGGCGGGGGCTTGGCCGCGGCCAGGTCGTGGCTTGACCGCCGCCAGGAGTGGTGGGGTCGTCGTCCATTTTGTCGGCAGTGTGGTGGCCATGTTGGGAAAGCTGGGATGTTGTCGGATTGTGCGTGTGTGCTGGTTAAGGTTGGGCCACGTTGCCGCATCGTGGTGTGTTATAGTGTATGGTTTGGATATATGATTTGTTTTTCCGAAAGGGTATCCATGTTGGAAAAGCGTCGACGTTGTCAACTTGTGCCGGCCACGTTGTCGGCTCGTGCATGTGTTATAGTGTACGGGTTTTGTATATGTTTACACTGCCACCATTGTCCGGATATCGTCGATGTGAAGGTGTGAATTGTATTGTTGGCCATGTTGTCGGCATTCGGCCATGTTGTCGTCGTCGCCGCCTAAAGTGGGGTTATGTGTGCGTTGATTGGCGGAGGCGTGGCGTTGTTCGCCGTTCGCCGTTGACGTCGTCGTTGACGTCGTCATCGTCGCTGGGCGGCGGCCTGGTCGTGGCTTGATCGTCGCCAGGAGTGGTGGGGTCGTCGTCCATTTTGTCGGCGGCGTCGGCCATGTTGGAAAAGGTGCGATGTTGTCGGGTTGTGGTAGGAGTGTGCTGGTTAAGGTACGGCCGGGTTGCCGATTCGTGCATGTGTTATAGTGTATGGTTATGTATATGTAAGGGGTTTTTCCGTAAGTTCGGCCATGTTGGAAAAGCGTCGGTGTTGCCAACTTGTGTTGGGGTTAATCGACGTTGTCGGCTCGGTGTTATAGTGTACGGGTTGAATATATGTTTACACTGCCGCCATTGTTGCCAACTCGTGCATGTGTTATAGTGTACTGGTTTCGGATATATTTACACTGCCACAATTGTCTCGATATCGTCGATGTTGTGTCTATGTGTTAAGTAATTGCATTGTTGCCAACTCAGTCAAGTAGTGTAAGAGTGTGCTGGTTAAGGTTCGGCCACGTTGGCGATTCGAGCGTGTGTTATAGTGTATGGGTTTGGATATATACTGTGTTTTCCGGAAGGGTGTCCACGTTGGAAAAGCGTCGACGTTGTCAACTTGTGCATGTGTGCTGGTTTAGCGTCGGCCACGTTGTCGGCTCGTGCATGTGTTATAGTGTACAGGTTTCAGATATATTTACACTGCCACCCCATTGTCCGGATATCGTCGATGTGAAGAGGTGAATTGCATTGTTGCCAACTCGAGAACTGTACTGGCGTTGGTCACGTTGTCAACTTGTGCATGTGTTATAGTGTATGGGTTTAGATATTTACACTGCTGCCGTTCGGATTTACTACTGCGGTGCAAAATTGAATATCATTTCACTTGTAAAAATTGATTATCGTGCATTTGTGCAATTGTTCTGATTGACATTTCACTTATGAAACATGCATGATGGAAGGAAAAAAGGATAGTTGAAAATAAACAACTAAGCAAAGCAAAATTTACATATATTGTAATCAAACACACATAAAAATATACAATAAACTACACACACACACACACACACACATACACACAAACACACACACACACCACACAATAACAATATATGTAATCGTACGCGACAAATGAAGATGTCCATTCGGTCCTACTGTACAATTTCTACTATGTAAGCTCTATCGTTTTCTCCACGATAAATTAGTTGCAGTGAACACGGTACTAAATTTTTTAATTCCTCATCTTCGAAAACGCCTGCGTATCTCTTTGGTAGATATACACAATATTTTAGTTTAGGGTCTCTGTAATCTTGGAGAGTGACGAGTACAGCTTTCCCGTACTTTGCGTCTATATTCTGCATTTCTTCTATTGGATATTTTACGTCGATTATCAATTGCTTTATTTTTTTATACTCAATTGCGCTAATAGTTGCAAACTTTTCAGTGAATGACACTATTTTAAAATAAAGAATTTATAATTTTTCGTGCGTCTCTCAACGAATGAACGAATAACGCTCGTGCACAGCGAATAAATAGGGAGGTAGTTGTGGAGGTGGAAACCACTCAACGCACAGTAAGCGTTTATTCTTAACCGTGTGAACAGGATACGAGCTGATTTCTCACGGTTCAATGGGTAGGTGGGGAAGAGGGGAGTCGGTTATTTTTTATACGTCTAGACAGCACTCGTGCTTGTTCGAACATGTCGTCGACGCTAATTTATTTTTAGACAGGTGATGTATTTAACTGTGTGAACAGGATACGACTTGATTTCTCACTGTTCGATGGGTAGGTGAGGAAGAGGGGTGTCGGTTATTTTTATACGACTAGACAGCACATGCGCTTGTTTGAACATGTCGTCGACGCTAATTTATTTTTAGACAGATGATGTAATCGATAGAAAGGCGACGACTGTTATTTTTTTACGTAAGCGCTAAACAATAATGTTAGTAATTTATCACAAAACATATTGATTATTCTAAAATCTGATACAACCCACTCGCGTAAAGCGTGTACACTAGTATTTGTACATGTTAAAAGGAAACGTGTACTTTACTAATATCGACACAAGATGTTCATCTCAATCATGTACACGAAAGAGATGGTAACAACAAAAAAAAAAGCTCCCACACACAAAGTCACGGACGCGCACTTAGTTTGGATTGCGTTCTGTTTCCCACACGCTGTGATAACAGATGGTGTCAGACAGCTTGTGTGTTCGGTTATTTAAAAAAATTTATGTACGACTACGTTCACACGCCGCGATAAACAGACGGCCAGACAGACGGAGTCGATTACATCATCATAACAACTAATGCACACTCATCAACAAAAAAAGTAACAGCTGCCACACACACACACACACACACACACACACACACACACACACACACACACACACACACACAGTCAAAGACGCACACTTAGCTTGACTTGTGTTCTATTTCACACAATAATTTATGTACGTCGCTAACTTTTCGTTCACACGCAACGATAACATATTTTCTGGAAATAAGCGGTACATGAGACAGGCTTTTCCGTGTATTGAACGTAATCGAGTTTAGGACAACTGAAATCTTCTAAATTTATAATAATGAAATGTACAATACGCTTCTCCAGAAATCATTTTTTCTGTAATCCTTTTACAAAAAAAGTTAAAAGGAAACGTGTACTTTACTAATATCGCCACAAGATGTTCGAACAATGTGTCCCCGTCCGTCCACACTAATCTATAATAACGCTCCGTTAACCAACGGTTTGTCCTTATGTGATTGTGATTCGAAACGATTGTGTTTACTAGAGGTGCAAATATCAAATGCCTGCTGGCATATGCGATGATGTCCATAAAGGCTAGTTACTTGCCGAGTTCGTTTCCATCGTCGTCAACAAAACAGTGAAAGTCGTCAAGTTCATTAAAAGCTGTCAGACCAAGGTACAGCATGCCATAACCGATCGTAACGATATACCCATAACCGCAATGTCAACCTGCCTATCGTTAACGAAAACATTGCCACGTTCATTGAAAGCTGTCAGACCAAGGTACTGCATGCCATGCCACGTTCATTGAAAGCTGTCAGACCAAGGTACTGCATTCCATAACTGATCGTAACGATATACCCATAACCGCAATTCCAACATGCCTATCGTTAAAGAAACCATTGCCACGTTCATTGGAAGCTGTTAGACCAAGGTACAGCATGCCATAACCGATCGTAACGATATACCAACAACCGCAATGTCAACCTGTCTATCGTTAACGAAACCATTGCCAAGATCATTGAAATATGTCAGACCAAGGTACTGCAAGCCATAACCGATCGTAACGATATACCCATAACCGCAATCTCAACTTGCCTATCGTTAACGAAACAATTGCCATGTCGACGGAAAGCCGCCAGAACAAGCTACTGCATGCCATAACCGATAGTAACGATATACCCATAACCGCAATGACAACCTACCTATCGTTAACGAAACCATTGCCACGTTCATTGAAAGCTGTTAGACCAAGGTACTGCATGCCATAGCCGATCGTAACGATATACCCATAACCGCAATCTCAACCTGCCTATCGTTAACGAAAACATTGCCAAGTTCATTGAAAGCTGTCAGACCAAGGTACTGCATGCCATAACCGATCGTAACGATATACCCATAACCGCGATTACAACCTGCCTATCGTTAACGGAACCATTGCCAAGTTCATTGAAAGCTGTCAGACCAAGGTACTACATGCCATAGCCGATCGTAACGATATACCCATAACCGCAATGTCAACCTGCCTAACGTTAACGAAACCATTGCCAAGTTCATTGAAAGCTGTCAGATCAAGGTATTGCATGCCATAACCGATCGTAACAAAATACTCATAACCGCAATACCAACCGGCCTATCGTTAACGAAACCATTGCCACGTTCATTGAAAGCTCTCAGACCAAGGTACTGCATGCCTTAACCCATAGTAACGATATACCCATAAACGAAATCTCAACCTGCCTATCGTTAACGAAACCATTGCCAAGTTCATTGAAAGCCGTCAGAACAAGGTACTGCATGCCATAACCGATCGTAATGATATACTCATAAACGCAATGTCAACCTGCTTATCGTTAACGAAACCATTGCCAGTTCATGGAAAGCTGCCAGACCAAGGTATTGCATGCCATAACCGACCATAACGATATACCCATAATCAACCTGCCTATCGTTAACGAAACCATTGTCACGTTCATTGAAACCTGTCAGACCAAGGTAGTGCAAGCCATTACCGATCGTAACGATATACCTATACCCATAACCGCAATGTCAACCTGCCTATCGTTAACGAAACCATTACCACGTTCATTGAAATCTGACAGACCAAGTTACTGCATGCCATAACCGATCGTAACGATATACCCATAACCGCAATGTCAACCTGCCTATCGTTAACGAAACCATTGCCAATTTCATTGAAAGCCGCCAGACCAAAGTACTGCATGACATAACCGATTGTAACTATATACCCATAACCGCAATGTCAACATTCCTATCTTTAACGAAATCATAGCCAAGTTCATTGAAAGCCGTCAGACCAAGATACTGCATGGCGCAACCAATTGTAACGATATGCCCATAACCGCAATGTCAACCTGACTATCGTTAACGAAACCATTGTTACGTTCATTAAAAGCTGCCAGACGAAGGTACTGCATGCCATAACCGATCGTAACGATATACCCACAACCGCAATGTCAACCTGCCTATCGTTAAAGATACCATTGCCAAGTTCATTGAATGCCGCCAGACCATGCTAATGCATGCCATTACCGATCGTAACGATATACCCATAACCGCAATGCCATCCTGCCTATCGTTAACGAAACCATTGCCAAGTTGATTGAAAGCCGCCAGACCAAGTTACTGCATGTCGTAACCGATTGTAACGATAAACCCATAACCGCAATGTCAACATTCCTATCTTTAACGAAATCATAGCCAAGTTCATTGAAAGCCGTCAGACCAAGTTACTGCATGCCGTAACCAATTGTAACGATATGCCCATAACCGCAATGTCAACTTGCCTATCGTTAACGAAACCATGCTACGTTCATTGAAAGCTGTCAGTCCAAGGTAGTGCATGCCATAACCGATCGTAACGATATACACATATCCGCAATGTCAGCCTGCCTATCGTTAACGAAAGCATTGACACGTTCATTGAAAGCTGTCAGACCAAAGTACTGCATGACATAACCGATTTTAACGATATAAACACAACCGCAATGACAACCTGCCTAACGTTAACGAAACCATTGCCTCATTCATTGAAATCTGTCAGGCCAAGGTACTGCATGCCATAACCGATCTTAACGATATACCTACAACCGCAATGTCAACCTGCCTATCGTTAAAGAAACAATTGCCAAGTTCATTGAAAGCTGTCAGAACAAGGTAGTGCATGTCATAACCGATCGTAACGATATACACATATCTGCAATTTCAGCCTGCCTATCGTTAACGAAAGCATTGACACGTTCATTGAAAACTGTCAGACCAAGTTACTCCATGCCATAACCAATCTTAACGATATACCCACAACCGCAATGTCAACCTGCCTATTGTTAAAGAAACAATTGCCAAGTTCATTGAAAGCTGTCAGACCAAGGTAGTGCATGCCATAACCGATCGTAACGATATACACATAACCGCAACGTCATCCTGCCTATCGTTAACGAAAGCATTGACACGTTCATTGAAATCTTTCAGACCAAAGTACTGCATGACATAAACGATTTTAACGATATAACCACAACCGCAATGTCAAACTGCCTAACGTTAACGAAACCATTGCCTCGTTCATTGAAATCTGTCAGACCAAGGTACTGCAAGCCATAACCGATCTTAACGATATACCGACAACCGCAATGTCTACCTGCCTATCTTTAAAGAAACAATTGCCAAGTTCATTGAAAGCTGTCAGACCAAGGTAGTGCATGCCATAACCTATCGTAACGATATACACATAACCACAATGTCAGCCTGCCTATCGTTAACGAAAACATTGCCATGTTCATTGAAAGCTGTCAGAACAAGGTAGTGCATGCCATAACCTATCGTAACGATACACACGTAACCGCAATGTCAACCTGCCTATCGTTAACGAAACAATTGCCACGTTCATTGAAAGGTGTCAGACCAAGGTACTGCATGCCATAACCGATCGTAACGATATACCCACAACCGCAATGCCAACCTGCCTATCGTTAACGAAACCATTGCCACATTCATTGTAATTTGTCAGACCAAGGTACTGCATGCCATAACCGATCTTAACGATATACCGACAACTGCAATGTCAAACTGCCTATCCTTAAAGAAACAATTGCCAAGTTCATGGAAAGCTGCCAGACCAAGGTATTGCATGCCATAACCGATCGTAACGAAATACCCATAATCAACCTGCCTATCGTTAACGAAACCATTGTCACGTTCATTGAAACCTGTCAGACCAAGGTAGTGCAAGCCATAACCGATCGTAACGATATACCTATACCCATAACCGCAATGTCAACATTCCCATCTTTAACGAAATCATAGCCAGTTTCATTGAAAGCCGTCAGACCAAGTTACTGCATGCCGCAACCAATTGTAACGATATGCCCATAACCGCAATGTCAACCTGCCTATCGTTAACGAAACCATTGCTACGTTCATTAAAAGCTGCCAGGCGAAGGTACTGCATGCCATAACCGATCGTAACGATATACCCACAACCGCAATGTCAACCTGCCTATCTTTAAAGATACCATTGCCAATTTCATTGAATGTCGCCAGACCATGTTACTGCATGCCATAACCGATCGTAACGATATACCCATAACCGCAATGTCATCCTGCCTATCGTTAACGAAACCATTGCCAAGATGATTGAAAGCCGCCAGACCAAGTTACTGCATGTCGTAACCGATTGTAACGATATACCCACAACCGCAATGTCAACCTGCCTATCGTTAAAGAAACAATTGCCAAGTTCATTGAAAGCTGTCAGACCAAGGTCCTGCAAGCCATAACCGATCTTAACGATATACCGATAACTGCTATGTCAAACTGCCTATCCTTAAAGAAACAATTGCCAAGTTCATGGAAAGCTGCCAGACCAAGGTATTGCATGTCATAACCGATCGTAACGATATACCCATAATCAACCTGCCTATCGTTAACGAAACCATTGTCACGTTCATTGAAACCTGTCAGACCAAGGTAGTGCAAGCCATAACCGATCGTAACCATATACCTATACCCATAACCGCAATGTCAACCTGCCTATCGTTAACGAAATCATTGCCACGTTCATTGAAATCTGACAGACCAAGTTACTGCATGCCATAACCGATCGCAACGATATACCCATAACCGCAATGTCAACCTGCCTATCGTTAACGAAACCATTGCCAATTTCATTGAAAGCCGTCAGACCAAGGTACTGAATGACATAACCGATTGTAACGATATACCCATAACCGCAATGTCAACATTCCTATCTTTAACGAAATCATAGCCAAGTTCATTGAAAGCCGTCAGACCAAGTTACTGCATGCCGCAACCAATTGTAACGATATGCCCATAACCGCAATGTCAACCTGCCTATCGTTAACGAAACCATTGCTACGTTCATTAAAAGCTGCCAGACCAAGGTATTGCATGCCATAACCGATCGTAACGATATACCCATAATCAACCTGCCTATCGTTAACGAAACCATTGTCACGTTCATTGAAACCTGTCAGACCAAGGTAGTGCAAGCCATAACCGATCGTAACGATATACCTATACCCATAACCGCAATGTCAACCTGCCTATCGTTAACGAAATCATTGCCACGTTCATTGAAATCTGACAGACCAAGTTACTGCATGCCATAACCGATCGCAACGATATACCCATAACCGCAATGTCAACCTGCCTATCGTTAACGAAACCATTGGCAATTTCATTGAAAGCCGTCAGACCAAGGTACTGAATGACATAACCGATTGTAACGATATACCCATAACCGCAATGTCAATATTCCTATCTTTAACGAAATCATAGCCAAGTTCATTGAAAGCCGTCAGACCAAGTTACTGCATGCCGCAACCAATTGTAACGATATGCCCATAAACGCAATGTCAACATTCCTATCTTTAACGAAATCATAGCCAAGTTCATTGAAAGCCGTGAGACCAAGTTACTGCATGCCGCAACCAATTGTAACGATATGCCCATAACCGCAATGCCATCCTGCCTATCGTTAAAGAAACCATTGCCAAGTGGATTGAAAGCCGCCAGACCAAGTTACTGCATGTCGTAACCGATTGTAACGATATACCCACAACCGCAATGTTAACCTGCCTATCGTTAAAGAAACAATTGCCAAGTTCATTGAAAGCTGTCAGACCAAGGTAGTGCATGCCATAACCGATCGTAACGATATACACATAACCGCAACGTCATCCTGCCTATCGTTAACGAAAGCATTGTCACGTTCATTGAAAGCTGTCAGACCAAAGTACTGCATGACATAAACGATTTTAACGATATAACCACAACCGCAATGTCAACCTGCCTAACGTTAAAGAAACCATTGCCTCGTTCATTGAAATCTGTCAGATAAAGGTACTGCAAGCCATAACCGATCTTAACGATATACCGACAACCGCAATGTCTACCTGCCTATCCTTAAAGAATCAATTGCCAAGTTCATTGAAAGCTGTCAGACCAAGGTAGTGCATGCCCTAACCTATCGTAACAATATACACATAACCGCAATGTCAGCCTGCCTATCGTTAACGAAAACATTGCCATGTTCATTGAAAGCTGTCAGACCAAGTTACTGCATGCCATAACCGATCGTAACGATATACCCGTAACTGCAATGTCAACCTGCCTATCTTTAACGAAACAATTGCCACGTTCATTGAAAGGTGTCAGACCAAGATACTGCATGCCATAACCGATCGTAACGATATACCCCCAACCGCAATGCCAACCACCCTATCGTTAACGAAACCATTGCCACATTCATTGTAATTTGTCAGACCAAGGTACTGCATGCCATAGCCGATCGTAACAATATATAGCCATAATCGCAATATCAACCTGCCTATCGTTAACAAAACCACACCAAGTTCATTGAAAGCTGTCAGACCAAGGTACTGCATGCCATAACCGATCGTAACGATATACCCTTAACCGCAATGTCAACCTGACTATCGTTAACGAAACCATTGCCATGCCATAACTGATCGTAACGATATACCCATAACCGCAATGACAACCTGCCTATCGTTAACGAAACCATTGCAAAGTTCCTTTAAAGCCGTCAGACCAAGGTACTGCATGCCATAAGCGATCGTAACGATATACACATAACCGCAATGTCAACCTGCTTTTCGTTAACGAAACCACGTCAAGTCCATTGAAATCTGTCAGACCAAGGTACTGCATGCCATTACCGATCATAACCATATACCCATAACCGCAATATCAACCTGCCTACCGTTAACGAAACCATTGCCACGTTCATTGAAAGATGTCAGACCAAGGTACTGCACGCCATAACCGATCTTAACGATATACCCATAACAGCAATGTCAACCTGCCTATCGTAAACGAAACCATTGACACGTTCATTGAAATCTGTCAGACCAAGTTATTGCATGTCATAACCGATCGTAACGATATACCCATATCCGGAATGTCAAACTGCTTATCGTTAACGAAACCATTGCCACGTTCTTTGAAAGCTGTCAGACCAAGGTACTGCATGTCATAACCGATCGTAACGATATACCCATAAACACAATCTCAGCCTACCTATTGTTAACGAAACCATTTCCAAGTTCATTGAAAGCTGTCAGACCAAGGTACTACATGGCATAACCCATCGTAACGATATACACATAACAGCAATGTCAACCTGCCTATCGCTAATGAAACCATTGCCTCGTTCATAGAAAGTTGTCAGACCAAGGTGCTGCATGTCATAATCGATCGTAACGATATACCCATAACCGCAACGTCAACCTGCCTATCGTTAACGAAACCATTGCCAAGTTCATTGAAAGCTGTCAGACCAAGTTACTACATGCCATGACCGATCGCAACGATGTACTATAACCGCAATATCTACCTGCATATCGTTAAGGAAACCATTGCCACGTTAATTGAATTCTTACAGATCAAGATACTGCATGTCATAACCGATCGTAATGATATACCCACATCCGCAATGTCAGCCTTCTTATCGTTAAAGAAACCATTGCCACGTTCATTGAAATCTGTCAGACCAAGGTACTGCATGTCATAACCGATCGTAACGATTTACCATAACCGCAATCTCAACCTACCAATCGTTAACGAAACCATTGCCAAGTTCATTGAAAGCTGTCAGAACAAAGTACTGCATGGCATCACCGATCGTAACGATATATACATATCCGAACGATATACCCATAACCACAATGGCAACCTGTCTATCTGCAGGCTGACATTGCGGATATGGGTATATCATTTCGATCGGTTATGACATGCAGTATCTTGGTCTGTCAGAATTCAATGAACGTGGCAATGGTTTCCTTAACGATATGCAGGTAGACATTGCGGTTATAGTACATCGTTACGATCGGTCATGGCATGCAGTAACTTGGTCTGCAAGCTTTCAATGAACTTGGCAATGGTTTCGTTAACGATAGGCAGGTTGACGTTGCGGTTATGGGTATATCGTTACGATCTGTAATGACATGAAGTACCTTGGTCTGACAGTGCATGCAGTACCTTGGTCTGGCGGCTTTCAATGAACTTGGCAATGGTTTCGTTAACGATAGGCAGGTTTACATTGCGGTTATGGGTATATTGTTACGATCGGTTATGGCATGAATTACCTTGGTCCGACTGTGCATGCAGTAACTTGGTCTGGCGGCTTTCAATGAACTTGGCAATGGTTTCGTTAACGATAGACAGGTTGAGATTGAGGTTATGGGTATAACGTTACGATCGGTTATGACATGCAATACCTTTGTCTGACAGGTTTCAATAAACGTGTCAATCGTTTCGTTAAAGATAGGCCGGTTGACATTGCGTTATGGGTATATCGTTACGATCGGTTATGGCATGCAGTACCTTGGTCTGACAGATTTTTATGAACGTGGCAATGGTTTCGTTAACGATAGGCAGGTTGACATTGCGGTTATGGGTATAACGTTACGATCGGTTATGGCATGCAATACCTTGGTCTGACAGTTTTCCATGAACTGGCAATGGTTTCGTTAACGATAGGCAGGTTGACATTGCGGTTATGGGTGTATCGTTACGATCGGTTATAGCTTACATTAACTTGCTCTGGCGACTTTCATCGAACTTGATAATGGTTTCGTTAACGATAGGCAGGTTGACATTGCGGTTATGGGTATATCGTTACGATCGGTTGAAGCATGCAGTACCTTGGTCTGACAGCTTTCAATCGACTTGGCAATTGTTTCGTTAACGATAGACAGGTTGACATTGTGGTTAAGGGTGTATCGTTCGGATATGTTTATATCGTTACGATCGGTTATGCCATGCAGTACCTTGGTCTGACAGCTTTCAATGATCTTGGCAATGGATTCGTTAACGATTGGTAGTTTGAGATTGCGGTTATGGTAAATCGTTACGATCGGTGGTTATGACATGCAGTACCTCGGTCTGACAGATTTCAATGAACGTGGCAATGGTTTCGTTAACGATAAGCAGGTAGACATTGCGAATATGGGTATACCATTACGATCGGTTATGACATTCAGTAACTTGGTCTTTCAGAATTCAATGAACGTGGCAATGGTTTCGTTAACGATAGGCAGGTTGACGTTGCGGTTATGGGTATATCGTTACGATCGATTATGACATGCAGTACCTTGGTCTGACAACTTTCTATGAACGAGGCAATGGTTTCATTAGCGATAGGCAGGTTGAAATTGCTGTTAGGTGTATATCGTTACGACCGGTTATGCCATGTAGTACCTTGGTCTGACAGCTTTCAATGAACTTGGCAATGGTTTCGTTAACGATACGTAGGCTGAGATTGTGTTTATTGGTATATCGTTACGATCGGTTATGACATGCAGTACCTTGGTCTGACGGCTTTAAAGGAACTTTGCAATGGGTTCGTTAACGATAGGCAGGTTGCCATTGCGGTTATGTGTATATCGTTACGATCGGTTATGGCATGGCTATGGTTTCGTTAACGATAGGCAGGTTGACATTGCGGTCATGGGTATATCGTTACGATCGGTTATGGCATGCAGTACCTTGGTCTGACAGCTTTCAATGAACTTGGTGTGGTTTTGTTAACGATAGGCAGGTTGATATTTCGATTATGGCTATATATTGTTACGATCGGCTATGGCATGCAGTACATTGGTCTGACAAATTACAATGAATGTGGCAATGGTTTCGTTAACGATAGGCAGGTTGGCATTGCGGTTGTGGGTATATCGTTACGATCGGTTATGGCATGCAGTATCTTGGTCTGACACCTTTCAATGAACGTGGCAATTGTTTCGTTAAAGATAGGCAGGTTGACATTGCAGTTATGGGTATATCGTTACGATCGCTTATGGCATGCAGTAACTTGGTCTGACAGCTTTCAATGAACATTGCAATGTTTTCGTTAACGATAGGCAGGCTGACATTGCGGTTATGTGTATATCGTTACGATAGGGTATGGCATGCACTACCCTGGGCTGACAGCTTTCAATGGACTTGGCAATTGTTTCATTAAGGATAGGCAGGTTGACATTGCGGTTGTGGGTATATCGTTAAGATCGGATATGGCATGCAGTACCTTGGTCTGACAGATTTCAATGAACGAGGCAATGGTTTCGATAACGATAGGCAGGTTGACATTGCGGTTGTGGGTATATCGTTAAGATCGGTTATGGCATGCAGTACCTTGTTCTGACAGATTTCAATGAACGAGGCAATGGTTTCGTTAACGTTAGGCAGGTTGACATTGCGGTCGTGGTTATATCGTTACGATCGGTTATGGCATGCACTACCTTGGTCTGACAGCTTTCAATGAACTTGGCAATTGTCTCTTTAACGATAGGCAGGTTGACATTGCGGTTGTGGGTATATCGTTAAGATCGGTTATGGCATGCAGTACCTTCGTCTGGCAGCTTTTAATGAACGTAGCAATGGTTTCGTTAATGATAGGCAGGTTGACATTGCGGTTATGGGAATATCGTTACAATTGATTACGGCATGCAGTAACTTGGTCTGACGGCTTTCAATGAACTTGCCTATGATTTCGTTAAAGATAGGAATGTTGACATTGCGGTTATGGGTATATCGTTACAATCGGTTATGTCATGCAGTAAATTGGTCTGGCGGCTTTCAATCAACTTGGCAATGGTTTCGTTAACGATAGGCAGGATGACATTGCGGTTATGGGTATATCGTTACGATCGGTTGTGGCATGCAGTAACATGTTCTCTCGGCATTCAATGAACTTGGCAATGGTATCTTTAACGATAGGCAGGTTGACATTGCGGTTGTGGGTATATCGTTACGATCGGTTATGGCATGCAGTATCTTGGTCTGACACCTTTCAATGAACGTGGCAATTGTTTCGTTAAAGATAGGCAGGTTGACATTGCAGTTATGGGTATATCGTTACGATCGGTTATGACATGCAGTAACTTGGTCTGACAGCTTTCAATGAACTTGGCAATTGTTTCTTCAAGGATAGGCAGGTTGACATTGCGGTTGTGGGTATATCGTTACGATCGCTTATGGCATGCAGTAACTTGGTCTGACAGCTTTCAATGAACATGGCAATGTTTTCGTTAACGATAGGCATGCTGACATTGCGGTTATGTGTATATTGTTACGATAGGTTATGGCATGCACTACCTTGATCTGACAGCTTTCAATGAACTTGGCAATTGTTTCTTCAAGGATAGGCAGGTTGACATTGCGGTTGTGGGTATATCATTACGATCGGTTATGGCATGCAGTACCTTGTTCTGACGGCTTTCAATGAACTTGGCAATGGTTTCGTTAACGATAGGCAGGTTGAGATTTCGGTTATGGGTATATCGTTACTATCGGTTATGGCATACAGTACCTTGGTCTGACAGCTTTCAATGAACTTGGCAATGGTTTCGTTAACGATAGGCAGGTTGAAATTGCGGTTATGGGTATATCGTTACTATCGGTTATGGCATGCAGTACCTTGGTCTGAGAGCTTTCAATGAACTTGGCAAAGGTTTCGTTAACGATAGGCTGGTTGAGATTGCGGTTATGGGTATATCGATACGATCGGTTATGGCATGCAGTAGCTTGGTCTGACAGCTTTCAATGAACTTGGCAATGGTTTCGTTAACGTTAGGCAGGTTGAAATTGCGGTTATGGGTATATCGTTACGATCGGTTATCGCATGTAGTACCTTGGTCTGACAGCTTTCAATGAACTTGGCAATGGTTCCGTTAACGATAGGCAGGTTGAAATCGCGGTTATGGGTATATCGTTACGATCGGTTATGGCATGCAGTACCTTGGTCTGACAGCTTTCAATGAACTTGGCAATGTTTTCGTTAACGATAGGCAGGTTGAGATTGCGGTTATGGATATATCGTTACGATCGGCTGTGGCATGCAGTACCTTGGTCTAACAGCTTTCAATGAACGTGGCAATGGTTTCGTTAACGATATGTAGGTTGTCATTGCGGTTATGGGTATATCGTTACAATCGGTTATGGCATGCAGTAGCTTGTTCTGGCGGCTTTCAATCGACTTGGCAATTGTTTCGTTAACGATAGGCAAGTTGAGATTGCGGTTATGGGTATATCGTTACGATCGGTTATGGCTTGCAGTACCTTGGTCTGACAGCTTTCAATGAACTTGTCAATGGTTTCGTTAACCATAGGCAGGTTGAGATTGCGGTTATTGGTATATCGTTACGATTGGTTATGACATGCAGTACTTTGGCCTGACAGCTTTCAATGAACGTAGCAATTGTTTCGTTAACGATAGGCAAGTTGAGATTGCGGTTATGGGTATATCGTTACGATCGGTTATGGCTTGCAGTACCTTGGTCTGACAGCTTTCAATGAACTTGTCAATGGTTTCGTTAACCATAGGCAGGTTGAGATTGCGGTTATGGGTATATCGTTACGTTCGGTTATGGCATGCAGTACTTTGGCCTGACAGCTTTCAATGAACGTAGCAATTGTTTTGTTAACGATAGGCAGGTTGACATTGCGGTTATGGGTATATAGTTACGATCGGTTATGGCATGCATTACCTTGGTCTGACAGCTTTCAATGAACTTGGCAATGGTTTACTTAACGATAGACAGGTTGACATTGCGATTATGGGTATATCGTTACGATCGGTTATGGCATGCAGTACCTTGGTCTAACAGCTTTCAATGAACTTGGCAATGGTTTCGTTAACGATAGGCAGGTTGACTTTGCGGTTATTGGTATATCGTTACGATCTCTTATGGTATGCAATACTTTGGTCTGACAGCTTTCAATGAACTTGGCAACGATTTCGTTAACGATAGGCAGGTTGAGATTGCGGTTATGGGTATATCGTTACGATCGGTTATGCCATGCAGTACCTTAGTCTGACAGATTTCAATGAACTTGGCAATGGTTTCGTTAACGATAGACAGGTTGACATTGCGGTTATGGGTATATCGTTACGATCGGTTATGGCATGCAGTACCTTGGTCTGACAGCTTTCAATGAACGTAACAATGGTTTCCTTAACGATATGCAGGTTGATATTGCGGTTATGGGTATATCGTTACGATCGGTTATGTTATGCAGTACCTTGGTCTGACAGCTTTCAATGAACGTGGCAATGGTTTCGTTAACGAAAGCCAGGTTGATATTGCGGTTATGGGTATATCGTTACGATCAGTTATGTCATGCAGTACCTTGGGCTGACAGTTTTAAATGAACTTGGCAATGGTTTCGTTTACGATAGGCAGGTTGATATTGCGGTTGTGGGTATATCGTTATGATCGGTTATGGCATGCAGTATCTTGTTCTTACAGCTTTCAATGAACTTGGCAATGGTTTCATTAACGATAGGCAGGTTGATATTGCTATTATGAGTATATCGTTACGATCGGTTATGGTATGCAGTACCTTGGTCTGACAGCTTTCAATGAACTTGACAATGGTTTCGTTAACGATAGGCAGGTTGATATTACGGTTACATGGGTATATCGTTACGATCGGTTATGGCATACAGTACCTTGGTCTGACATATTTCAATGATCTTGGCAATGGTTTCGTTAACGATAGACAGGTTGACATTGCGGTTGTTGGTATATCGTTACGATCGGTTATGGCATGCTGTACCTTGTTCTAACAGCTTCCAATGAACGTGGCAATGGTTTCGTTAACGATAGGCATGTTGGAATTGCGGTTATGGGTATATCGTTACGATCAGTTATGGAATGCAGTACCTTGGTCTGACAGCTTTCAATGAACGTGGCATGGCATGCAGTACCTTGGTCTGACAGCTTTCAATGAACGTGGCAATGTTTTCGTTAACGATAGGTAGGTTGACATTGCGGTTATGGGTATATCGTTACGATCGGTTATGGCATGCTGTACCTTGGTCTGACAGCTTTCAATGAACTTGACGACTTTCACTGTTTTGTTGACGACGATGGAAACGAATTCGGCAAGTAACTAGCCATTATGGATATCATCGCATATGCCAGCAGGCATTTGATATTTGCACCTCTAGTAAACACAATCGTTTCGAATCACAATCACGTAAGGACAAACCGTTGGTTAACGGAGCATTATTATAGATTAGAGTGGACGGACGGGGACACATCATTCGAACATCTTGTGGCGATATTAGTAAAGTACACGTTTCCTTTTAACTTTATGTTCGTAAAAGGATTACAGAAAAAAAGATTTCTGGAGAAGCGTTTTGTACATTTCATTATTATAAATTTAGAAGATTTCAGTTGTCCTAAACTCGATTACGTTCAATACATGGAAAAGCCTGTCTCGTGTACCGCTTATTTCCAGAAAATATGTTATCGTTGCGTGTGAACGAAAAGTTAGCGACGTACATAAATTATTGTGTGAAATAGAACACAAGCCAAGCTAAGTGTGCGTCTTTGACTTGTGTGTGTGTGTGTGTGTGTGTGTGTGTGTGTGTGTGTGTGTGTGTGTGTGTGTGTGTGTGTGTGTGTGTGTGTGTGTGTGTGTGTGTGTGTGTGTGGCAGCTGTTACTTTTTTTGTTGATGAGTGTGCATTAGTTGTTATGATGATGTAATCGACTCCGTCTGTCTGGCCGTCTGTTTATCGCGGCGTGTGAACGTAGTCGTACATAAATTTTTTTAAATAACAGAACACACAAGCTGTCTGACACCATCTGTTATCACAGCGTGTGGGAAACAGATCGCATGCCAAACTAAGTGCGCGTCCGTGACTTTGTGTGTGGGAGCTTTTTTTTTGTTGTGAGTGGTTTCCACCTCCACAACTACCTCCCTATTTATTCGCTGTGCACGAGCGTTATTCGTTCATTCGTTGAGAGACGCACGAAAAATTATAAATTCTTTATTTTAAAATGGTGTCATTCACTGAAAAGTTTGCAACTATTAGCGCAATTGAGTATAAAAAAATAAAGCAATTGATAATCGACGTAAAATATCCAATAGAAGAAATGCAGAATATAGACGCAAAGTACGGGAAAGCTGTACTCGTCACTCTCCAAGATTACAGAGACCCTAAACTAAAATATTGTGTATATCTACCAAAGAGATACGCAGGCGTTTTCGAAGATGAGGAATTAAAAAATTTAGTACCGTGTTCACTGCAACTAATTTATCGTTGAGAAAACGATAGAGCTTACATAGTAGAAATTGTACAGTAGGACCGAATGGACATCTTCATTTGTCGCGTACGATTACATATATTGTTATTGTGTGGTGTGTGTGTGTTTGTGTGTATGTGTGTGTGTGTGTGTGTGTGTAGTTTATTGTATATTTTTATGTGTGTTTGATTACAATATATGTAAATTTTGCTTTGCTTAGTTGTTTATTTTCAACTATCCTTTTTTCCTTCCATCATGCATCTTTCATAAGTGAAATGTCAATCAGAACAATTGCACAAATGCACGATAATCAATTTTTACAAGTGAAATGATATTCAATTTTGCACCGCAGTAGTAAATCCGAACGGCAGCAGTGTAAATATCTAAACCCATACACTATAACACATGCACAAGTTGACAACGTGACCAACGCCAGTACAGTTCTCGAGTTGGCAACAATGCAATTCACCTCTTCACATCGACGATATCCGGACAATGGGGTGGCAGTGTAAATATATCTGAAACCTGTACACTATAACACATGCACGAGCCGACAACGTGGCCGACGCTAAACCAGCACACATGCACAAGTTGACAACGTCGACGCTTTTCCAACGTGGACACCCTTCCGGAAAACACAGTATATATCCAAACCCATACACTATAACACACGCTCGAATCGCCAACGTGGCCGAACCTTAACCAGCACACTCTTACACTACTTGACTGAGTTGGCAACAATGCAATTACTTAACACATAGACACAACATCGACGATATCGAGACAATTGTGGCAGTGTAAATATATCCGAAACCAGTACACTATAACACATGCACGAGTTGGCAACAATGGCGGCAGTGTAAACATATATTCAACCCGTACACTATAACACCGAGCCGACAACGTCGATTAACCCCAACACAAGTTGGCAACACCGACGCTTTTCCAACATGGCCGAACTTACGGAAAAACCCCTTACATATACATAACCATACACTATAACACATGCACGAATCGGCAACCCGGCCGTACCTTAACCAGCACACTCCTACCACAACCCGACAACATCGCACCTTTTCCAACATGGCCGACGCCGCCGACAAAATGGACGACGACCCCACCACTCCTGGCGACGATCAAGCCACGACCAGGCCGCCGCCCAGCGACGATGACGACGTCAACGGCGAACGGCGAACAACGCCACGCCTCCGCCAATCAACGCACACATAACCCCACTTTAGGCGGCGACGACGACAACATGGCCGAATGCCGACAACATGGCCAACAATACAATTCACACCTTCACATCGACGATATCCGGACAATGGTGGCAGTGTAAACATATACAAAACCCGTACACTATAACACATGCACGAGCCGACAACGTGGCCGGCACAAGTTGACAACGTCGACGCTTTTCCAACATGGCTAACCTTCCGGAAAAACAAATCATATATCCAAACCATACACTATAACACACCACGATGCGGCAACGTGGCCCAACCTTAACCAGCACACACGCACAATCCGACAACATCCCAGCTTTCCCAACATGGCCACCACACTGCCGACAAAATGGACGACGACCCCACCATTCCTGGCGGCGGTCAAGCCACGACCTGGCCGCGGCCAAGCCCCCGCCGGACGGCGAACAGCGAACGGCGGCCACGCCTCCGCCAATCAACGCACACGTAACCCCACAAAATGGACGACGACGACAACATGGCCTAACGCCGACAACATGGCCGACAACTTCGGTACGCCCATCGAGGTCACGTGGGACACACCACTACCCCCCCGGTCCATCATAACCTCTGCACATGACGACACGCTGCGCCGGAAGTCTACCCCCACCACCTGGATTTTTGAATTTCGCGCCAAAAGAGGGGGCTGTGACGTCACTTCCGCGTTAGAACTCTCATTCTTACCCTACTTCTAGGACTCACCGCTGTACGAGACGTTCGAGGACCTTTGACGTGGCCTCCGGGCCATAGCGATCCCACTCTACCACCTTCCTGACGTCTCTGCGTGTGACGTGCTGATCAGACGATAGTTCCGATAGCACGGACACATGGATCGGGCAGTCAATTCCCTGGATCACCGCTATGTCCAAGACACCGGGAGCCACGCGGAGTTGTGAGGGGTATAACGTCGGTTGGGCATGCCCAAGCACCGTCGCCCTGCAAACCTGCGTAAGCGCTTCCCGTTTGGAGCAGTCAGACGACTGTCCCAATAGCGATTCTTACAATTCAGGTCGCCGGCCATGATGACCCTCCTGTGTGCATCGAACGCAACCGCTAAATCGGGGTGAAGGATCTCTTTTGTCGGCGGTTTATACGCCGACACCACGAGGACTCCGCCTAGAGTGTTATGCATCTCCACAGCAGTGACCTCTAGGTGAGACTTTTGCGGCAAGAGGACGCGGTGATGATCAAGAGTGAGCCTCACCGCAACCGCCACCACCAGTCCCTGGCCTATCGTTTCGATAGCACACATAGTTGGCCAATCGGAACCGTTTCGGAGGGGTCAAGTGGGTCTCATTGAGAAGTACCACATCGGGTTTGAGTCGGGCTAGTAATTCTTGGAACTCCTGGATTTTGTCTGCCACACCGTTGGCGTTCCAGGATCGAGAGATCACGTTTGAGGACCCGACTCATAGAAGACCTACACAAGTGGCGGCTTCCACCAAGAGCATGAATCTCTCGGTCGTGTCTGTAGTCTCCAAACAGGAGCGGATAGACTTGAAGGTCTGGGCAACCTTGCGGAGGTCAAATTCCGCAAGAAAGTCGTGGGCGACCCTGAAAGTCGTCAGGAGCGGTTCTTGAGGGAGATTGCCCGGAGACTGTCTGCGCATAACAGCGCCGAGGCTTTACAATCGGGGGATTGATGGAAGCCAAGGGTACAGGCCAGACGTAGCGCCTTTTGCGGAGGCGGGACAGATGCGAAGACGTCGGCCTTGTTTTTCAGCTGCGCAGGCTGTTTGGATTGGGTGGCAGGAGCTCGGGATCAATACGGGACTTTCGTTGTTTTTTCTTCTTGTCTGCGATTTGTGGTTATCGCGGGAGTGGCAAGGGTGGCGAGGCTGCTTCTGAAGCAGGGGTAAGGTCTTCCGTGGAAGTGGAGGGTTGAGATGGCTCAGGCTCCACAACCGAGATGTTGTCAGTGGGTTGTGTTGTCACTATTAGATACCGCGGAGTTACGGCGCTTTTTCGTCTTAGGTGGGGCAGGGGCCTTGGACGGAGCCTGAGGTGGGGTTGCCTGTGTCACAGGTGGTTTCTTCGGCCGCTTAGTTTTCTGCTTCTTAGTCTTAGAAACAGTGGCGACAGTCAAAGCAGCTGTAGCAGGAGCCGAAGGGCCTGGCTGCTCAGTTTCAGGTCTGGAGTTTAACAACTGGAAAACTGGAAACAGAATTTTATACAACTCGGGACATTGGGGGGGGGAATGACAAACTTACGCCAATGATTTTTTTTGTCTGTGTTATAAAATAATGACTCCCTCATGCAAGTATTATCTCTTGGACAGTTAGGTAATTATTTTATAATTAGGTTATTATAGTAGGCTAATATGCAAGAAAGTTACGAATTATACGCACGCGCGCTATCTAACGTATTAACGTAAATATGCACAGCACACACTGTCACGTAGACTTCTGTTGTTCATTTCAAGTTTACTTTCACGCATATGACAATATATGAGTTATCTTCTTAGTTATCATGTTTCTGATAACGTTGTGTGTGTGTACTATACAGACACTCACTCTCTCCCCCACACATACGAGAAAGATACGCCCACACATCGATTACCGTAGATGTTACTACTAACCGTAGATGTTACACCGATAACCTGATGATGTTACTAGTGCTGAAGAAAAACTTCTGAAAGCGCTACCCGAAGTGTTAGGCCTATATGATGTTACATTTGTTACATGAATTAACTTAAGTTGATTATGCATTAACAGTATATGATCGAAGAGACATTGAGAGGTAGTACGTTGCAGACAAAGGACAATTTTGAAAGAATTTTAAGTCTCGTTTGAGTAGCGACGACCGTTGCGAACAATGAATTCCACGCACGTAGGATAGAGACAATGCGAAGTCCCCTGTTGTGTCATTCATTAACTGCTTCCGGTAGCATTCTCTGCAGCGTCGCCATAACAGGTATATATAAGTATACTTAATTGCGTTAGTGTCGAGTTACGACCAAGACATGCCGTGCATTCCAGAGGCATACAGCGAGTTGTCAGCAGACTGGTGGCGCCGACAAATGGATGGGCAGTCGTTAACCACATACTTCTCCTTTACACTGTTCGCGCATCCGAGCCTTCACGTCTGACAAAAATTTCTGTTCACGGGTTTTCGCCATGAACACAGGCCTGTAACCAGAACTAGTTATCAGAGGGGCAAAATATTTTCCATACCGGGCAATTACACACAAACACACTAGTTTGTAACTCTTCTATCATCCTTGCTGATGCGGCTTTCATCTGTGAAAGAAGTAATACTTATGTTATATTCACGAAAAACTGAGACACTTTGAAGAGTTACAATTTTTAATATAAAATTATTCAGTAGTTCAATGCTGTTTTTGTTCTTCAATTTAATTTTGCACACCCTCGAGCAGACCACAGGCTTTCGCTTTCTTCTTGTCTCCAAGAATAATTTCAAAAGTTTTTATAACCGCGAGTTCTTCAATCGATAGACTGTGTATTCATGTAAACAAATAGGTCCGCTGAGGAAATTCTTACGCTGTAGCAAAATGGGGCATGTTTTAGCCTACCTCAGAGCGCTCCAGCTCTTAATCAATTAGACCAAGCTGCACGAAAACAGTGAGTGTTGAATTATATCTTGTTTAATTGGCTCAATTTTCGCAGGTAAATCAAAATATTCGTTTTATGTTCGTGGCAGGCTAAGCTACTTGGCGACGTTAATATTGCATCCTTACATTGACAGACAGACAGAAGTTGCATGAGATGTCTTCCATCCTGGCGTGTGTGTCCCCGCGCGCGTTGTCTAGGTAGCAGCTCAATTTTGCGATGGAGCACGGTCATGAGTCTGGAACACAAGGGTGTTAGGATGTGGGTCCCTTTGCATGACGTGGCGGGTAAGTAAGGACTCGTGTAGAAACCTGACTCCATGCTTGGGGTGGATGTGTTACTTCCTTAAGGACTCACTCACAGGAGCTTAGAGGCAAACCGGCCGTAAGGCGTCGACCGGATCGATACGTTGCCAACCAGAGGCGGATGGTTCCCGCAAGGAGGCACTTGCACATTTCGCGGTTTCCTGGCCGACAGCGCAGCTCGAGATGTTTGTTCTATCTGTTGTTGAATTTGGTGAAGACGCTGGGCTAGCCAAGCGATGTTGTCTGCCTTATGTCAATGGATAATAGGAGATTAGGAGGAAGGTAGTGGTCGATTCATTCATGTGAAGAATGGTCTATGGTGGATTGTCATGTAGCGCTTGAAGAAGCCATTTGATGCGCACCGGCGGGAGACAAAGTATTTTCCGTACTGGTCAGCTAATTTATGTGCAGGAAGGAGGATTCCCCGGCCTTTGCGAACAATAAAAGAGTGGGCCTTCGAGCAAGGCTTCGTCGAAGGCTTTACTCGCGTCCAACAGGACAACGTCGACTGATGCCTGTTGGTGGTGTCTCCTGCTGGATAACCTCATTAGCTGAAGAGTACACTAATGCCCCGTCTAAACACGAATGCTCCTCCCAGATGATGTCATCCACCACGGGCCGGATATAGGCCTATAGGAGTCACTTGAATTGCTGTGAAAAGCGAAATCGGGCGGTAGCTTCCAGGAAGTGGCTTCTTAGGTTTCGGAATTGGAATAATGTTTACGGTTTTCCATAATTAAAGAAAGTCTGTAGCCTCTTCATCTTGATTACGTACAAAGATTAAAGACTAGGTATCGGTACCTGCTTTGTGTGCTACATGTTTACCGTTTTTAGTAAACTTTAGTGACCAAAGGCGCGATGCAACCGATTTTTTGCATTGATGAGATTTGGGCCACTAAAACACTTTTGAGACTAAACAAGGGTCAAAACAATGGACCACAAAAGCCATACCGGGTCCAAAGAAGACAGAAACAAATTCCTTCTGCTGGGAAGGTTATGGCGACTATTTTTTTGTAACGCACGTGGAGTAATCTTCATTTAAGGAGAAAAAAGTTATTGTCGAGTATTATGCAAACATACTGCACCTGTTAAACGACGAGTTTAAGAAACAACGGCCACGTTTAGCGAAAAAGGAGTGTCGTTTCACTAAGACAATGCACCGTCTCACGCGTCAACAGTTTGCTGTGGCTAAAATCAAAGAATTGAAGTTCGAATTGCTTTCTCTCCCAATTTAGCCCCGAGCGACTTCTACGTCTTTCTTAACTTCAAAAAATGGCTCAGTGGAAAAAGATGTACTGACGACAATCAAGTCAGCGTTGTTGTAACTGCCTACTTTGAGGACCTCGACAAATCGGCTTATCAGTCTGGCATAACCGCTTTGGAACATCCTCTTCATTCACTTATTAATATATTTTATATATATATATATATATATATTGTAACGATACAACTGCATAAGTAAATATAATATAAATCTGTGATGCCCCACGTTGGAAGCGATATTTCTTATGCAACGATACGATATACATAAAAATGGGCGTGACTGGCCTCACGTTCAAGAGCGACAAATTATGTAACAATATAACATTTAATTTGGGTTTCAGGTGTATATGTAATAAGAACTCTATGTAACTTGTAACGGTATTTCAAATTTATTTGATATTAATAAAATTGTGCACATGGCACTTACTTCGACTTAAAACATTCGTTATTATTTCGTTATTATGCCGTAAGGCTTATGCTATATACATCCTTACTGACTAAATATTCTATTCTACTAATTATTGTATTAACGAAAAATCTCATTTCCAGACTACTCAGTCAATTAGTGTGTTTCAAAATATCAATATTTAAATATTTTCTTATATATTGCAATGTAACTCAAAAATATCAATAGTTACTGAATTTATCTTTTGTTTCTCAGTACTGATTTATATTTAACGCTAATTTTTACTTAAATGCTTTGTATTTTTTTCATTTCAATACTAATTTGAACTCTTGTTTACGTTAATCTTATTTCAATAACATCTATGATTTTAATTCAAATTTTACAATAAACATTGACTCTTACTTTTAAATACAACAAGAATGTCCTTAATCGTCTTTACGTTAATTGTTCGATTAAGAGATAAATAAGTTGTTTATCACCTTATCGTCGTCAATCATACTCAATCATTGGATCCCTCTGTAATCGTCCTCGTCTCGAACTTCAGCAACACTCGCTCTTCTCCTCTTGTCCAGCGTCGCCTCTCTCTTCTCCTCTTGTCCAGCGTCGACTTCCTCTCTTGTCCAGCGTCGTATCGCTCTCTGGAACTTCTCCTCGTGCTGTTTCGGACGTCAGTTGATCTTCTGATGTGGATCTTCTTATGTAATTCTGTTACTACTTAAATATTGTTTGTTTTACAATCCAGTTACATAACTGTATGTAACTGGAAGGATGAAATTATTTACAAAAATTTAAATATTCTGTGCGGACGGGCAGAAGCTCCCGCTGCACCGTGGATGATTTAAGAAAGAGAACCACTGTAGCTTGTGTGTCCTATTTATACCCATGTCTTGGTCAACACCTGCAGTGGTACGAAATCGACATGTCTGAAATTGTTTCTGGGTTCAGTTCCCCCACTCCTTGTCAATTTCGCTATTTCTTATATTTCTGCGAATTGCAGAGTCCTATAAGTATACTCTTATACTTATCTTATAACTATTTTTACAACACATGTTCACTGTAATTTTGGACATTGCAACTTAACCCTTTCGATTTGTACACAGTTATTTCACTATTACACTCGTACGGTGTGGCACTTTCACATGGTTTTCGTACACAGTATTTAGTAAATTTTCTTACATTTTATTGTGTTTTTGGATTTTACTTCTTAATTATAGTTTATGAATAATTCCGGAAAAACAGTAATTATGCAATTATTCATCTTGGGGTGGTAAACTCGCCTGCATAGACCTGCGTTCACACACACTAGCAAAATACTGGTGTACACACTTTCAGTTACATTTGTGTGTGTGTGCACGTCGATTCAGGTCGAAACACCTGTTCATATTTTTGTCTGAGCCAAGCTTGCAATCCCTGACATGCTTATTTCTAATACATTATTAATTATTTACAGTTTATTAGGTATATTTAAATTTTTATATTCAATGCTCAGTACATCACTTATTTGTACTGTCGCATTATCCCTCTGCTTAGTAACAAAAAAAAATTTAATAAATTTATTTATTAAAATTTTTTTTATTATTATTACACTTGTAAAAAATGTAACAAATAATAAAGAATAATATTCGTCATTTCACCCTTAATTGGAGTGTATACAAATGTCTTACCTCACCTCTTTATACGCTCACTGCTCGTGACCTTGTAGTAGGGTGGCTTCAACAAACAGCTGATCTGACTGGTTTCATTGACCTTGTTGTTTTCATGTGTAGAACTTCCTAAATGACGTTGCGTGGAATTTACCAATTTCTTTCTTCTGTATCTCATCATATACGATGAAAGTGTGTTGTCCTACTCGCTGTCTTAACGTATACGGTCCATTATAAAGTCTGAAGAATTTCTTCGCCGTATTATCACTCCGTTTTCCCACTGGATTAGCTTTGAGTAGTACACTTTCTCCCACGTTGAATTGTTGTAGCTTGTGAGTTAGATTAAATCTTTCTACTCTCTTGTTACCTCTTTCTCTTATCCGTTGCTTTGAGTATTCAATTTTCACACTTATTGGTACAGGTACATTTTGGTTATTAGGTTTGTTTACATACTTAGTCCAAAATCTGTTTGGCTTCTTATCTTCTTCTAATTCCATTGGAGTATATCCTGTTGCTTCACTATAATTTTCGTTGATGGCTTTTTCAAGAAATGGTAAATATTCTGCCCATTTATTGTGTTGATCATGGCAGTATATTCGTAAATATTTACCTAATTCTTTGTTAACTCTCTCAGCAAGGTTTCCTTGAGGATGTCTTATGGATGTGAGTACTGGTTGTATTCCACTTTCCCTTAACGTCCTCTCCCATTTTTCACTCTGGAATTGCACACCTTGATCACTGAGTACCTTCTTCATTTTTCCATATGACGGAATATATTTCTGCAGTAGTATCTTTAGAACAACTTTGGTTGTGGGTCGCATAATTGGGTACAGTCGGACTGCCTAGGAAAACACATCGATACATACCAATATGTGCTTCACACCTCGACTTGATCGTGGTAGTGGTCCCAGAAAATCCACTGCAATTAGCTCTCCCTTGTTCCCCTCCTGGATGCTCTGCATTTCTACGTATGTGTGTAAATTCGGTCCTTTCGCCGTTTGACACTCATAACACTTCTTTACCTCCTTCTTTATCTTTCGATACATATTATTAATCGTAAAATCTTCTCGTAGACTCAGATAACATTTCAGAGCGGCAGCATGTGCTAAACTCTCATGTGCTGGTTGAATTAATTTTTGTAACATGTCATTCGTTAGTACTATCTTCCAGTCTTGTCTTACTAACCTGAAAAGAATTCCATTAAGTACCTTATAATGATTTGGTAGCTGTTCTTGGTCCTTCATCTCCCTTATTGTCACGTCCAAATCTTGCTGTTGTGCTACATTTTTTATCATTTGTTTTATTTCATCATTCTCTTTGAATTTAATTGATAACAATCGTACTTCTTTCTTTTCGCTCTCATAAACTTCTTCACATTCTTCTTTGATGTATCGGCTTAGTGTATCAGCTATAATATTGTCTTTACCTTTACAGTATTTAATGGTGAATGAGTATTCGCTAATGGCTAAAATCCATCTTAATAATCGGGCATTTGTTATTTTGCATTTCAATAGAAATGATAATGCTTGGTGGTCAGTATGTATCTCAAAATGAGTACCATAAACATAATATCTGAATTGCTTAAGAGCGTATACTATAGCAAGTATTTCTTTTTCTGATGTGGAGTAGCGTTTTTCAGCTCCTTTGAAGACTCTACTGGCGTAGGCAATAACTCGGTGCTCTCCCATAGTATCTTGTTGATATAGTACACTTCCTACTGCGTAGTCACTAGCATCGGAGTATATTACGAATTTTCCTTCTCGTTGACGATGATGTAACATAATATTTTCGTTGAACAACTCTTTCACTTGGTTAAAGGCATCTTGATGTTTTTTCTCCCACTTCCATTTTTTTTTCTTTCTTCATCAGCTCTAGAAGCGGTTGCGTACACATTGCATATAACGATGAGAATCTTCTGTAGTATCCTGTGAGTCCTAAGAATGCTCTTAACTCTTTGAGATTTCCGGGTATAGGGAAATTTGTTATGCTGGAAATTTTGATAGGATCGGGTTGAATACCTGAGGATGAAATAATGTGACCTAGGAATTGGATAGAGGATTTGAAAAATTCACATTTGTCTAGGTTAAGGGATATGTTCGCTTGCCTAAACTTGTGGAATATCGTGCTTAGATGTTTTATATGTTCGTCTAACGTTTGAGATACAACTAAGATATCATCTACAAATATCATGGTGTAGGGTTCCACTTCAGGTCCTAGGGATCTTTCTAGACACTTTACGATGGGATGGCTGCTAAACTCGTGCTTAATCCGAAGGGTACTACCCTGTGTTGGTAGCATTTATTTTTATACAGGAAAGCAGTGTACTTTCTATTCTCTTCTCGAATTGGAATCTGCCAGAAACTTGAGCGTAAATCTAGCTTCGTCAGATACCTTGCTCCTTCACACTTAGTAAATAATTCATCCGCAGTTGGTGCACAGTCATACTCCTTTAATACAATGCTGTTCAGCTCCCTCATGTCAAGGCATAGACATATTTCACCATTTTTCTTCTTCACTACCACTAGAGGATTCAGGAAGTTGCTGTTCGATCGCTCTATGACTCCACTTTCGATCATACGCCGAATTTCCAGTTCAACCTCTTCCTCATATCGCATTGGGATAGGGTATGTCTTCCTAATGACTTTCGTAGGGTCTGACACAACTACAGAGTGTTCGTATACTGTGGTCTGCGTCGGTACTTTACTAAATACATCAACTGTATTCTTCTATTAATTCGTGCAGTTCCTCTTCTTCCTTCATCTACCGCATTCACATGTCGAGTTGGACCATACTGTATCTGTGGCTTGTACAAAGTAATAGGTGTTTCACTTACCTTGCACTCTTCTTCCTCGCTGTTCATAATTAATTCATATTGAACATTTTTATAATTACACACAATTGTATTATCATTAACATTAATCTTAGCATTTATTGCATTTAGTATATCGATACCTAAAATTCCATCATAAATCAACTTATGCATAATTATCATGGGGTGTTCTAATTCTAGATTTTTATATGTTAGAGTTACATATGCTTCTTGTTTAACTCTTTCTTTTTTATTGGTAGCTGTTGTAATATTTAAATTATTTACGGGCAAAATTGAGTATTTTAAAAATATTTCTTATTGCGTTGGACCCATGCAGCGTTAAGAACTGATAGTTGGCTGCCAGTGTCAATTAGCATCCGTATTTTACACCTGTTTATACTCACTGTCACAATAGGGCATTGTGTTTGCTGCGCGTCTCGCTTTATATCCTGTTCATTGTTTAATAATTCCTCCCTAATATCGCAGGGGTATATGTTGTTTATTTTATACTTTTGCTTCCGTTTATTCAGTCATTGTGACGCCTTTGATGTAGACGGTCGGCTGTGGAATGTTACTGTCTCCATCTCATTCATTTCTCGTCCATTTCTCTTCAATTTTTTCTCATCGTACCCTCGTACTGCGGCAACGCGTTTGTCAGCTGGTTTTGAAAACTGTTTACGATTGGACGACCATACAACGTCTCCTTGTCGTTTAGCTGTATTATTTTGTTCAGTCTCTTTAGCTGTGCGTGTTGTACATTGGTGGCGAATAATTTATTTTATAATTATCACGGTGCGGTGTAGTGTTTTGTATTGCTTTCTTGTCATCTCTGTGATAATTATGGTGGTGATTTGCGTGTTTTTGTTCCCAGTATTGTGTGTTCTTACCTTTATTGATATTCTCTGACTGTGTTACAAGGATTTAAAATTCTTCTATGGTTTTAATTCCTTGCGTATAAACTGCTAACTGGATATCTCGCTGAAAATGGTAAGATAATTTTGAAACAATTTCGTATTCTGAGAATTTAGGTTTAAGATGCTTTACACGTTCTATTTGCGTAATTGTGTATTGTTCAATACTCTGCTGTCCTTGTGCATTGAACTTTCCATATTCGAGTTGATCCCGTACTTGTCGGTGGGTATGTAGATTCCAGTATCGGTTCTCGAATGCCTCACGAAACTGCTGATATGTACTGACGTTATCTCTAATAATAGAGTACCATTGGCTGGCTGAATCTCTAAGATATCGCGTGACGAAGTCTATCTTCTCGTCGTCATTTATTGCACTCCCAATTTTTTCTATTTCCTTCTCTACTCTAGCTAGGAATTCCATACTGTTCTCCCCTTTACCACCTGAGAACTTAAGTCTGCTCCTTTCTTCCGTTGGTGTAGGAAATATGGTCATTTGGTTCTGTCGTCTTCTTAACTCACTTCGTAGCTGGTTCATTTCCTCTTGAATTTCTTCTTTCATATGTGATACGTCTCCCGAACGGTCCTTCGTAGTTTCTTCAATTTTATTCTCAATAATTACAGTACGTGTTTCTATTTCTCTAAGTTAATTGGTATTTGTTTGCGATACATTATTAATAGTTTGAATTTTATCATCATGTTCTCGTGTTATAGTAGTTAAAGTATCACTTATTTGTTTATGTGTTTCTTTTAAATCTTTTCTCCACTCGAGACGTAATTCTTTTTGTTTATTTTCAATCCGTACAACTTGCTCATGTAAGGCTTGTTTAAAATTATTCTCTAAAGTGTCAATACGTATGTTGGTGTCACCAATTTTTTTTGTTAATTGTGCATTACTGTCAATTATACTTTGTTTTATTTCAAGATTATCAATTTTTAACTCTTCTAGACTTTCTGAAATATTTATGGTGTCTTGTCTAAAATTTTTAGTTTGTTCTTCTAATTGTTTCTTATTAGATTCTTTTAATTCGTCTATTCTAGCATTTAAATTTTCTGTCTGTTTATTTAAATTTTCTGTCTGTTTTGTACTTAATTCATCGACCCAGGCACGCATCATCGTCTGGAATGCTTCTACGTCTAAATTTCCTGGAGTCGTCATGTTGAAGTATTATTAAAATATTTATTTAGTAGTAATTCTTTAACAATTATTATTGATAACCGTTCCCTACTTATTTATTTATTTATTTTTATTAATAGTTATTATTAATACTCATTACAGTTACACCTGTTACATAGACAAACAATATTATTCGTGGGCACCAGCTGTGTGATTACACAACAATTAACATTACATTCAGTTACTGTTTAATATAAATAATTATTACATATTATACATTTTTCATTTAACACACTCTTTATATTTTAGCGCAACCATTTATCTACATAAAAAATTTTAATAGTTAAATGGTGGGGATCGGGCCATACGTTCATGGGCTACAATTTATGTAACAAATTTTTGTACACAAATTTAGGCATGTCGTGCCCCACGTCCAGGGCGACAAATTTATGTAACGATACAACTGCATAAGTAAATATAATATAAATCTGTGATGCCCCACGTTGGAAGCGATACTTCTTATGCAACGATACGATATACATAAAAATAGGCGTGACTGGCCTCACGTTCAAGAGCGACAAATTATGTAACAATATAACATTTAATTTGGGTTTCAGGTGTATCTGTAATAAGAACTCTATGTAACTTGTAACGGTATTTCAAATTTATTTGATATTAATAAAATTGTGCACATGGCACTTACTCCGACTTAAAACATTCGTTATTATTTCGTTATTGTGCCGTAAGGCTTATGCTATATACATCCTTACTGACTAAATATTCTATTCTACTAATTATTGTATTAACGAAAAATCTCATTTCCAGACTTCTCAATCAATTACTGTGTTTCAAAATATCAATATTTAAATATTTTCTTATATATTCCAATGAAACTCAAAAATATCAATAGTTACTGAATTTATCTTTTGTTTCTCAGTACTGATTTATATTTAACGCTAATTTTTACTTAAATGCTTTGTATTCTTTCATTTCAATACTAATTTGAACTCTTGTTTACGCTAATCTTATTTCAATAACATCTATGACTTTAATTCAAATTTTACAATAAACATTGACTCTTACTTTTAAATAGAACAAGAATGTCCTTAATCGTCTTTACGTTAATTGTTCGATTAAGAGATAAATAAGTTGTTTATCACCTTATCGTCGTCAATCATACTCAATCATTGGATCTCTCTGTAATCGTCCTCGTCTCGAACTTCAGCATCACTCGCTCTTCTCTTGTCCAGCGTCGTATCGCTCTCTGGAACTTCTCCTCGTGCTGTTTCGGACGTCAGTTGATCTTCTGATGTGGATCTTCTTATGTAATTCTGTTACTACTTAAATATTGTTTGTTTTACAATCCAGTTACATAACTGTATGTAACTGGAAGGATGAAATTATTTACAAAAATTTAAATATTCTGTGCGGACGGGCAGAAGCTCCCGCTGCACCGTGGATGATTTAAGAAAGAGAACCACTGTAGCTTGTGTGTCCTATTTATACCCATGTCTTGGTCAACACCTGCAGTGGTACGAAATCGACATGTCTGAAATTGTTTCTGGGTTCAGTTCCCCCACTCCTTGTCAATTTCGCTATTTCTTATATTTCTGCGAATTGCAGAGTCCTATAAGTATACTCTTATACTTATCTTATAACTATTTTTACAACACATGTTCACTGTAATTTTGGACATTGCAACTTAACCCTTTCGATTTGTACACAGTTATTTCACTATTACACTCGTACGGTGTGGCACTTTCACATGGTTTTCGTACACAGTATTTAGTAAATTTTCTTACATTTTATTGTGTTTTTGGATTTTACTTCTTAATTATAGTTTATAAATAATTACGGAAAAACAGTAATTATGCAATTATTCATCTTGGGGTGGTAAACTCGCCTGCATAGACCTGCGTTCACACACACTAGCAAAATACTGGTGTACACACTTTCAGTTACATTTGTGTGTGTGTGCACGTCGATTCAGGTCGAAACACCTGTTCATATTTTTGTCTGAGCCAAGCTTGCAATCCCTGACATGCTTATTTCTAATACACTATTAATTATTTACAGTTTATTAGGTATATTTAAATTTTTATATTCAATGCTCAGTATATCACTTATTTGTACTGTCGCAATATATTAACACTTTCACTGTGAACTTACTTTTAGGTTTTGATTACCCAGACGTTTCGATGTGGTATTCGTCTTTATCAGTGGGTTTTTAAATACTTAATGTCTGTACAGTAACGGTTATGGGATGTAGGTGTGTGTGGTGGTGGTTGCTGGTGGGAGGGAATTGGCGCTGGGATTCAAATTTTGTGTAGGTATCAGTGTATCGAAAAGTATGTGTGATCTGTAATGTAATTGTTCATTTAATATGTTGTTTGGCTGTAGTGTGTGATATCTGTAAATTTCAAATTATTCTGCTGTGTTTAGATTTCTACTTTTAGGTAAGTAGTGTAGTATTTCCATGTTGTGCTCTATGTTTGTGTATCTGTGGTTTTCGTTTTGTAAACGTGTGGCATATGTGGAATGTATGTAGTTTGTAGTGAGGGTTTTTAGATGTTCAGAATATCTAGAGGAAAAAGATCTTCCCGTCTGGCCGATGTAGAATTAGTGACAATCATTGCAGTTTAATTTATAAACCCCTGTTTTGCTGTATGTGTCAATGTCCTTGTTAGTATTATTTATGTGTTTCCTGATGGTGTTGTTGGTTCTGTAGGCTACTTTATAATTATGTTTCCTAAATGCGTTAGCAATTTTGTGTGTGTTGGAATTGTAGTATGTGAGTGTGATGTATTTACTGGGTTTTGTGCTGTTGGTTTTGTGTTTTACTTTTTGTGTTTAGGATGGGTTTGTGTAGTTTGCTTATTAAATCGGGATTGTATCCATTTTTGATAGCTATATATTTGATGGTGTTGAGTTCTTCTTGGTAGTCATGTGTGTTTAGGGGTATTGAAGTGAGCCTATGGAGCATGTAGTTGAAAGCTGCGTGTTTGTGTTGAGTTGGGTGGTTGGATGAGTTATGTATGACCACGTCTGATGTGGTAGGTTTTTTTTGTATGTGTGTGTGTTGTTTGTTTTGGTGATTGTAAGGTCCAAGAAGTTTATGCTATTGTTTTGTTCCAACATCTTCACTGACGAAAAACGAACACTAAAACATCATGGCTGCCGGAAAGTTATTAACAAGACCACGTTTTGCTGTTTTTTGGTTAACAAAAAATAAAGTTTATGTTCACCTCTTTTCCAGAAGTATTTAAAGAGATTGTGCTGTTTATAGTGTTCTAAGTGTATAGTTGAGGTGTAATTTAGTTAAATTTTAATAGGAAACGATCTCACCAACAATGTTTGAATTTCGGTAGGCTAGGCTTAAAAATTGATAACTGATTTTACAATTTCCATCAATTTTCGGGCGTGAATTATTCTGTTCCAAGGATGTCTAGGAGGTAGTAGATATCACTCATCAAGTTTATTAATTTTGCACTGATTATTTCTGAATAGTATTTATAAATTTTTTAATTTCTACAAGACATTACCCTTTTCAACTGCTCACTTCCAATATATCTGAACAATTAATTTCTTTTTTGTTAGTTAGTTACTCCTAGTAACCAAGAATTTTAATGGTTTTTTATTGGCTAATCTAGATACCTTTTAGTATGTAGGCTAATAATAATTATTATAATTTCATTTCTTTTTAGAAAAAATAATCCTTTACAAATTTTATCTATAATCAAATTTAATTTATTTACGGTTTTTCTTTATATCTTTACTTAAACTTGTCTACTGGTATTTTAGATTTTAATTCTTTTTATTTTGGTTTGTTTATGATTTATAATTCATTTAAGGTATCCTTACTCTACACTATTTTTTACATGCCATCTTGCTAACATAGTACTATTTGGCCATTATTATTATTTTATATATAACTCTGGATTATTTTACATCTAAACAAAATAATTATAGTAAACAAAAATATTACTCCTAGTTATAAGACCTTTGTGGCCTACACAATATAAAATTACAACAAATACAAAGCTTGTCAATAGTAACATAGTCTATTGCTACAATACTGATTTTTTTTCATCTCCAGCACAAATTTGTGAGATGCTCTTTTTAAATGTTTGACACTTTCACCGAGTACACTATGTTCCACTTTGTACACTGCACTTTTAGAATTATTGTTTACAGTGTTTTTAGAGTACAAAGGTTCTCATACCTAATCCCCATTTCTGACTTTTAAAAATGGGTGATTACTGGTTTTAACTCTGGTGATTATGTTATCATATTTGCATATATGGGCAGGGGTTATGTAACGTTACAT
Organism: Magicicada septendecula; assembly: GCA_034769895.1. NCBI lineage: Eukaryota > Metazoa > Arthropoda > Insecta > Hemiptera > Cicadidae > Magicicada > Magicicada septendecula. The sequence goes on from CM068370.1 coordinate 330,342,855, forward strand.
AAAGCTCCCCCACTAGAACAGATTTATTTTTTATTTACTTTTTTTTTTAAATAATCGTCGAATTCTTCAATCTTCTCCTTCCTTTATTAATCTTCATAATATTTCTTTATTTCTGCTTGGTTATACACCCCTTTTATTTTGTTATTGTTAACTGATTTAATCTCGTATGTATTATTTCCTTTCACCTGGGTTACTAGGTATGGCCCGGTATAAAGTAAAAGTAATTTTCTTGCAATACCCTCTATAGAATTGGGTAATTGTCTATTTTTTATTAACACCTTATCCCCTACTTTGTATAGGTTTATTCTTTTCTTCTTTCCAGTTTCCTTTTTATATTGAAGTTCAGCTTTATGCAGCAACCTGTTGTACATTTCGATTTTATTGAATTGTACTCTCTCTCCTGGAGGAAAATTTATTAATGATGTGATTTCTCTGGGTGGTGGTCTTTCAAACATTACTTGATAAGGGCTGGTTCCAATAGTGTCATGGTATGCCCAGTTAAGAAAGGTTTCTGCTAGTTCAAGGTACTGGCTCCATTTACCATGTTCTTGATGACAGTAGGTCCGCAAAATTCTACCAACTTCCCTCAAGACGCGTTTGGTAGGATTACTACTGGGGTGGTATACTGACGTTTTATATGTTCTTATTTGCCATTTCAACAATTCTTCTTTCCACTTCTTTCCTCTAAACTGTGTCCCATGATCCGTTACTATGGTTTCAGGTTTTCCCACTTCTGGTAAGTATTTTTGAATAATTACTTCTAACATTTTCTTCGTAGTAGCTCTACTGATTGGATAGAGCTTTGTATATTTGATATAATGATCGAAAATAATTATTATATATTTAAATTTATGTCTCCCTCCACTTCTGGGAAAAGGTCCACATATATCTAAGAAGGTCTTCTCCAGTTTACCGTTGGATGTTATTGTAGTCATAGCTCCAGTTCTTTGTCATTATTTATTTTTTCTAATTGGCATATGTTGCAGTTTTTCAACACTAATCTTACTCGCTTATTTATTGCTTTTATATAACAATGTTCTGACAAAGCTTTAATAACTTTGAGTGGTCCCATGTGACCATATCTTTCATGGTAGTCCTTTATTATGGCTACTTCAGTTGCTTCGGGTACATACATTTTCCACACATGATCCTCAATGGTTGGACGGATGAAAATGATTTCTTCATAAACACAGAAAAATGTTGTTATTATAGGATCCTTTTGTAGTATTCTGTCTCTAATTTTTATTAATTCGGTGTCCGTTTCTTGATATATTTTTAGTTTACTAATTATATCTTGCAATTCTTTCTTCAATTTGATAATGTAATATATTTTCCCAATACTCTCCGGTTCTACTTCAAATGTTCCTTGTTCTAGGTTAATCCATGACAATCGGTCTGCTATTATATTCTTTTTCCCCGGGGTATATTCCCAATCTAAATTGTATTCTTGAAGTATCAACACCCATCTGGTGAGTCTACCGTGGTTAAGCTTACAGTTTTTTTAAAAAAGAGATTGACCTATGGTCGGTCCTTATAGTTACTGGGTATCCCAATATAAATGTACGGAATTTTATACACGAGAACACAACACTCAGCAGTTCCTTTTCAGTTACTATATAATTTTGCTCACAACTGCTCAGTACCCTGCTTGCAAAACTGATGACCCAATGATTGCCTTCCTCATCTTCCTGATATAATTCACTTCCAAGACTAATATTACTGGCATCACTATTTATGAAAAAACGTTTATCGAAATTTGGGTGGTGTAGCATTATGCTATCCAAGAATTTATCTATTATTTTTTTTAAATTGTTGTCTTCATTTTCTTCCCACTTCCACTTGTTTTTCTTCGAAAGTAAATATTGGAAATTGGCTGTTACTTCTGAATAACCCTGTTGAAATTTCCTATAATAGTTGCATATCCCCAAAAAAGATTGTAATTGTTTTAAATTTTTTGGTTTCGGAAAATCTTGGATAGCCTTTACTTTCTCAGGAGATGGTTTTATTTCAGTAGCTGGCAGAAGGAATCCTAAAAATGGTAATTCATGTGTGATAAATTTTGATTTATCTAGTTTCAATGTTATATTATGTTGTAACAGCTTATTTAACACTGTTTCCACTCTGGTACAATGCTCCTTCCATGTACAAGAAGTAATTAGTATGTCATCGACATATACCGTAGTGAAGTCTAAAACTTCTTTACCCAGAATTTGATCCATACATTGAATGAACACGGCCACAGAATTTACCAATCCAAAAGGTAAACATTTGAAATGATAATTTCGTCCTTCAAAAATGAAAGCGACGTATTGTCTACTGTTAGGGTGCAACTCTATCTGCCAATATCCACAGACTGCATCCCAAGTACTCATGTACTTACATCCATAAAATTTTTTCATTATTTCATCAATCTCACCTGGAGAAGTGCGGTCGTTAATGAGCACTTTATTCAGCTCCCGAGCATCGAGGCATAATCTTACTTGACCATCTTTCTTTGGTATAGCTACCAATGGGCTGGTATACGGAGAATTGCTTCTTTCAATTATATCTTCCATTATCATCCTTTGAATTTCTTTTCTTGCTGATTCCTTCAAGGCTTGAGCGATGGGATATAACCATTTATTAAAATTGACATTGTCTTTGAACTTTAACTCACACAGGAAGTTTTTAGCTTTTCCGGGTGAATCCGAGAATACTTTTCTATATTTATTATAAATTTTTATAAGTTGGTGTTTTTCTTCTACACTGATTGTTTCCTGGGCCTGCCTATCTTGAAACTATGATTTCTTCTATCTTCCCTTGCCACATCTCTGATTCTGTTACTTTAGTATTTTTACCTATGGTTAACCTCTTACTCTCCCTCATATAGAATGAGCTCAGACACTGAGGGGCACTTTGGCTACCAATTATCTCAGCCGATAACTCACCTTCTTCTGCACTCAGTGTTACACTATACCACTGGCCTGATTTATAACTGCAGTGTGTCGCCGTAGCATATCAAACCCTATTAATACCCTAAAAGGTAGCCCTTTGGCTACTAAAAATCCGGGGCTACTAAAAATCCCATAGGTATTCCTATCCCACTACTAGTAACATTCAATGACACTTGTTTTCTAATTGTTTTATTTTGTTTCCCGGTGGCGCCAATAATTGTTAAGTTATTAATTGGTAAAGTAGGTATTCTCTCAGTAGTTAATTCAGTAATCCGGTCAAGCTCTAGTTGGTCAATAATTGAAACATTTGCTCCTGTATCAATCATGGCTTCTGCTAATACTCCATTTAATTTTATTCGTATATAAACTATATCATTGTTTTGTGATGACCCTTTAATTGCTCTTTCTTCCATTAATTCCGCCTGTATATTCTTTAAATAATGGTTTCTGATAATTGTTATTGGTTTCTTTAATTTATTATTATTATTAGGACTGTGGTAAATTCTGTGCCCGGTTGTTTCTAGCAGTGACGGGCAGTCACTTCTTCTCACTGCTGGTACCCGTTTCCCCGACTTCCGTCATTATTATTAGGTTGTTCAACATTCTCACTATGTTGAGGTTCGTGTGATTGCCTTCTTTCTTCCTCACTAGTTCTGAATCTAGGTTGTTCTTCGCTCCTACTTCTTTGCGGACCTTCTTCTCTCTGATATGAATTGTTTAGATAATTTTGGTTATTATAAATTTGCCATCTTCCTCGATAACGGTTATTATAGTAATTATTGTTGGCCCTTACATAGTTTACCCTTGGTCGAAGTGTCTCTGGGTTGTTTGTTTTTCCTCTCCTCTATATTTCCTGATCTCCATCTACTCCTCCTGTAATATGATTCTTGCTCATAGTTCTCTAAGAGTGTTTCCATACCTCCAATTGTCTTTATTTGACCACTTAATCGAGCACTGATAATCTTTTCCTCAAAATGATATGCTATCTTAGTTACCAAACACTCCTCAGGGATTTTAGTACGTAGGCTTTCACGGCCGGTGTCATTATGATTATCTAAAACTTCCGGGCTGAAAGGCCGTGGTCGAGTGCTTGATCTTCTACAGCTAGACGTTTCGGCCACACCACCGGTGGCCATCTTCAGTAGCAAAAAAGTGTTCGAATAGATGGTACGCTGAACACGTACAAACTGGGTTGCTTGTTCCCAGTTCATTGGGAGACGTGTTCGACGTACCATCTATTCGAACACTTTTTTGCTACTGAAGATGGCCACCGGTTGCTTGTTCCCAGTTCATTGGGAGACGTGTTCGGCGTACCATCTATTCGAACACTTTTTTGCTACTGAAGATGGCCACCGGTGATGTGGCCGAAACGTCTAGCTGTAGAAGATCAAGCACTCGACCACGGTCTTTCAGCCCGGAAGTTTTAGATAATCATACTCCTCAGGGATCTTCGGGTCTAAATATTTTGCCACACATACCTTCCCCAAAAAATAAGCAGTAGGTGTCTGTCCTGTACTGCGGTCATACCGCCCATGACAAATATCATCTTGAATAATATTTTGCACTGATTCGGACCTGTACTTCAGCTTGAACATCATCTTAAAATTTCCATAATCACACACCTCGTTTCGGATTACAGTCCACCAATTGTCATTGATGTTTTTGAAACACTCATCTAGTGTGCCTTTGATCATGTTCCATCGGTTCTCTTTTGACCGGTTTAAAATTTCATCCACTCTTCCTAAAAATTCGAGTGGGTTTCTTCGATAATCTCTAAAGTTTACACTTTCTCTAATATCTTGGATAGTATGTTGAGCGTTGCATGTAGATCTTGAAACCATTCTATCTACCTCCCCTTGTAGGTTTGTTTGTAGATGTAAATTTTCTAATTTTTCTCCCCGGTTATGGAACTGATTCTTGACATTTTCTATCGTCTCATTAAAATCGGTGAATTTACTGGTTATGTTGCTTTTTATACTGTCCAACTGATCATTATTCTCCTGGAGTATGGCCATGATGCGAACTTGATTACTTTGTTCCTCTCGATCCATTCGGGCATCTATTCCTGTTCTGATTTGTTCCATTTTTTCTTCTGTTTTATCTAATCTTTGATCGGTTTCTATTATTTTCTTTTCTGCCTCCTCCTTGTATTCATCTACTCTTTGGCTAAGTGTATTACTGACCATTTCAATTTTACTCTCGAGATTTTCCCTTAACTCCTTATTGAAATTCTCCATTTTACCCTCAATTTGTTTTAAATTTTCTTCGTTTATTTTCTCAATTTGTTTTAAACTGTCCCTCAAGGTTTCATTTTGCTTCCTTGAGTTCTCCTTCTGTTTCCTAAAGTTTTCATCTATTTTGTCAAATTTTTCCTCCTGTTTCCTAAAATTTTCCTCATTGGTTTGCTTTGAGTTTTCCTCCTGTTTCCTAAAATTTTCATCTATTTTATCATTGGTTTGCTTGTTTTGTTCCTTCGAGTTTTCCTCCTGTTTCCTAAATTGTTCTGCCATAAATTTCATTATTTCTTGCCAATTTGGTTCTCCGCTGGCTTCCGCTTTGTCACCCGCCTGTTGCTCTTTTTCCGTGTTTATAACTACTTCGGTTTCTTCTTTATCACCCCTCGGTTGTTCCATTTCACTGTCTGTGACTACTTCTATTTCTTGTTCCTGTCCACCTTCTTCCTTCTCCGTGTCTTCTGCCCTCTTCTTTGACCTGCCTCTGGTATTATGCATTTCTTGTCTTCTCATAGTTGCCGACAAAAATTAGGTTTTTTGTTATATTATCTTTCGCATATCCCGAAATTTCCTTCCTAATTAAAGCCCTTTAAGTTGAGCGCCATCTTGTAACGTCTCTCGTCTAGCTTTAAGTACGTCTATTAATTACTTAATAAAAATCTAGCTTAATTAAGAGTTACAGAATTTGTTATCTTTGTGTTATATGCCTTCAAAATCGAGTGTGTGTGATTATGCAAAGATATTTTGTGATTTTCTTAAATTGTGTTTATATTAAACCAATACCATTGTTTGACAGTAGTTAGGAGAGAGAGTAAAGAAAGGCAAAGAGAATTACTCTCTTAGTATACGACTGAGTATTTCAAATTTTTCCGCTCGTGGCATCAGCTGATTTCTACTTTTACAAACCCATTTGAGGTTAAATGACTTCAAATAGTACGTAATAATTTCTCGATGTCCGGACTGATTTCCTTTCTCTTCTCGATCTTCTTATTACCTGTAACCAACTACCATCTACTGGAAATAATATACACATTTTATTTATTTAAACACAAGGCATTCCTTGAATTTATTTAACATTTATGGTCTCCCAAAACATGAATTAATAATCGATTACTTCATAAATCCCAGAGTTATTCGATCTTATTTTTACAAACATATAGCACATAACAAATATTTTTATTTCAGTTTTAATAAAGAGAAAGAAATAAGTAATTAATTTCCCAGGGTTATTTAAGGTTTTTTGAACTTTGAGGAAGTCAGAAATGTATATGGGTCAGTATCAAGCTTTACATAAATTAATTTAAAATTAGTATAATAATTGGTATCATGTAGTTGATTTTTTTTTTACCGCTAGAGTGCAGGCTACTTTTCTTCACTGACGAAAAACAAACACTAAAACATCATGGCTGCCGGAAAGTTATTAACAAGACCACGTTTTGCTGTTTTTTGGTTAACAAAAAATAAAGTTTATGTTCACCTCTTTTCCAGAAGTATTTAAAGAGATTGTGCTGTTTATAGTGTTCTAAGTGTATAGTTGAGGTGTAATTTAGTTAAATTTTAATAGGAAACGATCTCACCAACAATGTTTGAATTTCAGTAGGCTAGGCTTAAAAATTGATAACTGATTTTACAATTTCCATCAATTTTCGGGCGTGAATTATTCTGTTCCAAGGATGTCTAGGAAGTAGTAGATATCGCTCATCAAGTTTATTAATTTTGCACTGATTATTTCCGAATAGTATTTATAAATTTTTTAATTTCTACAAGACATTACCCTTTTCAACTGCTCACTTCCAATATATCTGAACAATTAATTTCTTTTGTGTTAGTTAGTTACTCCTAGTAACCAAGAATTTTAATGGTTTTTTTATTGGCTAATCTAGATACCTTTTAGTATGTAGGCTAATAATAATTATTATAATTTCATTTCTTCTTTTTAGAAAAAATAATCCTTTACAAATTTTATCTATAATCAAATTTAATTTATTTACGGTTTTTCTTTATATCTTTACTTAAACTTGTCTACTGGTATCTTAGATTTTAATTATTTTTATTTTGGTTTGTTTATGATTTATAATTCATTTAAGGTATCCTTACTCTACACTATTTTTTACATGCCATCTTGCTAACATAGTTTTATTTGGCCATTATTATTATTTTATATATAACTCTGGATTATTTTATATCTAAACAAAATAATTATAGTAAACAAAAATATTACTCCTAGTTATAAGACCTTTGTGGCCTACACAATATAAAATTACAAAAAATACAAAGCTTGTCAATAGTAACATAGTCTATTGCTACAATACTGATTTTTTTCATCTCCAGCACAAATTTGTGAGATGCTCTTTTTAAATGTTTGACACTTTCACCGAGTACACTATGTTCCACTTTGTACACTGCACTTTTAGAATTATTGTTTACAGTGTTTTTAGAGTACAAAGGTTCTCATAGCTTGATACCTAATCCCCATTTCTGACTTTTAAAAATGGGTGATTACTGGTTTTAACTCTGGTGATTATGTTATCATATTTGGGCACGGGTTATGTAACGTTACAATATATATAAATGGAAATTATGTTGCAAAATAAATGCAAACTAATCTAAAAAAGTGTTGTTTTCTTATTCAGGCCCGGGACTATCCACCCCACCCTCGTAACTGTTGTATGTTGACATGTGAAATAATTTAATAAACAGTGAGGACTGTACTGAAATAATAACACTAGACTACCATTAGAATTGTAATAGGCATCAAGCTTGTTATTTTCGCACGTAATTTTTTTTTCATTTACGTACACAATGCAAATAAGGAAGTTCACAAATTAAACTCTCCTACTCCTGTTACTTACATAATACTGTATATGTTTTAAATCTACGCAAAGTCTATTCAGACACGATTATCAGAGTCAATTATTCAGCAAAGTTTATCAGAGTAACCAGACCAATTGCACCTGGTGAAGGCAGAACTGGTAAAGGTACTTTTTGAGTTTGTGGCGGCTGCAATGTTGTTGATGTTGGCTGTGGTAGTTTCAACGGTTTTCCATACGAGACTGCTGGAGTAGATGATGGTGCCTGAGTACAGTTTTGTTTGGGGTTAGGATGTTCAGTACTTCCAGATAGATAGAGAAGCCGATAGTTGAATTACAGAAAATTCCACTTCTGACAGTTATAACCTGGAGAGGTGGCTGAGCATGATTGTTGTCAGTTGAGATTTATGTGTGTCTTGTAAGATGTTCAGCACAATTTGAAACCTGGTGACTGTGCTTTTAAAAAAATGGGGTCTTCCACAGGCCCATAACAAAGATATTGGAGTCCTTGACCCCACTGTTGGAAGACATTTAACAAATATTTGCTGACTACTTCATACACAATGAAGTATCTGTCATGTAACAGTATGGTGCAGGACGCCTGATATAAAACAAGTCACAGTTTTTCACTTTTAAAGTTTACAAAAATTTCGAAAAATCAGAGAATAAAATATAAATTCATTAACTGCGTATCTGAACTTTCGGATTTAAGCTAAAGGTCTGCCCATCTGTTTTCCTAGTAATACTACCTACATGTTTTGAATAGCATAAATTTTAAATTTCTTGTTTTTTTTATTAATTTCGTTGTTCCTAGTTAAACAAATAGCTACTTAAAATATTGTTTTTTCTTATGTTTAAAATTAAATGTATTAAATCAGATTTTATAAATTAAGTATTACTCATCTATATTAAACTAAAATGAAGGCATATACATTTTGTTTTTAGTAAGATAATTTCCTTCTTGACATTTACATATCGTACAAATTTATGTAGACAATATGGAGTTTGAGCTGTGTAATTTTTGGCAAACTATTATTACACATGGTACCTGTTGTCATGGTCTTGACTTTTCATTATACTGAACTGTGAGAAGTAATAAAAAACAAACATTTATAATTTATCTACTTTAAATTAAGGATTAGATTTATCATGTTAGAGAGAAATACAAAGTATTGTAAAAACTTTTTTTTGGGCTCAGTGGTTGAAACATATTGATTCTGATTTTTAAAATATAAACAATGAAACAGTAGTTGATAATTATTTATAACATTTGTTTTTATCACTTTTCCTCGGTTTTTCATATTCAGCATTCAGTCCAATACAAATCTCCCACTATGCTGCTATTGTTTAAACACTAGATTTGTAGGACACAAACCATTGTTCAAATGTCTCTCTCCAATTAAAGTAATTAATAGTTCCATATCAACCTCATCCTCCTTGGATTCCTTTTTTAAATTAAAACTCGGTCACAATGCACAGCCCAAATTCTTAACACATAATACACTCTTCACAATTAATTCCCAAAAAAATCACAGACACACGTACAATGAATCTGCCCACTGAACAAATAATAATGGTTTTCAAGAAACATAACGTAGCTTTGCAATTTGTCCAAAGCCACTTTGTTTAGTTTCTAACTTTATCCTGGCTATCAACTTATTTGATTAGAGAAAATATTTTCTGGAAATAAATGTGCCACGGATTTCTGAATCGCGATTCAGTGTGCATGTTAATAACAGTTCAGTTATGGACATGGGGAGAACAAAGGTTGGGGGGGGTCAAACCCTTCAGATTTTCTGACTCACCCAAAAAATGTAATATTGTATTATTTTATTGTCATTTAGAGTAGGCCTAATCATTATTTATAATAATCAATAATAGTTAATTGTGTAGCCACAGAGATGTTAGGAGATGGGTGACAATAATATCTATCCCCTCCACTTTTGTTGACCCCCAAATAAAATTCTGCACACACCCATGCTTTCACTGAAATCAAACCATATCAATCCTTTACTTTAGAACTGATATTCCTCCTATCAAAACAGCAACAAGTCAAATGGAATGCTGTCTCACACTGGAGCTTCCATTATTAATGTCCATGCATTATATAAGTATTTGGCCAAAAATTGCAGTCACTTACAGTACACAAAACTACAGCTTGAAAAGTCATTGGTTGTTGTCTGCTCCTCTCTGAGTTTTTCCCTTGCCATGTATAGCCACTTGTTTTAGAAAGTACACAGGATGGAACTTTTATATGCTCACTTTATAGAATCAATTTATTTGATGTTTTTTTTAATTATGCCAACAAGCAGGCTGGATACCATAGCACATAGGAACAGGGGAACAGGTAATCAGAAAGCAGATAGTTGCAAGTCTACTATATTTATGTCATATATGAATATCATAAGACACAGATATCATAAGTAGATATGCTTCAAAAAAAAAAAAAAATGTGTGGAGAAAGATATAACCTGTTACAAGTTATCATAGAGTATCCACGTGTAAAGGAATCGGGAAGAAGATGGACTTCCTGGTTAAAGAACTCTACAGACTGGTTCAGCTGCAGCTCACCTGGCTTGTTTAGGGCTTCTGTGTCTAGGGTTTGCATTGCCACGTTGATTACCACCCTTCTTAAAGGAGACGGCACTTGAAGAAAAACAGAAGTCACTACTTGGCTTGCTAACCCAAGTTATATTAACAAAGATTTGCAGTTAAGTTACCAACCTGAATGTATACATTTAAATGTAACTGGAATATTTTCTGATAGGCAGCACTGTTCCCTTTAACTTTCACTTTTTAGGTTCAAAACATGTAGTTACAGTAGAACAAAAACCTAACTAAAGGGGTCAGAGCCATTTTGGATAACGCATTTTTTCAGATAATCTATGGAGTCTATTTCTATTTATTAAGGCATAAAGAATACAAAATTCAATATTATTATTAAAAACATATATTTAATTATAAGAGTTCAAATTATACACATGCAATACATTATAATCTATATTCACAGTAACATAGTTTTACTTTAAAAAGTCCATAATTTTTTTCTGTACAGTTTGCGTGCTGCAATGTCACACCATCTTTTTAAAAGTAAGATGTCTGATGGTGTTTTGCTCAGCCTGCTCCACAAAACGTAAAGCTACCTATAACAATAAAGCTGGTATGTTGAATCAGTCATGTATTAATAAGACAGTAAAATTGATTGATTAACAAAAATAAAGAAAATATTCTTATGACCAAGGTTTTAAATCCATTGTCTGCTATCACACGTTTTGTGTCTTGTGTCATCGACATCCCAGTCTGTGTCATCTGCTTCAGACTCTGGTCTCACCACAGCTTCCACAATTTCTTAGTCAGTCAATTCTAGTTCTGCATCATCTGCATCTCGCCATTCATTAATTTCACTTTCTTCTATTTCTTCACACCCTGGAATTCCTTTAGCCATTTCTACAAAGTTTTTGTAATTTTCCTCTTTTTCTTCATACTCAAGTCCTTCGTAAAATTTGTTCCATGCCTTATTTAAAGCAGAATCTGTAATCTTTTCCCACCTCAATGCGCACCAATAAATTACATATTTCATGTTGAGTGATTTCACTGAGTCTGATATGTTTTTGTTGTGAGTCTCAGACTCTTCCAAAATGTATCTTAAAAGAAATCTTCGATAATGGCATTTAAAGGATTCCTGCACACCCTGATCCAGAGGTTGAATTAAACTTAAGACATTTTGTGGTAAAAACTTTACAACAATATAACAAATCAATCTTTAAAAAGATCTGAGGACATCCAACATTTTTTTGAGCATGATAAGTAACTGGAAATGCATTAGGAGAAATATTCTTCAAAGCTCTGGAAAATTCAATTATTTATGTACATCAGAAGAAGTCTGTAAGATGCATGCATTAAACATGCTAAAATTGTGATTCTATGTTTCTTCATTTTATGTCTAGGTGCCGATTTTTCTTGTATCGACGCTGAAGACTTTTTAGGCAACATCTTATAGTTTAGCCCTGTTTTGTCTGCATTATAAATCTGTTCTTTTGTCAGTCCTTCCGAAAAATACAAAAAACTTCAGTCTTAAAAACATCAACGGCATCGGCATCTGTAGATAATTTTTCCCTGCACAGATTAAGCTTTCTTATGTCGTACCTGTTTTTAACCCAGCCCGAACATGCAGTGAAATTAGTTTCACTCATCACCTCGGATAGTAATTTGTCCTTTTCTTGTAAAATAGAGTCTAACAGCACCATTCCTTTGCCTCGTTGCCATGTCAATAAGAGAAAAAGAACTTCATTGACCTTTTCATAATCTGATAAGTTCAATGATTTGAAGTTTGGCACTTTAGTAGAATATTATTCCAGAAATTTTGATTCCAATTTTACCCACTCCGACACCGCTGATATCCTAACACCATAATTAGCAACTACATTTCACAACAACACACTGTTCTCCACTTGTCTTATTGCTTGAAGTTTGTCTTGAATTGTAACCACATGTTTTCGCTTAGTTAACATGTAGAAATTAAAACTAACTCAAACACAAAAACCTCAACAATTAACTTCATTACAGAATTACAAATACACTACAAGCACTGTACTGTGACAAGTGATTGCAGTTTACTTAATGTTAAGATAATTGAATATTAAATAGCAAATTAATATAAACTAGTTTACGATGCATAATTGTACATGGACAGAGGGAGGATGACTCACTTGTTTACCTGAAATGTCCGCATGGGGTCACTGACACGCAGCCAGCATTCTGGACTCTGTTGTTACATGTATCGATCTTCCAGCATTTATGTTGTCATTTTTCTTCTGACATCGTTTCAGTTAACCAATGTCAGAACCCTGGTTTTGGATAAGCCAAAGTTGGTTAAACTGAAATAGCAACAGTGTTGCTTTCATGATAATTACAAAATTTTTGGTATCCATTTACATACTTCCACCAATAGTGCATTTTATATTTTCTTCTGGAATTTGAGAAAACAGTTTGGACAAAACCCTGCTTCCTTGCACACATTCCGCGAATGTAAATGGTTTTCTTTTGTTTGCCTTCAAAATAACACCTGCATCTTTTCTTTTATTTATTCTCCCTTCTCACTCCTCAGGTCACGGCAATGCCAGATGCTCAATTTCCCAGTCTTGTTGCAGTTTGGGCTTACTTACAATTGGATGGTGTTATACATCACTAGTCTAAGTGCCAAAATCATGTTTTGAGAAAAATGCATTCAAAGTTATGGCAAATTTAAAACTACAACTTTCTAAAACACAAAGCTAATTTCTGATAATATTATATCAAATATACTCCGAATTACGATAGTACAAAAAATAGCCAGAATTGTATCTAAAACAGGTTCTGTCTACAAAAATGTCTCTTAGAATATCTTTGATTTCAGCTGAATCACTGCAACAGTATTTTGCATCAATAGTTTAAGTGCCATTTTCTCACTTGGATTAGTGATGCAGTTTATAATACCAGTATATGATTAAAAAAAATTGGATTAATTAATTAAATTTTAACTATTGGTTTATTAGAATTTAAAACTTTAATAATAAAATAATACACACACTCTTCTTGAAATAAAAAAGTTTTATTATTCTTATTATTGTTCACTAAGATAAAACAATGTTGTCATACTATACAATATCATGTTGATAAAACAGTATAAATCATTTTCACTGTTCAAGAACACATCGAAATGGATACAGGTTTTTGTCATTTGTTTTTTACAAAAAGCTTCAACAATATCTTATTAAAAATCATTACATATTAATCTTAGTACATAAAAATCAGCATAGCTGTTGCATGTAATACTCTGAAAATATTTGCTTGTACAGTCTCATGTTATAAATTTATAAAAAGTAATGTACTCATTTTCTAACAACCAATAACTATTTTAGTATGTACTTGCTATATGTCTTCAGTTGCAGTAATAAGTGTACAGTAATTCAGGTTTTTAAAACATTAACTATTTTGGTAACATGAAAAATCTATTCTTAATAACAGTAATAAAAATAAAAATACTGATATATTAATAGTAGTAGTAGTAATAATAATAATAATAATAATAAGGTAACTATAATAATAAAGCATTAATGAAATATTTTAAAAATCATCAATTTGAACTTGAAAATCTAAAGGACCATCAAATCCATCATCTACAGTCGAATCGCTAAATAATTTTTTGTAAAATTCCTGGCAGTCATTAGGAATAAGGCTCATTAAGGATTTAATATCACTCAACTTTGCATCAGATATAGGTTTCCATTAGGCCAAAGTGGATGTAAGAAACTGCTGATGTTTTTTTAATAAGACTATGTCGACCAACTTTCTTCTGAATGTTTATTTCAGAATATTCACCATTAAAAACTCTGCTAAGAAAAACACTGATTGGTTTGCTTTTTTTAATTATTATTTCACATGCTTTTAGCCAATTTATATTTTCACCCATTACATCTTTCTTCCAGTTTACAATACTATTCTCAATTTTTGAACTGCCAATGAAATCCACTGCCTGCATTCTATGTACCTTCAATGAACGTTTTAGGCTCTTTTCAACTAACATTCTCATTCTATTTTTTAAACCTCACTTTTTTCCATTTTTTCAACTACAAAATAGTAATTTGTTGTAAATCAACACAATTTTTAAAATAATGTAAAAATTGTAGAAAACAGACCACGAATCAATAGCTGATAAAAATGTGTTAACGGCAGTAAAGAGTATAGCGCTATTTGTATTTTGCATCAAGGAATCAAGCGACAGCTGCAGTGGCGGTTGGTCTAATAATGCAAAACAAAATTTTTCTCAGTTGCTTCCATTAATTAGTTATGCATTTTTTAGAATCTACGATACTGAATGTGGCACTTAGATTATTGTTAAAAAATGAACACTTGCTTTACGATACCCATTGTTTCCAATTTTTGTATAAAAGTTTACAACTAAAGGCACTAGATCGCACTGTTAAGTCAAATTCCAAAATTGGTGCTTAAACTAGTGATGCATAACACCATCCAATTGCAGCTTATTAGACTTAGAAGACTCTCTATTACTTGTTCTCTAAAAGCAAGCAAAAGTAATTTGTGATCAACAGTGCATCTTCTATAAAGAATGTACGACTTCAGTACAGTATATGTATTTGTAGAATAAGTACCACTGCACGGATTTCTCAGGCAAAGACATCATTTGGTCAGTGTGATTCACTCCATTCATAAAGGCACTAATTTACAATGGGAGTGTCTTTTCTACAACTTCATTTCCTTTGATTGCTAAGTCAACCATCTCATTTTTAAATTCAATGTCTCTCATGACTTATCACTTGCGAGACCACCATTTGGCAACCACAATTCCATCTCTGTCCAGAGCTATTGTTTCCCTTTCTTGTCTTTAGCCTCCTTCACTTCTTTTGATGTGTATTTACAGTTAGTTTATAAGGTGCCCATACAGTAGGTATGGGCTAACACATTTTCCTGCCAAGGTAAAACTGTTACAAAAGTTATACATATATAGTGAGCAAACATGTCCCCATTTCCTGGACACAAGATCAAACACAACCTTCGCTTCCATGATTATTGTACCCCTAATTCATCTGTTTGACCAGAATATGCGACTTTGTGCATGTGCTTTTGAAAGTTTATATAGATTAACACTGTATTTGTAGCAATTTCTCTTTAAATACTACCTGAACATCAAACATGCCCTCCAAAGCGTCCCTTTCTCATAAGGAGCCTTCTGAGTAGTACTCATTCAGTAGTTTGTTGTTGCAAAACTGTGTCACCAACTGTATTTTGTACAGCTGACTTAAGCTATGGTTATGCTTATCAGGGATTTATGATAAAATACAGATATTGTGAGATCAATAAAAACCTGTCCTAGGACATGGGACTCCCTAAATATTGGTATAGGTAATATATACAAACCCTCTACCTATTGGTATAGGTTGTATATTGGTAATATTGGTTACGAACAACTACTTTTCCAACAATCCTGTCGTCAACTTATAATGATGCTGCCATTATGACAGACCAAGTTTATAAACATACTCAGTTCATCTACACTTAATTCCTTCCATCTTGCCATTCTGGATTTGCATCACTGATACCTGTGGCCTAAAGTCAGCAGATATAATGGAACAAAAGTTATCTTCCTTGTCAAATGCTATGGTTTTAATGGCAGAAGTTTTAAGAGAACACTCTATGAGCTCATAAAGATCCTCATGAGAATTATCAAGATTGCTGTCACTACTTTCAAATTCAGAGGTAAGCTCATAATTATTACGCATATATAAATTTCCCTTACACCACTGTGAGTTATATTATCATTAGACTGGAATATGGAACTTAGATGGTCAGGATTGTGTTAGTGTAATGAGCAGACATGATAAAGAGTAGAGAAATGTACATTGTATTTGAATAAATACTACTGGAAATCCTTTTACTCATAACAAATACATACTACATGATGTACCACTAAAATCTGGAAAAACAAAAAGCATGCAAGAAGGCACCAATAAAGATAGAAGTAACCCAAAACTGTACTGTATTAGATTAGCTTACATAGCTTAGTACTGTGCACTTAATCAGCAAAATGAAACACTTACAAAGAAGGCAGCAATTCTTATCAAAGTGTGCAAAAACAACAAATACCTCCTACCAATGCTAAGCGCATGCTGCCTAAACAAAGAAATGATTGTCCCATGTACAACTATCAGAGTCTTACGCACTCAACTAAGTGATGTCATGGCCTGGGATTCAGGTCACAGGTATCTAATGTGTTAAATACTAAACATAACAAGCAATACTACACTGGTAGTAGAACAAAGAGTAGGATATTACAAGGGAAGAAGATAAGAAGTCAGCCATCTTACATCTTACCACTGCCTTACCCATGATTTTGCTCTTTCTGTTACATGATATCTTAGAATGTACCATGCAGTGCAATGTATATAAAATGTTATTTATTGTAAAATAATGTTTAGTTGTTAGCTTTAGTAATTTTAAAATGACTAATTGTAAATCTGTAAGTTCACAAAAATTTGCATAACAGCTTGGGTTTATTTCCATTAAATAGTTTTCAAAAAAATCTTTATAAGCCCCTCCCCCAATGCCAAGAATTTAATGATTTTATTAGAATAATGTGTTATTAGACTATATTATAATATTGTATTATTACTCTGTACTGAATTATAATAAATATATTATAATATAATAAATACAAAATAATAAAACATTTGAAAGGATAAATAACTTTTTGTATTTACCTGCTTTTTTACTACTGTTCTGTTATTTATCTTTTATGTCAATTTAATAAACAACACTTCTACAGCAGAATTAATAATTTAATATTCATGATACTTTCTATTACATAGACAATATTAAGAAGAAAAATAAGAACGCCAACAAGAAATAATTATTCACTTATTTTTAATTTTTAATTTGCATTATTCACATTAATAAGTCACTCATAATCTCACGAATCATAATAATATGTAATCAATCCTTTCCCTTACAGTCTGTACTTTGCATAACTCCAAATATATATAATTCATTATGCTTTCTCTCTCTCTCTCCCTCTCCACTGCAATAGCAATTAAACGAGTATGTGTAAAAGCAATATGCCATTTAAGTAAATATGTTAACTGATGAGCTATAAACTTTTAGCTTCGTTAAGCAAGCCTCTAATGGTTTTAAAAATTTTAATTAAATAATGGTTTTTAATTAACACAACACATTTTTTACTTGTTTATAAACATTTCAAAACAATTTATTGTAACTAGAAAATTTCCTTAACAATTTAATTTACAACATTAATATAAAGCTTTATTATTGCCATATAACGCTATTAAAAAATTACAAATTAATTACTAACATGTTACTTTTCAATAACTGTTCTCACTATAATGACAGTGTAGTATTGCTACAACTCAAGATTAATGTAAACCATAAACTCATCCAGTTTTTCAGTTACTACAATTTTATTTTTTTAATTAAAAAAAGACGACATTCATTCTCTCCCACATATAGCACTGGCTCACTTTATTAATTTATTCACTTTGTTAGAGTTTACTAGTTTTACACTAATTACATATAAAAATTCTCGAGGACCGAAATTGTTTTTCTGTTAATCTGAATCCCTCACATAAGATCTTTTTCTTTTCAGTTTTGAAAATAGCTTCACATTTTGATAAATTCCTTCATGTTCTTTTTCTATAAGAGATGTATTTACAAACATATATTTCAGTCTTTAGTTCTTTCTGTCATTATTATTCACCATTTAATTTATAGTAATTGTATATTTATACATATTTCTATATTATTTGAACATAATTTCAAAACTAGTATGTTATTACAATGTATTATATGTGTTTTGTATGTTATATATATGTATATATATATATATTATTTTCTATATACGTAACTCAAAGTTTCTTGCAGCAATTATATAATATTGTGATTTTGTTCAATATTGTTTCTTCTGCAAGTACAGTATTGCGTTTTTGTTGTTTCAGAAGAAATAAATTGCAGAACTTTACTTGCAGAAGAAACTGTAGTGAACAATATCACAATATGATGTAATATACCTCTCTACTCTACTCTTTAATAATATTATTACATATATCTAACAAGATATGTATGACAAATACCATAATTTGGTATTTCTGGGTACTTACCAAATTCATTATTCGCCGGGCTTATTTTCTTCTTTTATAAACTGTTTTATACCTAAGGGGTTCCAAGGTTCGGGTACAGGAAGATTTCGAAACACAGTTGACGACACAATTGATAACAAAATATTCTGGAGGTTAACCATCAATTTTAATTCACTCTAAGTTAATACATACATAACCATGTGTTCACAATAATGACGTCATGTGATCTGACCCAAAACAAAATGGCGGTTACTTTCTATATCTCTTGGGATTCTTTTGATTTCTTTATTTACTGGATTGATATCAATTTAACGTTACTGCTGCAGCTTCAACATTATTAATTAATAGTTAATGATTTCTTATACAAACCAATGCCCTCGGCATATGTGTTTATGGCCATACATTCACTCTCTCATTCGCACATTCAATTTTAGACCCGTACATTCTTTTGATTAACCATTTGATATTAATGAGCTCATGAGATATAAAATAATAAAAGGAACTTCTCTGATTAGTCGGTGTTGATGTCCATCCGTTGGTTGTGGGTGCTGCCCATGGTAATGGCCGGTGTTCGCCTTTTAGTCTGCCGTTCAATTAGATTGATGTTTACACTGAATTTACATATTTTGTATCTTTATATTATCAAGTTATATGAGCCTTTCTTGCTCCACTACTGTGGCTAACATTTTGCCAATTATATTTAAACTATTGTGAAATTTTATGCACACAACGATACATCGCTGTGGCTGCTATGAAGAATGGCGTTGAAATGAGATCGAGGCAAATGTAAAATTGCGCTTGTGTGGGTAGTTCTTACGTCATCCAGCTTTGTCTTGCTGGACAACACCTCGTTGCACACATTGTACTCAGTGCGTCATTGTTCTTAGCGATGACGGTGCTGTGCTATAGCCCAATCATAATTCATATTGTAGTACTTCGTCATAAACACCGCCATAGCCTCTTTTGAGTTCCGCACGTCCATCGGCGACCTTGGTGTCTTACTCTGGCTGAATTTGCGTTGTTCCTTTTTCCAGAGGGACAATGTACCTAACCATTCTGTATGTTTTAATAATTACATAATACAAAACATTGCAAATCACCCTTAATTCCCATAATTCTGGTACTGGGTCATTATGTACTGTTACAAACCCCCTCAAGGAAAATTTTTTTGTCGAAACACAAAAAATTTCCTTGACTCATTCACACTTTCCTAAAAGGATCGGTCTAGATATGTTACCACAACCCCCTGTAACATTACAAAAAAATTTTTTATCATTACTTACCCTTGGTCCCATGATGTTGGTCGCACCCTCTGACCTTACTGGACTTCTCCTGAGAGATCCCTACACCATAAGGCCATGAGGCACTCTACACTCCTGTTCTGACGCTCCAGCCAGCCCAGGACTGCGGTCACAACACCACAAAACTCTGAAACATCCAATACAAAATTCAAAATAGTGGTCTAATACACTTACATATCTACAACTGATATGTTCCCTTTTAGACGCATTGGTTTGTGTTTGGGGCATTGGTTTGTTGTTAATTCAAAAGTTTCAACCTCACAACTACAAGACTTAAACTACATTGATTTTACCACCACCAAACTCAGTTTCTTACTTGTAAGAAAATAACAACCTATCTATAACTACACATATAACACAATATATCAACAATTCTTTAATATACCCCCAAAATACCTTCACCTAATTATTTCTACAAATTCAGCTTACTACTATCATGGCAGACACTTTTATTTAAATTTTGTTACTCAACTTAGACTCACTTCTTCTATTCTGTACATGGCAGCTTACTATAATATTTTTATCAACTTCATTTGTAACTTTAGATTTTCAACTTTAAAATATACTATCTCTTAACACTTGTTATCGTCATTACCCCTGTAACGACCTCCTAACCACACACTCTATTGCCCCCCAACCGAACTGTAGCGCTCGGGTGCCTCTGCAAGAACTGTAATTATGGAGGAATTGTCATCTCCTTTGTCCTTGTGTTGGCTTCACATTTAAACAACAAAATATCATAATATCTGAACTTATATAATTACACGCCCTTAAACGGTTCTACCACCGGACTCTGCTGTTCCTTCTCGAACAGAGTGGCAGCCGCTGTTCCATAGTTCCGGGGAATTTCCCCCTAGATATACCCCCCTGTTAATTTCTATTCTACACCAATTTCAAGACAGCTATGGTCGAGGGACTTAAATAATGGCCATAGCTGACCGTTCGCCAAAACCACGATTAGTGCTGGTAAGGCAGTAATCGCCCGAAAAGTCGGGGAAATTAATTTCATTTACATGTTTTACACTTTAATAATATTGCTACACTGCACAACTAAAATCACATATAATATGAATTACATTCAAAGTGTACAGTGCATTACGCCCACATGAGGCCTCCGATGATAGCAGCATTCTATGTGTTGCTCATCAACCCATTTCACTAGCCACAGTAGTACATGTCACTACTGTCCTAGCCCATTACTTATACTTTACTTCTTCTACATTAACTGTTCTCACAGTCCAGTTTTGACTTATAATTCACTAACACCACCTAACTACAAATTACTCTTCACTCTCGCTCAAAAACAAGTTCGTTAATTATTTAAAATTTTCATATAGACACTTTACAAGTTCGAGCTTTGCCTTTTTTCACAACTACATTCACTGTTATAACAAGATAGGAATGACAAGAATGGATCACCTGCTCTGCTTACCTTACATACACATATTTCTCTGTTTTCAGATGGAAAACCAACAATACTCATTTCTATAATTATAACAATCTTAACACATTTTACCTCACATTTTCAAAGAAATCGTTTGTTACTGGAATACATATATATTTTTTTTTTTTCAATACACAATTAATTCTCATTCACACATCTAATCAAGTACCCATTTTTATTTTCTATGCTGTCCAGTATAATTTCAAATTGCTAGCATTTTGTGTACCCACTATTTCTTTAGTCTCCCTATCCTGTAGTACATAGGCATTCTGCATTTTAACTTCAATTACCTCATAAGGTCCTTCATATAGCAGAAAGAACTTTTTAATCTCCTTCTCCTGTGCATTTGACAAATCGTGCCTCTTCACCAAAACCAACTGTCCTATTTCATATTTCATCCATTTACCTCTTGTGTCGTGCCTACTCTTCCTTCTTTCCCCTTTGCTCAATAAGTTTTCATTTGCCAAACGAATCTTGATGCTCACGTCCATAGGTGTGCTCTCAGATGGGTAATCAAATAACTGTTCCAATATTCTCGGAGGACGTGTCCCTTTGATAAGCTCGTGAGGTGTATAGCCGGTGGACTCGTGGGTGGTACTGTTCAGCCAACTCTCTACCTTCTTAACATACAACGGCCACTCGCTGTGTTTAGCGTGACAATAGGCTCTAAAGATCCTGCCTATCTCTCTCATCACACGCTCAGCCTGGTTGGACTGGGGATGGTACACAGCCGTATGCTTCGTGATGATTCCTTCCCATCCTAATGTCTGACGCCATCTGCCACTGATGAATTGCGGTCCATGATCCGATAAAATTACTTTCGGCTTACCCACTTGTATCATGTAGTCTTTAGTCACTTTCTCACTCAATACCAGACTGGTAGCTCTTTTAATACTATACAGCCTCACATACTTAGAAAAGGTATCTAACATTACAAACACATACTGCACTCCTCCTCTACCCTTTGGTAACGGTCCGAACAAATCCACTGCAACCAGATCAAATGGTCTCTCCACTTTTATAAAATTCATCTCCCCTTCAACTCTATAGTTGACCACTTTTGATTTCTGGCATAAATCACAACTCTTTAACAACTTTCTAACCCTTCTCTCCATATTTCTAAAAACACAAGACTCTTTCAATACACTCACACACTTCTTCGCTCCAAAATGTCCATACCTTAAATGACAATCCCAAATAACCTTATCAACTAACCCTTCTGGAATTACTAATTTCCAAACACGCTCACCCCCTACTATCCTCTTAAACAATAACCCATTATGAACTTGAAAATACTGACTATACTCTGATCCACTTACCTCCTTTTCTAAACTCTCTATAACATTACCTGACTTGTCCTCCGCTCGTTGCATGTTCCGGATGTCTCTCATCTCCGCTCCAAAAATTCTATCCTCTCGGCTGATCTTAAAAATCTCGATTTCCTTTAAATCTCTACCTGTTCTGTTGTGCAGCATGTCTATCCTTGACAGAGTATCCGGTATCTTGTTCTCCGATCCCTTGATATATTCCCACTCAAAATTATATTCCTGTAATATCAGTACCCATCTGGTTAGACGGCTATGAGCAAGTTTGCATGTGTTTAAAAATGATAAAGCTTTGTGGTCCGTCCTAATCACTGTGCGATTTCCTAGAATATATGTTCGAAACTTTCCAACGGCGAACACTATACTCAATAGCTCCTTCTCCGTCGTCGTATAGTTCTTCTCTGCCTGGATCAGTGATCTACTTGCAAATGCTATTACCTTATGCTCCTTGTCCTCACCTTCTTGGTATAATTCTGCACCGATGGCCACGTTGCTCGCATCCGTTTGTAAATAAAATACTTTCTCGAAGTCTGGGTGGTTCATCATTACCATTTGACTGAATTTCTTCTTTATCTCTTCAAATGTTGTGCGCTCCTTCTCTCCCCATTTCCATTGTTTGGTTTTCTGGAGTACTGCGCTCAATCTTGTGGTTAAATCTGCATAATTCTGCTGAAATTTCCGGTAGAAATTACATAACCCAAGGAAACTTTGTAATTGTTTCACATTCCTCGGTTTAGGGAAACGCATGATTGATTCGACTTTGTCGGGGTTCGCTGATATTCCTTCAGGTGTGATAATAAATCCTAAAAACTTTACCTGTGTCTGCAGAAACGTTGACTTATCCCAATTCACTGTGAGTCCTCCTGCCTCTAGTTTAGCCAATACATATTCCAAGTGCTCTAAATGGTCCTCGAAAGTCCTGGATGCAATCAAAATATCGTCCACGTAGACCGTCAAAAAGTCTAAGTCCTTGGGTCGCAAAATTTTGTCCAAACACTTTATAAAGCTGGCGACGCTGGTGTTCAATCCAAAAGGTAGACGTCGAAACTGGTAGTTCTTACCATTAAATAAAAATGCTGTATACTTTCTACTAACCTCTGCTAGCGGAACCTGCCAATATCCAGATGTCAAATCCAACGATGTTATATACTTTACTCCACTGAACTTCTGGAAGATCTCATTGATAGGCTCTGGTGACTCTCGGTCGGGAATTATAATCTGGTTTATTCTTCTGGCATCTAGACACAAACGTACGCCTCCATCCTTCTTGATTACTACTACGAGTGGATTAGAATAATGCGATACTGACCGTTCGATTATACCTGTTTCTACCATCCTGTCGAGTTCTCTCTGCACCGCGCTTCTTCTTGAGTAAGGGACAGGGTAGCTCCTTTGCATGAACGGTGTGTGTTCCCTTATTTGTAATACACATTCATACTCTCTTGCCCTTCCTGGAACCTCGGCAAACACTCCTCTGTACCTCGCTATCACCTGCCATAACGCTGCACGCTGGCCACTCCTTACCACCTCACCTTCACTACAAGATTCATCTGCCCTTAACTCCCATACAGCATCATTAATATTACTCTTTTCACTCTCCAACTCACTCATATATTTTGTCTCTATACATGCACTAACCATGGTACCTAAATTATTCTCACTTACACCCTTCTGTAGTATTTTAACTCCGCACGTTCTAACTCTACCTACTATACGCTCAAATTTTACTCTTACCGACCGGTCACCCCCATCTAACTCTATCAGCTTCTCTCTAAAATTTATAACAGCTTTCGTCCTTTGCAAAAAATCGTTACCCAGTATGACATCTAAACTTAACCCTCTTACTACCAAAAATGTGTTTACAAATTCGACATTATCTATTAGAAAATTCAAATGTATCTGTTTAGTGACTCTCTTACTGCGTACACCCGTGACTCCTATTACCGTGACTCCTGCTACTGGTAAAATGGGAATATCCTTGTTAAACTCTCTTAATTCTGCTAAAATGTTCTCTGCTATCACGGAAATTTCGCTACCCGTGTCTATCAATGTTTTATAATTCTTAACTCCTACAGTTACCTGAATCTCTGTCAGTCCTGCTCTCACCTCGCTGTTGGCATTGTTTTCTTCTTCCATCAGATCAGCGACAATATCTGCTTTTATTACATGGCTGTGTATTTCCTCGACTGGTTGGACCTCCTGCGTTTCCCTGAACAGTGGTCGGGTCCTGGCTACCACTGTCGTTTCTAGTTTTCCTGGTGTCTGCTAGTGGAGGGGCCTCGGTGTCCCTTATCTGGCCTCTGGTTTTTGTTCACCGCTCCTCTAGTGTCGGGTGTCTCTCTGCCTTGTGGTTTATCTCGTCTCTCCTCTGTTGTCCTTCTCTAGGCGTTCTACATTTGAAACACTGTCGCCTGAATGGGAAATTCTCCTGTTGACACCTATAACATCTCCACTCACCTGGTTTATAATGGTTATTTTTATTAGTCACATTATGTTCATTGTAATTGTTTCTTTGTGAATTATACTCTATCTGATTCGATTTATAGTTACCCTGTGTTAATCGCCTATTCACTTCCCTATCCCGAATACTCTGCAAAATATCAAGGACTTTCTCAAGTTCGCTTAAATTCGATATCTCTTTAGTCATTAATGTTATTTGGACCTCTCGAGGTAGATGCTTACTAACGTACCTTACAAAAGAATTAAAAAGAATTGGAGGTTCTAAATATTTAACTTCATTGTATAACTGTGTCACATATATTGTTATGTTATTGTTTGAGTGACTCCCGAAATTACCCGTTCCCATTATTTTACTCCTCAACACTTCTTGTTCCTCCTCTGGCCAATACTTTCCCTTAAACGCATGCTCAAACATCTCATAATTACCCCACTCTATTCTGTGTGCTTCTGCCCATACCGCGGCACTACCCTTAAAACACCTGATTATTTTGGTTAACTGGATCTCCCAATTACTACTACTAAAATGGTGGTACTCCCTAGTTTGGTTAATAAATCGCATGGGGTGTATTGAGCGGTTTTCGTAACTGAATAATTCTAACTCTATTTCATTGTACAGATCTCTCGTAATAACAACTCTTTCCGTATTTCCCGTTAAATTTTTTCTAATCTCCCCCCGCAATTCATTTTTCATTTTGGTTAAATCACTCTCAACTAGGTTATATCTATCATGCACATCGTTATAATTTTGCACACTTAAACTATCTATTTCTTTAACTCTATTCTGCAACATACTTATTTTGTTTGTTGTATCGTTTTCATGTTTTGATATAGTGCCATCTATTGTCTGAATACTTTTGGTTAGGTCTACTACATTTGATTCACATTGTTCTACTTTACTTTTTAAAATGTGAGTTCTCAATTCTAGCTGCTTGTCTACTTCATTTTTAGTTTTAATTTCTAACTGTTCTACTGTCTCTACATATTTATTTTCTACTTCTCAATTTTGTATTTCTATTTGACTTTGAACGGTTTCATTGATTTGTTTGACTTTGTCATCTAAATTACTTATCTTAGTTTGAACTTGCTCATTTACAATTTCTGTTTGTCTTTTAACATTATTATACTGTGTCTCTATTTTACTAATTTTGTTGTTAACTTCAACGTTTTGTTTGTATATTTCATTTTCAAATTCTTCAAATTTCTCTTCTACTTGATTTAATTTGACATTCTGTAAAGTATTCTGCTTTTTTAGCTCACTCTCAAAACTATCTAATTTTGCATTAAGTGTACCATTCATTTGATTGAATTTGTCACTGATTAACGTGAACAAATTTTCTAATGAGATTTTATTTTCAACTACTTTAGGTGTTGAGCTAATGTGTCTTTCCAATAAAATGGATTCTGTCTCTGTATTTTCCATTTCCATGCTATTATTATTTTCTGCCATTTTGTATTTTAATATTTTAAATGGTTATTTATCTTTATTTGTATTTGACTACGCACTTTACTCAACTCGTACTTAACTATTCAACTTCAACAACATAACCTCTCATTCATTATATATCGTCTTCTGTGTTTCTCCATCTATCTGTTTTATATAAATTAATTTTATATAAAGTCCACTGTGAGGGCAGCCAATTGTAATATACCTCTCTACTCTACTCTTTAATAATATTATTACATATATCTAACAAGATATGTATGACAAATACCATAATTTGGTATTTCTGGGTACTTACCAAATTCATTATTCGCCGGGCTTATTTTCTTCTTTTATAAACTGTTTTATACCTAAGGGGTTCCAAGGTTCGGGTACAGGAAGATTTCGAAACACAGTTGACGACACAATTGATAACAAAATATTCTGGAGGTTAACCATCAATTTTAATTCACTCTAAGTTAATACATACGAGGGCTATCCAGAAAGTAACAGACGTTTTGAAATAAAAAATTTACAAAATGAAAAAACAAAATTTTATATTATACATTTGAAAGGTACACTCTTAAGCTATTTTTCTACATAATCGCCATTCAAATTAAGGCACTTATCATACCGTGGCACAAGTTTTTCAATACCGTCTCTGTAGAAATCTGCCGCCTGCGATTTCAACCACTGGTTTACACCGGCATGCAGTTCGGCGTCAGTATCAAAGCGTTGTGTAGCAAGCCATGTCTTCATCGCTGGGAAGAGGTGATAGTCGCTCGGCGCCAAATCCGGGCTGTGTGGTGGATGATCGAACACCTCCCATCCAAAACCATCGAAGAGCTCTCGGGTACGATTGGCCGTGTGTGGACGTGCGTTGTCGTGAAAAAACAAAACCTTCGCACTAAGTTTTCCCCGACGCTTGTTTTGTATCGCGCGCCTTAACTTTCTCAGTGTTTCACAATACCTCTCTGAGTTAATTGTTGTGCCACGTTCAAGAAAATCAACTAGAATCACTCCTTCAGAGTCCCAAAACACAGTAGTCATGATCTTTCTTGCTGACAGCGTTTGCAAACACTTCCTTGGTTTCTTTTGAGAATTTGTGTGTCCCCATTCCATCGACTGCCTTTTTGTTTCACTGTTGACATGCTTCACCCAAGTCTCGTCCCCAGTTACGATATGATCGATAACTTTGTTACCATTTTTTTTCGTAATCTTCGAGGAAAGTTAGTGCTGCAGCCAGTCTCTGTTTTTTGTGGTCTTCTGTTAGGATTTTCGGAATCCACCTAGCACAAAATTTGTGGTAACCAAGCTTTTCCGCCACAATTTCATACACCAAACTCCGTGAAATTTGGGGAAAATGTTTCGAAAGTTCCGTAATCATGAAACGACGATCTTCACGAATTTTGTCGTTGATTTTCATCACCAGTTCATCAGTCACAAGGCTGGGTCTTCCACTGCGGTCCTCATCGTGAACATTGGTACGGCCATTTTTAAAATCAATGCACCATTGCCTCACTCCGCTTTCACTCATTATTCCTTTTCCGTACACATCACAAAGTTGGCAATAAATTTCAATTGGTTTGTGATTTTTTGCCAACAAAAACCTAATCACAGAACGCACCTCACAAGTGGCGGGATTTTCTATTGCAGCGCACATTTTAACACATCACAGAGAGCAAAGTAAGAGGGGCACAGACCGCACGCTACCACAGCTGGATGCGTACTGAGTGTAGGAACGTTCTGACACCAAGATGGCGGCTCTATCCCCGCCCACCGCCGCGGTCGGTCAAAACGTCTGTTACTTTCTGAATAGCCCTCGTACATAACCATGTGTTCACAATAATGACGTCATGTGATCTGACCCAAAACAAAATGGCGGTTACTTTCTATATCTCTTGGGATTCTTTTGATTTCTTTATTTACTGGATTGATATCAATTTAACGTTACTGCTGCAGCGTCAACATTATTAATTAATAGTTAATGATTTCTTACACAAACCAATGCCCTCGGCATATGTGTTTATGGCCATACATTCACTCTCTCATTCGCACATTCAATTTTAGACCCGTACATTCTTTTGATTAACCATTTGATATTAATGAGCTCATGAGATATAAAATAATAAAAGGAACTTCTCTGATTAGTCGGTGTTGATGTCCATCCGTTGGTTGTGGGTGCTGCCCATGGTGATGGCCGGTGTTCGCCTTTTAGTCTGCCGTTCAATTAGATTGATGTTTACACTGAATTTACATATTTTGTATCTTTATATTATCAAGTTATATGAGCCTTTCTTGCTCCACTACTGTGGCTAACATTTTGCCAATTATATTTAAACTATTGTGAAATTTTATGCACACAACGATACATCGCTGTGGCTGCTATGAAGAATGGCGTTGAAATGAGATCGAGGCAAATGTAAAATTGCGCTTGTGTGGGTAGTTCTTACGTCATCCAGCTTTGTCTTGCTGGACAACACCTCGTTGCACACATTGTACTCAGTGCGTCATTGTTCTTAGCGATGACGGTGCTGTGCTATAGCCCAATCATAATTCATATTGTAGTACTTCGTCATAAACACCGCCATAGCCTCTTTTGAGTTCCGCACGACCATCGGCGACCTTGGTGTCTTACTCTGGCTGAATTTGCGTTGTTCCTTTTTCCAGAGGAACAATGTACCTAACCATTCTGTATGTTTTAATAATTACATAATACAAAACATTGCAAATCACCCTTAATTCCCATAATTCTGGTACTGGGTCATTATGTACTGTTACAATGATATATATATATATATATTTTTTTTTTTTTTTTTTTTAAACAAGAATATATATTTTTATATGTTACTGTTTTTTGTTTATAATGTTTCAACAGTTTTATAATGTACTATCATCAGAATTATAAATATATATATTATTAAATATATACATAATACAATATAAATGTTTTTATTTAATAACATAGTGTTACGACATGACAGAACAATCTACGTGTTTGTCGAATGTGCCAGAAGAATCTCGATGTAACGCGTGTGGTGTACGTGCTTGTCGAAGCATTTTCGAGAGGTTTCTTGAAGGCACCAGCCGTGCGGACTGTGTCAAGGCCGCAGTTAATTACGTAGTTCACACGAGCGCTAAGACGCAATTAGGAATATTCTGGTTTGTGAGCGCAGGTACAAATACATGGCGGCAGCGGCCTGAAGTTTCAGTATTAGTTGCGATATTACTCTGTGCGTCCAAGTGGTTAATAGTGAAGTGTTGTGTTTTATAATCGGGCGGTATGATATAATACAATTGTGTTTAATATTAGTGACATTTTATTGCGTGTGAACAATTTATATTTGATTTGTTGTAGTAGACTGTGTTGTTAATTACGAACTGTTTAACTGCGAAAATTAAAGCTGGTGATTAGTGACTTAATTGGTGTCTTGTACTTATTTTGTTTTCCACTGTACCTACGACGATCAAGTAGACCGTCGTAACAGTGGCGTCAGAAGTGGGACAGAACGGTTAACAGTGGAAACTTTGTACAAGACGAGGTAATTCGTAACTAATCGGTAAAAAATGGATACCAGTCAGATGATAGAAGTATTCTGAGCAATGCTACAGCAAAGTCAGGAACAAGAAAAAAAATAACAAAGACAGGAAAGAGAAGAGGCACACAAATGACAAGACGAAAAACGTAAGCGTGAAAATGAAATACCAGAGGGACGAAAAAAAAGAAGAATTTAGCCATCAAGCAGATGATGTTAAGGCGTTCATACAAGAGGATACCACTGCAAAATTCGTCCTGTTACGAGGTGAGCTAAAGAAACAATTTGACAGAATATCTGAAGTAGAAAAATCTGTGTCAACTATAAAAACAAATATTTCAAGTTCAGAAGTTTCTATTGCAAATTCAATAAAACATATTAAAAAGGAATTCGAACATCTAGTAAAGGAAATATTTGATAAAGAAAGACCAGTAATAAATGCTGATGAAGATTCAAAATATCAAAGAAATCAAACTGTAGTAGGGCCAGTTTTCGCAAAGGCCCCAACGTTTGATGGAAGTACTCATTGGGCAACTTATATTCGCCAATTTGAAGCTGCCGCTCGCTTAAATAAATGGACGGAAGAAGAGACAGGACTTTCACTAATTCTTGCTTTAAAAGGGCCTGCCGCAGAACTAATACAGAAAGTCCCATCTGACGGTCAGAACGTCTATGCCGAATTAACTAAATCTCTGGAATTACGGTACGGTGACCAGCATTTGTGCGAAGTGTACCGTGAACAACTTACAGCGAGGCAACAGCGTTCAGGGGAGAGCCTTCAAGAGTTTGAAGCAAATGTCGACCGACTGACGAGATTGGCTTATCCTGAAGAATCGGAGGACTTCCGGAAGTGGATTTCTCTCATCATGTTTAGTGACGGTATCAGAGACAGTCAGTTACAACAAGTGTTAAGAATGGCACGACATAATAATAAATCAGACGCTCTTGTTCATGCTCGCCATTTTGAAGCTGCCAAGTCGGCGACCTACATTAATCAAAGTATGCCATCACATTGTAGCCAAACGGATCCAACATCACAGTATCGTCATAATGGACAGAATAAAGAGACAATTCAAGAACAACAGTTTAAGAAGTCAGCAGTGCCACAATGATCTTTCGAACAAAAGTATAAAGACAGAAGACCGAAGTTTTACAACTGTGGAAAATGTGGTCATCTACAGGTAGACTGTTGGGAGAAGAAGATACCGAGAGAAGAGAGTGATCGCACCAATTGGAGAAGTAAAGCCCCAGAACAGCACACAGTTTCCACGCGACATAAGACCAGTGGAAACTTGATCATTACTGGATTTGCAGAAGGTAAACCAACATCATTTACAGTTGACACGGGTGCAACAGTGTCCATTGAGCACCCTGACTTAGTCAGCAACCGCCAGCCTCTAATTAGCTCTTGTACAATACAGAGACTGTGACTGGAAGCCCCGTCAAGGTGCTAGGAAAGGTAAACGTACGTGTACGCCTGGGTCTTCTCGAGTTCAGCCACCAAATGCTCATTGTAGACATTGTCGATGAAGTGATTCTTGGCACAGACATTATGAATGCCTACGGATTCCTTGTGGACTTAAAGAGAGAATGTCCTGAAGGTTGGCCAAGAGAAGATAAAGCTTTGCATGGCTAAAATGACAGGGTCTACCAACCATTCGATTAAGCGAGTGGCATTAGTCGAAGAAAAAGTCAACAGGTCTGGGCAAGAGGAACCCTCCCTATTGCAAGCGGAAATGGAGGAAGAACTAGCAGAGGAAATACAAATAAGTGTAACGACAAAAGAAGTGATTGGAAAGCCAACTATGGTTGTCGAGACAAAACTCTTGGTTGTTCCTGAGCTGATAGAAGCGCCCGAGGGCAAAGTGGCTGAAGATGAGGTTACACAATAGGTTGTTGATGAACACCAAACAAACTTGGATCAGCCAGTGGTGTTTAGGTCATCAGTACATGATGCAGCGGGAGTGAGTCCAGTGAAACTAGTGGTTGAGCAGAAGACTCGCATTCCTGGGAACGTGATGTTCAGATCACACGAGACTGAATTCGAAGAATGGGAGAATTATCTTTCGCAAGGACGTCCACCTAAGGTCGTGTATTACTTCAGAGATGGTTTGCCAGTTCGTGACGAACAGGCTTAAGGAGGGGGCAGTGTTACAACATCACAGAACAATCTACGTGTTTGTCAAATAAATCTAGAGAAGTATTTACAAACATATATTTCAGTCTTTAGTTCCTTCTGTCATTATTATTCACCATTTAATTTATAGTAATTGTATATTTATACATATTTCTATATTATTTTGTTTATATTATTTGAACATAATTTCAAAACTAGTATGTTATTACAATGTATTATATGTGTTTTGTATGTTATATATGTATATATATTGTGTTGTTATTATTTACACGTATAGTAATTAACATCTGCTCCATGTTGGATCAGCCATTTATTGTACTGTGGTTTTTTACTGATATAATATATTTAGTATATGTTCCACGTTGGTGATGTCATTAATGTACTGTGTATATTTTAACAGGTATTGTAATTATATAATTATGATATGTAACTACCTTTATTATATTTTTTGTTTATCAGTACATGAAAAGAAACCCTCTCTCTCAGGGTTAATGATTATTAAGCTGTTTGATCTTATTTCCGATCGTATATAGTATCTTCTTTTCTTTAAACCACACCAAATACCGTTAGTATGTAGTATTTTGATAAATAACTATATAAAAAATATCTACCCTACTAATGTAACTTGACTGATTCTGAATTCTTCCAGCTGCCACGGGTTCACTTCTGGTTGATGTTTATTATTTTCAACTGCAATATCAGGCTTGTCGATCCGTTCCTCTACGTGAATTTCTTATTAGTTTTACTGCTGAAGATTGTTTTCTATGACGACTGCACAACAGATATCTCCTTGGAATATTTAATTATATTTTATGGCCACTTAAACTATTCTTCAGTCCAGGATTTCCCTCTTCTATCGGCATTCTATTAAGGATATGTTTATATTTCTTGTGATATTATTCATTTATTAAATATTAGTTTATGTTCCTAAACTCAATAGGAATGTTGAATCTCTCCTCCTGATTGTTTACTTTATTAACTTTATAATCAAAACTCTGGTATCACAAATTAAATTCCTTTACTGTATTTTCTTTTACATATTACATTAAGCTTGATGATGTACAAATTTTTTATATAATGGAAGACTAATGATGTTACTTTTCTTAGGTATAAAATTAGACTATTGATGTTACTTTTCTTAGATATATTTGAAGACTAATACACATTTCCTTCATCACTATACAATACAATTTTTAACAATTTACAAATTTGCCACTTTGATAATTCCCTATTTTCTTTACATCTGTTTATCATACACCTATGAAAAATATATTATATTAACCGTCTGTGACTTCTCGTATTTGATGTCTCTTCTTATTACGACATGTTTCAAGACTCTTGTCCCATTGTCAAGCATAAAATTTATAGCACATATCAGATATGTTTGTCAAACGTTAAAAACCATGTCATGATGACCACAAATACCGGATTATTAAAATAACGAACTATATTAATTTGTAATTTGAATACGCACATCGGGCGAACAGTGTACACTGCACAGCGACTCACCGCGCATTAACGGCAACTGATTCTTGTTATCTCAATATCTCAACGCGGTGTCGTACAATACATTATACTTGAATAATAACTGGTCGTTCAAAATGTGTGGCTTGGTATTAGTGTCCCTGAACGCTTTGCACACCTCAAATTCTTCGAGTGTGTTCATATAACGTCCTTTACTGCAAAAGTGGAGGGGTTTTAAATTATACCCTGATTAACGAAAGAAAGTGACTGGTGGAGCGGCCGCGCGGCGACCGAGTTTGTAGTAAAAACAGTCCACTTTATAACCTCGTAGAAACGTAAAATACAGGGCGAGAAATGTCTAATGAACTGTATTTTAATCATCAATTAAAGACGTTTTTAACAAACTTTTCTAATTTTTAAAATCTCTTTTCAATAAATTTACATTGTGAGTTAAAGAAAAAAAAACACGAATTTGAATTAAAAAATTAGGGTTTATCGTTTTTATTACGTAAGAACTCAGAGGTTAAGCATCGGAAAAAAATTTCTTGTAGACAAATGGTAGTCCACCTTCTTTAGTACAATATATCAAAAATTGAGATTCCTACGATTAATATTAACGACGTTATTAATTTTTTCCGAATGTACTGTTAGCTCCGTTATTAATAATTTTTTTCATTGTGTTTTTTCACAATAAACATAACAAAATTGTATTCATCAATACAAAGTGGTATGTAACCTTCAAATATTACGAAATATAACCGCAATCAGTTAATATAGGAAAATTAGAACTAACATCGCTCAACGGCGCGCGATCGAGTCAAGGTACAGTAACAGCCCAAAGAAAGTGGTGCATACGCTCACGGCTCACACATTGACACATAGCCAACTTACTACGAGTCACCAATCTCTCATAAGTATATACTTAGTTATCTGTCTACTTATTTAATCTAATCTTCTACCTGGAGATCTGTCAAAAACGTACATCTGACCAGACTTTTGTGGTTTAGTTGAACTACATGCTTTTTATAACAGTCTTGAATGATTGTTTATTACTCTTTTGCGGTACGGTATTTATTGTTTTCTTGTTAATAAACTGTTTTTGTTTTGTGATCAGCTTTAATACTACTAATTGAAGTGCAATGTAATTACTGGGAAATTGTTAATGCCATTCAAATTTCTCAATAACTAATTATTTAACTATGAAATATAGTTTACAGTTTAAAACTACCGAGGAAAGCTCGGTCTACCAGATATTGCATAATTATAACAGTATTTTACTGTTATAATGTAATTGAAATGTAAAAAAAATTAGTAAATTACTTGTTATTAGCACTGACAAATAAATAATAAATACAGTACGGTACTTACAAGTATTGTAGTGTTCTTCAGCTTTTATGGAATCCGCTCATAAAATATGTGTATAAATCATAAAAATACACTATTAAAACACTCTATAAAAAACACTTATAGCTGTGAGTTAGTAGTCTTCAAACGAAAGTTCTCTGATACCCTCCATTGGATCGTCATCACTATTATCATCTTCTGAACAATTATCATCCTCGGAGCTACTGCTGTCTTCCACGGATATAATCATTTCCTCCACAGCTTCTTCCATTAGTCCTTCGTTATTCCATGCATCGATAATAACTTTTTTGGTGTGGTCCACTACTTGCTCCCACCTCTCAGCAGTAATTCGATTAAATCCGTCTTTAGTCAGTCGTTCAACTTCTTTTAAAGTAAACATTTTGTTGTTTTCGGCAACATACCCCTTAACCTGAGCCCATATAAGCTCAATGGCGTTAAAATGGCAATGGTAAGGTGGTAGCCTTATCACTTTGTGACCTCTGCTCTCTATCAATTCATCAACAAAATACCTTTTGTTCTGGGGCTTGTGCCATTTCACTAATTCCAAAAGTTCTGATTTTTTCAAGTCGGTTGTAGATTGAATATTTTTCCTATCCAGCCATGCAAGTA
Organism: Magicicada septendecula; assembly: GCA_034769895.1. Classification (NCBI taxonomy): domain Eukaryota; kingdom Metazoa; phylum Arthropoda; class Insecta; order Hemiptera; family Cicadidae; genus Magicicada; species Magicicada septendecula. Next base: position 330,378,539 of record CM068370.1, read on the forward strand.
TGTCAGCTTTTTTATCTTTGCTTGTGGGAGCTTTATCAATTTGCTTAGAATGGTAGGGAGCATTGTCCATGACTATTACTGCAGGCTCTTCTAGGTTATTTAGCAAAGTTTCAGAACACCAACCGAAGAATTTGTCGTGATCCATATCTTCATGGTAGTCACCGGTTTTTTTCGATTTAAATAGTAGAAGGGAATTTGGAACAAACCCTTTTGAAGAACCTGCATGACATATTATTAATCGTTCACCTTTCCCTATAGGTGTTAACATTGTCCCCTGAAGTGACTCATCAGTCCATCCTTGTTTCAAACAATGCCCAGCATTGACCCAGGTCTCATCGAGCCAAATTATATTATCGAAATTCTCGTCTTTGATTTGGCGAAGAAAACGACACCTCCAGGCAGCGACATCGCTTCTCTCCATAATCACTTTTCTGCCCGAAAATTTTCTCCACGTAAATCCTAAACCTTTTAGCACGTCTCTAAGCGAAGACAGACTGCCATTAAACAGCTCTTCATTTTCCAACGATGATAAAAGTTTTTTCAAAGTGGGATATTCTTTTCTTATGTAATATTGATATACATGTCTTCGTATAGCGTCTTCCTGAAAAGTGTCAAGTTTTGTCACAGTTTTCTCCCGTTTCCTCTGTTTGCCCGGAGTTGAAAGTTGGCTATTACTGTCATCTTGTATTTCTTTCATTTCTTTTTCCTTGCAAACTCGCAGAACTGTATTTTTATGTATTTTCAGAGCATCTGCAGTTCGCTGTATTGCATTATTAACCGGAATCAAAGGACCTTTGTTCGCCTTTTCTCTATCAAAATATTCCCGCACTTTGCACACAATTTCTCTTGACTGTCCTTTCATAGGTACGCCTCGGCCCGAAGTTTGTCTTTTCTTTGGAGTTCGAGTCCTAGGTCTTCCCCTATGTTTCCTTGGTTCAGCCTCGTTACGTTGCTCCATGCTCAGCCACCGAAGTATATTCACACAAAATAACTTAAAAACACGTCAATTTATAATGAAAGCACAAGAAACTAACACTTAAAATCAAGATAACCAACAACCGGACATCACTCAACCACCACATCAACTAAACTGAAAGCTGGAAATTTCCCTTACCCTTAGTGTGCGTATAACGGTTCAGTTTTCCTGGAAGCGTGTGCTATTTGTAGACATAAAGGAGAGGCCGATACGCTGTACGGGAATGACGGTAGCGCGCGAATAAAATGGGTCCAATAGGTTCTGACTGTACTTCCGCCGCAGAGCGCCACGCATTGCTCTCTGTGAAATTCACTTTATATATTAATCCATTGTAGTATTCCTATCACGTACAAGGTGTAAGTTGTATATGTCTTCTACATTTAGTTATCTAAAGAGAGCGTCACGCAAATCTCATTCGTGTACAACTTTTAACAACTGAGTTAACAGGACATTAGAAAAAAATTAATAACGTCGTTAATTTTAATCGTAGGAATCTCAATTTTTGATATATTGTACTAAAGAAGGTGGACTACCATTTGTCTACAAGAAATTTTTTTCCGATGCTTAACCTCTGAGTTCTTACGTAATAAAAACGATAAACCCTAATTTTTTAATTCAAATTCGTGTTTTTTTTTCTTTAACTCACAATGTAAATTTATTGAAGAGATTTTAAAAATTAGAAAAGTTTGTTAAAAACGTCTTTAATTGATGATTAAAATACAGTTCATTAGACATTTCTCGCCCTGTATTTTACGTTTCCACGAGGTTATAAAGTGGAATGTTTTTACTACAAACTCAGTCGCCGCGCGGCCGCTCCGCCAGTCACTTTCTTTCGTTAATCAGGGTATAGTTCTGAAATCGGTGTAACTATGATTTTCGTTAATAAGATGTTTGGCGAAACCTGATTTGATGGTATCATAGTTACGACAGATAGTGGGTGGTTTGTGTTCATTAAATCTTTTGAGAAAACCACGCCCCATCTGGCCCACATAGAAAGCGTCACAATCATTGCATGACAATTTGTAAATGCCCGTTTTATTCTCAATACAAGTAGGTTCTGCAAAACCTACTTGTATTGAGAATAAAACGGGCATTTACAAATTGTCATGCAATGATTGTGACGCTTTCTATGTGGGCCAGATGGGCCGTGGTTTTCTCAAAAGATTTAATGAACACAAACCACCCACTATCTGTCGTAACTATGATACCATCAAATCAAGTTTCGCCAAACATCTTATTAACGAAAATCATAGTTACACAGATTTCAGAACTAATTTAAAACCCCTCCACTTTTGCAGTAAAGGACGTTATATGAACACACTCGAAGAATTTGAGGTGTACAAAGCGTTCAGGGACACTAATACCAAGCCACACATTTTGAACAACCAGTTATTATTCAAGTATAATGTATTGTACGACACCGCGTTGAGATATTGAGATAACAAGAATCAGTTGCCGTTAATGCGCGGTGAGTCGCTGTGCAGTGTACACTGTTCGCCCGATGCGCGTATTCAAATTATGAATTAATATAGTTCGTTATTTTAATAATCCGGTATTTGTGGTCATCATGACATGGTTTTTAACGTTTGACAAACATATCTGATATGTGCTATAAATTTTATGCTTGACAATGGGACAAGAGTCTTGAAACATGTCGTAATAAGAAGAGACATCAAATACGAGAAGTCACAGACGGTTAGTATAATATATTTTTCATATATTTAACGGAAACGTGGCTTGGTACTAAAATAGGTTTATTCCTACTATAATATCATATACCTATTAAAAACATATATCATTTTTCTATTTCTTATTAAACATCTTTATTTTATCTCTAATATTCGTAATTCTAGTTGGTATTTATTAAATTATAATTTTATTACTATTTACTCTTATTATAACATTCATTCCAATTTCATATATTCTTTTCAGAACATATAACTGAATATTATTTTATATCATATAGGAATCGACCTCTATGTTGACTGGGTGAGTCGATAGTCCCAATGTTTTTGTTTACATTTTAAAACATATGTTTCATTTAATATTAAATTTGTATCTTTTCTCTTTTAAAATTTATTATCTCCCTATTATGTACTGTGTGCATTTTAACAGCAGTAAGATATATATATATATATATAATTTTCTATATACGTAACTCAAAGCTTCTTGCAGCAATTATATAATATTGTGATTTTGTTCAATAATGTTTCTTCTGCAAGTACAGTATTGCGTTTTTGTTGTTTCAGAAGAAATAAATTGCAGAACTTTACTTGCAGAAGAAACTGTAGTGAACAATATCACAATATGATATATATACATATATATATATATATATATTTTTTTTTTTTTTTTTGAAACAAGAATATATATTTTTATATGTTACTGTTTTTTTGTTTATAATGTTTCAACAGTTTTATAATGTACTGTCATCATCAGAATTATAAATATATATATATATATTATTAAATATATACATAATACAATATAAATGTTTGTATTTAATAACATAGTGTTACGACATCACAGAACAATCTACATGTTTGTCGAATGTGCCAGAAGAATCTCGATGTAACGCGTGTGGCGTACGTGCTTGTCGAAGCATTTTCGAGAGGTTTCTCGAAGGCGCCAGCCGTGCGGACTGTGTCAAGGCCACAGAGTTAATTATGTAGTTCACACGAGCGCTAAGACGCAATTAGGAACATTCTGGTTTGTGAGCACAGGTATAAATACATGGTGGCAGGGGCCTTAAGTTTCAGTATTAGTTGCGATATTACTCTGTGCGTCCAAGTGGTTAATAGTGAAGTGTTGTGTTTTATAATCAGGCAGTATATTATAATACAATTGTGTTTAATATTAGTGACATTTTATTGCGTGTGAACAATTTATATTTGATTTGTTGTAGTAGACTGTGTTGTTAATTACGAACTGTTTAACTGCGAAAATTAAAGCTGGTGATTAGTGACTTAATTGGTGTTTTGTACTTATTTTGTTTTCCACTGTACCTACGACGATCAAGTAGACCGCCGTAACAATATATTATTTCTAAAGATGACAGTAAAGAAGACTCTAAAACAATGCAAAATTAATAAAAAACATTCTTGCAATAAAATTAAAAAATATTATTAAAGACATGACACACACAGTTTATCCCCAAAATAACTGCACCAATTTCATTAATATTAGTTACACAGAAAAAGTGTTTATTCCTATGGCATTTTTGCTTACAGTTGTCACAAAATGAAAAATGTTTGTTGATGCATAACTTTAAAAAAATTTATTTTCGCTATCATCTGCCTTTAATTGCTAGGCTAAAAAATTTGACAATTGATTAGATACTTGAAGCTCGTTTTTCTTTAAATATACGTTTTGTTGTGGTGATGAATGTACAGAATACATAAAGCAGATGTTTATTGCAGAGATTCCAGGACACCAATGTAAAACTTGCTGATCCTATACAAAAATTGATTTGTGAATAGTAAAGAAACTGGCTCGGCCAAACATGCATGTAAATCTGGCAGGCATACAGTAGTAAATCTATACTACTAATAAAAAAGAGGTAAAGTTTGTTTCATTTTCTGGGCTAATATCAGAAACTATTGATATGATTATAACAATTCTTTACCCATCATTTTCCTTGAAGTTTGAAGATAGTTTTAGATGTAAATTTGAACTGGAAACTTTAACAGTTTTCAGAACTGATGCTTAAAACAGTCCCTGTCATGAAATTTCTTTGTTAATTTGCATGTACTGAAATTTTCAGCATGTGACAAACTTTCATTCTGTAAGAGATAGCAATGTTATATCAGTGAGTAAAATTTAGAGAAAATTCCAAATTTTATTTTCTTTTTTTTTAATAAAAGCATTCCGTTTGTTTTTGAGATATTGGCAGTTTTGTAAATAATTTTATAAACCTTTCCATAAGTTCTGTTTCTTAGTATCATTTACTATATGTCTTTGTGTATACTTCCCCTCCCACCTACCATCACTCTTTCCCTTTCACGCAAATGCATACTTTATTTTCTCTTTCTTTGTCAACATCAGTCTATAGGCTATCTGCTATCATGTCAGTTCAAATCTTTATGTATACTATGATTTCTTGTTGTCGCATTATATTGGCCCAAGCATGCATACCACTACATACCAAGCCAAGAATAGGCTTACACTGCTAACAGACCACGCCTCTCCCAGTGTCATCATTCTTATGCATGCCTACTAATTTTGCAGTTGCCACTTGACTTTCAATGGATACAGCAGTGTTAGTGATGTTTTCAATTTTGTTAATTTTTAATTACCACTTAAAGTGATGTTAGTAACATTTATAATTTTCTTAAACAGCACAATTTCATTGCTATTGCTACCGCAATATTTCATTTTCATGCTACTATTTTTATAGACTCGATAAGATCTGTACCTGAAAATTATCAAATTCTGCATATACTATTCTCCATATTATTTCTTTTCTTTCTTCATCTTTAATATCTCTGTTTTATCTGTTAAGACTTATTCATTAACTGGACTATTCATTTCACATTTGTTAAGTATTTGTTTTTAGATGGCTAATTTTAGTTTAATCTTTATAATAATAGTACAGATACTAGTTTCCTATAAAACTTGCTGCAATTGGCAGTGTAGCGAAGTGCATGGGTACCACTAGGTACTGGATATTTGGGATCATACAGCACAAAGCTCAAAGCAGTTGGTTTGAAGATTGGCACAGTAGGCATGAGTTTCAAACAAATTTCAGAAAACACATACAGAATGCTACCTAAACATTTACAGATAAACCCACACTAAATAACTACACTGTGAGTGTAGTTACTCAAATTCAAACTGTCACGAACGTGCTGCATATTGCCAATGGTTTAAGGATTTCATTAGTGCAACTGGAGAAGATATTTTTGATGTTATTTTTATATGATGAAGCTCAGTTTCATATATACAGCCATCCCAAAAAGCCAGACAGCTGTTTGTGGTCAGTGGATAGTCGCCATGAGATGTTGAAGCAGCCCTTATAGGACAAACAAATTTCTATTGATAAGCTGTATCATACAAAGGCTTCCAGGGGCTATTAGGCCATGGCCTATTGATAAACAAAAGATGCTGACCACGTCTTTTGGACAATTTACATTTGGCTCTCCCCACTCTTCTCCATGGGTCTAAGAATTGGACTTTTAACAAAATCCCAGATCTGTTTTCTATGTATTCAAGTGACAGTGGCCAAAATGAGATTTCCCAGGGATGTGGCAGCATATACTTTTCAAGATCGTAAAAGAAATGCACATGTATACCTGGCACTGAATATCATTAGTACACTCATCCAGTGTAACAGAAAAAAGCCTCATGCCATACTCTAACTACAAGACAATATCACTCAATTTATTGGTGCCATCAGTCCTATAAAACTAACACGTTTTGTAAAAAAATAAATAAACCATGTACAGACATGTAGGATGGCAGTAACTTCAAACATTTATTGCTTGTTAATTATTCTGAATATCATTCATAGATTTGTAAAAACTTGGTAGTTATCTTTGAGACAAGTATTATACTATATTGTGTACATTTCATGCCATTAATATGGAAATTAAATAATACAAAAATAGTAATTTTTAGAGTTTGTGAAAATTGGTAAAATGGTTAACCATTTTCTGTTTGCGTGATTCATATGAACAATATATTAAATTTTCGTAGTGCTCATTAACATTACTAACTTTCCACACCAAAACCTAATTTGTTCGATTTAACAATACGTTTTTTATGACTTCAATAAATGTAAATATTAAGAATATAACTTCATAAGAGTAGACATGAGGGTTACAGAAACAGTATTAATACACAAATCAACAGTAAAAAAAAAGTGGTGTCCATATAAAGCATTGTGATGTGGACATGTTTGTTGTATATTTTATATTAGACAAGCACTTCTGATAATCAATTATTTTCTAAATTGAAGGAGGAGGAAATTAAGATAACCTACTTTCTTCAGTGAATATAATCTATCTTCAGACGTACAAGTTACCTGTGTTTTTCACATGATGTTAAGATTGTTTAGGAAGACAGCATTGCAAAATATTTGGCCAGAAAAATAATCTTTAAACATAAAAAGTTTCTGCCATAGTATAATTGTAACAACAAGTATACACTATAATTTTATTCTGTTCATATAACAACTTTATTCAAAATATATTATTTATTATTCAGTTTTTCAGATCACTACAATATTTTATCAATGCATTTAAAACAGTGTCCTACTTAAGCATATGCACACACTAACTTTGAGGAATTTTTTTAGATGCATCCTATAGACATCTCAAAAAATTTTTTTTGAATCCAGCCTTCAAATACACAACTGATTCTACAAATAAGAAAACATATATATATATATATATTATAACATTGCCAAACCCTGATCATATTTGATATCAATAAGTATGTAAAAAATGCTAAGAAATAATATATTTTGATAAATAAATAATAACGAGAATGAAAGTAGTAATTATAATTAAGAGTGAAGGAGGAAGAATAGTAAACCAAAGGTGATTATTAAATAAGAAATACGAACTAGACTGACAGACAAATGACCTTGACCCAACCCCAGAGATTGGCCAGATATTAACCAAAATAAAGCGAGACAAGATGGAAGTGAAGGAGAAGAAAAATGAATTTAAATAATAGACCAAACCAACTGCAAAGAAAATAAAATGAACCAAGGTGATAAAACACAGACAAATAATGTAGAAGAGGGAAGGGGGAGATGATACCATCCAATATCATAAAGGAAACGGAACCGGTGATTAACCAATATAAAAAAGAAATGTTAATATTATCTATGTGACAAATATAACTCATAATTAATAAAAACCCATTAAATAAAAATACACTAACCCACGAATTAGTAGTATATGTAAGTAAGAAATCTAGAAAGAGACATGAACTCATTAGATACAAATAAAATTTGTAAAGATAGTGAGATAGTGAGAAATATAATGAAAATAATTAAGTGACAAAGAGAAATAATAGTAGGGTTTACCCACCAATAAACGTGTAAAATAAAAAGTGATAACACTGAAAGTGATGTGTGAAAAAGGATATTGTAAGCAATAGTATAATTAAAAAAGATAGTGATAGATAAGTAAACACTCAATAAATCAATGATGGACCAATGAAAGATTTAAGAGTGGAATTGTCAAAAATTATATATTTAAGGGTAATTAGAGATAGTGTTTAGATTAGAAATAGATAAAGAATACAATGTTATTCAGGGGAGAAAGCCCAGGTAAAATAAACTGTTTGTGTTAACATGGGATGTAGAAAAGTAGTAGTAAAGATTTAAGTAAGTAAATATATAGTTGGTAGATACCCTATGTTATGAGGGAAATTAAGTTAAATAAGTTTACAAGAAGTAATGATGTTTATTACTCAGAGTAGTAGCAAAGAAGGAAATTAATGTTAAAAACAACAGTTAATAATAACTTATAAAGAATTGTTTGTTTCAATTATGAAGAGGATATGGCTGGAGGGAACTTACAGTCCATAGGCCTAAGTGTTATATTTTAAGTATTAAGACATAAAAAATAATCCTGACATATGTTCAGAACAAAAACAAACTCAAGACATAACAACCACTAAACAATTATAACAACAGAACAAAAACTTTGTAATGAGATGAAATATAATTAGAATAATTTAAATAAAAATAATTAATGGCTACTAAGGCCTAGGAAATGTATAACTGTCAATGATAAAGAATTGCAAACTGTATAAAAACAACCAGGAGATTAAGAAATTCAAGGCAAGTAAATAGCCGAGAATAATTTATAAATCAGTTTAAAGAAAAAATATTAGAATAAGAACTTAGTTTAAAGGAGAAATGTAAATACCAAATATTAACAGATTTGTACAAACATTGATATTTCATAAAACCATACATTATGGGATACCAAATTAATCTTTGAAAGGAAATAATAACAGTGGTGATAATATTTAATATGTAGGGAAGAGGACAGAAGAATATAATCAATAAGAAGATATGCAGTTATTTTGAATAAAAATTCAAAATTTGATAACAATAGACTACTTCAGAATTAACCAATCGGGAGTAATTGGTTACTATGACAACAGTCGTTTGGTGTCTAATTACCGTTAGATTTCATTACTCGTTATATGACGCTTTCATTGAATAGACGCTAGTTTTAGAATGACCAAAATTGTCAATTAAAACATCAAAAATCTCAAAAGAAGTTACTAGCAAGTGAATCCCAAGAAGGAAGACGATGACTGGAACCATATTACTAATGTCGAGGCCGAATTAACGAAAAAAGAAAATAAAATCCTACCGATTAAATTGGAAAAGGTGTCCGAAGTCCCGAACCAATACAAATTAAAGACGATTGCAGCATAACCCATTAATACCAGATCGAATGAGCTCGTCCTGTCTACTGAAGTGATAAGTACCTATTAAATTACCCAAATTTCTAAATAAACTCACGTTAATTATTTCTCACTAAAGGTCGAAATCTCACTAAACTGAACATAATTACTTTCAAAGATTAAAAAGAATACTAAGTCACTGAAAATTTATAAATTGGCAAAGATAACCTGTTGTTAATTACCAATAACTTGTAAACACTTTTACTACACTACACTAAACAAATTATACCTACACAATATATTATTTAAGTTTAACTGATGTAAGGGTGTGTATTTTTATTGTTTTAAACATATGTAATCCTTTTAACGTAATCTCAAGAACCTGTGACAAACGAACACTAATATTTTGTGTATAATTTCCAACAGACGCCATTACTGAAAGTCTGTTTATCAGTTCAGATATCGATTTGTCAAACCCTGTAGAGTTGTCTCGAATATAACCGGAGCATTTGTAGTAGACAGGGAAATATAATTTGTATTAAATGAATAACTAATCATTAATAAAAAATATATAAGTATTGAGTGTAACCACGGTGTTATAATTTCTTTAGGAGGTGGACAATAATTTATGTACATTTTAGCAGACAAGTAGTGTTGACGACTAGCGATTACACAGCCCACGCAACGAACTACTGGTCACTACAGATGGCCTAGGCTGGCGGAAATATTTGAATTATTCAAACCGCCTGAGCAGTGCTGGTCATACACATTTGAATTTTATTTTAATTGTTTTAATAAAACAATTTGGCGCCACCGGGATTTTCACACCCCTAGTGAACAACAGGTAAGAACATCGAGACCTGGTTATTCGTACGTTCGCAACGGACGAAATCTGCGGAAGTTGCATGCCTTTGAACTACGGATAGAGAAGACACGTTACACCCATTACACACAAATTGTACATTATTTACATTTTACAGAGTAAAACGGTAGCCGGACACACGACTACTTTACAAATTGGCGACCAACCGCTGGAGCTAGAAGAAAGAGAGAAATACGAACTTCTAACGGCGAGAAATACGGTCGACAAATAAGTATTGAGAAAAAGTATAAAACGGTTCGCTACACCCTATTAAATAATTTAACATCAATAATAATTAACAGTACAGGTAAACCGTTATTATACAATATATATATATATATATATATATATATATATATACATATATGATAAAAAAAGTTTCTGATAATTTATATTATTCAACTGGCTATATCTGAGATTACATGGTACAAAATTAAAAGGAATACTAGAACTAAACAACGGGTTTTACTCAGTTAATTAATCTATAGCTTTTACTTCAGATACATTAATTAATGGTAGTAAACCTTCATATTTCATGAATTTTAACACAGCCATAAAACAGTAATCTGGAAATGTCTGTTTTTATTTCAAAATACCCCAGCTTTTTTTTAAGAATTAAGGGTGATTTCACTTCGAAGAAAACAAACACTATATTTGTGTATGCCACAGTTATTAGAAAATGAGTGCACCATCCCTGTAACATAAACGAAACTTACACACTACTGTTAGTTAGTAAGTTTGTTGTAAACTCATTATTTAATACAAAATATACTACAAAGTAAATACATTGATTTGGAAAATGTTTTACATTTAGTTAACATGTTTTGTTGTTAAGTTATGCTTATTTCCTATCTGAGTACTATATAAAGACTTGGAGAGAATAGTTCTATTCTTTCTCAACCATAAATTTGACTTTAACATTTTCTGTAATGGCACACTGACCCAACTTGAAATGAAGTGATTAACCTTTTCAATTCTGTTAGTTTTTCATAATTTGTGTTTAGTATACTGTTTAGATTCTTAAATTTTTCTAAACCTTTTTTACTATTTTTCTATACACTACATATTGTATCTAAAATAATAAAACATGTTAAGGAGGTTACCAGACACAGGAAAACAAGAAAAGTAATATTTAGAATCTATAACATATGCCACTGATATAGTAATAAAAAAACATACAGCCATATTAAGAAATACCAATATTATAATAAGAGAATTGTCTACAAATTGTAACAAGTGAGATAAGTGTGTGGGTAAAACAAGATATAGATTTGAAGTAAGGTTGAGAGAACATGAAAAAAGGTAAGGTGTCAAGATCACCAATTCATTGTATTGTATTATATTGCTAAGTATTCCACAGAAAAAAAAACAAATTTAAAAATTATATTGAAAATATATGAATAGTGAGGAATACAAAACACCTGCACAGAAAAGGAAAATGGCTATGTACTGACAGACATTAATGTACAATTTAATAATAAAGAAGTGTTTTATTATATGCTATAACCCTGCTAATCCAGAGTAACATGACTGACACCCAGTCCTGACTGACAAAAATCCGGATTAACCAGAAATGGCACAATAATATACATCTGACTACTTTCCAGTGTAGTGAGTGGTTAAAAGAAATAATAAAATTAAAATGAACATCTTTTTAACTATTTAAAACGTTGTAGACGCAGTAAAAGTTTAAATATCCAATACTTTAAACAGGAATCACACATAGAATCTTACACCTAAATGAAAAAGAAATTTACAATATATATTTACATAGCATAAAATATGTAAACAACTATAGCCAGCTTCACAGCATATGTTCTGCAGGCGCTTCAAGGTTATCAGTTCAATAGTAAGTTGATGTATCACCCTGTCTCTGAAAGTACGCACCAACTACTTCAGCACCTTGGCTGCTTGGCCCAAAATTTATTTCAGTAACATTGTTGTCCTCTGAACTGTTTTCTTTTGGGTTTCATGTACATACCTGCAATATTTCCTCCTCACTTGTCCCAAATCACAGTCAGTCAATAACAGACCCATGTTACTTTCTTCCACATCATTACAACCTTCATAGGCTACAAAAGTCTGCGTGTGTTTGCTATACTGTACACGCCCCCAAGATTCGTACATTCCACATCAGCATCTGCTACTCACATCTTTAATACTCCTTCAGTTGAAATGAATAAAGTCAGCCTTGTCATTTTTGGAGATGTTATCTTTTTCTTGGAAAATTGATTACCAAGAATTCCAGATTAGCAAGACTTCTCTGCATTTAAAAAAATAAGAGTAAGAAGTTAGTCATGCTCAACAATCACATGTTGAGAGTAAAGTAGGTGATGAAGCTGGGTGTAACTAACCAAGGTGAACAGACAGAGACGAAGCTTCGTAAAGCATCAAGTAGGAAATTTGTGGTGGGAGTGGCCAACTGGAACTGAACAAAAAAGAAAGCTACTACAGGTAGCCTGCACAGATTTAAATGGTCATGCATTAATGTTTAATGTTGATGACATGTCACGTTTCTGTGTGCGCATGTGTGTGTGTGTGTGTGTGTGTGTTTGTGTGTGTGTGATGACACCAATACGAGACACCAAAGCGTATGAAGCAAGTACAGGTAACAGTTCTCTAACAAGTATTGGAATTGGAAGTAACAAGTAATGACAAGAATTGGAAGTGGTTAATGTAGTTTTCAAAAAATCAAATTAATGGTTGGATATTCATAGAAGTCACTTCCACCAGTAATAGTTTGTGAAAACTTTGTATAAACATGTTCACTTCTGTACTACAAAAGAATTAGTATGTAATAGAAGAGAGGCTATGTACCATTATACGATTTTAATGAGATGTAAACAAGTAAATATACAGACATTGTAACGTACCAAATTGGCAGTTACACAGAATAACTATCTATTACGTCAAGTACAGGGAGATCATGAAAATATGTCAAAGTGTATAAAATAAGGAACAGGAGAATATAGACAAGTGTGTATATACGAATGTATATTATCGAAACAACCCAACAAAGAAGAAGGAAAAATAATATGGATATCATTGAGTACAAAAGAGAGAGAAAATGACAGCGAGCCAATATAATATGTTAGAATCCAGGCCCAATAGGTCCAAAATAGTGAGGGGACATGACAAAAATAATCATTATAATGAAGAGGAGCCAACAGATCCCGAATAGTGAGGGAAAACAACGAAAATAACTATTAAAATGAAGAGGAGACAACTCAAGTACAACCACAATGAAGATAAAACAAACAAATTTGTTTATCAGTATAAAATACTATGGAACAATGAATACCATGAATAAAAATATTGAAGAATATGACAAGACTAAGGGAACATTGATTATCACAAGTAATGTATAACCCAGGAGAACACTGATAGTGAACAACAATTAACCAGAAGAAGAAAGGAAGAAGAAGAGCAAAGGAAACATATCATGAAGAGTGAAGATAATGTATGTACAAGACATCAACACTCACAAGGTATACAAGGAACTATATTAATGACCGGAAGAAGTGTAATGATTATTCGAAGATCAACTACAAAGAAACCAGTGTTTAGCATAATTGAGTAATCGCAAACAATAACAGTGAAAACTTAATATAAGTGTGACAACCTGTAATATGATAACCATTTTTACCCCAATTAAACACCACAGACAATACAAGTGAAAGTGTTTATAACAGAGGAAAATGAGTAACCATTATAAGTGAAAGAATCCAAGATTAACTAGTTTAAATGCACAGACAATTAGTGTGACCAGTTTAATCAAGATTGTAACACAACATAGATAATCATTAAGACCACCAAAAGAAATATGAGATAGAACAGTAAATTAATTGTTCATAGGGACTGATAATAAAAGCTTTGTAAGCCTTAAAATGAAATGTGACTGAATGCCACAGCAAGACAAAACAAAACATAAATAAATTCCAAATAGTAGCAAATAAGCTAGTTTGTTAGGTATAAAACAATCAATGTACCAAAAACTAGGTACAACCCAACCAGAAATGTAATATTATTAGACTAAGAATACTTGTGTCATTGTTTCAACAAATAGTGTAAACATGTGTATTACTTAATAATTAAACCATTGTAGTAGAATGCCATAATGAAATGGTAATAGTAGAGTCAAATACGGCATAAGAATATGTTGAACATTGTTGCCAGACAACTGACACATAACCTCATAGAAAGGGCACCTATAACATAAAATCATGTATATTAGTTAAACCAAGCAACTATCAACAATTGTTTCAAACAAAGACTAATTATGAATAGTAATGCAAACCAATAAATAACATATGTACTGAAATACACAGCAAATGAATCAGATTGAATATGATATCATAAAGCCAAAAGAACAGAAACCCAATGTGACAAGATAGTTAATCAAAATACACTATCAAAACTTATCAAAAGATTAAGAAAAATATTACCATTAGTTAGAGAAATGTCTGATACTGCTATGAGAACACCTCACAAATGTAATAGTAGTAGTTTAGTAATTGAAATATTAGAAACTAACTAACTACCATTGTAAAACCAGATGTAAACAAACACTATACTAAGAATTGGAGAGCTTTCAGATAATGAAAAGTTGATAAATACATTAAACCAACAAGGTACAACAATTGTACACTATTCTAATTAATAACATTATATACCTTGTATGATAAAATGATTAAAAAAGTGACAAATTAGAGAAATGAGAACACAAGGTATTTTTGATAATACCATAAGTATATAAAAAATAACATTTTTGCAAAATAAAATGTGAACAAATGTAAACAAATGTATATACTAGTGTTAGGATGTCAAACAAATGTAATTAGGTAAGGAATAATAGCGTTACATGTAATTATAAATAATCGAATGTGGTCACTAGGGACGCCATTACCAGATATTGTTTAAATTGTCATTACAACTATTTTAAGTACTAAAACGAAAGAGAAATGGACTCGAGACGTTTAGTAGTAAGTATTATAGTGTAATTGTAACAAAATATGGTGAAACAAACTTATTTATATTAAGAATCACCATATGAGTTTGTGAAATGGCTAAGTGAGTTAATAATGAACGGATTCAATCCTTGTTTAGACTTAAAATAAAGCCACAAGTGTCCGCGATTTAATGCCACTAACCATTCGACGATACGACAATTGGTAAAAAAGTTATGACAATTATAAACTTTTCAGTCATTTTGTGTATCGATGCATACGTCACTCGTAGCCTCGAACCCACGCTATAAATTGTAAAAAATTAAAAGTTTTATTTAACCAAAGTGTTTTGGGGTTGAGAGTTTGACCTCTTGAACCAATCAAATGGCTTAAAATAACCAGACAAGAAGGAAACGCTCTGGTGAAGGAATCATTCATTCTGTATCATTCAACACGCAAGGTTCACGCAAGAAGTCGTCAAAATTATTTCAAAATGTGCGCGTCACTAGCATTAGTAAGCCTACATACACTAACCTATAAACAACAATATACTACCGAGTGTCCAGTGCACTAAGTGAACAGTGAAAATAACTCGACCAGTGTATAATAAAGGTCGTGTTTTGTGTTTTTAAATCAGGGAGTACTATATTTTAATTATTTTAACGAAATGAATTAAAATAATAACCTTCGTTAGTAAACGAACGATATTGTTTTGGACTGCACTAGTCAAAAGTACTAAAGTGCTTAAATTATGATGAAAAATTATCAGAACTGAATAAATGAATCATAGCGCAATAATTAATTTAAAAAATAAATATTTTACCATTTAATAATAACTGAAAAGATTGGAATTAATTTAAATACCGATCACCAATGTATAACATATAGTCGCTCATTTGACTAAACGTTTTGAATTAACGAATAATTGTTTTATTGCACAAATATTCTACATAACTGATAATTATACGTCAGATGACTTATGAATAAAATGTTTATGTTCATAATATTAAGAGTTTAATAAGTAATATACTTATTCAAAATAATTACTTACGTTTGCTAGGTAACTAACCTAGAACTGACGATTATAATTTTCTCACCAAGTAAGAATTCTGTTCTCAAATAATTTTAATTAAATGAAAGCTATAAACAAGAGTTTTTTTTCTATAAATTTTTTCTCTTGCCAGTACATGATTTTAATAGTTGATGAATAAATAATAATAATATTTTTAAAAGTGCAAGCACAGAGCACGTGTTTTGATCACAACTGCTGTGTGCGTTAGCCTAGCGTACAATAGTACGATATATCGGTTATGGTACCGAATTTTATAATTTTAAATCTTTGTTTGTTTTTATAGTAATACATTATTAAATATTGTTAAATGAAATCACATCTTGTAATCTGGTATCATGTATCTTCCAAGAACTCACTAATTTGGTAATATAACTGAATAAAGTGGACATAACCTCGTTCACCAAAGACATTATACCATACATCAGTGTTACCAGCCTTGAGGTACACAGATCTCAGGAATTGTTTAAAGTAATTATTGTTTGTAAAGATATTATTGATTGTTTTTTAAAAGAGTTCATTGCATTTAATAATTGTTAATAAACCCCAATTTATTTACCAGTGGAACAGAGTTTTTGATTTTTTTATAATAAATAAAGTAGTTTAATTTTTCATGAACAGTTCTAACATAAGGTGGCGGTAGGATTTGAATGACCAATATCATTCAAATTGCAGTTAAACTTTTAATTGATTTTGTTGTATATGTGCATTATTTATTATATTCAAACGGAATATCCATGTATGTATATTCAGTGTTCTTGCAGTAGAAGAAGTCACCAACGAGATTAGTGAAGACATTCACATATGGTAAGTGGGGAGGCTGACAGTGAAGTGATAAATACTCTTTTAAACGACAAACCTTAAACGTGAACACTCGCAATAATTTTATTAATAATCACCCATATAATAACATTAATAATAATAATAATTTAAATCTTATCGTTGTAAGTTCTGTTACAACGTGGCGCCCAACGTCTGAGCGCGAATTAGGACGAAACCACTTAACAGTTTAATTAATTAAACAAAAAAATTTCACAACCTAATTCGACAGTAAGACAGCAAGTGCATTACCAAGATAACAAGATGTACAGGAGGTCGACTTCGAAGAAACGAGCGGCAGAGGCAGAGAGGGAGGCCAGATTAGAGGAAAAAGAAGCGACATCAGCAGAGGATGTTGAAGAGATATTGTTAGAAATTGAAGATAGGCAATCTGAACCGGCGGAGGAGGTTCAGCAACCGGAAGATGAACCGGAAGTCATACCGCAGGAAATACAACCAGAGATGAGACCACCTGAAAAACCAGAGCAACCAGGAGGCACAGATATTATGCAAGAGATGTTCAAGCGAATGATGGAGAAATTGGATGAAAACAGTCGATCCACAGACCAGAAAATAGAAACAATAAACAAGAAAATGGATACAACCAGTCAATCCACAAACCAAAAAATAGAATCTCTGAAGGAAGACTTGAATAGTAAAATAAATGAAACCAGTCAATCCATAAACAAGAAGACTGAAGAATTATTGGAGAAAAAGATGGAAATAATGAAAGAAATTTGTCTGCCGAGTTGGGAATAAAAATTGATGAGACCAACAAGAAGATTGATGAAATAAATGAGAAAATTAATAGAGATATCGAGTTAATGAAGAATGATAATGAGAAGATATGGCAACAAATGGCCGACAATAATTACAGAGCTGAAGAAATTGCCAAAAATACGGTAGAAAAAATCGACAAAAAACTGGAAGAGAACCTAGAAGCGACGGAGGAGAGGATTGCGATACTAGCAACGGAAATCCATGAAGAGGTGTCCGACATACAGAGAGAAGGTGAAAAGAACAAACAAAAAATTATACAAACAGAAACAGATATCAACCACCGGATCGACAGTATTGAGGAAATCCACAGTAACCAGGTAGGAGTCATGGAACGAAAGCAGACAGAAATGATGGCCACACAAACCACACTGGGGGAGAGATGCGAGGAAATTTCAATCAAAGTGGATGCAGTCAAACATCAGGTAACCAATGACCGAGATCAATTGACTGAGCGCCAACAAAGGGGATTCAGTGACATCCGAGATGAAATGAACCGCCTGCGAGCATTCCCGAATGTTTTATCCGGATTAACACACCTGGATGGTAGGGAACAAATAGATTTCCGCGCCTACGTAAAAAATCCACTTGAATTTCTAGAGAGGGTGGAGGAGATACTTAGTAGAAACAGAGAAAATCGATGGTCCGTGATAAAGGGAATGTTGGATGAATCTTTTCGTAACACATTCGACAACTGGTGGACAGCGACCCGGCACGAAGTAGAAAACTATGCTGCGTTTAAGGTAGCATTTAAGTTAAAATATTGGTCTGACTCTACACAAAACATTATCAGAGACGACATCACCAACGGCAAGTATGATCCGAATGGCAGACAGTCGATGACTACCTACTTTTTGGGGAAGATCTGCTTGGCCAGAAATCTGGAACCGGCCATACCAGAGGAGTGTTTAGTTACAAAACTGGCTTACCATTTCAGCCAGGGAGTGTCACAGGGTAGACTTAACTCGCAGATTAAAACCATACAAGGCATGTGCACTCTGTTAGAAAGTCACGAGAGAGAACGGTACTATCAGAGGAACCGCCAGGGTCCCGGACAGACATATGATTGGGGCGGACCAGGAAACGTTAATCCCACCAATAATAGTGACAGGAATAATTATGGGAGAAATTTCAACAACCCTCCACGTTTTAATAATCACCAGGGACCAAGACAGAATGGAGGTGGTAACCACAATGACCATGTAGACCGAGGGAATACAAATAATCCTAGGCCAAATGGATATCAGAGGGACAATAATTATCAACGAGGTAATAATTATTACCGACCTTATAATAACCAACCTCCAAATAACCAGTATCGACAGAGCAATGGAAACAATAACAACAACCAGTTTCGAAGAGTGCATTACTCATGCCAGCAGAGGGGGAGGTAGGAGAACATATTACCAAGGTCGAAGAAGTTTCCCTAATAACCATAACAATCAAAATCACAGTGACGGAGAGGATCGAGAATCTGGTTACCGATCGAATAGAAGTAATAACAGCGAAGATAACCGACGAACTACTCGAACTACTGAAATATACCACAATGGGAATGGGCAAGGATCCCAGGAGCCGAACGCTAACCAAAACGGTAGTCACAATGAGAATTCTAGTGGTGCATTGCCACATAATCGAGCGAGTAGCGATGGAGAACCTCGAATATATCGGATAAACCATATCCTGGCGGAGGACAGCCCAGAACCTAATACTGGTCCCAACAATGAGGATGAAGAGGATGATCCACGCAACTACGACGCCAGGTTATGGCCCAAACAAGTAGTGAGATGGTGATACCATGAAAAAAAAAATGTTAATACGGAACATTGAGATATGGGACGGATTATCTTGATAACGAATAATGCTAACATGAACAACACATGAAACGGTATATTGAAAATTAAATTGTGAAGAAAGAGTGAAATATTGCGATGAAGACTATTTGTTATTTATACTAAATAAGAAGTGAATATATAACTGTGAGAATAGATGTTGACTATATTGTAATTTTGTAATATAAAAATGTGTTCTAAAAAAATTATGTAAAGGATGAAGAAAATTGTATTTACCCGTACTACTTAAAAGAAAAAAAAGTAACTATACGAGATCGACAAACAACATCTTTGGCACAAAATATAATTCCAAGAGCCAAGTCAACATGTAAAATAACAACTCACCCGTACAGATAAAAGAGGAGACGATGGACGAGATGATATACAGAACGAGCAGAAAATAAGAAGTTGGAGGAACGAAAGCAAATAAATATCATTAATGCAGATAACAGATGACACACAACCATGAGGTGAGACACTAGAAGAGAGCCTATATCAAATGGGTTATATTTCATTTGACATCATGAGAATATATTCATGAATTATATCCAGAGAAGTGAATCCTGAAAAACAAGAAGATTATGAAATGACGTTTAATGTAATACCAAGAGAAAAGATTAATGGATAACAAAGAAGAATGAAAAAATAATACATTAACGAAGATGATCATGAGAGTATACCAGTGATGAAATGTAAACAAACTATCCCTGTAAAATGTGAAGAATTTAGTTAAGTTGAATCAAGAAGAAGAGAATATAACAATGTATAAACCGCAAATGCGTGAGATGATCCCAAGGATATTTATTATTTGTCGAAAGAACGACCACTTTATATTTTGAATTAATTTGAGATGAATTGACTGATGAAAAATGCCAGCAATCATTTATATTATTGACAGAGATGATGTGCCTCTGTATTTATTGATGTTAGTATGGCCAGTGGAGTTGTATGCCAAAGTGAGCCACTCTGAACTGCCCCAGCTAAACTTATGTTAGGGAATTAGGGAACTAAATAAACAAGGGAGATAATTACATAGAAAAGAAATAATTATGATTCAAACAGAAGAAAGTGAAGGGATATATAAAAAAGCATAAGAGTCGACATGGAAATGTACAACAATTGATGAATTCTTCAATAAAAAATAAATATACTAATTCAGAATTAATCAATTCTTATAGGAAGGCATATGTAACGTACCAAATTGGCAGTTACATAGAATAACTATCTATTACGTCAAGTAAAGAGAGATCATGAAAATATGTCAAAGTGTATAAAATAAGGAACAGGAGAATATAGACAAAGTGTGTATATACGAACGTATATTATCGAAACAACCCAACAAAGAAGAAGGAAAAATAATATGGATATCATCGAGTACAAAAGAGAGAGAAAATGACAGCGAGCCAATATAATATGTTAGAATCCAGGCCCAATAGGTCCAAAATAGTGAGGGGACATGACAAAAATAATCATTATAATGAAGTGGAGCCAACAGATCCCTAATAGTGAGGGAAAACAACGAAAATAACTATTAAAATGAAGAGGAGACAACTCAAGTACAACCACAATGAAGATAAAACAAACAAATTTGTTTATCAGTATAAAATACTATGGAACAATGAATACCATGAATAAAAATATTGAAGAATATGACAAGACTAAGGGAACATTGATTATCACAAGTAATGTATAACCCAGGAGAACACCGATAGTGAACAACAATTAACCAGAAGAAGAAAGGAAGAAGAAGAGCAAAGGAAACATATCATGAAGAGTGAAGATAATGTATGTACAAGACATCAACACTCACAAGGTATACAAGGAACTATATTAATGACCGGAAGAAGTGTAATGATTATTCGAAGATCAACTACAAAGAAACCAGTGTTTAGCATAATTGAGTAATCACAAACAATAACAGTGAAAACTTAATATAAGTGTGACAACCTGTAATATGATAACCATTTTTACCCCAATTAAACACCACAGACAATACAAGTGAAAGTGTTTATAACAGAGGAAAATGAGTAACCATTATAAGTGAAAGATCCAAGATTAACTAGTTTAAATGCACAGACAATTAGTGTGACCAGTTTAATCAAGATTGTAACACAACATAGATAATCATTAAGACCACCAAAAGAAATATGAGATAGAACAGTAAATTAATTGTTCATAGGGACTGACAATAAAAGCTTTGTAAGCCTTAAAATGAAATGTGACTGAATGCCACAGCAAGACAAAACAAAACATAAATAAATTCCAGAACAAATAGTAGCAAATAAGCTAGTTTGTTATAATTATTTGTAATTGGTTATTGGTTGTAAATTGGTTTGGTTTGTTATTGGTTGTAAATTATAATTATTTGAAACAGATCAACACAAATGCTGTCTTCTAATAGAGGAAGAGCTACAAAAAAATTAACAATGTTGTTTTTGCCCTGACACAATTTATTTTATAGTTTAGTAGAGCTATTTCTTTTGTTTCTCTTTTCCGTGCAGCCCCCTCTAAATTGTTCCCAACCTTCTTTCAAGTGTTTCTAATATTGCTGGAATAATGAGGAATATTAATCCTATGACTCTGTTTGAGGAGTATTTTTGTCAGTTCACAAAATGGCACCCCCTATTACCCAATCTGTACTTCCATTGATGCCCACCCATTTACATATTTACAATATCCTGGTTACAGTGCTCTATGCTCCCCTATGATTGTGGATGCCATCGTCTTCCATGTACTACTATAAAATCTGGCCATATATCTGAAAATTCCTGGATGACAGTTGTGTATTCACAGCCATTGTCATTTTGCAAAATGTGAGGTGCACCAAAATCCAAAAACACATTCAGGAATTTGAATGTATAGCTTCAGCATAATTTGTTGTACGCTCTTGGTAGTTCATTAGCCCTTTCGCTGCTCATTAATTTTTTAACTAATCCTTGAAAAGTTGTATTTTCAGCCAAAAACACAAATACAATTTATATTGTTGATATTTATTTATTATGTAAGTAAGTAATGACTGTATAAAAATACAGGATTTTGTAAACGATTTCTAAACTCTCTAGGAATGTAATTATTTAAATGTATTGTGCGGCAACGAGGCAAACATCTGCTCTCGGGACCAGCCGAGATGTGACGAGCTTACAGGGAGCCAGTCAGGGATCAGCAGCACTCTGATAGGCTCATGGCACACCAACCTGTCAGGGCATAAAAAGAGCACCACTAGAATTTTTGGCGCACTCCATCGCCACTGCATCGGACCATGCGGAGCCACCCGGAAGGTACAGGAAGGAGAGAAGAATGCACATTCGTCGCTTTCTTGCCCTGTGACAAACCAGCGACTGAACATACGGCAGCGGCTCTACATACCGATGGAGGACATTTACAACTAACCCATCTATAAGTTCTTATGGGACACTGTGTTCATAGGGATTACACGATTATAACAAATACACCCACTGACAAGAGCAACTTCAACAAGTAAGTGCCAAATGGTTTGGTACCGTTTTGTAGATTTTTGACCATATGGGTATGTAGAGCAGTACAAAACAATCTACTCCCCCCCCCATGTTTCTGTTGTATAATAACTGAACATTGGGTTTTATTGCCTTTCATGTTTTTTTTTTTTTGACTTTACATCAACCTTGGTTACAACAGCATAACCCACTGTTGAAATCATATTGTTACATAATGCTGAAAAAGTTTTACATAATACGGAACGTTCTACAAGTATCTCGACTAGATCCCAGCTGTAATATGTTCGTACATATTGCTGCTACTTTGCGATGAAAGACAATTACGCACCAACTATCGAGTCTATACCAGACCATACCGGTCAGTGCAGTGTGTTCAACGACACTGTTTCTAGTGGATTCTTGAGAGTGCCTGTTTGTTTAACAAGACATCCAAAGTGACAGTTTATTCTCGAATATCGGTGGGGTATAAATATAGGCATTCAGCGACGGTCAATTCAGTTTAAGTAGCAATTTATTCCAGTTTGGTTCTAAATATTTTGGTGAAGTGTTGTATTTTATAATTATGCAGGACTCTATTAGTTGACATTTTTATTGCATGTGAACAATTTTTATTTGATTTGTTGTAAGAGACTATCTTGTTGATTACAAACTGTTTGTGATAATTAAAGCTGCTGATTAGTGACTTAATTGGTGTCTTGTATTTTGTTTCCACTGCACCATACGACGATCAGTAGACCATCGTAACAATATTAACCCTACCTGTCTTGCCATGGACAAGCAAGCATTTTGTGTTCATCTAACAAAATATCTGGTAAATCACCTTTCTTTTTCTTCAAGTATTTCATTTCATGTGGCAATTTTTTACAGTTAGGACGAACTGTACCACACGCACCAAAGCTCCTATTGTTTAACTCTTAAAAACTAGTTCACACTTGAATAAAAATTGTCCATGTAAACAACATGTTCTCTGTTTTCTACACCTCCCAATAATTTATTTACAATTCTTTGTGCTAAACCTTCATCCTTACATTCTTGTTGTACCTATCGTCCTGTATATACTGAGAATCGTAAAAGGTACCCAGTGTCAGAATGACACAGTGACCCCAGATCTTTATTCCCCATTTTGTTGAAGGCTTGGAAGGTAAATATTGTTTGAAAGATAGTCTACCCTTAAATTTTTCCATTGTTTCATCAACATACAAAGCCTGACCACGTTCACATAGTTGTGAATAAGTGTCTTTTGTCATATCAATAATTGGCCTAATTTTATACAATGGGTCGTAACCAATATTTTGTTTTTTTGACTTGATTTTCGTTATTATTAAAATTTAAAAATGATTTAATAACAGTCTACTTACTTGTTGTAAAAAGTTCTCTAAGTCCTGGATTTCTTGTGAGCTAGAAAGCATTCTGAAAGTATGAAGGTATTTTTAGTTTATTTTATATTATTTTGAATGTTCATCATTATTTTAAATTTTGCATTCAGTTTATATTTAGTTCAGTTAATTTTATATTTTGCATTCATGATTGTATTTAGTTTTTAAAGACACCTGACCTTCCCTTGCCTCATGCACACACTCTCCCCCCTCACCATCCCAACACAGATGTTCCAGATACGCCCTAAACAGATGTCCACCACCTACACTCCACTAACATCCTGTGTTCAGTAATTTCATTCACTCGCTCTTTGACAATGGCTTAAGTTAGTCGAAACAGCTGTCAGAGTTAATTAAAAAAAATTTGTGAAACTTACCAAGTGTCTTTATATATTTTATAAAACCTTTGTATTAATATGTTTCACCAAGTGCCCAACGAGTCATCAATTAATATCGTGAAGGTATTTTGCTTTTGTAACATAACCCCATTCCTATCTCAGATGCAACAAATGCTTTGATGTCATTAGAAGAGACATCTACCCACTTTCTTACCCTAGAATGAGGTGGAAAGTCTACAATCTTATCCACACACAGGCTAAAATATAAATTTGTCTGTTCAGCTACAAAGTCAAATATATTTACGGAAAAAACTTGTAGAAAACATCACCTGGTTCAAGTCCACTACAGTTTTTTTTTGTTTCTGTAACTAACAACATTTGGAACAGAATTAGGTTTTATAGTATTCTCCATGAAAAGATCGCTTACTTTATTCCACTGTAGAATACATTCTGACTTATCTGTGAAGACAAAAGTTGAGTTGTTTGACATCTTGTCCAGTTCAGAATCACTTACGTCAGAACCGCTGTATCTGTTATTATCACTGTCACTGTCACTGTCAAATGAATCCTTATCGCCCAAAAGAAAATCTGGGTCATCTACAATAGCCGCTATTTCATTATCACTAAGAGCAGCACAAGACATTTTCACTTTTTACTTAGAAACGAAAACAAATGCAAAAACCTCAACACATGAGAGCGTGCAAACTAAGAAGGCAGAACGTACCAAAATTACCGAAACACTAACAGTGATAATTATGGAACAGACAAAATTATGTTTTGCAATTAAGTGAACAGAATGAATCATAGAAAAAAACAGTTACAAACAAACAAATACTACAGACATAAAAACACTTAACCAGCGTAAACACAACACACTATAAACATGCTTCATGTTAGTCAGTTGGTGCACAAAATCAGCTGTCAGAGGTCAAAGTTTCAGGGCCGCCACTAGAGTGCACCACTATATTATGTGTAAAAACCATCGTATTAGTTCATAGTTAACTAAAGTCAAATAAACCAGGGAAAGGAAACTTTATTTGGACTATGTGGACTAAAGTCAAATTACGCAGGCACGGGTATGAAGTCTTGGTTCAACTAAAGTCGAATAAAGCAGTGAAAGGGTTAACCATATGTAGTCTCCACAGAGTCAATTGAAAACCAACTAAATCAACTTGGCCTTGAAGACTAAAATCTTTGGAATAATTGATATTACAATATTCAGATTTCTTCATATTGCATTCTACAAAGCAATACAAAAATTTCGGCTGGTCAAGGAATGTAAAATTCATTTTTCCAAACAAACAGCATTTTGTCTCTGCCACCATATCCAGTGGTGTGGTGATGCTGAAGAAGTGTGTCAAAATATTCAACAGGAATTATTACTATAACAGTATCATCACTACACTTTCATAAATTGAAACCATTTTCATGTCCCTCCTTTCATATTTTCTAGTTAATCCATATTGCCTCCTTGTCTTCTTGTTGGGATCATTTGAATACAAAATTCCATATGTGGTGTCTTGTATGACTGTAATAGTCCATGGGATTTTTAACCACTTAGTCATTCTAACCACTTCGTATTTTTTCATTTTTTCATTAAAGCTTACTTTCACATTATAAAGTTTGCCTTGAAGGTCACTTCCACTGCATTATTTCAACTGTACTTTAACAGAGTTCTAAAACAACCTACTTTAACTTGTTCAATTACAATGACCACGCACAAGATGAAATAAAAATTCAAGATATCACAACAGATAATGCTATATCAAACACAAATACACAGAGACAATTAAATTGCTACTTTATTAACCATTTGGGGACCTAAGTCCGATACATCGGACGTCTTCGTTTTGTCGAAAAGGACTGATGTCCAATATATTGAATGGCATTTAAAACTGCCACTGTTTTTACAGGAATTGTTTGTGAGTGTTGCCAACGTGTTAGATGGTAAACAAGCATTTGTTAGTTTACAATCCAATCACAAGATAGCATAATTTCCTTTTTTTATAAGTTACATGATATTGAAGTGGCAGTGTACTTGTATTGTTTTTTGTTACTGGCATTTGTTAGTTATGTTTACACTGTTTTTCAAATTTTAAGTGATCTTGTTAAAATAACTGTGTACTAATTTTAAAAAGTTGATTTAAACTTTGGTGTTGTGCAAGTGATTACATTCTGCACGTATAGTACATACATTTAAGCTATCTTTTCTTCAGTTCTAGACAGTATTCATTCTTACACATAGACTAATATATAATCATATAATAAGATATATATATATAATCATATAACAGACTAATATATAAGGAAATCAACTATATCAGTTTGGAGTGCCAGAGACTTTTTTTGTAAGGAGTGAGTTGAATACAACTCTATTGCTTAAACAGCACATTACTGTATTCATATTTTTTATTTAGAAAAGTAATTAATAGACTATATTATATTATACTCTGTACCCCCAAAATATACCTTTAAAAAACACCATTTGTACCCAAGAACCCCATTTGCTTCATATGTGAAAGATGAAGAAAATCACAGCCACTACAAAAACGGCTTGGGTCTTTTAACAAGTACCAGTCTAAAAATGCCGGTCCTCAAAGGGTTAAATTAAAGAAAAAGGGTGGAGAGGAACTCCTTTCTCCTGTTTATGATCATGCATGTTTCACCAGGTTTGTGCTGTTTTCAATATGTCTGAATCAGAGAAGGCTTATTCAACTAAGGAAAAAGCCTGGATGGAACCACTCTGTTTGAGCATACTACAGTAATTTTTTAACTAGCCTACAGCTGTATCGGGCTCAATACAACAGTAACCCTAAAAGTTATCTAGCCTAATTAGAAAATGCTAGTTCAGTTTCAAATTAGTTTGGCTCAGTGCAAAATGACAACACGCTTTGCAATAAGTGATATTTTTCAATTCACCTATGAGATCTACAACAAACTCACATATACTTGTTTCCATTATGCCTGTGACACCGATTACTTCATGCAATTTAAAATTGAATTGTTATTAATTAATAGTTACTATTATAATTATTAGCGGGGGTCTTACAGTCTATGCTGCATCCCACATTTCAATCACCATTTCTCCCTATCCTTCCAGTCATCATCTTCAATAGCTCAATCTCTCATGTTTTTCCTAATTCCTGTTATCCATTATATTGTCAGTCTTCTTTTTCTTCTCCTGTTTTGAGGTGGTGTAAGTCAATGCTTTCTTTGGCCATCGCTTCTCCTCCATCCTCATTATGTGACCATACCATAGCAACTGTCTGGTTTCTTTTCTGGTAATTAATAATTACCTATGTTTTAACATATGCCTTGACAAACTACACTTAACTGAAAATGATTTCTTGCATATATCACACTGAAACTGCTTTTCACTACAGTGCGTTAGTTTATGTATAGACAGATCACTAGATCTTTTAAAGCCTTTATTACATATTTCACAACGAAAATTCCTAACATCACTATGGGTTAACTTATGTGCCCACAAATGACTTGACCTCATGAAGGTTTTGTTACAGATACTGCACTTGAAATTCCTTACACCACTGTGGATTAATTTATGTGCTGATAATTCATATGATCGTTTAAATGCTTTGTGGCAGACATCACACTTAAATTTCTTCACATTACTATGGGTTAACTTATGTGCTGATAAATAACTTGCCCGAATGAAAGCTTTGTTGCAGACATCACATTTGAAATTCTTTGTGTCATCATGAACTAACCGTGTTTCTGCATGGTCCAACCAAATATTTTCATTGTTACGTTTATTTTTCCATGATTTCTTTGCACTGTTGTGAGATAATTTATGTTTTCCCAAGTGGCGAGAATGATAATATGATTTATCACAGATATCACAATGAAATTTCTTTTCATCAGAATGGATTAATTTATGTGTTGTTAAATTACATAACCGACTGAAGGATTTGTCACATACATCACAATCAAATTTCAATTCTTCACCTGTATGAGTAATATGTGTTAATTTATGCCTTGACAAATGAGACGACTGAGTAAAGGACTTATCACATACCTGACAATGAAACTTCTTTTCACCAGTGTGAATTAATTTATGTTGTGATAGTTCACATAATCGAGCAAAGAGTTTGCAACAAATATCACACTGAAAATTCTTTATACCACTGTGAATTATTTTATGTTGTGACAACTGACTTGAGTAAACAAACGTTTTGTTACAAATATCACATTGAAAATTTTTTACATCACTATGGATTAATTTATGCGATAATAGATACCTTGACCGAGCAAAGGACTTATAACAAATATCACACTGAAAATTTTTTACACCACTGTGAGTTAATTTATGTGTTGACAAAGTACTTTTCTGAGTAAAAGCTTTATTACAGACGTCACATTTATAATTCCTTACACCTTCGTGGATTAATTTATGTATTGATAAATCGCTTGACCATTTAAAGGCCTTGTTGCACATATCACAAACATATTTCTTTATACCCGTGTGAACTAAATTATGCTTTAACAACGTGCTTTTTCGAAGAAACATTTTATTACATACATCACACTGAAAATTCCTTATGCCACTATGAATTAACTTATGTGCTGTCAAGTGATTTAACTGAGTGAACATTTTGTTACAAATATCACACTGAAACTTTTTTATACCACTGTGAATTAATTTGTGTGCTGACAAAGAACTATTCTGAGTAAATGCTTTATTACATAACTCACATTTATATTTCTTTACTTCTTTGTTGTGGATTAATTTATGGTTTATCAAAGTACCCTTCTGAGTGAAGGCTTTATTACAAACGTTGCACTGGAAATCCTTTACACCACTGTGGATTAACTTATGAGTTGCTAAAATCCTTGCCTGAGCAAAGTATTTATTACAGACCTCACAACGAAATCTCCTTACACCATGACGAGTTGATTTATGGTTTGATAAAGATCCCTTGTGTTTGAAGACTCTGTCACAGATATTACACTTGAGTTTCTGTGATGAGCCAGATTTAGCTTCCAACAATTCAGATTTTTGTTGTTTTGTCCAATTTATGCACATCCGGTCTTTTTGTTTGTCTGTACTTGTAACAGTTTTTATATCTAATGAAGTGCACTGAAATAAATAAATACAGCATATTATTTTAATATGAGTTGACCATATATTATTATTGTTGGCTGTTCCAACAAAATTAAAATTAAAATTAAATCAAAATTTTTTCTTTTTAAAATAGACAATTAAAACAATATAAATCTACTTGTAGTCAACAAGCAAAATACAAATAATGAATGGGGAAGGTGTGGCCTAACCACTTGTTAAGTTTTTTCATGTTTTATACCGAGACCCTTAACTTACAATATATTCATGAGAAATAAACAACTGTGACTCTTGATGATATGACTGATTTCATTACCTGAGTTGCTAAGATGTCCTTTAATTAGAGCTATATTATCAGTTGCTAATTATATTAGTTATTAGCTATATTAGTTGCTAATATTTTCTAATTAGAGCTGCAATCCATAATTTCAATGTGCATGTGGTTTTAAAGTTCTTCAGAAATTTTATTAAAAAAAAAATCATTAGACACAGCAACAAGAGAAACAGCTTGGATTCTTTTTTTTTAGTTTCAAATATGGAAGTGTTAAATAAAAAAAAAATAATAATTACACTACTTAGTCTTTATAGAGTGTAGAGCTGTCCTTAATCTCTTCCTATAATTAATATACGTAATTTTAAAACAAAATGAAATTATTTTGAAGTATAACTGTTCATTCAGATATTGAGACATTAGGATACAAAATCAGACTTTAGTTCACATTCTCATTTATTGACTTTATTAAGGACCATCCACATCTGTACACAAAGATCTTCACTTTCATTATTAACCCACCAATGTTGCAATTCCTTGGTCACTACTCATACAAAGGTTACATTTTGTGGTTAGAAAATTCAGAATTACAGAAAGTACAACAGTTAATGGCAAAAGCTAAGTTATGAAGTAGTAAAAAAAAACTACATCTAATTTTATGGTATGTTTATATTCTCATGTACATTATGCACTTGACACTGACTGTTTTTTTAATCTACATTAAAATTAAAATACTACAATTTTTTAATAATTAATATTTTAAAACAACCTATTTTACTCATAAAAACGTGTAATTTACATAAAATGCCAATAATTTAATAAACTGGTAGAATTATGAAATGACAGAAAACTGTCACTTCTACAGCTGACCAATTGTTTCCTATTTATGTTCTGTTGATAGTGCTACCCACATTGATGTGTACCCACTGCCACTTGAGACACACATTCTGTATTGGCTAATGGCTTCTTCATGAATGTGTGGTGAGTTAATCTGTTTATCATTTTCAAAACCTTTTATAATTCTTCAGAGGAAATTGGAAATTGTTAATGTTTGTTATAATATTACAATTCCTTCTGCAAAAGAATCAATCTTGTCTGTTCTTTGTTAATTTGGCTGTATTCTGTAAAAGTTATTTAAATTCAATAAAGTCTACTTTGCCTTCATGGTTTTCTCATACCTACAATACAATCACCTTCTTCAGCATCATATGCTGAAGGCATCAGTTAATCAAGATCTACCTTGGATAAGCTCTGAAAAATGACTCATCTTTTCAATATCTCTTTGTCTGCAAATCCTTACCTTCCAATTTTCAACACGTGACTATCATACATGTGATTTTATTAACAACTGAAGGAAGTCTTATGGGTTTCTTGTTACAATTTATACCAAAGTTTGCTCCAAGCAGCATTGAGTGTCCTTAGTTTATATGTAAGGCTTCTGTAATAATCAATATAATTCTTCCAAGAATGTTTTGGTGTCGTCACAATAACTAGTTTGTCATTTCGGCTCTGGGTCCAAAAGTTCATCAATATATAATAAATAGCTTTCATACATTTTTAAAATCCATAAGCCCATGCATTGAAGGATCAAAATACTACCTAGAAGTAAAAAATCTACTTCAGTAGAAGGATGGGTGAAAAGTAATGTATCCTGAAGGTACACGAACTGTAGTCTGATACAAGCAAATCATGTTTTTCATAGAACTGTACTCTGTGAAAGCTAATAATTTACTATACAACTGTTCCAAACTTTTTTACATTTTTTAAATTGTGTGCATTGAGCAATTTATAAAAAAATTACCATGATTCACCATGAAGTCAACTGCTCTGTAGTATGGTACATGCAGGATCCTGCCTTTGACTGCTTTTAATCCTTGTACTTTATTGTCTTCTTTAGAAATACATGTTCAATCAAATATTCCCTTTTAAAAGACATCCTTTATTTCCACTAAATTCTTATTCAGGTAAATACCTGTTTGTGCACCAGTGTTTTCAGTTCTGGAAATCTGATTGCCACTTTATGACATACAGGTGCTATTTCCACAGATTTCAAGGTATGCAAGTTGTATCATTGCTTATAGTTGTCATCAAATGATCTGAGAAAACTCAGAAGTATTCATACAGTAGTTTGGCTTTACTTCTACTAATATTTCACTAATTAACATTTTCTTTTTGGGACTGCTCCTCTAACAACTGTTGAAAGCATCCTCCATCTTTTCCAGGGTTGAATCACAAGGCATACTGTGAGTAGCTATTTCAGTTTTTATACTACAGTAGACTTAGTTGGATCAGCCGTCGGATGGTTCGGCCAGCCATACGGTGAGTCACACAGTCTAGACAAGCCTCCAGTGACAGGCCCCAACTTGTTAAACAGAAAATATATGTACTCAGTTGACTCGCGCTTTTGTTCATGTGTGGATGTATGTCTTATGTTGTGAGTTCTGTGTATATAGTCTGTGTAAATATATCTGTGTATACAGTAATACTGTATGTATCTGTGTAAATAAAAATGTTTTCCGACATGAGTGCGAAACGAATATACATGTTCGTGATTATGGACCAAAAAATTACAAGTCATTCAGCGTCTCGACAAGGGTGAATCAGTCCAGATATTTGCCAAGAGTTTAATGTAGGCAAGAGTACTAAAGGCACCGGAACAGAAAATCGATTGAAACTTTCTGCACTCAAATTGAAACTGAAAAAGTGCCTTCGACGAGAGGCACTTTAAAAAAACCAAATAAATTACTAGACAATGCTTTGTGGTTATGGTTTATGCAGGAACGCCGAAGAGGCACTCCGATAAGTGGATGAATTTTAAAAGAAAAAGCAATTATCCTACACTCAAAACTTCAAGATGCTGGTACATTCTCTGCAAGTGATGGAACGCTATCACACTGGAACAAGCGTCATGGAGTCTATTTCATTGGCATTTTTGGTGAAAAATTGTAGGCGGCTAGCGATTTAAAAAAAAAACTGATGTCATTGCTAGTGACAATCTTAGTCCAGAACAAGTCTATAATATTGATGAGACGGGGTTGAATTTTAAACTTTTGCCCAAGAAAACGTTTGCTACGGCTAAGAAAACTTCAGCCCCAGGATTTAAAAAGAGAGAATCACGGTGCCTTTGTGTTCAAATGCCTCAGGGTCCTACAAGCTGCCTTGTTTGTAATCGGAAAATCAGAAAAACCCAGAGCTTTTAAGAATTTAAACATGTCGTCCCTTCCAGTGTACTACAGAGCACAAAAATCAGCCTGGATGGATTCGTATCTGTTCAGGGAGTAGTTCGAAAGCGAATTTGTTCCTAAAGTGAAACATCATTTGATGCGTTTGAAGTTACAAGTTAAAGCACTTTTAGTGCTAGACAATGCACCTACCCTCCGCAAGAACTTGAATGTGAAAGTTACAGTGATATAAAATTATTATTCCTGCCACCTAATGTCACAAGTCTTATACAACCAATGGACCAAGGGGTCATCGAGTCTTTTAAGACAAGGTACCGAAGAAAGCCTTTTTTGGAAATTCTAGGTAAACTGGACAATGAAGGCAGCACAGGTCTCATTCCGGCCTTAAAGATAATTAACATGAAAGACGTGATCTATATGGTAGCTAAGGCATACGATGAAATGCCATCATCTACATTTACGAAGTCTTGGAGAAAAGCATGACCAAATTCTTTTCTTCTCATTGAAAAGAATAAAGAAGACAACCCTAAAGCAGATGAACCAAACCTTCAGGGTTCTGAACCAGATGACAACGCATCTCTGTTAAAAGATCTACAATGATTGCCTCACTCTGATGATCTTGTACAACAAGACGTTGCATGGATTGCTGGACAAGATGAGGAGCTTCAAAATGAGAACTTAAACGATGATGAAATTGTGCAAGCTGTCATTTGCCAAGAAAATGAAGAAGAAGAAGAAGTCAATGAGGAAGAGGGAAATGTCAAGAAAAAAATGAGCCATGCTAAGGGAAGAGCAGCCCTGGAATTAGCAACATACATCGAGCAACAAACAGAGGCAACTGCAGTTGATGTTATGTTCATCAAGAAATGGTGTGATTTCGCATTCAACAAAACAGTTGAAAAAAAGAGCAGAATATTACTGATTTCTTTAATTTTTATTTATAAGTTTTATGTTCTGTAGTAACACTTTCAATGTTCATGTGTTTTTCATATTCTATAAAGAGTTGTGTTATTTTTGCCAAATATAGTAATATCTCTGTGAGTTTGTAGTAATTTTCCTTATTTGTTTTTTTACTTGCTACCATGGTGTAAGGGTGAGTAATTATAATTATTAGTAATTTATATATCTACTGTATTGGGTCATTTATTGTATGGACCATTCATTAAAGAGCGTTATTTCATCATTATAGCGTATTTTTGCTTTGTCCAGCCATTTTGTAATCCGGCGGCCTAGGGTCTGGTCCCGAGGTGGCCGGATGAGAGGGTGTCTACTGTACCTCAAATAGTTTTTTGATCCTTCCAACTGTATGAATTTAGATTCATTTATAAAACAAACTGCCCACAGTACTGTTACTCATTCCTTCGTATACTTCAAAAAATTCAATTTTTTTCTTCCAGGACCATAACAGCTGTAGTTCATTCAGAAAAATTCTTCCTCTTTGGCTTATTTGTTTTTGAGATATAGCAATAACTCAAATCATATAAAATAAATTTAAACTAAAAAAAATTACAAAAAAAAGTAAATGTGTTAACATATTTTTTTGATTACCATGCTACACCGTAACTAAAAAACATACAGAATTTAGAAAAAATACACTGATCAATAGAGTTTACAAAAAATAACATAAAGACTGTGGTGATGCTAAGCCATAGCTATGTTTGCTTTATTGCCGAGTGAATGTTGTATCATTTATCTCGACTATACCTGTCAATCAGCTCACATACACTTATAAATGTTAGGAGTTGAATTAGGCAAAATATTTCCAATAACTCAAATTCATGTACAAACGTGCAGTTAGCAAAGGATTATTGTATTAATATTTTCTTATTTGTACTATAAAAAGTGTGAAGTTCACAAATTGCATGTTGAGCATATATTAAGATTTTTAATACCTCACAAATAATTCTAATTTTAACAAGCCAAAGCTGTTTTTGTATTCACATTAACCGCTAATGCTTTCAATGTTGTGATTACATATACAATTGTTTAACACATTCACTGCTGACGACATACAGTGGACTTACCACAAGAGCTGAGCACAGACTAAACAAAAACATTTCGCATACCACAGGTAGTAGTAGTGAATGTTTAAATATAAGTTTTTAAATGATTAATTGAACTATTATGACAAGTTGTTAGAAATCTGTAAAGTATCGCATGAAAAATATACTCTTCCAAGTGAACACTTCATTGCACTTACATCGTTGTAGGAATTGTTATTGTTATAGGAATTAAATCAGTAGTAAGTTTGTAACGAACACCACAATGAAAGTTTATATTTTTGTGAATAAATTTGTTTCAATAAACTGTGATTCTAAGTAGAGGCTTTATTATTAAAAAATTCACATTATGTCTTTTATCACTTTGTGAGGTAAATTATGTGATGACAAATTACTATTCTAATGAAAGCTTTATTATAAACTTCATACTGAAACATCTATGTTAATGTTAATTTGCATACCTTATACATAAACTAGACACAACTTCAAATCATTTAAATGTTCATCAGCAGTATTAAGAACAAGTGACACGGAAATAAACATTTTAGTACCATACGTTATTGTGAATATAGGCTTTACTCACTGTAAGTTCTGTTCATAATTTTCCAAGATGTACTGTTTCATTTACACAATTTACTAGAGATAAATACTTTTTTTGATGTAATTCATGTATTATCAAATAACAAAATTCCACTGAGAGTTTAAGGTAGAATTTGAATTTATTTTCATAAGCTTCATAAAAAGGCCAACAATGTTTCTATTTGAAAAAAAAAGAAAACAATATTTTTATGAAACATACCACATCCAATAAATCTTCAGAACTGTTGTTTTCAATAATGAATTCCTCTTTTATGGTCACTGATTGTATTGGCACATCTTCCACTTGTAGTATAGGACTGTCAGGCAAAGAATCAATCTGAAAATGAGTAATATAACACTTCCTTAAGTTATTTAGCATATTTTTAATATACCATTATGTCAATCTCCAGAAGAGATATAATG
Source organism: Magicicada septendecula (assembly GCA_034769895.1). Lineage (NCBI taxonomy): Eukaryota > Metazoa > Arthropoda > Insecta > Hemiptera > Cicadidae > Magicicada > Magicicada septendecula. Next base: position 330,414,915 of record CM068370.1, read on the forward strand.
AGGTCCAGTAACTAAAAAGAACACTTTAAATAAATTTAAATACAGTTTAGTTATCTCAATGCACTAGGCACTTGGGATGACCATTTATTTTGATCCAAGACAAACTAAAACAAACTGCAAATTAAAAAAACTGTAAAGATTTATAAATTCTCTTATAGACACATCATTCATTCACTGGATTCTTCAATGACTCTTATATAAGATGGTGTTTTTAATTTTATTAATTATTAATAAGTTCTGATCACAACACTGTTCTTTAAACTGAAACTTCTTGTTTTTGAAGAACATATGAATTAAGGGTCTTTTTTGGTACACTATCAAATTTTAGCATTCTGACCTTGAAAATCTTTCCACATTATCTACTACTGTACTTCATCTTAAATGTATAACAGTTAATTAAATTCTAGCTTTCATAATGCCTCCTTTTTTTTGTTAATTGTATACCACGTACTTGAATCATTTACGTGACACACCCAATAAAAGGTAAATTTCTTCATTTTCTGGTAGGCAATATTTCAGAACATGGTTCAACTCAATTGTAACCCGCTTATGCCTATATTTTTTTAGCTTTTATGGATGAATAAAAATTTTTTATTATCCACTAATTTTAATAATTTCACTTTATTACCACTGCTACTAATAGTATTTACATTACTGATAGATAATATTCTTCAAAAACGTACCTCATCACAGACATCTTCAATAATAAGTTCTTTCTTTATAATTATTGAGCAATCATCCAAATCAACCACGTTCATTACAGAGTTTTCAGGCAATGAATCAGACTGAAAATAATCAAATATGAATAAAACAAACTATATTTGTGTGAATGTGTGTATGTCTGTGTGGGGGGGGGTCAAACTACAGAGTGCCATTAATACAAGGATTACCCAGGCAAACTGAGAAGTACCATTACTTTACTTCTGAGTTCTGAGTTACTTAGGAAAGACCATTTTAACCTATATTTCAGGCTTTACCCAGCTATTAGTAGGTAATGGAAGGACTGATAATAATAGTGGGTGGAGAGACATCACACTGTCCAAATTGTGTAGCCAAACTGCATGGTGTGAGGAACTTGTCCACATTAAGTTGAAATGTTTTATCATTATTTTAATATTTTTGTTGTTGGTTTTTTAATTATTTTTGGTCACTTACAATTTTTACCAATAACAATTACTTAATGAACACTGTAATTAACATAAAACAATTAGTTTCTTAATGCTGCTTATCTAACTGTATAGTCAGGGCCGGCCCTAGACATTTTTCTAGTGTAAGCGAACAATATTTCGACGCCCCTTCTATCGGGGGGTCTGGGGGGGTATGGAATACCCCCAGGTAGAGAGGGTACCCCCACCATAAAAATTTGAAAATGAAGGCTTCAGAAATAGAGTTTTAGATATATTTTGGCTTAAATGTCACGGTTATCAGTAAATCTTGTACACACTACTTTTATAAAAAAAATCATGATACTTGTTTGAAAATTTCACAAACTTGCATTTGCTATTTGTATAAAAATTCGCTGACTGTTATGTAGTATCAAAATTATAATCTTGAAGCCATTTCAAAACCATTTTTATCTTAGGTTTTTTATGAAACTGTAAATTAAATTACCTTTCTTCCTAATTTTATAAGGGGCATGTGGGCTTTATTTTTTCCACAGTAATTTGCTGGAGATTGAAAAACTATTGCTAACATTGTTTTAAACTCAAACTAGTTCAATATAACTTAAAAATTGTGTTTGATTGATGATTTTGTTAACTTTACTATGATATCTTTGTTGAGCATATACATATGGTATTAATTACAATACAATTGCCTGTAAACATTTTTTAGACCTTGAGAAAATAAATACATATATCTAAAAATACACATACGTTAAATTTGAAATGGTGGAAAGTCAATGAATACAACCACAAGTCAGGTTACAAGAAATCAAAATTTTATTTACAAGTATAATTAGTGAAAGCAAAACTAAACAACATAAATCATTAAAAAGAGATTTTTCTGGCTTTCATTTTTGCGAATTCATTGAGTATCAAATCTGTGTCCATTTCATTTAGCAAGTCATTTTCAATGGCCATTGTTGCCAGTCCACTCAAACGCACTTGGGACAAAGTTGATCTTAAATAAGTTTTTATCAGTTTCAACTAGAAAAACTTCTTTCACCACTGGCCACTGAAACTGGGAGCGTCAGAAGAATTCTCAAAGTAACAAAAACATTTGGGAAGGTGTCCATATAACCATTTTTGGTTATGAACAACAAGGCTTTAGCTGGAGAGCTTCCAGAGGGCAGCACTGGTGCAAAAATTTGCAGCTCGTCAAACAGTTCAACTCCGTTTATATCACATTCTTCTCCATCACTTAGAACACTGTGAAGATGTGTACAGGCATCCTTCAACTCCTTCCTATCCCATGTTTGTAGATTTCCAATGTCATAAAGAAATTTTAAACTCTTGCTGTGGTTCTCCATGAGTTCAAACCTCTCTTTAAGCGAGGATATTGCTGTGTCAAGCACAACAAAGAAGAAATTAACTTTGAACGATGTTCTCTCAGCCTGAACAGGTTCATCTTCAATCTCATAGGAGAATTGCCTTTTTGTTTTCCTTGGACGGACTTGGGTTTCTTTTTCAAACTCAGCAGCAACACCGATTTTTTCTGCAAGTTCTTTTGTATCTGTGATGGCATTATTGAGGCCTTCATCAGACCTCATCTTTTCTAGAAATCTCTGTACACTTTTAACGAGATCCATTGAGCTTCACAGATCAGATGTGACTTTTTGCAAAGCCTTACTCACCATGTTTATTTTAAACAGGATCTCATGCCAAGTTACTAAACAACACAGAAACTTGAAACTTAGCAGTTTTTTTGCGATTCCTAAAGCAGTGTTCCTGCCAAATGCATCGAGTTTCTGGTCTTGAGAGGCTTCATACACGGCATCATATATTTCCTCAATATGATATCTCAGAGGCAATAAGGCCTCAATCCTACTCTCCCACCGAGTATTGCTGAGAGGTTTCACTGTAAGAGTTGATGCGTGTTTCACCAAAATACTCCATCGGTGAGTTGAACTTGAGAAGAAGTTAAAGATTTCTTGAATAATACTAAAACAGTCAACTGCAATAGGGCAAGGCAGGGCGGCATCGTTAACCACTAGATTAAACGAGTGGTTTCCACATGGCACAAAAATGCCAGAGAATTCAAATCAAGTATCCTTTTCTGAACTCCAACATGCTTTCCTTTCATGTTGGAGCCATTATCATATCCCTGGCCTCTCATGTTCTTTAAAAAGATGTTCCATGTAGATAGCTCATTGAGTAAAATTTCTGTGTGGCTTTCACCTGTAGAATCCGTGATAGATACGAAACCTAAAAAATGTTCTTTAACTGACACTTCATTTTCTACAAATTTAACAAATCTCACCACCAATGTCATCTGCTCAGTGTGGCTTACATCAGGTTTACAGTCCAGTATTATGGAATAATATGTTGCCTGTTTTAGCTCATTTAAAATACGGTCTTGGATCTTAGTGGACAAGAGACTAATAAACTCATTTTGTATCTTTTTGCTTAAATAGTGAACATGTGTCTCTTCAGAAGTAACTCTTCTCACATGTTCAGCCATGACAACATCGAATTTGGCAACGTATTCTACAAGTTTCAAAAAATTACGATTGAAAAGAGTTTCTTTTGTTCCTCGAAGGGCCAATCCTTGAGGCCCTAAAAATTGGACAATACAAAGTAAGCGTTTCAGAACTTGGTTCCAATGTTCTGTTTCAGCTCGGATAATTCTTTCATTTTCTTTGTCAATAGTTTTATCCAAATGTAAACGCAAGGACAGTTCATGCCAAGATTGACAATTTTTGATGCGATTAGGAGACTTCTCATGACTGGTCAAAATCTTTGTCAAATTTTGCCAATCTGAATATCCTTGGTCTCCAGCAAGAGATGAATTTGCATATCCAAAGACTTTGCAGGCAAAACAAAATACTGCATTTTTTAGTATTGAGTATAGTAACCAAATCCTGAGGACTTCCCCATTGCAAAGTTTCCTTGTGTAATGATGTGAAGAAAACTTCCTGCCTTTAGCGTCAAGGGGAAAATCTATGTCAGTGACTTGCACAGGTCCTCGCTCAACAAGCAGTTTTCGTACCTCATCTGTGATATTGGATGGTCACTCTCCACAGTCAGTTGATAGTGCCAATGACGTGCCTCTGGTCAGTTCCTGCAATAAAAATTAAGCTGTAGGCTACAGGTTACTTGTTGACTTGTTGTCATATATAGGATTCAACACAATATATGTTGATATAACACCTTAGATAAAAATTTGTCATGGCCTAACAGTTTTCCTTTAAAACATGGGTCATTAAAAATGGCACTCTGTTTATTGAGTGGATGCTTTGAACAATTAATTAGACTACCCTTAATATACAACAAACACTACATATATTTCTCATATATAGTACAGCAGGTAAAGGGTGTTCCATATAAAACGCAACCCATCTATGTCAGTAATTACATTTAAATAAAAAAGGCGTATGTAAATTATTTAATTAAATATTTTATTTCCAAACTTTACAATACTTAAAATTCTAGAGTAAATGCTGGAAGTGGCCGTCATCTTCATGAATACACGTTTCCACCCTTTTCACTGTGTTTCTTGCAACTTTTTTTAGAGTATTTGGGTTGATATTTAAAACAGCTTGTTCGATATTGACCTTCAGTTGTTCAAGTGTTCGTGGTTTGTTGCTGTAGGTGCTTGTTAATAATAATTTTTAAAATGAGTGCTGCAATTGAAAATCCCGCGAGCTGTGAAGTGCACTCAGTAATACGATTTCTGCTAGCAGAAAACTGCAGACCGGTGGACATTCATTGGCAACTGTGTGAGGTGTATGGGAAGAATGTAATGGAGTAAGGCAGTGGTGTGTTCTGTTTAAAAATGGCCGCACCAATGTGCACAATGATGAGCGGAAGTGTGTGCAGACCTTGTCAGCAAGGAAAATGATGGTGACAGTTTTTTGGGACAGAAAAGAGGTTCTCCTGGTAGAGTTGATGGAACGGGGTACCACAAGCAACTCCGAGGTTTACTGTGAAACCTTAAAAAAGCTGCGGAGAGCAATCCAAAACAAGCAACGCAGTAAGTTGAGCTCCGGGGTATTGTTCATCCACGACAACGCCCGACCGCATACAGCATCACGAACGCAAGAACTTCTGGGAAAGTTTGGATGGGAGCTTTTCAATCATCCCCCATACAGCCCTGATCTGGCACTGAGCGATTATCACCTGTTCATACGTATGAAAAAGTGGCTGGCAACACAGCGCTTTGAAGACGACGAAGAGCTGAAGGTGGACGTTAATGAATGGCTGAAATCACAGGCGGCAGATTTTTACGATGAGGGCTTTCAAAAACTCGTAAATTTTATTAAACTCGATGTCTTATTAGGTGCTGGTTTATCACGGTACTTACGGCAAAAAGATTCTTGCACTGCAACCACTGACCGCGTGCTAAAGTACGACTCAAGAATAAAAACACGTTCGTCTTGCGAAAAAACCATTTTCTCTCTAACAATGCAATGAGCGTTATGATCGCTTTGTCATAGGTATCAGTGGCAGTTTACTGCGCCGGCGCAATGTTCGATTGTTGGTCGAGTCTATTCCAGTAAAACGTATGGGAGTTTGGTGGTAAATTCAAATATTACAGAAGGCTGATTAGTGGGTTGCGTTTTATATGAAACACCCTGTAGCAGTGGCATTCGGTGAGTAAAATATCTGGTGAAGGAGCAGTTATAAAAATTCAAAATTAGAAATGATAAAAATTACGCCAAATAAATAAAATTAAAGTTGGTAACCTTTATTCTTAATAAGGAAACCAAAACAAATTTACAATTAAAAATTTATTAAAATATTTCGAGATTTGTCTTTGTCAGTTATTAAAAAGGAAAGTAAACGGATGGACAGATGATTTATTTTCCTTTGTAGTAAATAACGAAGAAAAATCTATAGCCAAAATATTTTAATACATTTTTTAATTGTAAGTTTGTCCTATGTTCTTCATATGGCCTAGAAGAAAAAGGAGTATTTATCAGGCTTTAGGCTTTTAACCATGCACTGGCCATTTTTTGCTGATCACAAACAAGATACATGAATATTGCAGCAACAGTAAACTACAGTCGTATAAAAACAGATCTAACACACTGTGTAGAGTACAATGACTTGCAGTGTCACAGTAGCAGACAGCAGTTTGTTTACATTTCTCGTGATCGGGCACGCTCGGCTATGTTCGGCTTTCTTCGCCGCTAGCCCAAGCTAGCTTCCCCTGTCATAAATAGCATGCTTTGGTAAAATAACAATTAGAGGACAATTTCTTTAGGCTTAGGCACATACAAAAATTAGACCATAACAAAAGAAAACAAAATAAAAAGTGTATTATCATTTTACTTATACTCTACTTATTACTGTGGTGTAAATCAAATCAACTTACAATTTCAATGGTTTGTTGACTTGTTGATGGTCCAGTCACAGCCTCTGATATTGACAACTCATCATCATCGGTTTCGGTTACAGTTTTATCGTCCAATTTCGTTAAGGAAGTTGAAGCCGAAAAAACCTCTGCAAAGCTTTTGATTGCTTTTTATCTTCTTTCGAATGCTGTAATTTCCTTTTGCGGTTAAATGACCCAGATGGTTTTTTACTACTGAACATTATTTTAATTTTCAAAACAACTACAAGACTACAGGAAACTCACAACTCAAGCCTATTACCTGTTAACAGGCAATAGCATACAGGTAACCTCATTCACACGACTGATTCGAACTACTCCATCGATGCACTAGTTCGGGAATGGCGTTTCGAGCCAATAGTGGACGAGTTCATTCCCACTCCCACGCATGAATCACGGACGAGTTCATTTTACCCAAAGAGGGGTATCATCTGCTCTGCATCCCAAGCGTGAAGTTGGCCTCTTTTTTTTACTTAAAGTTCTGATGAATTATTATTATACCCAATACTTTTGAATTATGTTTTATGTTGTATTTTTAACTGTGCATATGATTTATCTTATCTACGTTTTCCTGTCTTTACTGAAACTATTTCTGCACTTTCTGGGTCTATATAGTTTGAGGCCATGGCGGGCGCCTTCGGTGCCCCCCCTTGCCTGGCACCCTATGCGGCCACGTACTTCGCTTACATCAAGGACCGGCCCTATGTATAGTGAAGATGTAACAACCAAAATTTGTCTTACAATTAATACAAATAAAATATTCTAGTTTGGATACTGTATTCTTGTAAATTCATTTACGTCTAACCAAACATGTTTTATGTTGTTGCAATGACCAGAACTGTGACATTTTAAATCCGTAATAGGGATCTTTGTTTCTTTTACAAAAATGTATTTTATGCACACAATCTTATTATAGCTGCACCTTCCAAAGAAAGCTTACTTTATAATTTTTTTTTTTCAACTTACTGGATTATCTGGAAAGATCTCAATATTTAATAAATATTATTTGCAAGTTTCAATTTTACTTCAGGTGCAAACAGCCTACTGATTGTTTTTTTCTATTACACTTGTCACAAATCTGAACTCTGAATCAGTCAGAATCTGAACTCTTACTGATGTCATGCCAATATGAGTGTGAACTTCCACATCAATATTTGGTAACATCACTACCTGGTCTGGTTTTTTATTAGCCAAGTTTATCAATTGCTTCATTTCTTGTAACCTGTTGCAGTGAATTCACTAAACAATACTTCAAAAGATATTTGTAGATACCCAGTTTCCCACAAACTGAATCCAAATGGACACAAATTAAAATAACTTCCAGGATAACTATATGCATGAGTCACTGTACACTCTGTAGTCTGGCTAAACGATCTGCATTCTGCTAACTGTCAGTCTTAAGATGGCCTGCTAGAAGCAATGCAAAATGTGACCAAAGGGTTTCACTAAGTTAGTGCATGTACTCTAGCATTTTCCTGGGCTATCCTATGATCACTGACACTCAGTACTTTGACTGTAATGTATATAATATGTATAATATAAACTGAAACACCTACAAATTATCTAAAATAACCATATAACAAATATACATTTATATAAACAAATTGACATTTACTGTATACAGTAACTGGTTTTTTGTAATATTCTGAACAACAAAAATTGAACATTTTATAAGAATTTGGCTGTTCCACAATTGTTATAGAGTATGTATTAGTATGGTTTGTAAACCTGTATGATAGGTGACAGTAACTGTAGCAAGATTTAGACAGCTGAAATGAAATATCTCGGGACAATAAAGATACATCCCTTTAAGGGACAGATAGTATAAGAAATTAAACACACCCAGTGGAATACTGACAGATGATACATTCCCATTTCAATTCCAGTTCTTTCTAGTTAAAGAAGTGTGTAAACAAAGGGTCTTTGAAACAATGGATCACATCTTAGAATTCTGAAATCTATAGTCTCTTAACAATAGCCTAGACTTCCCCTTATATATGTGAAACCAACAATTGTAGGGGATGTTAGTACACACACTTCCCAGAAGTACACTGTCAGGACAAAAATGCAGATGGTAAAATGTGAGGTTTCATATTGAGCAATTCCACTAAATTTTTATACAAACAAAATAATATCCCTACGTTTATTCATTACAGTGATGTTTTAACAAATCGAGATTCACCTAGTGTAGAGAAGGAGGCAAAATGTTTTGTTCTCCGAATCTGAGCACAGAATGATCACTATCACCACTGAAATTACTACTAAATCACTTCAAACATATCCTACGTTCAAAAAGCAACCTGGTAGTCTTCTACAGAGAATGTTTTTGTCCCGGAGAATATTAGTTCCTATACACCATCAACTTTTACTAACATTTTGGCAAAAGAGATGGACAAATGATATTGTACTTACTTACTAGCCAACGCCCACCCTTGGTTGTTGGGCCATTAGGTGGCGTGCTGACCAGTAGAGACGTGAGAGCCTTGCTGTATCATCTTTGTCTTGGACTTGCGTGTCTGAGATCAAGGCTGGACATGTAATTAGGTGATCCGCATTCATGGAAGCATATCCAACGATATACAAATGATATTGTAGTGCTGTAATTTTGTACCATATTATATAAATGGGTGCAAATCAAAATACAGAATGTCTCATAAGCTCTGGATCTGTTGTTGTCTTCATTTCCTGATTAATTTACATCATGGAACTCACCAGCAAATGCCACACACCTCTAATTTTGCAAATTATAAATAAAGAAACATGGGCTTGCTGCAGCCACTTTGTGTTGCAAATTGAAGTGATAATACATGATATTAGACAGCTGGCCGACAACAGCAATTCAGTGTATCTTATTGGACAGCAGTACTTACTGTGTTAATTACTGTATGCAGACGTTTGAACTTGATGAGTCGATTATTTGCTGTGATACAGTGTGTTCAACAACTGTAAACTTTGAAAATTGTTGTATACAAGTCTCTTTGTTTAGAGAGACTGTATTAAAGTTGTGGGTAACAAATTTTCTGGTGTTCAGTTATTTTATTCCACTGTTTAAAGATCACAATCCATATGATCATTGTAACAAATGGTGTTCATAAGTGGGGTACAGGACCTTGACAATGGAAACCAGAAAACTGCTGTATTGTAATAGTTCAAGAGATAAAAAACGTGGACACCATTCAATGTCTATGCTAGAAGCTTTACATGCTATGTCAAAAGAGAAAGATGAGAAATGCCAATGGGAAGCAGAAGAAAAAGAAACCAACAGATGAGAAATATAAGCTTGAAAGAAAGGAAAGGAAGGCTGGCAGAAAGCACCCCTGCTAGCAGCAAAGCAACCACATGATGAAAACATAACCATGACAATGAAACAGTAGAGAAGTGGTAAGAAAAAACAACTTGGTGTGAAGCAAAAGGCAAAAGGCACTAAGGCATTCATGTATGAACAAACAGTCCCTAAACCCCTAAACATGTCATTGTAAAATCTCGCCTACTATAGATGAGCTGAAAAAAAAAAAGTTACTAATATAGAAATATCTATCTAGAAAGACTCAACTGTGAACATTAGAGAACAGATTAAAATTAAGGCGACACAATTAATGAAAGAAATAATTTACAAAATGAGGGCATTAAGCAAATGACGAAAAAGTGCATTATCTGAAGTGGAGGATCCTTATGCCCAAGTCCCAATATGTTGATGAAGATAAATCCCAACACAACTGGACACTTTATCTTCCCCAAATTGAGCTTCTGCTCATTTAAACAAATGGTCAGACAAAGAAGAAGGCCTTTCACTCATTGTTTGCTTTAAAAATGGCTGCAACACAGTTGTCACAGAAAGTGCCACTTTAACAGGCAGAACACTTACACCAAATTAGTAAAAGCTCTGGAATTACAGCACTGTGACCAGCATCTGTGCAACGTATCTACGTTAATCACTCCATACTTTACTTGTTGTATGTCCTTCAGGAAATACATTTATTTTATCGATATACAAAATATGGCAATTCACCGTCTTAATTTCATAATTAATTTCAAATAATTTCTTCACTAAGTCAAAATGCTGTGTCTACCTTAAGTTACAGAAACTTTACTTATTGTTTAATAAATTCAAAGCCTTCGATTTCTGAAAGTTCATGGAGGCTGGTACGTTACATAAGCTAAACATAGGGTCATTATTTACTTCATAGACCCTCTTGTAGAGTTGGAGCTTCACTACAAAAGAAAAAAATTATAGACTTTACGAAAAGATGGAAATACGTAATCAAAAACAAACATGACTAAACCTTGTAATAAAACCATTTGTCACAGTAATAGTAAATGGTCAGACAATTCCCACATATACAAACATTCTTTGCATGCACAGGATATGTTACTGTATAAACAGAGTTTTAGATTGCCAGCATGTTTGTTTACATCAAGAATTAACTAACATGGAAAGACTACAAATGCATTGTGTAAGTGGCTGGGCTGGGCATCCAAACCTGAAATGTTCTCACAGATTCTGGAGTGTACATGGTTCTCACTTCTCAGTCTCAGCTTCTAAAAATGTATGTACAACTTCTTTATCATTTGTGTAATAGATAAAAGCCAAAACCTGCGACTTCTACTCACCAAACAACAAGAATAAATAAAATGAAAAAATAAAATAATATGAAAATAGAGAATACGAACTGTATAGGTTGCTTAGGCCTAAATATGGCACTGATTATACTGGTAAAAAAATGGAAATCTCTAGACAAAGATATTAGCATCAATAATGTTTGTAATACACCATTAAGTTCATTCCATACCATTTATAAAAATACAAAAGAAATTTATGGTAGGAAACAGAGGAAGGAAAGTGTGTGTGTGTGTGTGTGTGTGTGCGCTCTAGTTGGGTATTAACATGTATTCCTTTCTTCTTTCATACACACATAAAAACAGAGTGTCATTTATCATATTTATTTATTTAATAATAAGCCTACTTTTAGTATAAAGTATAAGCTTCCTACATTGAGTCTGACACTGTCATACATGCAGCATATGTGCTTGCACATACACACGTGCACGCATATTAAGGCTTCATTATCCACACAATACACTAACTCACTGTACTATAAATAATTTTTCTCATTTGCTTGCTTGCATGATGTATGGAAAGTTTCTTTGAGCTTGCCTGACTATATATTTACACTTTCTGTAATAACAATGAACTGCATATTTACCAGTACTTCAGTTTTCGTTTTCTAGTCAGAACTGAATATTTTATTTCTACAGGACACTTCCTAACTTTAGTTACACAATCCAGGAACCAGAAGCTTAAATGACAAAATATTATACAATAAGATTATCTCTATTATTCATTGCGCTTTGACGTTTAAAATGTGAGATACGTCAAACAGTTTCTATTGTTATGTTACTAATTCACTAATTAAACACCCATAAGTCTGTTTTACCAGCAACAACTAAAATCATAACATTCCTTTTAGACATGTCTTTATGCCTCACACATTGTTTACTGCAGTGGGCACTGTAAACAATAAAACTTCTAAAACATAAAAAGTTTATATATCCACGTGTGATCAAACTGTGTGTTTCAATTTGCCCCACCTGTTTTTTATAAAAAATGTACTATGGTACCTACCATTTATTCAGACAATTTGAATACAGTTTTTATTGTGACATTTAAATTAGATTTTTTCAGTAAGTTCACAAGTAAAAGTTTCATTTTTAGATAAAGTATAGATTTTCTCATATAACTGAATTATATTTTTTTTGGACTCCTGTAAAAAAACTGATTCAGGTTCCCCTTTGCATTCTTATTTTTTATGGAAACTGAGATTTAATGACACACACACACACACACACACACACACACACACACACACACACACACACACACACACACACACACACAATTTACCTTAATTAAGCATTAATTTATTTGTATTTAATACCTGCTTTAAAAGTGAAACAGAATAAAATAAACAAATATGGTTGTTACTAATGAGTAATAAAAATGAAGAATAATGTCTGTGCAACGAATGACTTAGATGGCACGCTGAAACAGCAATTCTCACATACACATTGAAATTTGGTAGCAGATATCCTTTTCCTGATGTATTAACAAGAATTGTCTATATGACTCCAATAACAAAAGTATACATTCAGTATAAACATAAAACGCCTCAACAACTTATATCTAAACATATAGTTTACAGAAGAAAGAATAATGAAATCAATTATCTTCTGATAATGTGATGTATTTTATACTTACACTTATTGTTTTTTATTAATTGTACCTATAATTCAATTTTTTATTTTTTTAATTCTTTTTATATAGCCTAAAGGTACCATATAATGTTATTATTTATATTCTTAAAGTGACTGATTTCGGTCACAGACCATCGTCAGGTTATATAGCAGATTTGTTCACAATATTATAAAACACTATTATTTATAAAAACGAATTTGTAGACATTGTTAATTTTGATACATATGTTGTTGTCTAAAGCTTCCTAAGAACTGATTCTGTTATAGTGTTCATGTTTACATATTATATCAGCTGATTACTGAATGTTGATTTTGTCATAATATTTCAAAAGTGATATGATTTTTGAAGTCTGTCATAACGTTTAATAGATTTTCATGGCCCTCTTCTTTTATATGTTTGTATATTCGGTATTGTTCATATATATTTGATCTTATTTTGTCATTGCATGTTTTCAATACGGTTAAATGTTGTTGTATTGGACCATATTCACAAGACTGTAGTTTTATGTGTTTTGCTACTGTTGAGTTTGGATTTGAGTGTTGAGAATGTTTTGTATGTTCAATATATCTGTGTTTAAATGATTTTGAAGTGAACCCTATGTATTTTTTGTTGCACTGTACACTACATTCTGTCGAGTTCGCAGGTTGACATTGATATTGGTAGACTCCAGCTTTTTCATAAATGTTTTCCTTTTTTGTACTGTTTATTTTCAGATTGTTGTAGATGTCATTGCTTGTTCTGAATGCTAGTTGATAGTCATATTTTGTAAATGTTCTAGCTAATTTTTGAGAGTTGTCGTCAATGTAATGTGCAGGTATATAGGTTTTCTTCTTTTTGATTGATGTGTTATGTTTTATTTCTTTTTTGTTTTTTAATGATTTTATCGATTATTTGAGGCTGATATCCATTATTTTGAGCTATTTGTTTTATGATGTGTATTTATTTTTCATATTGTTTCTTGCATGTGAGGGCTCGATGTATAATATAATACATTGTAATAATGTAATATACATTGATATTGTAATTTGACGAGAACCTCTCTTGTTAAAAAGTGGTTATTATTTAATTATTAGTATTATGATTCGGTGATGTGAGTTCGTTTGTATGTTGCTTCGTTGAACACGTAAGTTGGTTGATGTGTTGCTTGGGTTCGCAGAATGTGTATTATAATTCTGCTCTTCGCTCGTCGCCGAGATGAACCTATTGGTATACCCTTTCACTGAAAAAACAAAAGTATTGGTTTATCTTAATACTTACTTGTGACGGTTGGTTAATAGCAATGTTGAGGCGTATTGCTAGTAATAAAGTGAGAATTCAAATCCACTTATTGCCGCCGCCATTGCTGCCAACCATGTGTCGTTCACCTAAGCTGTAAAGTCTTAGTCTAATACAATAATAGTCAAACTCTTGGATATGTTACGAATTGGTTTTTTATTCATCGAACTCGTTATTAATGATTACTGTTATACAATAATATGGTTTACTTCCATTAAAATTTTTAATGTTGTTGATGGACTCTTTCAAATAATTAGATCTCAGGGTTTCCAGACTGAATCGGACTATCTACCGTTCTGGACGTTAACATTTTGCTATATTAATTAACAAATAACGCAGGTTCTTTTAGACTGCAAGATACACTCAAATCAAAACAATGCACTACTATGATAGTTAGTATTAGGAGAGAGATAACATTCTTATAATTCTTTAACAAAAAACCATAAACATTGAACAAGTATTCCTTAATGGAATTGTAGGTTAAGTTGGTTTCATTGGAACCTAACTTACTTGATTTTAAATGATTAATAATTCTTTAAATATGTTAACAGTTTCGTATAACACCGTTATAACGGAAATCTAGTGATAATTTCATTATTTATCTTCTTATATTGGATACAAACAAATTAACAGGTATGTGGAAATTACCCACTCCTATGGTTAATGAGTATATTACATTTAGTTATAATCTTACAGTTAAACACAATATAATGCTTAAGATACTATAGGTCCAGGGTTTCTTTTAATTCCCTCATTGACGATTCAATGTCTTTTATTCTACAATTTCATTTAATTAATTAGAAAGTTAAAGTTTGTTAATGACAAACTCTTTCGTTATTAATTGTTTGTTTTAATTATTAAAATCCTTTTTCCATCTAGGTTGGGTTATATTTGATCTAAGTTTATTAATTAAATTCGCTGATAGCGTTCCTTAATTATTTAATTACTTATTTAAAATATTTGCCGTGTTCACTGATACTTGCGTATTAAGTCGTTTTGGTCGTATCACTAATTCACAAAATTTTATTTTTTATTTGAATGAAATTAATTTTGATTAATTCATTCTCGCTCACTACCTATGCGCACATACTCCGATTAGGATCACTAGTTAAAGAAAACTTTCACTATCCCTTTATCCGACCTAAACTCAACTTGCCGTTTCTAGGTTAGACGCTTTCGTCAGCTGTCGGCTGTCAATTCAGTACTTTTTGGTTATGATGACCAGCGTGGAGTCTGCGTCGAGGCTTGAGATGAACTGATCATCTTACCTGTATCGAGATTCTGTACCTAGTAATTAATAACGGCCCCTGATTGGCTAATTGTTCTAATTTTCGTGAACTCTCGGTAACACTCGGCAAAATAGACGCTTATGTTGGCGTCAGTATCTGGGTTTGAGGCTCTGATTTTTTGGTTTCCCTTGTACGCCCACGGGCTTGTAATTAATTCTTTTTTTTTATAATTTAAATAATTCACTCATAACTACACTGATACTCTTTTCATGACTACTATCGTTTTTGTCTTTTTATCATGAGTACTTTGGTTACCCTCACCATATAGTTCTGATAACGATTAACAAAATGAATTTCTTACGAACTAATGACATATCTTATTTTCTACCTTATTTCATTTATATTGTTCATTTTCGGATAAATAATTATTATGTTTATTAACTATCACCCCTTCTCGTTAAAGTTTTAGGCGGTAATTCGTTAAAATTGTCACTTTTCGTTTAGGCCTACTTCCATAATTTTTCTATGTTTTTATCACCTTCTTATATTAACTATTCTTATATTTATTATATTATTATACTCCACTTTTGTCCTTTGTGATTACTTATCAATACTGTACAATAGTTTTTTCACATTATTATTTAATTATTACTTTACTTTTGACTAGACTCTTGGTCTATTGTCATTCTAATTGTTTATTAATTATTTCATAATCTTAGGGGTTTGTAACCCATATTTGTTGTGGCCTATCTATAATAAACTAATCATTACCACTTCTGCTTATATCAGCACTAGCTATTATTGTTTTATTTTATTTTAATTACATTTTCTCTGATTATTATTCAGAATAATTGGGTGTTATATTTTTCTTATTTAATTTTTCACCTTTATTCTTTTTTGATTAGGTCTAGTTTATATAAGTGTCATTATAGCAATGTTATTGCTTGGCAGTGTTTAGCTCTGCTCTTATATTTTGACATTTGTTTGAATTTATCTAAACTTCTTGCATCTAGCATCAGCTATGGTTTACCTATAATATACATTATTATTATTAATTTTATGGCAATAAACACTGATTTGCCTCATATGAATGTTATTATGTCTTAGTTAATATCATGGACTGAGTCCCTGTTCTTTTGTCATAGTTTTATGTGTGATTTTTGTTGTTCCAGGTACCCATACTATGTGGTATTCTTGGTCACATTAATTTATATTTATACTGTATGCAAATTGCTTTATTTTATTACTTTTTGTAACTGGAATGCTCATTATAGTCCCTAGTTTGTTTACATTCCAATACATTTTAGTTTGAGATCATGCTAGTCATTGTTTTTTACTATTTTATTGGAAACTTGTTGGCCAGTTTAGGTTATGTCCTATCTTGGATTCCCAACAATGGTTTAACCTTAGATGATGTTTTTTACATATTGTATGATTCTTTACATTTACTTAAAGCTGATTTTTATTGTTTATAGTTATTTTTCTTTATTTTGTTACTATCTCAACCTTTATTGTTGAGTAATAGTTATCTTTTATAATTTTATTTCTATTTTACAAATTTTACTAGTCCTTTGGGCATTATCTAGTTGTCATTTTTTTATACATTACTAACTTATACATTTACAACTCTTATATTCACTCTCCCTCTTAATTTCTACTATCAATATTTTACTTTTGAGTTCCGGTTGTACCGTCAAGTCATTAAAATCAGTTTATTCATAGTTTGTCAGTGTCAAGTCACAGCTTAGGGTTTTAAATCAAGTTCTTTAAATCACTTTTGTTTTCTTTATCATTAATAATACTTTATTCTCATGGTTTATTTTGGTTCTTATCATTACTAGTTCCTTCTTGTATTTGATTTGATTTTGTTTTCCCTATTCACACTGATCCTTTTATCCTCCTTAATAAATTTCTTCTTGTTATAGGTGTTGTAGTTTTCTTCTCACTGTCTGATCTATTGGGTATTTGGGTCAAGGTTATCTTGTCTTTAGTCATGTCTTCGTTTCTTCTAGAATACATTTACTTATTAATTATAGTTTATTTTATTCCCTTATTTTAATCATAATTCATTCTATGTTCTGGTTTACATGTTCTTCTTTTGTTGATTATTTAGTGTTGGATAGCTTTTAATCTGTTTGTTTTACATTGGGTTTTGGGTGAGTTATATGTACCATTACAATATACAAGCAGCACATGAAACAAACACAAATGATAACAGCATAAAGAAAAGGATGCAGAAGTTGGTACAAAGTTTTTGAGCACTAAATATTGGAAAACATTCACAAAACAAATTTATTCAATACAACCAAGAACAACAATGAAAGCAAAAAGTTTCAGTGTCACCATTCACCAACAATAATCAACAAAACACAAATGCTACACTAGGCAGTGATTCAACAAAACTAATTGTGAATTCTACTCAACTACTTGATGCTCTACATACAGCTCAAGTAATCAAAGAAAGCAGGTTTTTGGGTACCTCCATGTATGTGATGTTTATACTGCTAACGTTTTGTTCCGTAATCTCGTAACATTTTCAAGGTGTACTGATTAGATTATTACCATTGTATCCAGTATGACTTGAAAATGTTCCAGTATTACGGAATGAAACATCAGCCGTATGCTTTGAAAATGTTCTAGGATTACGGAACAAAACATCAGCCACATAAACATCACATACACGGATGTACTCAAAAACCTGCTACAACAGGTATTCACCGTGAGCACGAGCATATATAAACAAACACAAAACAAACTAATACCTGAGCAAATACAAACCAATACAAAATATGACACAATTTTCAAAGCACTCAACATCGAAAATGCTCAGAAAACTAAGATATATGCCACAATCACACACAATAATAGCAATTTAAACTACCAAAAACCAACAGGAAACCATAGCAACAACCAACTGAAACACATGAAAATTAAGATGGCTGAGGATGGGAACAATAGAATTTCCTAAACATGTTCCAAAAAAGGGAAAAAACATCTTGAGGTAAAGAAATTATAAATATTAAAGAAATTTATATATATTAGAACGATACTCTTAAACACTTACTTTTGCACATATGCTATTACTCATTTGTGCGCACTTACCCACGTCTCAAAGGTATACTCTTCTTCTGCAGTATTTACCTTGATGTTTCCCTGCTAGGTCACAGGCTTTGGTAGTTAACTGAGGGTGGATAAGCACGTGAATACCGTTACAAGTAAAGAGTACAGAGGATTTAGTACTGGTTGTGAAATTAGTACAACTTTGTTAATAAAATTATATTCATTTTGTTTATTAATTAAAAAATGCAAATTGTCATGTTATTAATTAGTGTGTGGGTTAACTAATATTGAACCCCTTATATTCACTTACACGAATATCGTATAATTATAACGTGGAAAAATCTTATCTCTTATAGTCTAAGACACATTATACACAAAAATAAGACATATATGACCTGGAATATTTACACAGACATATAATACATAACACATTAATAGAGATATTTCAGTATCACACTGGTCCATATTTAATACCTAAAAATCAAAAAACCTTATGTAGCACTTATGTTCAGTAAAAGTATTCTTTAAAACTTTAAAACTTCACCACTAGTGAAGTCAAAATATCTCTTTTGAAAATTTTTTTATTTTCAATTTTAAATCCACCGTTTTTACCAAATTTGTTTTTTTAAATATGTGCCTTTTATAAACTTTTAATGTATGTAAAAAATGATCAGTACAAATAATTTTTTTTTTAGAAAAAATGCGTTCTTTACATTTAATTTTTGAAATGGTCAAAAAATGGTGTCAGAAAGGCCAAAAAATTTTGTTAATTAACCACCTGAAAGTATTTTTAATAAGCTTTAATTTAAGCCATCGTACACCTTTGTGCCACAATCCTGCCATACTTTATGAGCACTCAAAGTTTTTTTGTGAATTGCGATTTTTTTGAGGTTATATTCAACATTTCAATATAAAATTTGTGGGGTTTATAGTACTCCACAAAGGTTACCTTTCCCTCAAGTTTTATCAACTTTCAATAATTTGTGTTAAAACAACAGCAATTTGTTTATAAACGCCATCGTCACTTTATTTATTGATAGCACATTAACAATAATAATAATATCGACTTCCGTATTAAGGCTAAAAATGTTATTCATTTATTATAGAATACTGAAAAAAATTCATATTAAAATCGGCTTGTTAGGTCCAAAGATATTTATAAAAACGCTATTTTGCAACTTAAATTGTTAATAAAAAAATAAACGGGTTGATTTTACACAAAACTTAACTATTAGCTCAACTTGATCCCATTAACCAATTTAGCATACAAAAATGACTCCCATAACAATTCACATTTGATTTTTATTTTGACTCCACTACACGTGTTCACAAATAAATAAATATTAGCATGTATAAAAAGTGTAAATAAAAACTTTAAACTGCAATTTTTTTTTACCTGATTTATATGATAAAAACAAAAATATTTGTAATGTTTTGATTATAACCTTTGAAGAAATATCAACTGCGTTACTGCTCCGTTCTTGTATAGCAGATGTTTGTATGGCACACCACAACAATGGGTGTTGCGCGCACAGCTACATTTACAGTTGCACACTCGAGGGGAATAGAACGCCGCGCCATTTAAAAATTTTACCTGTTTTCTAGGGTCTTGTTTTTAGAGTATAGGTATAATCAGGTAAGAGAAATAACATGAATAGATAGATTTAGCATTGTAGTAGCTATAACGTTAATTTCAAGTACTCAAATAAACCCACTTAAAAGATACATGTATGTAACGCAAAGGAGGCACCTTTTCTTAGTATACACAATTTTTATTTATTTTTTTTAATTTTGAAAATGATTTTAATTTTCATGAGTGTAGTTTTTGATGCAGAACACTTGCAGCTTTCAAATACAATTTTTTGTATTTCGATATCTCTATTTTTAAGATTAATAAAGGCAGATAAACTCTGAATTTTAGAGTAAATTTAAAATACGTCGAAATACTCACTTTTGAAAAGGTTTTTTTTTTAAAATAACTTCAAAAGTACTTTTCATTATTATAAAATAAAAAGTTTATCTCTTTTAAAGGTAAATTAGTAAAGAACTACTATTTTTTTTTAAATTTTATTCTATAGTACTTGTAATTTTGTGGTTTCACTTCTTTTTGTATCTACAGTAAATATTTATACACTATATTCTTTGTGTTCAAATAAAATATTTATGTAAAAATCAATAAATTTTGAAATCTATACTGTTCCCAGTATAGATAGATAAATAGATAGATAGATAGTATAGATATATAAAGGCAAAACTAGCCTTTATTTAACTGGCTACGCTTAGATTAAAGAAAGTTATGATATTTTTGAATAGACGCGCCTGGCTAATTTAGCGAATTACGCAGGATCGGGGGCAAACGCTCTTTTTAAAACGCAGCGCTCATCATTACCAATTTTCAGGAAAACAGTTCCATTAACGTAAAAATATGTAAGGAGACTTTCTGAAGGAAATTGTTTGCTCTTCAATATACACCTTTTTATTTCTTCCAACTGTACATATTTACAGAGTGCTTTAAGAAAATCTGTCTTTACGATTTTTTCAGACCATTTTCAGAAAACCCTAGAAAGGTAAACATGGAAAGATTTTTTTATATTAATTATTAACGTTTATTTAACACGTGCACCAAATATTGCTTTGCCCCAATTTTTTATCAAGTCAAAATCTCTGGCAACTGGACTAATAGTTACGGAAACGGCAGAGTAATGGAAGCCAATAGTGCTCCTCTGATTCCGTACCAGCTATGATATTAGGGAAAAATGTTAGAGAAATATAGTATTTTAGGGATTATACACCAAGTGAGGTAATTAAATATAAATATGATAATAAAAAATTATGGCGTAATAAGCTAAAAAAAGTTATGAGTTCCAGAGAGAAAGGACAGGTCTACAACTGAGTTAGGTACCAGTAGAGAATTTAATGACAAGATATACAACGAGTGTCAACACAGTTTTCCAGTGCAATTAAAAGTTTAAAGAATAGAAAGAGAAAATAAACCCCAAAGAACCCATTGAATTGCGTATTAAAACAGAAACAATGAAAAACTAAAACCATTATAAATTGATAATTTTATTAAATAAATATTCCAAGGCATGAAGGAACTATAAGTTTATTTCAACTAAACTTTATTCAGCCAAAATAAACTTCTTTCGGAGGGGGAGTATTATGTAACGTAACAAAGCTAAGGTTCCCGACGTTACATAAAAACTTTGTCAACATAACTGAAAACAATGCACAAGGTATGCCATAATTAAGTACAAGAAGGCCAATCTCACCTAAAAAATGCATTAAGTAAGGTTACTAGGTAATAAAATATTGAAAGTGTACCTAAATATAAAATATGGAATGAGCAGTGTAAGATGTAAACTATAAACACTGTGTCTAATGATATGAGTTTACTGTGGATGAGTTTGAATATAATAGACTGTTCAATTAATATTTAATGTTTTATAAAATGTACCTGTTGTTGTGCTTTATCATGATATTGTGTTTACATGATATTTATTTTGTGTTTTGTATGTAGTAGGTGTGGAGCCATTGCTTTAAGGAAGTACTAAGTAATGGGTACTCATTTCATTCATGTTAAACTTGTATTTAAGTGGTTAAATACAGGTGTGTTTATTATGTATAGTATCATGTTAAGTGTATTTACTTTAAATAATTGATGAAGATGTCTTAAAATAATATTTGTAAACTTGGCCAGGAAGACAATAATTGTAGATAAATTGTCAAGTGGTCATTATAATTATGTTAAAAACCAATGAAGGATTCAATGATAAACTAAATAATAATAATGAATTGAAATCAGGAAATTAAAATTGATATAATTGGCCATAAGCCAGTGGTGACTCTTTGTACAGTAGGTCAGGTAAGAAAAATTAAATTAAAAACAAAAAATTATAAAACAGGTAAAAAACCAATAGGCCTAAATTTAGTATTTTGTAAAAGGAAATTAATACCTTTTAAAATAAGTCAATTAAGAAGAAAATGTAGTAAAATGTATACGGTTTAATAAGGCAGATTAAGTGAAAGTTTTATGTAATTTAGTGTAATTCCAAGCAGGGAGTATTTTATTAAATAAGTGTAAGAATATTTCCTAATTCTGGCTCTAGGATAACAAATATTATCCAATGACAGAAGAAGCAATGGTTGTTAGGGCAACAAAATGCAAGAAATCTTGTTGATTTAGACATTCAATTGTTATCTAAAAACGAGGACAGTTCAATCATTATAAATCTCGGAAAAAACCACGAAACCTCATGAATTAAAATATAATAAATCCAAATTAATATATAATTACTGATTGAAAAGACGGATTGGACGACTTCCCACTATCACTTCGAGAATATAAATTACCTATAACAAAATTCAAATCAAAAATCTAAAGAATAAATTAACTAAACCTAACATCAAATGAGTAATAACAGAAACCATAAATAAAAGAAGATAACCCAGACCTGGAGAAGTAGAAGTGAATAAATACCATGCAACAAAATTAAAGAGAATTAAATTTACCTACTGAACCTCACTTTTGACTAGAGCAAGAACTTAATACTACACTAATTCCATCGGGACCTGTGACCACCAGAAACGAAAAAATCAGCGAAGATCAAAAACTGAACTTTCCATTACATCCGGGGACACTAACACCAACTTTTATTGAGAAGCTGGAGTTGGAATTATTCGAGCCATTCTTCTTCACTCGGCTATCTGTCATCGTTAGTGGAACACTGCCTGAACGAGTATCTTGTAAACGTTTGGTAAAAAAACCTGCTTATGTTGACACTTTATATAATAAGATTTTAATTTAAATTGTAATACCTAGTAACCTGAATTTGCATTACCTGGCCTTACTAATAGTTAAAATAACTACATGTACCCTGAGATAAAAGATAAACTGAAAATTATAATTAAATTGTAACATCTAAACAAGAGTTCAATAACAAATCGATTCTGTATTGTAGGATCGATATGATGTTTTACTAGTCGGAGAGAGCAACTGTTGGAATTTTAAAATAATATAAAATAAAGAATCCTTCTTGTATTGACGATTTTGTGTTATTGTAGAATAATTATTGTATTTCGAATAGGGTGTATTTTAAAGGGAAAGAAAGTGATAAAAGCGTTAAGTGGAAGGACTTAACTTATAAGAACGGGTCAATCGCCAATAACAGCGCTCATTTGCAGACAGCTGGTGAATATGGGAGAATAGAGAACTAACTTATTCTCTGCGCTAATCTCTTTCCAATTTAAATAATACATACTGACTAGGGTTGGAGAAAATTACAGAATTATTCACTATAATAACTGTAATATAGCGTTTTTCTCTGGTAAAACACTTAATAACCACTTAACACAGGTCTATGGTCAATAACCGAATAATATCAAACACTTAATAAATAATTTTTTTTTATAATTAACATTGATTTACAGGAGTGATCATATTATACTTATAAGATTATTTATATTATAAATATTTGGGCATAATTAGGCGAGAGTTCGAAGTTACAACACACACATCGTTATGATTTTAGGTTACAAATTGACGCCGACAACGTGGGGCTTGATTAGGAGAGAGTTTCGAAGAGTATAAGGAGTCTATTATTAACATCTATAGTAATCTTTTATTTAGGTTACAATATATGCACTCTCGCTACTGTGTCCCTACTATTACCCCTTTTCTGTATTACTTGTATTCCAAAATTCTTATTCTGTCTAACCACCATTGAAAATCAACCTTGACGGACTTAATTGCCTTATTGAAATAATTATTCTCACCCAAACTCTATCTTTTACCACATTTTACATTAATATGATCATTGAAAACTACACTAGAAAACTCCTAACTACCTCAAATTAATTTCATCATTTAATTTAAACCTTCGAAACTCATTTAAAATTTATTATTCAATCATCAAACATTTTACTTTATTTAAATTGCATTATAAATTTAAATTTCATACTTACATTACATCACTCAATTGAATAAGCACATTATTCCTGTCATAGGCACAAAATTATAAACCTTCATTACTACAAATATCACGTACAACCATATGTACCTTCTGAAACCTTATAACAATCATATGACTCCACAACTTAACACATTTTACATTTATTCATTTACTATTTGTTCTCAAGTTCAAATCTCATAAAAATAATTTAGATTCATTATCAAAATTTATTTCTACCACATTTTAAATTAATCAATTAATTCATCTCAAATTATTTAATTCAATCAATTATGTAAACACAACATTACTTTAATTACAATTCCAAAACAATTACAATTCATTCATTGCTAACTCTCATTATTTATTTACTCTGATAAAATATTATTATTATTAAGATCAATCTCTACTACATACACACATTGTTTACATAAAATACATTTTACAAAACACTCGATTAATTTCACTATGAATTTATTTACAATTCTTTGTCATTATTTTTCTATTTACCACACCTCATTTCATAAGTTAGCCATGTCATCACCATAAACTAAAATAATAAAATGTCCATTCACTGATTTTTTATTTAACCCCCGTCATCTTATTTACACTAGTCTTACTTTTATATAACAATTATCATCTTTAATTACACTCCTTACATCATTGTTATTTATACAATAACCCATTAATATTTCAAATTGTTCCGCAAAACCCACATAATAATCTACTGGATTATCCCACATTATTATTAAATCATATAACCTGTCTACATCATTAGTTTTGGTCTGGTCACCATCTGTATTATTATCTATCAACCTTAAGTATTTTAACCTCTCAATTTCAAAATCATTTACTACTAATACCCCACGTCTACACACAGGTAAGCTTCCCACGTAATTATCAACGTTATCATCATTTATTTCTGCACTATCTTCACAACAAGGTAAGTCTTTCATATCATCTATTTTTTCAAATTTTAACTTCTCTTTTAACTCCTTATAGCTTCTACTTAACGTGAATATCTCTATCTCCCTATCTACAAACAACTCTCTCTCTAAATATCTCTCACCATAACGCCATATCACATTTTCTCTACCATCCCATACAGAGGGTACTACTATATTAAAACACCTCCTGGTTCTTCCAGGAACAACACAAAAATTCAAAGGACAATTATTGGTAGAACACTTATCTACCCAATGCATTCGTGAAGACCTTTCTTTACCCCCCCACAATACCATGGGAAAATTTTACCCTCTGCAACCCCTCTACCTGTAAACTCTCTTCATACTCTCTCTCTAACTGATTAACACTCACTAACATTCCATTGTTACAATCTACTTCAACTAAAACTTCATTAGCACTGTCAATATTCACTTTATTCTCTAGCACCACATTTTTAATGATATCATTGTTATCACTCTTTATTTTGCTACTACTGTTAACTCATTACTATAATTATCATGATTACTCACCTTGTCTACTGCCACCTGTTTTGCATTTAAACTAACACCATTATTCTTAACACTTATATCTCTGTTATTTTCATTTATTTTGCACTTACCTATCTCTGCTCTCCACTCTTTCATTCTCTCAAAATTTTGTTCTAAGTCGTGTTTTAATTCGTTAAAATTACTCTCACATTTATTTTTTACCTAATTGATATCAGTTTTAAGTTCATTAAATTTATCATTAAAATAACTATTTTGAACGTCAAAACGACGATCTATTTTATCGAATTTTTCATCACTCCTATCAAAACGACTCTTTATTTCTTTATTGTGTTCTTTCAATTCCTTGAATTGATTTAGTAAAATACTCATCGTGTCATTATCAAATTTACTATTACATTTTGTTGAGGTTGGAGTTAACTGAACCCCCGAATCCTCAGTTATATTTGTTTCATCTATTACACTTAATTCGACTATTTTGTCTTGACCCACATTTGGAGTCGAATGGACTTCAAGGTTACTCATGACAGCTGATTCATTAAAATTAATTATTTCCTCTATATCATTTTCGTTATTTCCTGCCATTTTTTAAATTATGAAATTATCTATTTTAACAATCCTTATTTTACACTTATTAAGTATTCATTAAGTATTACTTACGTATAACCTACTCTAACATGACATCGTAATTTTTTATGCACTCCCAGATCACGCTTACATTCATTTGTAGGTGTGGTTTTTATACAAAATTAAATTTATAAAAAGTGCCAGAGTTCGAGCACCATTTGTGATGTTATTTCTTAATAAGAGAGATTATATATTTATTTAAATTCGTCTCTGTTTTCGGGCGTCATTGAGAAGTTATTTACCAACTTACAAAATATAATATTTAATAAAAAATACACATAGTCCATTTCTTACCTTTATTGGGTCCATGGGTCTTCATGTGAACTCGTATCTATAAGTGATTTAGGGTTGTGTTATTAATAATATTGTGTACTACAAAGGATACTACTACAACTTCAGAAACAAATTGTAATTACACCTTGTAGTATATAAGTACCAGTAATGTAAGGTGGGGTACTTTATTGTAATCAAGTTGATATTTTTTCGTAAACCAAAAGAATCCAGATTTATTGAACGAAATTGTAAAAATAAACATTCTATAGACACCATGTCTGACTAACTAAATCATTCAAAATCGATTTCGTCAAGCCTTGAGATATAATTGTCTTTTACTGTCGGGGCAAATTTGTTTAATAACAAAATATAATTTTGTATGATACTGAACAACTACTAATCACAATTTAATAAACTAGTACAGAGTTGTAACCACAGTTCTTTATTTCATAGGAAAGTGCATTATATGATTTGTGTATTTTAGCGACAAGCAAAGGTGACGGTAAGCGCTCACGTCGGAAACTCTGCAAACTACCAGCAAGATTAAGAAATTCGCATGTGGCGGGAGTAATTGAATTTACCATACCGTCATAGAACGAGCGCTCAATCGTCCTATTCTTTTTAATTGTTTTCAGATTAAACAATTTGGCGCCACCCGGGATTTACGAACACATATTAAAGAACAGGTAAGGTTCTCACTCGCGTGTACTAGTAATCTGAGAGATTGCTACGGACATCGTCAGCGTAAACATAAAGTAATAACGACCACAACGTGTGAGGCGCACACACAAAATATACACATCTACAGAGCACGTACAAATCTCTTCGTTACAAATTGGCGACCAACTAGTGTGGCTCGAATTGAAGACTAGCGGCGGTTACAAAAAATTATGAAACACTCAATGATAACAAGAGGAAAATCTAAGAAGAGGACTGAGGGTACTGACGAAGAAGAAATGGAAATGATTGAGGAAATAATTGAAGAGGATGCCCAAGAGGACCAACAAGAGGAACCAACCCAAGCTAGTGAAAGGGAACAACAAGCAGGAGATACAAGAAAATCCACCGGACAAAGTTACACCAACCGAAGAGAGGCAGGAACTGATGAGGTTTATGATGGAGCAATTTGGACAAATTAATGACAATTTTAAGAAGCAGAAGGAAGAAACAAATGAACAAAGAAAGGAAGACAGGGAATTTTTAAACGAAAAATTCGATGAGAAAATAGACAAAATGGAGGAGAAAATAAACAAAAAATTGGACAGCAACAGTGGAGAATTGAAGAAACAACTCAAGGAGGACATAGAACTTCTGAATAATAAGATGGAAAGTAACCATGAAGCCTTGAAGACAAACCAAGAGATCTTAGAAGAGAAGAGTGAGGAGTTAAAGAGACAGATCAAGAAAGATCTAGAAATACTGAATAATAAGATCGAGAATAATAATGAAACACTCCAACGACAATTGAAGGAAGATAGCAAGAAAACCAAAGGTGAGTTGAGACAACAGTTGGTAGAATGTCGGGAGGAGATAAAACAAACAATCACTGAGACAAATGAAACAATAGTACAAGTTCGGGAGGAGTTAACAAACAAAATAAGCGACGTCAAAGAGGAAGGAAAAAATAGATTTGAGGAACTTCATCAAATAACAACCACCGAGTGCACAAAAAATAAACAGGAGGTGCTAAAAAAGCTTGAAGAAAGACACAAGGAGATACAGACAGATGTAAGTGAACGTGTGGAAGGGGTATATACCAACCTCAACAAAGTAGACAGACAGATCCAAGAAAACAAGGAGAAAATCCAGGAAATTAGTCAAAGGGAAAGACAAATGCAAGAAGAGCTAGACACACTGAGGGAGAAACCCTGTCACAACACCCACATCATCACCAGCGAGGACCGGGAGATAATAAACTTTCGCAGCTACCGGCGTAACCCTATGGAATTCCTCAAAAGAGTGGAGGAACTAATTGAAAAAAACAGGGAAACGAGATGGACAACGGTGAGAAGCCTAATTGATGAGATGTTCAGGGACACCCAAGACAATTGGTGGACGGCCACCAGACCAGAGATAAACAGCACCCAAGAATTCAAAACGCAGTTCCGCAATAAATATTGGTCGGAGTCAACCCAGAACATGGTGAGAAATGATATAAGCAATGGGAGGTACGAACCGCAAGCGGGACACACCCTAACTTCGTACTTTCTAGGTAAAGTGTGCTTAGCCATAAATTTGGAACCGAGGATACCGAAGGAGTAATTGGTGATACAGCTGGGATACCATTATGAGGATGCGGTCCAAAAGGCCAGAAGACAGGGCCAAATAAAAACCATTCAAGTTGTTGGAGGACCATGAAAATGATGGCCAATATCGACGCAACCGAATGGTCAACTTGAGATACAACCGTTGGGAGGAAAACCAGAACCCACCAAATTACAATCCATCCAATAATAAACCCCAAAACCACAACCAGAATAAGCCGAACCGGAACAATAACAACTATCAATATAGGGGTAACCGCCCAAATTATAATCAGGCCAATCCACCGTTTAACGGAAACTATCAAAGTAATAATAATTACCGGGGCAATGGGCCAAACCAGTGTCCAAACGGCCACCCCAACAATAATAATTATTGCGGGAACAATAATAACCCGAATAATAATAATAGGGGAAACGGAGATAACCGTAATCCTAACAATCAACCCAAAGTACACTTTACACGAGTGAGCACTCGAAACAACCATGGGAGGCGCTACACAAGACCACCATCAAACGAACGAAACAATACTAACGCCCAGAGCGATAACCAGCACCCAAGGGAAGAGAATACTGAAAATGTACAACGAATTCATAATATTGAAGGAGCCAGATCCGGAAGCGATAACCAGAGAAGGGACGCACCATCTAGAAGTATCCAACAAGAAAATGAAGATTATGACTGGATACCTTTCAGCGACAATCCTGCAGAGAATTTCAGAATAGCGTACAATAAACGTAACCCACCAGAACTCTGGATTCCCTCAAGAAATAATGGAAACCAATCCAACGCACCTCAGGGAGGAGACAAGAAATAGATAAAGAAGAAGAAACGGCCGACCGGTGGAACCCATAAAAACCATAAAAGATAAAAATTACAAAATTCAAAAAAAAATGTAAGATCAACTTACGCAATTATTTAGATAACATATGAGGTAAAATATAAAATAAAGAAACAAGTTACAAAAATTCCTAAATAGTAAGAACAACAAACTTACAATAATATTTAGAAAATATATGAGATAAAACAAAATAAACAAATAAAGTGAAAACAAGAATTAATAATGTAAGAGAATTAGAAGGGAGACCAATTAAAATAAAACCAAGCAAGAACTGCTAAGACAAATACATAAAATTATAAAGAATATAGAATATTCAAAGAAAACAAATTTTTTTTGAACTGGTACAAGAAAGAAAAAGAAATAATGTATAAAGCAAGTATACAGCAAGTGGCTAAAGCAAAACAATGGTAATCAACAAAGAAAAAAGTGTCTAAAATAATTAAAATGATCACAAGAAGAAAGGAAAAACAAACTAATTAAAAGTTAGAAATAATGAAATTAACAACTAAATAAATAAAAACAATCAACTGTGTGAGTAGATAACAGAATATAGCAAAGGTACAGCGGAAGAAAGAATGAGTAAAAGGCGAAAATGATCTAAAAAACCATGAAGTGGACAATCCCCAAAATATTATTAATAAAAGTCACAAGATGACAAAAAGGTATTTAAGATTGACTGAGAATAGGTCCAGCAATCAATTAACTGAGCAGAGATGATGTTCCTCTGATCTCAGAAAAAAAGGTAGTAATGGAAGAAACCAGCTACTAAAAGTTAGGGAAAAAATTATATAACAGGGAGAATGCACTAATGGAAATAAATAAAAATGGATCTAAATAGAAAGGAGTGGAACAAGTAAGAAGGGAAACAAGAAAGAAGAAATAAACAAGAAGAAAAAGGAAAAAATTATATATAACTGATAATTTCATAAAAAACTATGCTAGTGTCTTACCAAAATGATCAATTTTGAAGGAGAGGCATTATGTTACAACACAAACAAGCCACCCCAATACCAGGGAAAAAACGATGAATCAACTATATTAAATATTTAAATAACTAATGAAAATAAAATGACCATGACGCGACAAACGACTATGACCCAACCCAAGTGATTGACTCAATAAAATGAAATAAATGAAATCAAATGAGAAAGTAAATGAAAATGAAACAAACAAAGTATAAATGAAATAAAATGAGAAGAAATGAAAAGACACAAACGAATAATATAGAAGAGAAAAGGAGAAATGTTACACTCAAATAAAGTAATGAAAAAGAACCCAATAAATAATAAATGTAAATGATAATTAATAGTATCGACTACTGTAAATGATAATTATTAAAGTCCAATAAAGTAATGACAAACTAAAGTACACTAACCAAATAAATAGAGAGTAAAGATAGATAGATAATGAACATGAGTAAGTGAGAAAAGAGAATTTAATGTTAGGGAATACCCACTAGTAACACTTAAATACTATAAAAAGTACAAAGTGTCAGTGTAAAAACCCCAAAATAAATAGAAAACCCTATTGATAGGTATAGACACCTAAAAACCAGTGATAAACACTAAAGGTTAATGGTGAAAAGTGTTAGAAAATAAGAATATTGTTATTATTAGGATTAAGAGTAATTGTAGATCAGGAATACAAGAATATTCAGGGAAAAAATCCCAGTAAGAGTCAAAATGTTAGTGTTACCATGGTTAGCTAGTAAAGAATAGAATAGAAAAATATAGTAAAGAATAGAAGTGCAAAATCAATAAATATCCTATGTTCAAACGGGTTGGACTTTGTAAGTTCCCATCCACCGGAAAAAATAGTGTTATATCGAGGGACTACTACCTAAACGGGCAAGTAAAAATCTTCGCTAAATTTGAAGATATTTTTTGAATACACCACTAAAATGACATTTAGGTTAACTTAATAATGTTTTTTAAATAATGTAAGCTATGCGTTAATGCTTTCCGCAGTTTTAAACTAACTTTTTAAATTGGTTTTGCCAGAGAAGCTAGGAAAATTCTGAAATCGTACTTTTCAAGTATCCGCAGATATATAATTTGTACTTTTTTTGAGAGAAATAGATGTGCTTATTACAGCACAGCTGTGCATGCTGTATAAAGGGCCTTCGATTCTACAATGACAGTCAAAGTAGTGTGTGCATTTACAACCACGTTATTCAAGGACAATTAGTAGCGGAAAACTGAGTCAGTGAGAAGGTATATGAACTGAAACATGATAAGTTCTACTATCTTTAGCCAGTGTTGCCAAAACAAGGATTTCAGATTAGCTGTGGTTTGAAAGATAAGTATATACGCTTCAGAGGGGAAGCGGGAGGATGGCTACAAACGGACAAGCGCTACGGGGTGGCAAAACCTCGAACTAATGACGTATATAGTCATTTAATTTCCCATACTTGTGACGTCCGTCGAAATTTGATAAAATTGCTAAACAAATCCGTAATAAGAGTCAAATCTTTTTTTGCTCTTGGGTTGGCAATCCCTACATATTAATAAATAAAATGGAGTCTTCAGAACGAAGTTATTGTCACTAACAGCCGGTCAGCCATGATTTTATTAAGGTTTGTAATCTGGAGTCCATATACGGAACTCATATGCACATGAATGTAACTCCTCAATGTATGGACACAACTTCAACGTTGGAGTGTAAATATTGTAACATGACAGAAACAGATGAGCCCACAAGAGTAAACTTAAGCAAACCCAATCAAAAAAAAGATGAAAATCATAATAATAAATAATAAAAAACTTAGAAAGTTAAAAGGAATAAAGAAACTAACATAAATAAGAAGTACAATACATTAGTTAATAAGAAAAACTTTATGTAAAGTACCTTATAAGAAAACAGTATTGTGAACTATATTAAATAAGGAAAAGTGATACCAGTGTAAAATGTAAAAGTGAAGTGTAGAGAAAAAAAAGTGAAGAAACACAAAAGTGAGAAATATAAAATAAGTAAAAACAATCTTGGAAAAATGACAATGTTTAATAACCAAGGGCACTTACCTATTAATACATGAAGCATTAAGCTTATTATTGTTTTTTCATTTGTTCAGAATAATTTTATTATCATAATCATCAATCTTGTTGATGACCATAGTTGTCATAGGTTATAAGCCAGGTAAATAATTGAATCCCAATTATTTTGGTGATGAACAATGTTATTTCTTTTAGGGAACACTAATACCTAAGGCTTATTAACTAATTACAATATAGTAAATAACTAGTCAAATCGAATGGAACTAGTAGTTAAGCAACATATCAGATGATATGACAGAAATAATTTTAATGTCAATAACCAGTTCTTATGTTATGTTATATGTTTAATTATGTTATAAAATCTATGTTGATGTTAGAAGAAATTTGTTAAAAAATGTTAATGTAGAAGGAGGATAGTAATTTGTAATTTCAGAGGAATTTTGTATTTAATTGTAAGATTTTTTAAATTAACTAAAAAACAAATAATATAATCAGAAGCATACACTATCACCTAAACATAGAAATTAACTTATAAAGATATAAAATCAATTAAACAAAAGTGTAAAACACTAGGGATTAATAGTGGTGAACCATAAAGTTGCCACTGTTAGAATGTTTTCCCTAATAAATCAAAGGTAGTGACAAATTCCAGAAACATAATATGGCTTATTAAGCATTACCAAATGGCTTAAACAGCATAATTTTATAAAAACACAGAACATTTATTATGACACACACACAGGCCATATTTGGTATCATTTTAATTGTAATAAAACAAAGAATTACATGCTGTAAATTAAATTAAGATAAACTATTTAACAAATAGAGAGTAATATGTACTAGGGTGAAAAAAAATCTGTATTGTAAGAAATATTAGGCCATGTGACCTCAAAATTCAGTCAAATTAGCCAATCAGGAATTAGAAAAATTGGTCTAACTATTCAAATTCGAAAGAAAACTGTACGAGTGTATTGTTAGCACGAAAGAAGAACGGGTCAGTCCTATGTCTGGCAGAGTGAAAGTGTACTAAAGTATCAAATCTGAGTGTGCAAGGTTATACAAAATAAAATTCAAAATTAATAAAAATAATAATAATAATAATGAAGATTTAAGAAGACAGAAAACCAATAATAAGAATGAAAGAAGAAACACATAGAGGAACACAATGTATGCAAAACTAATAGCCGATAATATTGGAAGGTGAGAAAGTCGTCTTATAACCAAACATTAGCGATCACACCACACTAAGAAAAAACATCACAGACACTATTAATTAACACTTCAGTGAAAGAAAACGAAAATATAACTATTTTTACAGTAAAAAACTCTATATAATTCCATTCATATTAAGGGAAATGGATGTATGAACTTTAATACAATAACGAACGTCTTAATGGCGCCCATGTTGAAAAATGTTTTGGACTGACGCCGTCTTGTCAAACCCACACGCGGCGTTAGCGAGCTTCGATAACGAAACAGACATTATTTATACAATATCACTTAAACAAAATTCAGTTTCTAATGTAAAATTTGATAGAAATTAAGATTAATTTGTAAGTATTGTACTTCGCTACGGCATTTCTGACTTTTGTAATAGTTCAAAGAACCTTAGAATTAATATAAGTGTTGTAAAAAATTCCAACACAACTAACGGTTGTAATTCTCGACCCTAGAGACAAAGTCGATGTATTAAGTAACATTTCGAATTTAAAACAAAATAATTAAATAAAAACCCTAAAGTTAATGCAGCAAAAGTTTTATTTATTAGATAAAAATAATTTAATGAATTTCAGCATTTTATACCAGGAAGAAGACATAGTAAGAATTAAAATAACTTATTGAAGAAGGTGACTCACAGCTAATCTACCATTGGGTGAAGCGATTCCACAATCGAACACAACATTACTTAATAATTGGAATTTTACCGCGGTTGACAGGGATCGTCTAAACTTCAACGAATAATTAAATTTTGAAGAACAGTGCATTAATTAATGGGGCAACCAAATTTAACCGAATAAAATAATTGAGCTAAAGAAAAAATAAACATTAAAGAAAAAATTTCTTAATATTTTATTTTAATAAAATATATATATTTTTTTTTGTAACCAACGTTAATAAAATTTATTGACACCGAAGAAAGATACGGGTTTGTTTTTATAACGACAGGTTATAATATATTTTATATGTTAGGCCTATATATATATATATATATATATATATATATATTACTATAATACTTATAACTAATTTACCTCAAGATATACTTTTTTCCTTTAGGAACATGTTTCGGGAGATCTTGTTCTCCCATCTTCAGCATTCGCCATCTTGTTTCTGGTGAAGTATTTGTGTGTTGGCTTCTGGATGTTATTAAGGTAGTTTGTTGGTCTTTGGTCCTTCAAAGTTGCATTATTGTGTGTGGTTGTGATATCTGTTTTTGTATTTTGTGTATTTTCGATGTTGAGTGCACAAAATACAAAAACAGATACCACAACCACACACAATAATTGCAACTTTGAAGGACCAAAGACCAACAAACTACCTTAATAACATCCAGAAGCCAACACACAAATACTTCACCAGAAGCAAGATGGCGAAGGCTGAAGATGGGAGAACAAGATCTCCCGAAACATGTTCCTAAAGGAAAAAAGTATATCTTGAGGTAAATTAGTTATACGTATTATAGTATTATATACATCAAGAAACGGACTGTAGCAGAAAGTGATTGAAATATATACATATATATATTGTAACGTAACGGAAATAGGGTCCCCTACGTTACATAAATAAGTTTATAAGTTTTAAAATAAAAATAAAAATAATAATTATCCATACTAGTAAAAGGTCAGAAACACAACCCATTAATGAATAAATGAACGATCCCACAATAAGAAAACAAGGTAGAAAGAAAAATTAATAATGTTAATAAATACAAACTTCAGTGTTCAGTGAAAGGTGTAAACGATAGACGAATGTAAAACCTAACTTAGACAGTTTTATAATAATTGATGATTTAAATGAGAGGAGAATGATTAATTAGTGCACGATTTATTTTATAAAAATGTACCTGTTATTACGTTGTATCATGTTGTATTATTATCATGATAGTTATGTTGTTTTTTGTATGTAGCAAGTGGAGTAATTCTTTTAAAAGAATATCAATTAACTGATATTAATTTCATGTTTTGTGTTATCAATATATCATTATAGAGCTGTTGTTAAACTTTATATAGTTAAATGTTTGTATACATATACTTAGTTAGTATGCAGATTATAATTGTAAACTTGGCCAGAAAGGCTATAATTGTTAATGAGATACAAAAGGGTTTAGTGTAATCATATAATAAACAAATGAAGGCTTCTATAATAATGCAAGTAGTAACAAATTAAAATCAGAAATAGATAAAAATGTAATGATAGGCCTAAAACCAGTAACATTGTATAGTAAGTCAGGTCAGAAAGGTTAGGTAAAGAAATTTGTAAAAAATACTAAATAGAATATAATGAGGTAGGAGAAGTTAATAATAATTGCTGATAGCAGATAAATAAATTCAATTTAAATAAAATCTCAAAATGCAATAGTGCAATGATACCGAAAGGTAATATTTTGTAACAGAAAAATAATACTTGTTAGAGTAAGTAGATTAAGAGGAAACGACAGCAAAATGTATAAAATTTAGTACAAACAATATGTAAAAGTATAATAGGATATAATGTAAATTTAGTAAAGGATTATTTTAATGAGTGTAAGAACATTGTATGATAATGGTTATAGTATTATATATAATGTCCAATGAGAGAAGACAGGATGGTTGTCAAGGACAACGAGAGATATAAAATTTGTTGATTCGATTATTGAAATATTATCCATGAATGAAGACGGATTAGTTTTGATACACTCAGAAAAGAATTGATAAAATAAAATTAAATCAATACAATTGTGAACAAAATTAAGTAATAAATAACCATAATATGGTTCACTGACATTCGACAGTCTTATATAACCGAATAATAATAAACCTATACATCAAAAGTGACAAAAATCTAAAGGAAGAACTCTACCAATAAAACTCAATATAATGAGTAATCATTAACTTAATTAATAAACCAAAGCAGAGAAATAACTACCTGAATAGAGTTATATAATCCAATATTATAAAGAACGAAAACAAAACACAAAATTATACTTGAACGTCATCTTCCACAATTCAATAGAAAAAGCATCATTGGACACAAAATACATTGAAACCCGTAACCACAAGAATCGGACATTGGTGAACAAAAGGAGCAGCATTTCTGCATCATCCCAGGACCAAAACATCCACTTTTATTTCGAACTTGGAGTAAAGACTGGCGAGGATTAATTCATCTGTATTCCGTTATTGACCAAACACTGCGACGAGGTTAGCTGTACATGGCCTTACCAAGTAATGATGTCCAGCGGACGGTAAAACTCCACTTATTTTAAATAATATTTAATAAAAAATTAGTACTATATTGTAATACATTGTAATCCTATTTATGCATTTTCTGACCATACTAATAGTTGAAAGAACCTTCACTCCCTGTGTTTAAAGAAATACCATAATAATTAAAATAATATATAACCCTGAATCCGATTGATAATCGATTACTTCTAATACGATCAACTTTTGTATCTCCGTAAAGGAAGAACTTTGTTATAAAAAAAAATAAAATAAAAAATCATAATAAAGAATCATTTCAGAATTTAACGACATCTTATCATTTATATAACATTTAGTGCAGTATGAACAAGTTGTAATATAAGTAGAGAGTGTAATGTAGGAATTATTGTACGCGGATATCCAACCTACAATTTGCAGCTGATTGTGAACCACAGCGCTCGCTTGCGGACCGCTGTTGAATTAAAGAGAACGAGAAACAGATAACGATTCCTTCTCTTCTCTTCAAACATTATTATGTTTTGAAGAGCGTATTTAAACATTATAATACCTTCCCATATACGTTAAGTTATAAATTGGCGAACCCAACAGTGGGGCTTTAGAAGATAGTGATACGGGAGAAAAGACGCTATACGCGTTATATTATAAATTGACGCTCCATTAGTGGGACATAACATACAAACGACCCACAAGTGTTATTATAAATTGGCACTCACAACAGTGGGGCTTAATTAGTAAAGCTCATCTAAGAGTATAATAAGAAGAAACACACACACACACGTAAGAAAAGACGCTACACGCGAACTATTATAAATTGGCGCTCAACTTGTGTAGGGCTTAAGTTAAGTAAAACGTTGATTCTATAACTATTACTTAACTTGAGCAGGCAACTATTAGAGGCACAGAAATGCAATAAAGAGCTATGATACAACAGGAAACGAAAATGCCCGAACAAGAGAGACGATTAAGTTACGCGGAATGGATGACAGTGCTATTTAAAAAATTCAGCAAGGATATGGAGTATATTAAGAAAAATACCACTGATCACGAACGAGCACAGATGAGTCGTGCGAATTTAGCGGGAACACCAAACGACAAAATGACGTTAACAGATATTTATGATGAAATGTGGGAGCTAGAGACAAGGAGCGATAAAGAAGAGACCATCGGGAAAACCCACAAAAATAACGGTAAAAAGGTGGAAGGAATGACTGAAGAAGATTGGGATAGATGGGATGATAATTGTACTTAGATGAAAAACGAAAGAACGGGAACATACGCACCAGTGACAGAGGAATATACACAGGAGGAATATGAACAAATGAGACAATTAATAAGACAACCAGAAAAACCAATACAAACGGAAAACGCAGAATTAAAGGAATGGATAAGGGTTATGTTTGAACTATCCAGAGAAGATATTTGTAATTGGAGGAAGGAACATAATAGGTTGTTAATAGAAGAATTCAAAGGAATACCAAATAATAAAAACTTGGAACAATCAAATATGCAAATAGAAGAAGAAATAGTCAAAGTGAAGCAACAGAAGAAAATGCCAGAACCCACACAAAAAGAAGACATGAGCATGAAGGAGATGATGAGAATGATATTGGAATACTCAAGGAAACAGGAAGAATACTCAAGGAGACAGAACGAAAGATTAAACAAAATGAGAGAAGATAACCAGAGACACCATGAAAAATTAAGGAAAATAATGGATGAAGGTTTCAGAAAGGTAGAGGAAACAATGAACAGTGGTTTAAAGAATATGACTGAAACACTAGGCAGCATTTCCGAAGGTATTAAAGGAAGTCCGAACACAGAAGAGAGCAGCAAGGAAATAGAAATTAGAGAAGACCAAAAGGCATTGCTATCTGAAAATAAAAATAGAAAGAACAAAGAGAATATCCAAACCACGGAAGAGAATATCAAGAAAATAAGAAAAATAGGTAGAAAGAAAATATTAAATACAAAAGAAGAATTGGAGATGAGGAAGGGTGGATTAATTAATGTACTTAACCTCCCAATTAAAGAACAAAGGGAGTTAAGTAAAGTTATGAATTATAGAAAAAACTCAACAAAAATATCAAAAGTAAACCACCATAAAATAATAAAGAAAAACTTAAATAAGTTTAGATATCAATTAAATATGTCAACGATCGAAGAGTATCAGACAATATCAGTTATATCTTTAATACGGAATATACCAGTAAAACATTTGGTAAATAATCCAGAGGTCAAAGGGAATGGAATGGTATCAAATATGAGGGATTATGTTAGATTAGAGGAGGTACAATACCTGGTAGTTAAAAAGGATCTAACTATGACGGAAAACCGTGACTTAAATGAAGACTTCGTATCAGCAGAGTTACAATACTAGATGAAAGAGAGGTATTTAACAAGGACAAAAATCATTATGAACGCTGCCGTAATCCGAGGAAAAGGAGTACCATGGTTAAAACAAGAAATAGTCAACCAGAAAAAGGGGACTGATTTTCCATATACCGACCAAGCAACCCATTGGAACGAAGAAATTATTTTGAATATATCAAATATAAAACCCCCAAACTTCTAAAATGAGTAAGAGCGTCTTACTATGTGTTTACGAAGATATTATGTGGAATATATTAAGAATAAAAACCCCCAAAATTCTAAAATAAGTAAGAACGTCTTACTATGTGTTTACGAGAAATTATTTTGAATATATTAAGAATAAACCCCAAAAAATTAAAAAACTATATAAGAAAAACTTACTCAAAATACTTAGAAACAATGTGATTTAAGATAAATGACAAAACGCCAAGAGAATTGAAGAACCGATTACATAATTATTTATAAACAATATGATTTAAAATGGAATAAGAAAAAAATATATATATAAAAACAATTAATGGTAATGTGTTCAGACAAGAAGGTAAAATAAGAAGAACAACGGATAATTTAATGACTATAATTACAATGAAACTAGAGAATGATAATAATTAATGCAAATACAATTTAGAATTCCTTGGAATTGAAAATGATAAAGGAAGAAATAGTACGGAGAACAACTGTCACAAGAAGGAAGGTAAAGGTATTTACAAATAATGACTGTCAAAAATGTTATCTGAAAATAGCTACTGAAAATAAGAAGGAATCAAGAAGAAAAAGAAATATATATATAATTAAATGTAAAACGCAACAGCGTAAAGAATCCCAAAGATGTTTATTATTAGTCAAATGAAGAGACTATTATGATATTATTTTATTTTTTATAACTGTCTGTAGATGAATTCCAGCAGTATTATATTGAAGTGTAGTATGGCCAGCAGAGTATGTAGCCAAAAAGTGCCTCTCTGGACTGTCCCAGCTCACATGTTAGGGAATGTTAGGGAAATTGAATATTTAAGGGATAATAAAACCGCTGCGAAGATTGACATCAGATTCCAAAAGTATGAAGGAAGAAAACAGAAAGAAGATAGCTGACAGAAGATCAATGGAGAAACGCATTTATAGAAGTAAATAGAAACATGAGAGTGTTAAAACTAATTTTTACTGATTATTGTGACCAATCATTGTCAAGTAATGTTTGAAAAAACAAAGCAAGAGAATTAATATCATTAATGAATTTTCATCCTATAGAGAAAAGTGAATACAGTAGAAGTCCGATATAGCGCGGTTGTCGGGTGACATACTTTCCCCCGCGTTATAGGCGTAACCGCGGTATATCGGAAGGTGACCTGTACAGTGACAAATGATGGGGAGGGAGGACCGGGAAAAAGGCTACAGCATAATGCACTACTATATACTATACGTAAATTACGTCACCAAATGTAAAAATAAAAAATAAGAAAACTGTATTTTAATCCAATACGTATTTTAATCTATTTTAATCCAATGGAATATAAAATACACTATTTATACATTGCTCACTCGACCTACTGTAGGCCTAATTGTTGGTCTTAAAAAAGTCTGTAATTGTTGTTCGACGGGATAATGCACAGCGTTTCTTTTCCGCGTATTGTTTTATAAACGCGAGGTGCAGCAGATGAACATTATTAGATTCACTTTGCCTCTCCATCCACGAAATTACTTTGTTTATGTGTATTATCACTTCACTAACATTTGGAATAACTTCTTTCACTTCCACCCCATTTTCATTTCCATCATCGTCATCGCCTTCTTTTTCTTCGCAATTTGCATTTCGGACTGCATCGATGATATCTTTATCTCCTATATATTCTGTAACAGGCTCGCCGTTGTCAACTTCTGCCCAGTCATTCAAGTCATCTAGAGTGAAGTTGCAATGCAGAGCACTATTCGCAGACTGTACATCACTATTAGTGGATCCGGCAACAGAGCAATTTCCATCGGCGATGTTTTGTTCAAAGGAACATTTCTTCCAGCAATTCTGAATCGTAGCCGTACTAATACTTTCCCATGCAAGACCTATTGAATACGCAACTGTTTTCAGGTTTATTGACTAAAGGTAAATTTCCATTTCCTCATCAGAATTCACTATAGCACTCAGAAGTTCACGGCGGTAATGCGCTTTAAATGCTTTTATGATGCCTTGATCTAATGGCTGGATCAGTGCTGTAGTGTTTTTCGGCAAGAACATAACTCTGATTTTCCCATCTCTTGACTGTAGCATATCAGCAGGTGGATGTGCTGGACAGTGGTCAAGGGTCAGTATAGCTTTTTCTTCGAGGTTGAGTGACCGCAGGTGGCTTCTCACAGATGGAACAAATTCTTCATGGAACCATTTACCGAAAATATCACTTGTCATCCAAGCATTTTTTGTATTACGATATGTGATGGGTAATGACGTCATGTTAACATGTTGAAAGCATCTAGGATTTCGGCTTTTCCCTATACAGAGAGGTTTAACTTTGTGGCTGCCTGATTTATTTGTGGCAAACAAGAGGGTAACTCTATCCTTATTTATTTTTAATCCAGATTTATTTATTGAATTATTCACATCCAGAGTTCTGGTAGGAAGCATTCGAAAATACAGAGCAGTTTCATCACAGTTATACACTTGATGGTCATTTAAATCCTTATCGATCATTACTTTGTTTAATGCCTGAGGAAAAAGTGCTACAGCTTCACTGTCACATGATCGTGCTTCCCCTTCAATGCTTATCTGGCTTATACCATGACGAGATTTCCATTGCAAAAACCACCCATCAGATGCATTAAAGTCACTGTTGCCATGTAAATCACTATGGAATTTCACAGCTTGAGCTCTAATAACTGGTCCTGACAGTAGCACACCTTCACTTCGTTTTATTAAAAACCACCTGTACAGACACTCATCTAGTTCACTATCCTTACCTACTTTAGTCTTTTTTCTTTGCAACCCCACTTCACTTTCAACTGTGTTCACAAAACTTTTAAGTTTATCTTCTTCCTTCATCCACCCTCTAATTGTTCCTTCTGGGATGCCACACTCACGTGATAAACTTGCCTTTGATTCTCCGTTCTTCACACAATCAATTATTTTGAGTTTATCACTCACAGAATATGCTTTTCTTTTCTGCGACATCACAAAACTCTACACTATGCGAATTTATGACAAAGACTATACACTTTGATAAGATAATATCAGAGTATGATCTTATACTGTACTGTAATATGAGGGAGAGAAGGGATTTAGTTGGCTGCTTGCCTTGGCATGAATTCTTAGAAACGTAGAGACTGTAAATAGCTCGGGCAATTGTTTATGTCTACAGGTACACTTGAACTGGCAATTCTGGCTGTTGTTTACAACGCCATTTCCAACAACAAGCCTTCGTTTACAATAAACGCAACGCATTCCAATGTTGTGGCTACAGAAGTCACGATAAACAATTCATAATTTACTCACTCTCTACAAGTAAGAATTTTTGCTAATAACGGGCGACATACTCTTCACCGCGTTATATCCGAATCCGCGGTATATCAGACCGCGCTATATCGGGCTTCTACTGTACTAGTCAAAAATGTTACATTCAGAAATCCAATCAATTACCATTAAAACTATACAATGAATAAAAGGAAGGTATTCCAAGTCATGAAAAAAATATAAGTTTATTTTGACCCAAATTATTTTCAGGTAAACTAAACTTCTTTTGGAGGGGAAGCATATGTAACGTAACGAAAATAGGGTCCCCTACGTTACATAAATAAGTTTATAAGTTTTAAAATAAAAATAAAAATAAAAATAATAATTATCCATACTAGTAAAAGGTCAGAAACACAACCCATTAATGAATAAATGAATGATCCCACAATAAGAATACAAGGTAGAAAGAAAAAATTAATAATGTTAATAAATACAAACTTCAGTGTTCAGTGAAAGGTGTAAACGATAGACGAATGTAAAACCTAACTTAGACAGTTTTATAATAATTGATGATTTAAATGAGAGGAGAATGATTAATTAGTGCACGATTTATTTTACAAAAATGTACCTGTTATTACGTTGTATCATGTTGTATTATTATCATGATAGTTATGTTGTTTTTTGTATGTAGCAAGTGGAGTAATTCTTTTAAAAGAATATCAATTAACTGATATTAATTTCATGTTTTGTGTTATCAATATATCATTATAGAGCTGTTGTTAAACTTTATATAGTTAAATATTTGTATACATGTACTTAGTTAGTATGCAGATTATAATTGTAAACTTGGCCAGAAAGGCTATAATTGTTAATGAGATACAAAAGGGTTTAGTGTAATCATATAATAAACAAATGAAGGATTCTATAATAATGCAAGTAGTAACAAATTAAAATCAGAAGTAGATAAAAATATAATGATAGGCCTAAAACCAGTAACATTGTATAGTAAGTCAGGTCAGAAAGGTTAGGTAAAGAAATTTGTAAAAAATACTAAATAGAATATAATGAGGTAGGAGAAGTTAATAATAATTGCTGATAGCAGATAAATAAATTCAATTTAAATAAAATCTCAAAATGCAATAGTGCAATGATACCGAAAGGTAATATTTTGTAACAGAAAAATAATACTTGTTAGAGTAAGTAGATTAAGAGGAAACGACAGCAAAATGTATAAAATTTAGTAACAAACAATATGTAAAAGTATAATAGGATATAATGTAAATTTAGTAAAGGATTATTTTAATGAGTGTAAGAACATTATATGATAACGGTTATAGTATTATACATAATGTCCAATAAGAGAAGACAGGATGGTTGTCAAGGACGAAGAGAGATATAAAATTTTTTGATTCGATTATTGAAATATTATCCATGAACGAAGACGGATTAGTTTTGATACGCTCAGAAAAGAATTGATAAAATAAAATTAAATCAATACAATTGTGA
The DNA here is from genome assembly GCA_034769895.1 of Magicicada septendecula. NCBI lineage: Eukaryota > Metazoa > Arthropoda > Insecta > Hemiptera > Cicadidae > Magicicada > Magicicada septendecula. The sequence goes on from CM068370.1 coordinate 330,459,355, forward strand.
ACAAAATTAAGTAATAAATAACCATAATATGGTTCACTGACATTCGACAGTCTTATATAACCGAATAATAATAAACCTATACATCAAAAGTGACGAAAATCTAAAGGAAGAACTCTACCAATAAAACTCAATATAATGAGTAATCATTAACTTAATTAATAAACCAAAGCAGAGAAATAACTACCTGAATAGAGTTATATAATCCAATATTATAAAGAACGAAAACAAAACACAAAATTATACTTGAACGTCATCTTCCACAATTCAATAAAAAAAGCATCATTGGACACGAAATACATTGGAACCCGTAACCACAAGAATCGGACACAGGTGAACAAAAGGAGCGCATTTCTGCATCATCCCAGACGAAAACATCCACTTTTATTTCGAACTTGGAGTGAAGACTGGCGAGGATTAATTCATCTGTATTCCGTTATTGACCAAACACTGCGACGAGGTTAGCTGTACACTGCCTTACCAAGTAACGATGTTCAGCGGACGGTAAAACTCCACTTATTTTAAATAATATTTAATAAAAAATTAGTACTATATTGTAATACCTTGTAATCCTATTTATGCATTTTCTGACCTTACTAATAGTTGAAAGAACCTTCACTCCCTGTGTTTAAAGAAATACCATAATAATTAAAATAATATATAACCCTGAATCCGATCGATAATCGATTACTTCTAATACGATCGACTTTTGTATCTCCGTAAAGGAAGAACTTTGTTATAAAAAAAAATAAAATAAAAAATCATAATAAAGAATCATTTCAGAATTTAACGATATCTTATCATTTATATAATATTTAGTGCAGTAGGAACAAGTTGTAATATAAGTAGAGAGCGTAACGTAGGAATTATTGTACGTGGATAACTAACCTACAATTTTCAGCTGTCTGTGAACCACAGCGCTACCTCGCGGACCGCTGTTGAATTAAAGAGAACGAGAAACAGATAAGGATTCCCTCTCTTCTCTTCAAACGCGGACTAGGTTTGAATGAGAAAATTAGAATTACACACTTAATACATAAATTTCAATCACAACAAAACAAATATTATTTATACTAAATAAAGAGAAGGAGTAAAGGGGTTATTATAATATATATATATTCAAACACTTTTTGCTACAGTCTGTTTCTTGATGTACCTATATAATATATATATTTTATAATGACTTTACCTCAAGATGTTTTCTCCCTATTTGGAATATGTTTAGGGAAGCCTTGAGTGTCAAGGCTCAAAATAAGAAAGGCTGAAGATGGGAACACAAGGCTTCCCGAAACATGTTCCAAATAGGGAGAAAACATCTTGAGGTAAAGTCATTATAAAATATATTATATATATATATATATATATATATATATACATATATATATATATATATTCAAACACTTTTTGCTACAGTCCGTTTCTTGATGTATATAATATATTTAATATTTATACTGAAATTACCTCAAGATATTTTATTTTCCTTATTAGGAACATGTTTCGAGAACTCCTGTGTTCTCATCCTCGGCCTTCGTGATCTTGCGTCTGGTGAAGTATTTGTGTGGAATTACTTGGAACATGTTTCGGGACCCCCCAGTAATCCCATCATCAGCCTTTATAATTTTGAATCTTGTGGAGTATCTGTGTGCTGGTTGGCTGTTGTTATGGCTTCCCATTGGTTTTTGGTTTTTTAAATTGTTATTATTGTGTGTGTATTGTGGTGTATTAGTATTTTGTGTATTTTCGATGTTGAGTGCTTTGAATATTGTGTCATGTTTTGTACTGATTTGTATTTGTTCAGGTATTAGTTTGTTTTGTGTTTTATGTTTGTAAATTTTCCCATATGTTCATTATGGTGCCTTTGTGTGGTATGTGTTTTATTGGTGTCATGTTGATTATGTTGGAATTCATGTCCAGTGTTTATTGCATGTGTGGCCAAATTAGATTTGTATATTTCTGGTTTTTTGCATGTGTTTAGGTGTCCAAAATAACGTTTTTTCAGTTGTTTTTTTTTTTTTTTTGTCCTATGTAACATTTATTGCAATCTTGGAATTCAATTTTGTATCTACCATTGGTTGTTGTATATATTTGTTGTGTGGGTTATTTAGTTTTTGTAGATAATTTTTATTAGTTTTGTATGCTATTTTAATGTCTGTGTTTTTAAACAGTTTTGTTAGCTTTGTCATTTTATTATTTATGTATGTGAATGTGGCCCATTTTTTATTGTTGTTATTATTTTTGTTTTGTTCATTTTGATTAACTCTTAATTGTTCAGTTTTTATTTTATATTTTATTTTATTTTCTATTTTGTTTACAGTATTTTTATTATATCCATTTTCATAACCAATTTGGTAAATTATATTTCTTTCTTTGTCTGTTTCTTGTTTGTTTAGGGGTATTTTGTACATTCTGTTAAATAGTGAATAGAATGCTGTCATTTTATGTTGTGGTGGGTGGTCAGAATGGTTAGGTATAGCCTAATGATGTTAGTGGAAGTTGGTTTTCTGTACATTGCATATTGTAGGTGGTTACTGTATCTTGTGATGGTTATGTCTAAATAGTTGATTTTGTTATGTTTTTCTTTTTCTTCTTTGAATTGTATTTTTGGATGTGTTATTGAGTTGTTTTAATATGTTATCTGTATTTGTGTTTTTGTTACTTGATGCATATAACTCATCATCTACATAGCTTATCCAAATGCCATTTGGATATAGACACCAAAATACAAAATATTATAAATTCCTTTGATCCCGATTCCTTTAATCGTGAAAAAACGTTATTTTGAACACCTAAATGCATACAAAAAAACATAAATATACAAATTAATTTGGCCACTCATGCAATAAACACTGGACATGAATCTACTGTTATGCTAAATCTAAAGTATGAAAAACCATTAATGAAACAGAACATATGATGCATCGTCCACACACACATGCATGTACTGTATATAAGGATTGTTGTTGAATAATAACTGAATTACTTCTTGCTACAACTGAATCTGGAACTGTAGCCTATATGATGGTTCCAGTGTTTGAAACATTTTTTTTAATGCATGTTTTAAAGTCAAATGTTGGTTTCAGTATTTACGATTTTTTGTGAAAATGTGTACAATGTACAACATATTTTGTTTCATAAATCTTACGGGTACCAGTTTAGTTATAAATTACTTAAGATCACATAAAATCTGAAAATGGCATTTCCTTTCACCTCATTTCTATAACAGTCTTTAATAAGATGAGTGACATCTAAAACATCATAATTTTACTTAATCTGACATTTCAAAATAGTCACAAGTTACTACAACAAAATTATAAAAAAAATATATGAATTTAATAACAACCGCTTTGCTAAATAATGAATAACCCTCACTGATGTAAGAAATGTCCTCATCGAGCCCTACTAGTCTCCTATAGATAATGTTAGTTAGGGAAGTATACACAGTGTATTCTATATAAATCTGAGTTTTCAAGTACGGTACAATTGATGTTAGCATATAAAGGTAAGATTTATTTTAGTTAAAAGGAAATCGTGGAGTCACATCACATGTCTGTACACTCACACAGGACTTGTTTTCATTTTTTAAGGATCAGAGGCAGTGAGCAAGTTTAATCAGAATAAGCACCCAAGTAGATAAAAAACTAAGATAATAATTTTTATATTTTATACTTTTGTTGTGACACAAATCCTCTATGCTTTTCCTGGTAACATGATCAATTATAGAGCAGTAACAGAAGATGACACAATTTCTACTTAAAATAAATACGTTCAAAATGACCACAAATAGTTTTATTATGTTACAAATATTGTATTTAAGTTAGATTTACTTTACGCTGTGTTATAGTAATTTTTATTGTTGTTTTTCCATTACCGTTACTATTAAGCAAATTATCACTAACATCCAATTCTTCTTTTATAACTGAGAGTTTGTAAATACAAACATTAGTTTCAACAGACAAGTACTGATTGTTTTATTCAATCTAATTAATTGCATGGTAACATTTAACATGCGTAACATGATAAAAAGGAATGAATCACATTCTAGTATACACAATTACTCGATATTACCTATAACATGCATGTAGCCAAATACAATAATAAACAGTGTACAAATACCTTTTCTAAACGTTGTTCACTGTGTGATTCTTGTGGAATGAATTCTTCGGGTACAATCCATTCGTCTGATGGAGCTGGATCTTCTGGTTCTTGTTTTATGATAATACTTGTGTCTAACGCAACACATTGTTCAGCAGATTCTTCCATATCTTTTATTCTTAGATTATTTATGCACAATATATCACAAATAAAATTATTGTAAATGCTCGCTGCAAAATATTAAACCCTCCCTATGTTACAATTACCCTCCTAACATCTTTTAATTACACACCCATAACCTAAAATTAACACTATCATTTTTTTAACAATCACGGTTTCATGCATACAGAACGTAATATCACAAAGGTGCTAACGTGATATGAAATGAAAAATAAGTAAGAAGCTCTGTAAGGTAAGTGATTAAAATTTCAAACACATACTTTTAAAAAAAACATCGCGTCACGGTTACAGCTGAGCATAGTCAACATCAACAGTGTTGCCGATAGAGGTGGGCCGATATACCTATAACAGGTATTTTGGAACGATATTTTTGTGGAACGGATGTAACAGTGACTGAAATGTTGAAATACCTGTTATTTGCGGCCTCGCTGTTCCGAGTTGAAGGACGCCTCTACGCAACTAACGAGTACACAAGTAATAAGTAAACGAGTACAACAAATACTAGGCGTATCACCGGTACACAAGAAACAACAAATAAACGAGAACAACAATTTGTACAAGTATCTGGAGTATTTCGAGTACACGAGTATGATGCCACTTTTTGGTGCTGAACACTTCATTCTGCGCAAAGAGACGAAGCTGTTTTTAATAAATAAAAAAAATCATATTGATGTTACATTTATTCTCGTGTGTTATGCTGATATATAGGTAATACAGATTATAATAATTATATATTATACTAGTCACCAACTTGGTAAATTTTGAAAAAAACGAATTGTATTGCGTTATAACCTACAGAGTGGCTGATAGTTGATAGGCAGGGCCGTCCCGAGAGGTCTAGGCGCCCGGGGCAAGCTTACGTTGGGCGCCCCCCTCCCGCCACGGTTGAAATCGTCCTGACCACAGAGAAGAGAAGTTCTCTTGTGTGTCCTGACCATGCCAATCTAGACTGGTTTTTATAAAAATATACTGACTAGTAGTCATGAATGTTAGGTAAATAAGAACAGAAACAATAAAAGATATTTCATAGAACGTGATTGTATTTAATTATTTATAGCTAAAAGTAAAGAAATTGAGTTTTTTATAATTTGTTAATTATTGAGTAGGCCTATATACACAGAAAGGGCTTTAAAGATATAGTATATTGTGTTACGTGTCAAATTGCACTTTAAAACAAAATTACATTCAAAATGGAGATTAAATCAAAGCATTTTAAATTAGTACGAGAACAATATTACGGGTCCGCCTTTGCTAGTATTGCTATATACTTTAAATTGGAATTCTTCTTGCTTTCATTTTTGCAAAATTGGCAATAATGTCATCCATGTTGAGTTGTTTGGTGACTTCATTCTCGATGGCAAGTATTGCGAGCGAGGATAATCTTTCTTGCATCGTTGATAAACGCAAGTAAGTTTTTATTAGTTTTAATTTGCTGAAGCTACGCCCACAGGTTGCCACTGAAACTGGAATAGTGAGGAGAATACGGAGGGAAATTCACAGGTTAGTGAATAGGTCTCTTCGATCAGTTTTCTTTATAATTCTTAAGGCTTCCAGAGGAGACATTTGCCTTTCATTTGGGGTTTCATTTGTCAGAGCGTTTACATGTGAAAGTTCAATGTAAAGGTCCTTGCCATTTATGTCAGAAACGTTATTTACAGTAAGGTGATCTTGCAAGCTGATGCAAAGTTCTTCAAGTTCTTTCTTTTCTGGCAAATGCTTCAAATCAAATAAAAATCCCCATTTTGATATGTGGATAGAAAATGTATCCATCCTATCTTTTAAAGACGTCAGCATTGTGTCTACCAGTGGCAAAAAAACATCTCTTTTAAACATATCCTCAGGGGTTGGGTTGTGTTCATCTTTACTTTCATAAGAAAACATGTTTTTCTTCATCCTTGGTCGTTTTGTCTGAAATGTAGAATCAATGTCAAGGTCTTTGGCTATTTCTTTTGCTTTTGCTATAGAATCATTCAATCCACTTTCTCGGAACTGCTTTACAAAATCCGTGCAAGCCTTTAACTGGTTTGTGGCCAAAGCAATGTCAGCACTTTTGTTCTGGAGTGTTTTGCTCACGATGTTTATTTGAAACAGTAAATCGTGCCATATGACTAAGCACACCAGAAAAGAAAAGTCTTCCATGTGAATCTGCAAAGACTTTCCTTCTGATGATATTGTAGCGTCATTTGAGTCTTCACTTAGCTGTTCTAGTGATTTTATAACACTGCCATACTGGTAAAGAACGGCAGAGACAGAATTAATCCGTGCTTCCCATCTGGTTTCACATACTTGCTTCAGCGTGAAGCCTTGAACATGCTCGCTTACTATACACCAACGCTTTGGGGATCCTGCAAATATTGTGTATATTCGTTGCAAAACACCGAATAGTAGTGTAGATTTTACCGATGTCTTTGCTCCATCAGAGACAACTAAGTTGAGACTATGACAGCCGCAAGGCGTATAGAAGGCTAACGGGTAGTTTGACAATATCCTAGCTTGAACACCTTTTTGTATTCCAGCCATGTTGGCCCCATTATCGTACCCTTGTCCTCGGCAGTTTTTGAGATCAAGTCCACAAGATTCAATTTCTTGATTCAAAAGATTTGAGAGAGCTTCACCTGTCGACTCTTCAGCAACAGTATAACCTATGAAGCTTTCTTGAACGACTATTTCACCATTAGTTTCATTTTCTTCATGAACATAACGAATTGTTAGTGACGTTTGTTCCTTGTGACTGACATCTGGCGTACAATCCATGATCACAGAAAAGTATTTTGCAGAATGTATTTTTTTGATGATGTCTTCCTTGACATGCTGAGCAAGTAGGTTAATAATTTCATTTTGGATTTTAACGCTTAACATTTGGACCCGCTGTTCTTTAGCTTCGATCTGTCGTAAGTGTTCTTTCATTGTCGGGTCAAACTGCCCCAGCAACTGGATGAGGCCAAGAAAATTGCCATTATTCTTTGTGAAAAGCTTTGTTGAAGATCCTCTAAAAGCTATATTATTTTCGGCCAGAAACATTATTACTGATATAACTCGTTTTAAAATACTTTTCCATCTTTCTGTTTCAACATTTATTTGGTCTATTAGCTGTTGATCAATAGCTTTATCTCCCTTCAACCTTTTCTCGGCATCAATCCACTTTTGAGTGTTAAGAAAATGTCCAGGTGATGTCTCATGCGATTTTGCTCGTTCACAAAATTTTCTCCATTTGTTAAATCCCTCTTTCTTTCCAAAAAAAAGATTGAATGGAAGGTTCAAATAAACGACAAGGCAAGCAAAAAGCTGCGTCTGCCGTTCGAGAGTGCATAAGCCACCTACGTTTAATTCTTTCACCATTTTCTGCAATTCTGTATTGAAATTCATTGGAAAAATGGCGTTTGTCAATCCGTGGATACTCTTTATCATTTGCCAAAAAAGGTATTGGCTCCATCATTGCAATAATGTCTCTTTCTCTCACTGATAGGTGCTCACGCCAAGTTGATGGGTCATTGGATAATTGACGTTCAGAACTACTAGTAATAGATTCAGATTCACAATCAGTGAGAACATCGTCTACCTCAAAAGTATGGGTAGTTTCATGTTTAGCTGTCAGTGGATTATCTTGAGCGTCTTGTTTGTTTGTACTGAAATTTTTGGAATTGTGAGATTCTACATTATTAGCTGAATTAAAATGCAATTCGTCATTTGGCAGAGCTACAGATGAAGACGAGGTGGGCATAAAAAAACTTGTTAATTTAGGAACTTTACTAAGCAGTACTTCATGAGCTGCTTCAGCTTCCCTTCCCATTTTCCGCCTTTGAGCCCCTGATTGCTTTGAGGACATTTTTCTTATTTGAAATCTTGGGATATATTGTTCAACCAAAATTCAGTCAAAAGTGTAAGATCTTCATTTTATTTTAATAACTGGAAAAGAAAAAAATGTCACAATCCTCATTGAATAGGTTAAGGAATTTCATAGTTGGCAGTACAAAAAATAATTAGGCCTAACATAATAATTTTCAGTTAAAAAAAACAGAGTTAATTCTTATTTATAGTTAAACAATGATACAATTTCCAAAATGAGCTCTCAACCCAAAAGAGCGCTTTATTACGCAAAAAAGATTTAACCTTCTATTTAATACTTTTGAAAAGTATTAAATCTACGTTTAATTCTTTTTAAATTTAAATCGAAACGCACTTTTAAAAAAGTATTAATTTCACGTTTAATTCTTTTTTACAATTATTTTATCGATGCGCACTTTTTTAATCATTACTTTATCAGAGCGTACTTTAAAAATGATTAATTGCATGTTTAGATCAATTAATTGCATGTTTAGATCAATAATTTTTAAAATACTCGATTAAAAAGAGAATATTGAGCATTCACTATTATTTCACCTGCATCTCGCACATTAAACTTATTATATAAATACACTTTATATTATGTACACGCACGAACACAAAAACAATATACACTACACGCTCATTTTTATAACATAGGCCTACACTATATACGCGAAATTTTACTAAAACCTATAGTGTAGAGTGATGATCATCTAATATAAGACGACAGTAAAGAAAGCATTTCTTAGAAATATATAATAATATAAAAATAAAAAATGTAGGCTAATGTAATAATTGGAAACTCATTGGTTTCCTTCTGTTTATTTACTAGGACATATTTTTATTCTAGAAATGCTTAGGAATATACAATAGTCAATATGCATAATTATAATAATGAGAAAAATATTTAGTAGGCCTAAATGTATCACGTAGGCCTAACTTACCTTTCTAGGTTATGTATACACACTATAAACATCCACATTATACACACTATAAACATTAATATTCACTATAATACACTAACAAAATACAAAGTAATAAACAATATTTATACAAACTGGATAGAATAAATAAATTTTATAAACTTCAAAACACGAAAGATTTACTGAAAATTTGACGTAAACAACATCGAGTACTGTCAGCTGTCAACCTACCAAAATTTCACAAAGAAAACAGTGTAAAATCGGCCGCGGGGCGTGAATAGACGAAGCATCGTGCAAACGTAGTGGGGACCGCGGCGGGCAGCAGAGATTAACATTCGATTCTAGTAATTGAAAGCTTTTGGAAACGTTTGGTACTGGTACCATTACAAGCCAGTATATTATACGGCATAACGACGATATATGCGAAATACAAATTTCTCCGGCTCGTGGCGCCCCCCCATGACGCGGCGCCCAGGGCAGCTTGCCCCACCTTCCCCCCCCCTAGGGACGGCCCTGTTGATAGGCTATATTATACTTTTTATTAATGTGAGTTTAACTTCACTGCACATCTCACGCAAATGATGAGATTGTTGTAACGGACATTTATGCACATTATCTAGCCCTGTTCATTAGGCCGTTACTGGTCTGATAAGGCTACCCTAAAACATAGGTATTTTCATAAATGTGTTTCTTTTATCTAAACTGCTGATTTTTAATTTTTGTCTCTAATCACTTTTACTAATAGTAGTTTCCACTTAGTAAAGAAATAAAAGTAACAAACTCCATAACAGATAGGGGAGAGCGAGGTAATGCCGTGCACTTAAGCTAAATTATTTTTTTTTAACTTTCTGAACTCAAATCAAATAGGGAATCATCTCATTTTGTCAAACACTTAATCCCCTACAAGTTTTTGGTTTGATATTTGGAATATTAAATCTATTTAAATTTATACAGGTATTTTACAAAAATGTTACTCTGCACGGTATTGCCCCAAGGGCTGGGGTAATACCGTGCAGTATAAGGGGTAATACCTTGCAACATATAAAACGGCAAAAACTGGGTAAAAATAAAACAATTGAACAAATTAGAACTTCATAATTTATTTACAATACCAAAATGTAAAATGTAACTAATTATAAAATGTCAGATAAAGACCAAAAAACCAAAAGTTCTTTTCCTGGTAAATTAAAACATGAACAAAATGGACTCAAGTTTTCTCAGTTGACATTTAGGGCCTACTTTCAACGGCAATAGTCACAAATAAAGTTTTCAGCAGTATCACATCCACTGCAAAGCACGCATCGAAACCATAGCTCTTTGTTTTTCCCGAACTCTCCACAGAGGAGGCAAACAGAATCCTTGTCAGCAGATGTTCCAATGTCTGTTTTGACAGGAGTTCCTCCGAAATTCTTAGGATCAATGTCATCCATCTCATCGTCATTGCAGAGATTGGATAAGGGTAGGTCTAAATCGTCGTCTGATGATGACTCAAAAGGTATGTTCCGGTGACATTTCTTTTTGTCAGATTGCTGAGGCCTTATCTTAGATGCAAACCTTCTGAACTTGCTCTTTCCTTTAGGTTTTAACTTAGATTTTCCTAAAGATAATGCTCTTTCTTTTTCTTCTTTCTTCTTTAATTTGGCTTTTTTAATCTCCGCAGCTTTTTCTAAAACCTCTTTGTTAGGAGTCAAAGTGAAAATTGAGGAATGCTGTTGTCTGGCACTTTTCTTCAACTTGAGAGGGCCTGGTAATGGGGATAATTCTTTGAATCGTAGTCCAACTGCAGGTTGAACTTGTAAGTCTTCGTCTACATCGTCCAGGACATCAGTGGCTGTCTTTGAAGTACAAGGCACAACGTTCTCATTAGTTTCATCATTTTTAGCGCCATCATCCTCAGCAACTGGTAGGCCTAAAGCTGTCTCTTCTTCTGGATGCAAAAGCACGTAGTCGTCGTCACTAAATTTGGTAGGGTCTAGAGGGAAAATTCCTGTTTTGCTGAAGCCAGAGATACCCTTTTCTATATTTGCAATCCTCGTGAAGGCTTTGTTGAAAATAGGGCAAAAGTTGTAGGGCGTTATTTTCTGGTGGGGGTTAGACTTCATAAAATTGTCACATTCTTGATTAAATGAAGGTTTCAAGTTGCTGAAAAAGGTCACATCTAAAGGTTGTAGCCTGTGAGAGCAATGTGGTGGTAGTGTAACGACTATTACTCCGTTGTCCTTGCAAAAGTTGTAGGCTTCTAGGGACACATGGCTAGTGTGATTGTCTAAAATCAAAAGAATGGTATGGTTCTTGGATGCCTTAGTAAAGTTCGCAAAATGCTTCAGCCACTTTGGAAAGAGATCTTCGGTTATCCAACCATTCTTGCTACAGTCATATATTGAATTTGGTGGCCCCCCTCTTTGTAGACCAGGGGTCATCCTAAGCCGTGGGAAAATAAACATGGAAGGCACATATGCCCCACTGGCGCTCACTGCACAGCACACTGTAATTTTTTTCCCACGCTCCCAGCTTGTTGCTGAGCCAACTTGTTTAGCTCCTTTGGTTGCTAAAATTCTCCCTGGCTTTTGAACCGTTGATATGCCGGTTTCATCAAAATTATAAATTCTAGAGGCATCAAATTTATGGATTGCCATCACAGAAGAGAGGTTAGAGAAAAAAAGTTTAACTTCGTTCGCATTAAAAGCTGAGATCCGTTTAAGACTCGTAGCCTCAGGCTTTCGAACGCTGACTGATGGATTTCTTGTAAGAAACCCAGTGAACCAATCCTGCCCCGCCATCTTGGATGATTTGTTAAAATTATGCTGAATACTATTTGCCTCAGCATACTCATACACTAATCTTCTCAACTCCACAGGTGATATTCCGTAAAATGTCTTTGCTAACAATAACATGTGCTTAGCTATGTCTTCTTCCTGTTCCTTAGAAAATGTAGGCTTTCTGCCTAAGCTCACTTTAGAACAATCCCCACTTTTTAACCTATCTCTTAAAGTAAAAAAAGGTATTCCGTACCTTCTTGCAGCTTCGCTCTGTGGCTTTCCATTTTCAATAACATCTTGGAGTGCACAATTCATTTCATGTTCTGTCCACCCTTTCCCCCTGTCTGTCGTTCTGATTCTTTTTTTCACCATCTGTAAAAGAACAAACTTGTAAGTTTTCACACACTTTAAAAAATTTAATTATATACGGAATATATTCCATAAAAAATACCATATGGGGCAATAGCGTTCACCACGGGGCAACACCGTGCATCCTGCGCGGTATTGCCCGTGACGACATGACTCCATATTTTCAATCATAACCCAAACACCATGATGATTAACTACTAATGTTTGGTGTTTAAAACTAGCTCAAGAAAGGTGTAATTAAATACAGTTATTTTAAATAATGTTACTATTAACATATTTCTCTTACCTCTATACTCCTGATTCGCTGATTTTATAACAAAAGTAGGTGAAATCAAATAAAAAGATAATAACTCTCGTTCTGTTAGAAGCTCACCACCTGTCTGGATCTGATTGGGATTCCTTCCGCTATGCAGCAGCACTACGCAGCGCTCGTTACTCCCTCTAGGAGATTGGAAAAAGCGATGCACGGTATTATCCCGCTGCACGGTATTGCCCCGCTCTCCCCTAACACAATTAAGTGTAGGCCTAAATGTTAGTGATAAATTGTAACTTTTCGTGTGAACACTTACGTTTCTTAATGTCCTCGTACGTTTCGGTGTGCTATTCACTTTCTTCAGCGAGGTTTAAATACAGAATTTAAACAGTTTGATTCTGCATTTAAACCTCGTTGAAGAAGGTGAATAGCACACCGAAACGTACGAGAATATTAAGAAACGTAAGTGTTCACAACGAAAGTTACAATTTATCACTAATATTAAGTGCGTGAATGAAGAGGAAGAACCAACAAAACAACTGTAAGTGTAAATGGTATACAGAGAAAATTTTTGAAAATTTCTCAAACTTCAGAGACACACTGAGGCAGTTAATTTCAGGCGAGTAAAGCAATAAATAAGGGATGAACATCAACTGACAGTCAAACAATACTGGTGCACAACAGGGCGAGAAGGCGACGACTTAGTGCAGTTAAGACAATTGATCTGAAAGTTGAAACGTCAGAAGAGGTTTTACGCGGAGTTATTGCTTCATAACATAAGAACAAAGCAGTCGCTACTCCATTCATACAGTTACGACGAAACGAGGCGAATGACACGCGCGTTGCATCACACCATACGTGCAATGACAAAAACGTACCCGGACACAAAAGGGTTCACAACAGTTTAACTCACAGGGACAATAAGGGACATACGCGGTGAATAGGAGACGACGATGTAACACAGCAGGACTGCTCATTTAGGAGACATATACGATTTACGAGGAGAGAGCTAGAGAAACTTTACTGGGAGACGTCTGCCAAAGAATTATTAATTGGTACAAAAGGGGGAGGTAAGGTAAACAATGCAACGATTCGTTACGCCAACGGCATAGAAAACTTGGGGTGACAAAACATCCATCAGAGGGGCGAAGCTCGGACAGGAGTCGAACAAAGAAGATGATCGACAGGCGAGGAATTACCACTTTTCTTAGAACACAGGGTAACGACACTGGCAAAAATATCGGGGATGTTAGACGACCTATCAGAAGACAGAATTCAGCTAGGACTCGAGTCTAGGGGAGAGTTCCCATGGAAACGAAAGACGGAGTCAAATCAGAAGAGAGTCACAAGGAGAAATCTAGAAGGTGGGTGGATTGTTCAAAGAAATCGAGTGGTCTGCCCAATGATGAAGAAGACGAAGTTGTGGAAGGAATCTGACGAGGAAATCTGGTAGGGGTGAAGTTAATAAAACTATCTACTTGCCACCTCAGTCGGTGAGTCAGACTTAAAATGTTACTTAATTATTTTGAACGTGCGGACGCTCAGTTTTTACTCAGTGATTCACAAATTCTCAGTTGCTCAGTATTTTCAAGTTTTGCTCAGTCTTTTCAATTTAGTCAGTCAATCATAAAAGTTTACTTATTTATTTTCAACGTGCGTATTCAGTCTAATTACATTTTCTGAACTTAGAATTTTTCTCATTGATTTCAAAAGTGAACAGTTACATAAATGTGACATTCAGACTATTTTAATTTAACTTAGAACTTTGATCAGTGTTATTAACAAGGATAAATAATAACAGAGCAAGTGACGTTTAAGATCAGTGCGCGACAATCAGCGACTATAGTGATGTAACACTCGACAAAAAATTCAAGTCACTCTTAAATATAATTCGAGTTCACTAATATAAACATTTACTCGTAAATACAAAGTATAACTGTAACAATAATGTTTACGAACTACCGCATAGAACACTTGTAGTCAATTCACATTGTGGTACGAAGCACATATTTATCATAGTAAAGATGATCTTACCCAGACAAATAACCAGACACGCATGATCATCACATAGAAAATCGATACTTAATATTTACATGAACATTCACGTTAGTCAAGCCAGCGGTACGCCTACACGAAAATTTAGTAGTGCATTGTGAAAGTGGATATCATCTGCAAGCAACATGCGAAGTTACGCCGACATCGCTGGACACAGGGGATCACGGGACGTTGCAGCCCAATGCTAATGGATAACATACTCCATGTAACGTAAAATATTTATTATTGATAATCACTACTACTGAACCTGTTTCTCACAAAGGCCCCACTCTTTGAGATAATTACGAACGTTAATTTCGAGATAATTATGAACCTTAAATTAAAAGTAATGAATAAATATTGCCATCTGGAACTATGAACGCATTATAGATATAAAATTTGTTGAATGTAATACTTAATTCATTATATGTTTGCAGTTGTAGGCTAGTAATGATATTGCCATTATATGTTATATATGTTGTATTTGTGATTTTTTTTCAGGAACGACGAAATGTTAGATATAAATGTAATTTATGAATTGTTTAATAAACTATAAGTTGCTATTCTAATCCAGATATCTTTAAGCGTTCATTATTACTATTGCCCTATGATGATTATGATCACACGAATATTATAACGCCAAGCTAAGTCTTGTTAACTTCATTGTTAATACTGTAACAAGACCTGTTAACTGTGGTTATAAATAAAAGAAAAAAATTTTATTTTTTTAAAAATTAAATTTTTTGTTAAAAAAAAATTTTATGTTTGTTTGTTATGGTTAAAATTTAGGATTAATCCTAAATTGGTGTTTTGTTGAAAATTTCAAAATTCTGTGACTTTATTTTGTTTAAATTTACACTTCTGGTAGATCTTAACTAAATCTGGAGTTAATCAGATTATCTCCTTTCAGCAATCAATTAATGATTTTCAGCGCTGCTCCAGTATCTCACTTTTAGTTAATATTTCTCGTCTTCCAGGAAGTCTCGTAGTTAATTAAACCCTTAAATTATAATGTGAAATAATTTTATAATCCAAATAGTTGAAATAAATTGATTTATTAACAATAATTATATATAATCGATGTTAAATCGATGTAGAGCAATTGTTCGACTCCGTCACAGGGATATATCGATATGTGATTACAGGTTAATTTTTTATATAAGTCTTAAAAAAGGTTCTTTCAACGATTATTTTATATAGTCAGAGAAGGGCAGGCCTAGAAAGTATAACATTTACAAGAAATAATCTTAATAATTAATATTTAACAAATTGTGAATAATATATAATGTTTAATATATTTGATTTTTCAAACCAAAGCTGCAGGCTATGAAATCAGTCGAGGAGGTTGTAGTGCATCACGGGACCATCATGGCGGCTAGCTGAATTGATGAGGTTATACGGATATTTCGTCGCTGGAAAATCTCACAATAAATTCACCTTTATAACTGTTTTATGGATCTCCGAAATTGTGTATACTGTCTATTATGTTGTTTGAGGTATTCTGGATGAGTGTTCAGTGTCCACTGGTGTTAATTGTTTTCTATTAGAGGTGTTCACTTTATGTCTGTTCGTGACGAAGGATCGTTAGTATGTTGTAGAGTGAATTATTAATAGTAGGTAGTTTTAATGATTTAAATCACTTGTATTATGTGGTGTATTGTTCGTTTTCACCGTTGTCGTAAAGTATTTCATAAGTTTTAACTCGAAAAGTGTTAATTTATGTAACTCCCGTTTTCCACTGATGTTAGGCTTTAACCTTTACACTCCATTATACGGTTTTAAGAACGCGACTCAGCATCGACTGTTCCGTTTGAATGTTAACAAAGAACTAACTAACTTCCTTCACCTTAGGAAATATCTTGCCAAGTTAATATTGGAAAAGTATTGTTAAAATAATTTTCACTTCCCATGTACATAATTCTAAGGTACATTATATATGGAATATTTTTAGTTTATTGTTCGCTTTCATGAACTATTAACCATATAATTGGTTTATTTATCTCATTC
Source organism: Magicicada septendecula (assembly GCA_034769895.1). Lineage (NCBI taxonomy): Eukaryota > Metazoa > Arthropoda > Insecta > Hemiptera > Cicadidae > Magicicada > Magicicada septendecula. The sequence goes on from CM068370.1 coordinate 330,475,794, forward strand.
TGTTTGATTTGATATGTCATAGTCCATATTTGTTGAGATATTTGTTAAAATTAACATATTTCTGTCTTTTTAGAAATCTAGGCCCAAAAAACCTGTTTCCGTTCTTGTACACAATTACTGCCATTTTAAGTGTTATTAATATAATTATAATAAATTTCAAATGGTCACAAATCTTTTCCTTTCCTTAATCTCTTATAAATTTAACATTTGAACTGTCTTTTAGTGATAATTTATTAATTTACTATTCCTCCTCTGAAATATTTAATTATTACATTTCAAAAATTTTCAATAATTTAAGATATTTTTCTATATTACTCTTTTAAATCATAACTGTAGTTGTTACAGTAGTTAACTGTAGTTGTTAATTGACCTACCTTACATAAATCTTGTTAGTTTACATGGTTCATTGGTGAATTAACTGGTTTATATTAATTTTTGTGAATTCATTATTTGGCCTAGAGTTTAGTATTTTACATATATGGTTTTTCAAATAAATTTAATTCTACACCTCCTCTGACTCTTAAAAATTAACACAACATGAAATAAAATTGTTTACATAATTATTGATATGTGTAGCATCTAATTCATGCTACTGTTACAAAATAATAATTAACATTAATCAGCAGTCTTTAAAGTTAGACATGTTTGCTTAAACTGTTTAGAACATACAGTTAACACATTTTATAAATTAATACAGCATCCATACTTAAACATTTTAATTAGTATGTATGCTGTTATATGACTAAATCATCTTACTCTAAACATATAGGTACCTTATTCTATTGGAACTCTTTTTAAAATATGGAGTTCATGGCTTTGAACAATATCAGCCATTTAAACTTCTTAACTCTATTAAAACTTAAGTTATTTTCAGTCCTTTCTGATTTTACTATTATTATCTAACATCCCCTTGTACAGTAAACATTTCCCTCACACTTTCTTTGTTATTGGCATTCCTTTGAATGTCTAGAGATAACAAAGTGATCTTATTTAATGAAATATTGGAAATATTTTCCATTTTAATATTTCATTATTTGTTAATTATAAAATATAAAAGTTACTTTATAGCACATTGTTTAAGTTATAGATACACTACAACTTGAAGTTTATTACATTTCAAAACACTTCCACTAGTACACTTTCACTGTTGGTTCTGACTTATATTTGAGTTTTATTATTCTCAGACCAGACCTTTAGTCATCATGGACTGTGAAGATTTGTTTATTTTTTATCATATAATAACTTTAGTTGGTGCACTCCTTATCATACTACACAATACTTTTGTTTATAAATAATTACAATTTCATAAGGTTTTGGGGTGTTATACTTTCTTTAATGGTATCATTTGGTTTGGGGTTAATGGTAGTTAATAATAGGTTTTTATGGTGGTTCTTCCATCCTATTTCTTCCTTTCTTCTTGTCTTCCTTCTTGTGTTCATTCTTCGGTAAACCAAGGTACTCAGTGTTATCTTGTCCGATGGTTGGTTCGGAGTATCTTCTTTATTATCTGCTTTTAAATTTCTTCTTCCTTCTTGGGTTTGGAGTATCTTCTTTATCATCTGATACTAACTTTACTCTTCTTTCTTGATTTCGTGATCTCTTGTTTATCACCTGATACCAATCTTCCTCTTCTTGTTTCATCTTGTGTTTGGGGTATTTTATTTATCACCTGCTCCTAATCTCCTGGGTAATCTCCTGATTTTTTAATATGAGTTTCCTTTAATTTATTTTCTTTGACTTTTATGGTTGTATTTTTATTATTTAATTATTGTTTTTCTTTTATAGTGGTGTTTTCCTTTGAAGTGTAATTGAATTTCATTTGACATTCTTTGAGTATATGTAATTTAATTATTTTTATGATCTTATTTGAATTAATTATTGGTGGAATATCTGTCATGCTACAGATTGCCCTTCTCCAGAAGTGATTTTTTCAGACTATACTTGCTTTGTCTGAAACAACTGCTTATGATAATTATTATAGTTTTTTATTATTCTTGACTTTCTTCCATTTCTAAATTTTTTCTTCTATACATTTTTGAGCTTACATCTTTTTCATTCTCACTTGATCTTCCTTGATAGTAATAGTCATCTGAGTTTCATATTTATTATTTTATTTTCATATTTCTTCTTAGTATTTTCTCCTTGGGATATTTCCTCCCTATCTTTCCCTAACATGTGAGCTGGTTCAGTTCAGAGAGGCACTGTACGCTACTTCCTCTGCTGTCCAATACTTCACTTCTATTTGAGTACAGAGTTAAATCAACTCTGCTCAAAAAACATATTAATACTGCTGGAATTATCTACAGACAGTTATTAAAAAAATTACATCAGAATAGTACACTTTTGTTACTATTTAAAAAATATCTTTGGATACTTCACTTCTTATATTGCTCAGAGATTTTAATATTCCTATCTCAGTTGTTCTTCTGACTCTTTAACTTGATGGTTATTTCCATTGATATCATGGTGGGAAGCTCTTCTATTAGTATAATTTTCAATTTTTCTTATCATATAAAGTTTTTGGTTATTAATGCTTTATTCCTTTCTGGTTTTTTATTACAATCTGCTTTGGTTTATAGTAGCATATATTTTATGACATTTTTGGTTTGTTTCTCTGTTTTTATTAGTTCCACTTGCTCCATATTCTAGAACTTTCTTATAATTGTCGTTATTACAATTGACATTTAATTCATGATCATTTCATTATTGATTTGTTTAATTACATCTATATCTTTGATTCTATTCTTAAATTACTTCTCTCTTGGTTTTTATTCCTTCAAATGAATGTTTTAATTAATTTGTTAATGAGGTCATTGTTTCTCCTTATACCACTTCAAAGTTTTATTATTTTATATTTCCACATAAGTTTCTGTATTTTGTCATATTTAATCAATCAAATCGTATCACTGATTTTTATTCCCTTTTTTATCATTTTATTGAAGGTTTTTACACTTTATTATTTGAAATTAGATATTATCATACTCTTTCAGAATTACTTGGTTTAATTCTAAATTCTGTTTCTTTGATATATCTCATAATGATCTTCTATAAATATGGTAAATATATTGTATTAGTACCATAAATATGGTATGAGTTCTCTTCTTTTTATTTCACCATAGTTTTTTCATTTCTAGATCGTAGTAAGGTGCTCTTACTTAATTTTTTAATTTTGTATTTGTTCAACCTCTCAAAATTCTTCTCTTTTTATTTTCTCAAATGGTTTCTTTCAAATTGTTTGTAGTAAATTGTTTTTACACTGTTTTTGGAATTTATATGGTTTATCAATATTCAAAATTCTTTCTTTCTATATTTCCATAAAGTTTTTTCTCAAATAATTGGTTTGTAATGTGACCTTACAATGTTTTAGAATTTTTATTTTTTATTCAAAAATTCTTTTCTTTTTATATTATTTCCAAAATGTTTCTTTCTCAAATCTTTGGTAGTAAGTTGATCTTGCTGTGTTTTTGAATTTTTCACTTATAATTCAAAAATTCTTTTTATTTTATATTATATATCCAAAAATGTTTTTTCTCAAATAATTGGTTTGTAAGGTGTGCTTACATTATTTTAGAATTTTCACTCTTCATTCAAAAATTCTTTTTATATTATATCTCTTCAAAATGTTTTTCTCAAATAATTGTTTTGTAAGGTGTGCTTACATTATTTTTGAATTTTTATAATTATTCAAAATTCTCTCTTTTTATATTATATTATTTCCAAAATGTTTCTTTCTCAAATCTTTGATAGTAAGTTGATCTTACTTTGTTTTTGAATTTTCACTCTTAATTCAAAAAGTCTTTTTATATTATATATCCAAATAGTTTTTCATAATAATGGTAGTAAGGTGATCTTACAATGTTTTGGAATTTTTACTCTTCATGATATTTCTTCATGGATGCCTGGTTATAGACACCTTTAATTTTACCAGAGCCCATCTCCTTAATTTCATAGGTGTTATTATTTTTGTCTTTGGAGACTATATAGGGCCCAGTGTATAAGAGTAATAATTTCTTAGTTATCCCTTCCAGTGAACTTGGTAACTCCCTATTTTTTAATAAAACTTTTTCACCAATGGTATAGGTAATTATTTTACCCATCCCTTTATTATATTTAATCCGCCGTTTCTCCTGGTCTTCGGCCACCTGGTTATAAAATTTAATTTTATCAAAAATATATTTATTTTCCATCGAGAACTCCAATATTTCTTCGATCTCCCTTGGGGGTTGTCTTTCGTACATGGCGGAGTATGGGGTAATTCCTATTGCTGGGTGGTATGCCAGGTTGAGGAATTCTTCTGTGGCCTCTAGATATTCTTGCTATCTCCTCTGTTGATCGTGGCAATACGTACGTAATATTCGCCCCACCTCTCGCAATACTCTCTCTGCCGGGTTACTGCTCGGGTGGTATACCGAGGTTTTATAGGTATGAACCCCCATCGACAGTAGTGTATCCCGCCATTTTTTCCCCTTGAACTGGGTTCCGTGGTCGGTGATGATCGAAACTGGTTTTCCGACGTCTGGGAAGTACTGCTTGGTTAAGATATCGAGAATTTTATTTGTAGTCGCCCGATTCGCTGGGTATAGCTTGATGAACTTCGTGAAATGATCCATCACGATGACTAGATACTTGTATCTGTGTCGACCCCCCACTGCGGGGAAATGGCCCGCAGATGTCCAGAAATACTTTTCTAGCTTCGCTTGAGATGTTATTGGAATCATTTGCCCTTCCTTTTTCTCGTTACTTGATTTCACGAGTTGGCAAATGCGGCAACTCTTTATATATTTTCGGACCTTCCGATTAATATCTTTAAGGTGGCAGCTCTCTTCCAGGGCCTTTATCACCTTTAAGGCGCCCATATGCCCATATCGAACATGATAGTTCTTTACTACCTCCCTTTCGATATGGGTTGGAATAATAACTTCCCATTTTTCCTTCTTCAGAGATGGTTGTATAAATAGTATATCGTGGTGTATTTTATAATATTGGTCGGTAGTCTCGTCCCCTGCTTCCAATCTTGTTTTAATGGATTGTAACTTCGGGTCTGCTTGTTGGTGTGTGCTTAGGTTTTCAAATAATGATTTTAAATCGGCGCTGTTGTTCAGAATGTGGTATACTTTAAGTATACTTTCCTTTTCCCCCTCGAACGTTTGTTTATTAATGTCTATTCGGGACAACACGTCCGCGACGACATTCTTCTTTCCGGGGATGTACTCCCACTTAAGATCATACTCTTGTAGTAACAGTATCCACCGTGTCAACCTTCCGTGACTTAGTTTACATCTCCTTAAGAACGATATGGACTTATGGTCTGTCCGGACGGTAACGGGGTAACCAAGGATGTATGTGCGGAATTTTCCACACGCGAACACTACACTTAACAACTCTTTTTCAGTGACGTGATAATTCTTCTCGCACTGATTTAGTGCTCTACTGGCAAAGCAAATCACGAGATGTTCGCCCTCCTCATCCTCTTGATACAACGTTGTGCCGAGGCATGCAATTCAGGTAGAACGGTTTGCTGAAATCCGGATGGCGAAGTATTATTGGTTCCAGAAATTTCTGTTTAATTAGTGTTAAGGACTCATTCTGTTCTTTACCCCATATCCATTTATTCTAGGATGACAGTTGCGGCTGAAATCTGGCGGTCAATTCAGAATACTTTTCCTGGAACTTGCGGTAGTAATTACAGAGTCCCAGGAATGACTGTAATTGCCTTCGATTCTTAGGTGTTGGAAAGTTTTGAATCGCTTCTACTTTTTCAGCCGACGGTGAGATTCCTTGGTCGTTCAATATAAATCCCAAGAATTGGATTTCCTTGGCTATGAAGTGAGATTTCTCTAGCTTTAGAGTAGGGTAAGAATGAGAGTTCTAACGCGGAAGTGACGTCACAGCCCCCCTTTTGGCGCGAAATTCAAAAATCCATGTGGTGGGGGTAGACTTCCGGCGCAGCGTGTCGTCATGTGCAGAGGCTATGATGGACCGGGGGGGTAGTGGTGTGTCCCACGTGACCTCGATGGGCGTACCGAAGTTGTCGGCCATGTTGTCGGCGTTCGGCCATGTTGTCGTCGTCGTCCATTTTGCGTGGTTCCGTGTGCGTTGATTGGCGGAGGCGTGGCCGCCGTTCGTCGACAAAATGGACGACGACCCCACCACGACGGGCGAGGATCAAGCCAGGCCGCCGCCCAGCGACGATGACGACGTCAACGACGACGGCGAAGGGCGAACGGCGAACATAGCCACGCCTGGTGGCCATGTTGGGAAAGCTGTGATGTTGTCGGATTGTGCGTGTGTGCTGGTTAAGGTTGGGCCACGTTGCCGGATCGTGGTGTGTTATAGTGTATGGTTTGGGTATATGTTTTGTTTTTCCGGAAGGGCGGCCATGTTGGAAAAGCGTCGACGTTGTCAACTTGTGCCGGCCACGTTGTCGGCTCGTGCATGTGTTATAGTGTACGGGTTTTGTATATGTTTACACTGCCGTTGTCGGCTCGTGCATGTGTTATAGTGTACGGGTTTTGTATATGTTTACACTGCCACCATTGTCCGTCGACGTTGTCAACTTGTGCCGGCCACGGCTCGGTGTTATAGTGTACAGGTTTTGTATATGTTTACACTGCCACCATTGTTGCCAACTCATGAACTGTAAATTTGAATGTGTGCTTTTGTGGTAAGTATATATATTGTAAAAATACAAAAAATGTGCACAGCATCGATGTGAAACTCTTGTTGACTGGCTATTGTGGTGTAATTGTTTTGATTGACACTTCACTTATAAAACATGCATGACAGAAGGAAAAAGGATAGTTGAAAAGAAAAGAAATAACTAAGAAAATTCAAAAAATTTACATATTTATATACAATATATATACCGAAAAAAAATTACAAATACAATATATATATACATAAAAAAAACATTATAAATAGACATATAAATAATATAATTTAATGAAAAAATAAATAAAAGTTCAGTTTATATTACATTTTATATACAATATATATACAGACAAAAAAAACGGTTATAATATATATATACAAAAAATAAAACATTATATCAAAAAAACATCACTTTGTATATTACAATAGTAAAAAAAAAAAATACGGATACAATATACAGAAAATAAAACATTATATGAAAAAAAACATCATGTTGTTCATATTTAATGTGCACGACCATCTGTAACAGAAACAAAAACAATATTAGTGATGTATAATTGATAGGCGTAGGATGGATTAGAATAATGTGTACTGTTACATACCTCAAAAATGCATGCGTGCATAAAATGGGTGTATTGGCCTGCTGAATGCATACACCCGACATTGCGGACATCCTGGCGGTGACCCCTCCAGTGCCACGGTTTGAAACCAGTTGATGATGCACAGATAGTGGTATGTGTGCCCACACATTAAGCCGAGGAGTCTCTGCCCCTCAGTATAATTTTCTTGGCACACACTACAAGATGTGTGCCCTAACATACCCTGAATGGGGCAGAGATCTCCACGGCTCCATCGCCACGTTGGAAATCTACTTCTGAGAAGTAGTCTCATCGTGGCGACTTCGCTATGCATCCTTGGTTCCACCGTGTCGATAATATCATAAAACACGCATGGCGCGTCTTCTGGAGGGGACTGTAATCATGGATCGTGCCGCATATGCTGTTGCTGAGGTTGTGGTTGAGGCTGCTGAGGCTGCTGAGGTTGTGGCTGCTGTTGAGGCTGTGGGGATTGCGATTCTGGTTGTCGTGCTGTACTTATCCATTGCGGACGTGGTTGCGGCTGTTCCTGTGGTTGTGGCGGTGGTGATGGCGATTGTGGTGGTGGTGATTGTGGCGGTGTGATCGTTATTTGTCGTGCTTGTGGACGAATATCACTGGTGAAAAGAAAAAATATAAAAATCATGTAAAAAAAAAACATGAAAGTATGTAGACATAAGAAGAAGACTTACATATTAAATGTGATGGTAGGTAATTGTTGTTGTTGTTGATGCTCATCAACATTATTTTCATCATCATCATTATTAGTTCTTTCGTCAAGCAGTAACGTATCACTGTCACTATCATCGTCATCATAAACCATCATCTCATCATTGCTGAAAAAAAGTACACTTTTAATACCAGATGTAAACGCAATAGTACAAGTGAACGTTAATGAAAAAAAACGTACCGACTCGTGCCGGCTTCCTGAGATGCAGCAGCAGCAGCAGCAGCAGCAGCAGCAGCAGCAACAACAGCAGTAGCAGCAGCTGAACCGGTAGCATCACTGAAAAAAAAAATACATTTGAATACCGAACGTAAACGCAATAGTACAAGTGATTGTTAATAAAAATGGTCTTACCGACTCGAGTTTTGTTGTGATACTGATGAAGGTCCCAATAAGGCCTGACGTAACCTTTGGGAACTATAAAAAATAAACAGTAAGTCAGTCGAATGTTGTATTCTGTTTGTACTCGTTAAATAAAAAAAATGTTGTAATTTACCTTCGAACTCGTCGCTGCTCCTCACAGACTCTTTTATATAATCTATTATCGCTTCCACTCATTCTGTAAAACGTAACAAGAAAAATGTTGTATAGTAATTTGCTAACATAATAATGTGTGTGTGTGTGTGTGTGTGTGTGTGTGTGTGTGTGTGTGTAATGTCAAATATTAACGTAAAAATATAGTAAGTACTTACATGCAAATTGAAAAATTATAATGAATGTGATAATACTTATTATGACGAAATGCTTATATATACGTATATGCTTGGTAGGAGTCTGCTATAGACAAAGTCCCCTTACCCTCAAAGTGTTCACCACACACACACACACACACACACACACACACACACACACACACACACACACACACACACACGGCTTGCATCCTGTACGTAACAAAGCCCCTCGCCATCACAAAGTTCACACGCTGCGATAACATATGGCTAGTCAGCGAATAAAATTAACTGCACATGTGCATAGTGTGGGAAGGTCTCAGTGGGAGTCGATTACATCCTGTTATAAATATTAACCATTAATGTCTAATCGTCTACCTCACCTCTCCTACCAATTGAAAATTAAATGAAAGTAAATAAATAAATTTTATATTTGCAATACAAGTTTATTATTACCATGAGTTACTGCTCTGTGTATCTTAGTCTCTTCATGTTAGGACTGGTATCGTCATTGGTTAACGCACGTTTACACACTCTGTAGTGTCCGTACGCGAGTGTAGTTACACCATCGTCCAGTACGTACCTCTTATCGTCATAAGGAGACAGGGAAAGTTTTGTTACACGTTGCGTGTACAGCTTATGACGATCGCTTCGTATACACTCGGCAGAGGTGAAAACTGTACGACTATCGAAAAGACACTCGCTGTATAACTGATGACGTAACCTTTTTTTTATTGCCGTTCTTGGAACACCTTTCGCCACCTTTTTGTCGGTACAGTCGGACAACAGGAGCGAGTGACATTTAGCTCTGAGTCCGACGAATTCCCTGATGGGTTTCCCATTAGTTTCATCCTTGAACTTCCCCACGACTTTTTTGTTGTCGTCGCAATGACAAGGATGATCTGAGGGATAGTCCGACGTGTCGAAAAGGTGGAGATCCTCTTTCATATCCAAGTACACATCGTCAGTCTGTATGCTGTAAAGTAAACTGTCGGTATCGGTCATTAATAATGTTAATCGTTGTCCGTACTTGCTGACAGCGTACCGATAATGAAAATCGTACATTATCAATTTACTGACATCAAGTACTGTGAAACCAACATACACCGGACGGGAAAGGTATATAGTTCTGTTTCGTAAAGCCAATCCGACCAAGTCGTCGGTGTAGCGGATCATACGCTTTAGTCGTGGATTGGAAACAAGTTTCTGCAGCCGCCCTTTGGTAGAGACTAGTTGGAAGTCTATTCGTTTCCTTACGTTCTCCAGCGATTTACCATAGACAGCGTTGACCATCAGTTTGAAAAAATCTTTTTCAAAACTGTTGGTGGCTGCTGCTCTCTTTTGTGTGTTGAAATCGATAAACGGTTTCATCCACGCTTTCTGTTTAAAACTCAACACCCTATGGATCGCTTTCAATTTTAGACCAAGGTTCAGATACAACTTTAAATTTCGAAAATGAAGAACGTATTTTTGCTTATCGTCCAAAGTCGTTAGCAACTTGGGGACGGACGATGAGGGCGTTTCTGATCCGTTATACCCTTTTGTATAGTGTAGTCGTGTGTGAAGTCGTCGAGAGTACGGTGAAAGTATGTCAGGATTGACGCAGGAACGCACAGGTGCTAGTGGATAATCTGAGTGAAGATCATGAAGTTCGGATGGATAGTGTAGGTCGACCTCAAGTATGTAGCCCATGTCACTGTCATCACTCAGAGTACGTACGTCCAGTGAGTCGATCTCGTTACGATCGAGCCATCTAAAGTCACCGTAAGGGAGTGGCTGTGACATGGCTGCACCGTAAAGGTTGTTGCAGTCGGTGTACAATATGAAAGAGGTCGGCTTTGAAGCATCATACTGATCAGCGATTAGCGGGTTGTTGGCCTTGGCATAGCGGTTGGGTACCATGCTAACACCACCGCGAACGGCTGATTCAATAAAAAGATGCTGATCTATATCCGTCAACAGTTCCAGTCGCACACCGGTCATCTTTAACATCGCGTGCCAAGCAACGCCGGGAAGCGAGTAAAGATGAGCCGGATCAATCTGGTAGTACCGTATGGCCATCTCACGAAACGCCTCGAAGACGTCAGCCAGCAGCAGTACATCTGTTTTAAGATAAAGATCGTGATAATCACCCAGCGTGCGGATTCCGAAAGTCTGCCACACATTCTGTGCATGTGCGTAATCTTCGTCCAACACGGGTGATTCACTCAGCCTATTGAAAAAGTGTTCGCGTGCGGGCAGACATGTTTCGTCGAACTTCTCGCTACCTGTCATGTAATCGTAAGGGTACACCCCCTTACGTAAGAGTAGCTCGAAGTGTTCTTCGAAACATTGCTTTGTTAAAGCGAAATCCGCACCGCTCGCGCGCAAGTTTCCAACTAGTGTATCCAAGGACGTGTTCAAAAATTGTAACGTGTCTACGAAACGTAGGGCACCCAACGTGACTGATACGAAGCGTTCACTAGTGGTAGCGATACAAGTGAGAGTTTCATCATTGTATTTACCCAACCCTTGTATCAAGTGATGTGCGTCGTAACCTCGTAAGTTATGGAAAAAGACAGGAATATGTTGGGCGGACTTGGAGTTGAGATTACATACGTTGTGAGCTGCGCCAAGGTATCGTCCAGTCAGATGACAATGGTTGCGCACCTTGTCGTCATCAGTCAGCGGTTTTTCGCAGAGATGGCATACGACAGCATTCGTGAAAGATAATACGTCACGATCACTCATAGTCATAGGGATATTGGTACGCATGATCCTGTACAGTTCATGCTCTTCATCGATTAGTCTATCTAAAAAAGTTTCTATCACGTTCACACCGCGATAAACGACCTGTGGTTTGAAAATGTTACCCTCGTGGTCGTCTATGAGGTAGGAAAAACCTGAAGGAAGATGTAACGACTCTGTTGTGGTGGACGATGTGTGTGGAGGAGCATCGCAACGATGGCAAGGTACAATGCACGATTCAAAGTCTGCATATATAGCGAAAGGGACTTTATGACAGTACGTGTAATTTTTGAAGTACATAACCTTCTCCTTCTCTTTCGTTGGTAAACGAATTCTTTGTTCACCATACGGTGAACAACGAGGGACATGTTCACTAAGGAGTCGTTCTTCACAGAATCTATGCAGACAGTAGTTGCAATAGAAAGAACGTCCGTTGTGTTTGGTTAGTGAAGGTAGTAAGCGGCTAATATTTTTTATTAAACAGTAATGTTTTCGGTCAGTGGTGGTGAGAAGTAATAGATTAAAATGGTGTTGTCTGTCACTGAAAGGAGTTATTCTTAGCGGGTAAATTTCATTTTCTTCGTAACCAAAAACATTTATAGAAATGTCAGAATTGTCTCGTTCGAACTTCACAATATCGCATAGGCGGGTGGGATAAGTTATACCAGAAGTGGTGATACTGTGAATATGTGACTTGTATTTGGATACACGCTCGCTGTCTCTGTGTTGTGGAAACAGTGCGGCCAACACTGACCATATAAAACACATTTGATCGCCTGTATTGTTTACATTGATGATGGATTTAGTACAAGACAATTCAGGAGGTGTACGGATGAAACTGGAGGCGGCCAGCGGTTGGTATCGTGAGAGAACGAGTTCTAACGAGATTATATGATCCAACGCCCAACCGCTACCCTCACGAGTGAATTTATAAATCGATTCGATGATTTTTTCGTACGAAGCTTCTAAACGTTCAGGCAATACGTTCTGATCAGCGATCAATGTCGTATGACATCGTCCATGAAAATAGCCTTCACTCGTCACTTCTTCGTCCTCGTTCGTGTCGGCATTTACAATGTACTTGACAAATCTCGCTTTTAGCGCTATATGCCACTTTATAGTAAGCAAACGTGTCAGTTCGTTTAGAATGTCCGTACGTAACATATCGTGAATTTCATCGAAAAAGGTAATGACATCGTTGACACATTCTTCTTCTTCCTCTACAAGAGGTGTGTAAACGTACGACACCAACGAGCCACGCAACGAATGTTTACGATAAACAGAAAACGTCTGCATTGTTAGAATAACGATAAAAGCAAAATCAATTACTTGCTCACTTGAAGAACATTAGAATACTGATACAAAGTTAGAAAATAAGTAACATTTTATAAGCAGTGCGTGAAAGTTAGCCTGCACGAGACTCGAAGGTGAACGCAGGCAGCGATCACCGCTCCACTTATACTATCTATGATGAGTGCGTGCGCAGCTATTTGTTCCCACTACTGTGCTTTATTTCATACCGACCAATTGACGACAGCAATCCCCACTACGATTGCGCGCGCAGCTACCACTGAGGAAGTGAAATGCAGCGCAACAAACCAACATTCTTGCTTCAGATATGGACGTGCACACATATTCTTTTGCAAGCCGATTAAAAAGCTTTTATAACATCCATCGTCGAGGTAACATTAAATTTTACGTACGTAAATTTCCGAATACGAACGTGAGATTTTTTGACCTAGCCAAAGCCGGGTTTATTTATGAAGGCGATGATGATGTTGTAAGATGCTGCAATTGTAAAATACGAATTATGGATTGGATGGCGGGTGATGATCCTGTCCAAGTCCATAAGGCGTCAATGCCTACATGTAGTTTCGTTCGTGAACACTTGTAGAAGTCGACGCACGCAAAAACGGCTCTTTTCAGAGCCAACATAAACTCATGTACAAACATACCCGTTTGGGTAGTACTAGTAGTACTCTGTGTTAGTACTATACTAGTACTAATAGTACTATATATATTACTATTACTAGTACTACTACTAAATGTGTGTACACAATTCAATGTCTGACTGATGGCGCCAATGATAAAAAAATAAAACAAAAGATTTCATAAAAATTATACCTATTAAATATCATGACAATTTCGAAGCTGTATCACTTGCATCACAGATCGATGACACAATGGATGTTTATCGATACGATGATGGGAAACATTTCACACTAACAAAACCGTTACGAAGCACGATACGTTCCAACTTGTGTTCTATGTATTTTGTGAAGAAAAAACGGTTTTGTGGTAACTACTGTACACGTTATAAGTTTGGTGTTGACAAATATCACGGACGTTGTTGGCGTCACATAAAGAAACGTAGCGGTTATCTGCCGCCGATCGTGCTGTTGATGATAATCTCTGATCGTATACACAACAAATCACGATGGCTTCATTTTATCGAAGAGTGTGATCGAAACAATGTACCGATTGAACTCGTGGTTTATGAAAAGAATATGTTCAAATGTACAGTACGTCACGCGTGGAATTTTATTTCACGTTTCCGACCGATTCCTGAACTGTATCATGCCGTTCAACGTGTTCACGGCTTACATGATTCACACGGACAAATGAACTATGCGACTGTGTACACAGACATGCTCGCCTACGGAAGTTCAATCCCACACGCTTTGTGTTGCATTGTCATTACAGAGCGCACTATTCCGATACGTACAGCGATTGAAATATACAGAAGCGCGATTATGATAGCACCAAAGTGCGCAGTGGATCCTAGCTACAACGTAAGTTTTGACGTGCGCTGCCCGCCATCTTCGTTACCGACACTCGCGAGAGGGAAACAGTTCACATTGGTGAACAACAAGGCGCAGGGATTGTTTTCAGTAGCCTTTCTGAAGGAATCATTGCCTACACTCCGCAAGTATTGTGAATACTTCGGTCTGCAGTATTCACATGAAAAAGGGTACACAGTGAAAGATCGACGTTTATACGAACAGTGGCAACGATGTACAGGTGCTATGGCAGACGAGTTTTGGTTGTTGAACTCGTATCTTATACACCTGCATATGGAGTCGAGAAGTCATCGTCCGATCATAGAACTCAAAGCTAAACACATGTGCGAGCATCTACCCGTAAACGATAACGTCATAGTCGCGGAAATGCACGAGTATCGTGCCAACGTTATACGCAGCGTCATGTTCAAAGACATGAATTCCGTCAAGACCGTAAGAGCGTTGGACATGAAACAACACACGCTCATGAGATATTACATCGGTATGAGTCTCGTGCGTAATGGACGTATGAAAATCAGTTTAGCGCATGTTTTAACGTACTTACGCAATCACAAGAAGAACGCGTTGTTTTTCCGTTCGGTCGAGATGATATAACTGGACGTGGAGTGGAAATCTTACTACAGTCACGCGATGGAAAGCAGACGTACCAGAACGGTACCGAGGAGAGTTACATTCAGCACTGAGTTAACGCTTTACCACGTTCCGACGTATTGTGAATCACGGTTCGTACGATATGAGAATGAAACGACAGGTGAAGAACATACAGCAGAGCGTTCGCAAGACTATCGCGAAGGAGTTGCACAGACCGGTAAGAAGGAATTTTCCGAGACGTGCGGTGGAGTTAAAGGGACTTCACGACTTGTACCAAGCGGACCTGGTAGAGATGATACCGCACGCGAAGGTGAACAAGGGATTCAAGTACCTTATGACAATCATTAACGCGTTTAGCAAGTACGCGTACGCTGTTCCGTTGAAAACAAAAACGGGCGTAGAGGTCGCACGAGCTCTGGAACCGATTCTTCGTGCTAATAAAATGAAATATCTGCAGACAGACAACGGGAAAGAGTACTATAACAGTAGCGTACAAAAATTGCTGAGCAGATACGGTATCACGCTCTATTCCACGTATAGTGAAAAAAAGGCCTCCATTGTGGAAAGTTTTAACCGTACGTTGAAAACGCACATGTATCGTGCGTTCAGTGAACAAGGTCATTATCGTTGGTTGGATATGTTGCCGGAACTAGTCAACTCGTACAACAACAGCGTGCACAGAACGATTGGAATGAAACCGTGTCAGGTGAAAGAATCCAACGAACGTACAGTGCTACAAAGGATTCGTGTGAACACAGCGAGGAGCATCGTTTATAAACGACCGAAATTCAAAGTAGGCGATCGTGTGCGTATAAGCAAACACAAAATGACATTCGCCAAAGGATACACACCAAATTGGACAAACGAGATATTTCTCGTTCATTCGGTGCGTACCGGCAGCGTACCCATTACCTATTCGCTAAAGGATCATACAGGAGAAGTGTTGAAAGGTGGTTTTTATGAACATGAAATCAGTAAATCGAACGTTGGTGACGTGTACTTGGTAGAAAAGATTGTACAACGTAAAGGCGATCGTGTAAAAGTCAGATGGTTAGGATTCGATGGTAAACACGATTCGTGGATACACAAGAAGAACTTGCTATAACAACTATTCGACTCATGGAAATAGAACCAGTATGCATCGATGCGTTATGATGACAACATGCACGCTGTGTACAGTGTAAAAGACATTGTGTCACATCCTGGTTACGATGAGTACATCGTGAACACGACTGCAAACGACGTTGAACGCATGCGTAGGATCTTGACAGTGCACGAGTACTGGCAACGGGTTATCAATCGTGTGAAGAGATTCCGTCTTAACGAAATAGTACCAAGTGGTACCGGATTCGATCACTACAAAGAATGTGTTTGGTCGGATCCGAACTGTGAAACGGGTCCGGACACTTGTGTATGCAGTTACATATCTACCGACTGCTGCAATATAGTGCGACTATTAAATAGACTGTGCACGGAACGTCAACATGAAAATATTGCAACAAGCGCACAGATTAAAAATAAAGGACGTAGACTATTCGAAATTGTGCGGCGATGGTGGTGGGGGTGGTTGTGGCAGAAAAAAACGTAAACACGGACGTCTTCTGCCCGATACCGTTCGTTCGATCATCTGCGGACCTTCTGCGTGCGGCAAGACAAACGTCATGTTCAACCTGTTGTTCGATGTAAACGGATTAAGATTCGCGAACTTATACGTGTTTTCTAAATCACTATTTCAACCCAAATATCAGATGCTGGAGACCTTGATGACACAACTTTCCAACGAAGGAATGGGTTATCACGCCTACAACGATAACGAAGAGGTACCGCCTCCCGACGAGGTCGATCCTGATTCTATTATGGTGTTCGATGACGTGTCTTGTGAAAGACAACACAATATACGCAAGTATTTCTCTATGGGACGTCACAGCGGTGTGGACGCGTTTTACCTTTGTCAGACGTACAGTCAAGTGCCAAAACAGTTGGTTCGTGATAATGCCAATCTAATAGTATTGTTCAAACAGGACGATCGCAACTTGAAGCATGTGTATAACGATCATGTCAACACGGACATGAAATATGACACGTTTAAGAACATGTGCGCTGAAGCGTGGAAAGATCGTTATGGCTTTCTCGTTGTGGACAAGGATTCTTCTATCGACACCGGTAGGTACAGAGTCGGTTTCGATCGTTTCATAGTAGTCGCACCTAACGATTAAACAAAAAAAAATTGTCAAAAGTTTAGCTAAATACACGTGTCCTGCTGTCAACGACTTTAGTTGTCGTACTACCGTTTATCGAGATGGATGACAAGAAAAAACGATTAGCACGTGATATCGACACGATCAGTGATGACATACGGAAGAAATACCGTGCGTTAAAACATGGCATTCGTGAAGAAGAAGCAACGTTATCCAAAAGTTACAAACCGATTCTGGAACCGTTACAAAATATTTCGCAAGCATTGCTTGAAAAGAAACGTAAAACAACAAATTAAAAGCCGATAAGAGTGAAAAAAATGAAACAAGAAGAAGAAGAGGAAGAAGAAGAAGAAGAGGATCCATTAGATGCAATTAGTAAGAGCGATGTAGGAACACCACTTCGTTCCCGAACGAAACCGTCTTTCCTGAAAACACCCGTGATAGCCGAAACATCAGGTGATGACGATGAGGACGATCCTAGTCAAAACATTGAAAAAATGTTAGACACACCGGAAGGAAGACGTGAAGCGCGTAGATATTTTCAGGACAAATACGACAGTGAATCGTTAGCGAACAAGTACATGCGTATGATCGTTTCGTCCGAACGCGATCGTCTGATGGACTATACGTACGGTGTAAGACATGAAAACGGAAAATGGATGATTGGTGATTCACAGTTCGAAATCGATAAGGACGATACGATTCTTATCAAAGGTAAACGATACAAAGGTACACCTGGACTCTACGAACTTGTATTCATGAAGCATCCTAATGAAAATATTTACAAGGAATCAGATCTTAAAACGTACAAAGATATACTGCGTAACACCAACGCGCATAAGCAGTATTACTTAGCGAACGCACAGGTGAACGCGAACAGAGGTGTAAAGTATAAACGAATAATATCGCAACTGTTTCCACCGAAACGTACAGGACAGGGGCATAATAATATTGATACATCGTATATGACGCTAACGAGAAAAAAAGACAAAATCGATTACGTGCACTGGGACGATCCGAACGAACTGGTGGACAGATTGCGACTGTTAATGGCATCACAACGTGTTGGAAACAGTGGGCACACGAACGAAATCGTCTCCATAGTGGAAGAACTACGTGAAGCAGACATAATCGTATAACAAGAGCGGTATATATCATCTGACATTAGCAGCAGCAGCATGGAATCGATCTTAAAGGACTCGTTAATGCCATGTGCTCCCTATTCGATTCTGAAAGCCGATAAAGTATAAATAATACTGTCGTACACGCACCGGGGGACATTCCACGTTTGGTTGTGACAACATGGATATCGTGCTACTGTTTATTATTGCGTGCACAAGCGCCGTCGTCGTCGCATCGTCCGTTAACGCTAACGATGTAGATTTCGCTATAGATTATTTGGTGCGATACGGATACGTGCCCGACGATAGTTTACGACTCACGGACAACACTACCATCGATATGGACGCCTACCTTCGCACGTTTCAAGTGAATTACAATTTAACCGTAAATGGAGAATTGAACAATGAAACGATGAATCTGATGCGTGCGCGGAGATGTGGTAACGAAGATTTCGTGTCGTACACCTTACGAACGCCGTGGGCCAAGAAACGTCTGTCGTGGCGATTCTTTCACGGTAGCGTCAGCGCTATAGAAGCGTCGCGACAAGCGTTCGCTGTGTGGCAGAAACATTCGAATCTGGAATTCGAATATCGACCCAACGACATAAACGCAGACATGGTTATCGCTATGAAATATTTTAAACACAGGTGTCTGACTTCCAGGTGCACGATCTGCGGGTACGATTTGGACGGACGAGGAGGTATACTCGCTCACGCTTACTACCCGCCCGATTTACCGTATAACACTACTGAAATACATATGGACTACTACGAGTCGTGGAATTATACAAACGCAACCGAAATACCGGACGATCAGACCAGTTTTCTTCAGGTGCTAACGCACGAAATCGGACACGCGTTAGGACTGTCACATTCCCTCGAGAGGGATTCGATCATGTACCCGTTCTACGTACCACGCTCGGACGGACCGTTCGACCTGAGAGACGACGATATAAAAGGCATTCAACGCTTGTACGGGAAGCCGCCGCCGCCGCCCGCTACGACGACGACGACAACGTCAACGTCGACGACGACGTCAACGACGACGACGACACCGACAACGAACGAGTCCGTGCGGACGACAACGGATTTATGTCGACTAAAGGACGTTAACCAATTTTTAATAATCAACAGACATCTGTATATCGTGCACGATAACTTTTTGTGGACATTGGATATCGAGTCGAAGCGAACGGGCGAGAGTCCGCTTCTGTTGACGGATTGGTTGACTTTCTTACCGCCGACGTTCACCAACGTTTCGGCGATGTACCAGAGACCGCGGACCGAAGAAGTGGTGCTTTTCATAGACAACTATGTATACATGTTTGATATACACAGTCTGCAGCCGGTGAACGGGTATCCGCGTTCAATCACAACGCTCGGTGTTCGCACGATGACGAAAATAAACGCTGCAATACACACGTACACGGGTCGAACTCTTCTGTTGTACAACGATATGTATTACAGTGAGATAGACGAGTGCACGTTCACGATCAAGAAACATGGTTATGTTAAAGATCGTTTTGTCGGCTTACCAGAAGCCGTTGATAGTGCGTTCCGATATATCGACGGAAAAATTTATTTCTTCAAAGACACACACGTATACGTGTACGATGAATTTCTAGATACGATTGTAAAAGGAAAACATAACGACGCACTCTCCGTTGTCGGAATAAAATGCATAGACAGTACGATCGTATCAAAACTAATCGATTTATTACGTGAATACGTATAAATGTCGTGCACAACGAACGAGGCGCATCATTCACGAGATGAGTGTCGACAAGTTTGGCAGACACCAGAGCGCTGTCAGAGCGCGAAGAGAGACGCGACGCAGTCTGCGAGAGGATATTGGTATCACAATGACCGAGGACGGACACTTTGATGTAGCGGGAAAAAAAATACATAATTTGGGCGAACCGCGCGATGATAGCGATGCCGTTTCACTGCGCTTTGTGCGTGACAATTGTCTGTTAGCTGGCGATCCGTCGACGGCGGCGCAAGGAATAGATGCGAAAGGTCGTAAGCTCGTCAACGTCGGCGCTCCTGTCGATCTCGCGGACGCTGTCAACAAGCAGTACGTAGACTACTCGTGCTTACGTTTCACACAATTGGTACCGAACAAGAAGAACGGTGCTGTCGTCGACGCACGAGACCATCGCATACAGTCTCTGAGGGAACCGATTCGTGCGAGAGACGCCGCGACCAAAATATACGTGGACTCGAAAATCATACCGAAGGATACGAACTCTAACCTAATGGTCGGCAATGTGCGGATAACACAGTTAGCTCCACCCATGAACAACAAGGACGCAGTGAATTTGGAATTTTTGAACCGACACACGATCACCGCGGTAAACGATGCTTATTTCAACGCGCAAGGAAAAACCATTCTAAACGTTGGCGATGGTGGCGCACGGGCCACAGATGCAGTGAACGCGCGTCAATTGGAGGACGTGAAGCGGTACGCGAAGAGCGAAACGTACAAACTCGCAAAAGTGTTCCAACATCGTTGGGAGAAAGTGGTATCGTATATCTATAAATTGCATACACGCGCAGCGCGTACTTCACTTGGTGCCGAAGAGGCAGACTTACTACTTATGAACAAGACGGAGACGAGCGTGTTGATTAGTGATCTGGACAAATCCAACAACGAGCAAGATTGGAGATCTCTTTATCGAGAGCAAACGAAACCTCTTTATCGTAGGTCATGTATGAACTACGTAGCCGTGTTGATAAAAAAAAAGGGGGGCGTGGTCTTATCGGAAAAATAGTTAAAAGCGCGGTACCATTCGTCGCGAAGTCAGTACCTACACTGATCAATCGAGCGGTGGACGTATTACCGGTAGAACTACATCTGCCTGGCTACAGGTTCTGCGGACCAGGAACGAAACTAGAGGAGAGATTGAGTCGTGGTGATCGAGGAATCAACGAGTTGGACGAAGCCTGTCGCGAACACGATATCGCTTACAGCAAGTACAAGGACAACGAACGACGAGGTATAGCGGATCGTGTGCTAGCCGGTAAAGCGTGGGAACGAGTTAAAGCTTTGAATTCAGGCATCAGTGAAAGAGCGTACGCAGCAGCCGTAGCAGCAGCAATGAAGGCGAAATCTGCGTTAGGCAGCGGGCTATGCTGTAGTGGTGGTGGTGGTGTGCGTAAACGTCGACGTCGCACCAGACGACGCAAGCCGGTTCGACGCACGATAATCAGGAAGAGGAGGAGGACGACGACAACAGGGACAGGAAAACGTCGAAGAAAGAGTGGCGGTAAAAAGGCTTCAGGACTCTATCTTCGACCGTACCGAAAAAACTAATCAAAATACCCGTGCGTCCATTGTCCGATCATGATCTTTATGAGTACACGAAACGATTGCGTATACCCTATTTCAGAGGTGTGTACATGCGCGACGCACTTCCTAGTACATCACCGTGGGTGAACGAAAGTGCGATCGTGAATCTGGACGATGCTAGCGGACCGGGCACGCACTGGGTATGCTACAAGAAGCGAGGCGACAGAGTCTGGTACTTTGATGGATTCGGCAATCTACGTCCACCTGTCGAGCTAATGCGGTACTTTGGATCGAACGTGACCGACGTTCATTACAATTACATGCGAAAACAGCCGTCAGATACGGTCATCTGCGGACATTTATGTTTAGAGTTTTTGACATCGAACGATCAGTAAACTACAAGATGTCTTCGCTTACGGTCACCGTCACAGGAACGGATCCGAGCGCACTGGTTTGTGACTTTTTTCCACCGCTTGAATTGACGGACGGTGAATGGTACGCAGGACTGCTGGACTTTACCACGTACAACTCTATACCGAACGTGGAGAGTGGAAAAAACAATGTCTTTCCTGTACTAAAGGGAGCACGTAAAACGTTAGACCCTGTCAATATACCGACCGGTGTGTATGAAATCAGTGATATTGAAGCGTACCTGAAAAAAGAACTAGTAGACCCGAAATTTTCTCTACGACCCAACAACAACACATTGAAATGTGAAATTTATTGTTCATACGATATCGATTTCGGATGTACGGAACACACGATCGGTACCATGTTGGGTTTTTCCAAGAGCCGCAAGTTAGAAGCGTATATATTACACACGTCGGATGCGCCTGTAAACATTAACAAAGTGAACGTTTTGGAGATAAGGTGTAACGCTGTTCAAGGTTCATACAAGGCGGGTCGAAACGAGCATATATTGCACTCGTTCTATCCAACAGTTGAGCCAGGATTCAAGATAGTCGAAACGCCTAGAAACGTCATTTATTTTCCGCTTAACGTACTACACTTGCGTAACGTTACAGTGTCCGTACACGATCAGGACGGTGATATTGTGAATTTTCAAGGGGAAGTCATCACTGCACGTATACATTTGAAACGTGTGTAGTAATCATGGGAATTTATTTCACCGAAACCTCCATGATGATGAGGAGCGGAGGTAGCGACGGCTTGCACTGCAAGATAAAAGAGGACAACACTTTTGGAAAAGGTATCAGTAGACGTTCGTCGTTGACACGATTAACAGCAACTAACCGACGCTACCTGATTTCACTAGGATTCAAACTCAAGAGAAACAAGTAACATGACGGACAGCGGTATAGTCTTATCGGTTGAACGTCGACCGTTCTTTGAAGACAACATCACACATTATGAATATCATCCTCATGCACCGTACGCGTCGGCGTCACGATATGGAAATAATGATGAGATACGCATACCTATCCTGCAACAGGAAGTCTTCACTTTACCGATGGAAAGTTTCCTGTACGTTGAAGGCAAGTTGAGCAAAAAAACCACTGCCACTGGTAATGTGAACGTGAAAATGATAAACAATGCGATTGCGTTTCTCTTCGAAGAAATCCGTTACGAATTGGCCGGCGTGGAAGTAGATCGTACCAAGAGTGTTGGCATCACGTCCACTATTAAAACCATACTATCTGCCAGCAAGCAGGACATTGTTTCGATGCAAAATGCCGGTTGGGTTGCTCCTACAGCTGACGAGCTAACACCATCTGGTAAAAATAATGAATTCAACTTTTGCATACCGTTGAGGATGCTGATGGGATTTGCTGAAGATTTCACACATGTTATTTTAAACATGAAACAAGAACTGATACTATTACGCACTTCCACTGACGTTAACGCTCTGTTCTCGTCTACGGATGCGCCCGCTAACGCTGATATAGAACTAACAAAAATCTCTTGGATGATTCCGTTCGTGTACGTGAACAATGAAGTACGGATACGATTATTGGATATCATACGCAAAGACCTACCACTATTCTTACCGTTTCGTAGTTGGGAACTGCACGAGTACCCGGTTTTACCAACGACTGACAGACAGACTTGGACAGTGAAAACAACTACACAACTGGAGAAACCGCGGTACGTGATACTCACCTTCCAGACCAGCAGAAAGAATAATCTGAAAAAACATGCCGGCGAATTCGATCACTGCAATGTGACAAATGCGAGACTCTTTCTGAACGACAAATACTACCCGTACGATAACCTGAACCTAGATATCGATAACGGACGTTATGCATTGCTGTACGACATGTATACACGATTTCAAAAGTCATACTACCACAGAAGTCAACCCAACGTACTTCTAACGCCTACTGAGTTCATAGCAAAAGCACCGTTATTCGTCTTCGATTGTAGCAGACAGGATGAGTCGCTCAAGTCTTCACCAGTCGACGTCAGATTGGAATTCGAGTCATCGAGCAATTTCCCCGCTCAGACCGCGGCCTACTGCTTGATACTGCATGATTCGCTCAACGTGTACACTCCGTTATCCAACACAGTGCGCAGACACAATTAAACATTTACTATAAATTATTGTTTTTTTTTTGCTGTAAATATAATGTTGCTTTATAGAATGTAATGTATGTGTTACATGTATGCGATTTTTATTTTAAAAAAAAATGTAATCAATTTTATGTATTTGCTGTAAATAGAATGTAATGTATGACTTACATGTATGTAATTTTTTTTATTAAAAAAAAATGTAATCATTTTTCATGTATTTTATTTTGTGGAGGGGGAAACGATTATCCACTTCTTCCTATTTTTTTTTGCTCAGTGTTTCATCAACACGACTCGCGAGAGGACGCACAAGATGCTTTCACACGATTTCGATGATGATGATACCAAACCCAAGAACGACCGCTATTTCAAACAATGCGGTGAAGCGACAGCAACAACAATCAAGTCCTTATCACCAGACGATAAAGAAGTGCAAGTCATCTTAATTCAAAAAATCACATCTCCGTACCCGCGTTACAGAAGCTTGGAAAATCGTTTAAAGAGTTTTAAAGAATGGCCTGTATCGTTAACGATAACACCTAAAGAATTATCAGAAGCGGGTTTCTTTTACACTGGATGCAACGATAGAGTGATTTGTTTTTGCTGTGGAGGCGGATTAAACAAATGGGAACGCGGAGAATATGCTTGGATGGAACACGCACGTCATTTCCCTGCGTGCTCTTACGTAATGTTAATGAAAGATAAAAATTTTATCATCAAGGCACTGGGTATCGTTACCGAAGCGCAAGCACCAACAGCAATAGCGACAGCAGAGAACGAACAACGCGTCGACACGATCAAGGAGAATATAAAAAACATAGAAGGAAGCTCTAATCGTGATACAATGTGCAAAGTCTGTTACGCACAAAACGTGGAAGTTGTACTTATTCCCTGTCGACATTTTATCACATGTGTGAATTGCGCCATAACCCTACATACTTGTCCTTTATGTAGAACCACATGCACCGCTTACATGAGAGCGTATTTCTAGTTCATTTTCACGCCTTAATTTAATCGATTAGTGAACACAAGGTTTGAAAATATATGCTGCAGTGCCAAAAGTGTTTAATCCGAGTCCACTAATATCGTATACCTCAGTGTTTGAACAGCACGCGTTGAAGACGGACGCATGGAGCTGTTATCTCCGTACCAGTACATACGCTGTAGTGAATTAAAGCATACAATACTATACCCTATAGAAATTTTTGTATACAACATTTTGACCTGTAAATTTGTTGCACTGATCCGTGACGAAAATATAAGGTACAAAATAAACGTTCCGAAAAAATTCTTTACGAGCGATTCACAACATACAACGTGTCTGTTCCGTAAGACGGACGGATCTGCAGCGTTCTTAGTAACACCAAACACATTATTTATAACGAAAAAAGGATGTGCGAGGATAATCTAGCAGTCATCCTTGACTTTCACTGTTTCATCGACAACGATGGAAACGAACTCGTTAAGGAACTAGCCATTATGGATGTCACTGCATTTGCCAGCAGACATTGGATATTTTCACCTCCAGCAAACATGATTGTTTCGAATCATAAACATGCGAGGACAAACAGATGGTTAACAGAGCATTATCATGGACTAGCGTGGACGGACGGGGACACATCGTATGAACATCTTGTACCGATATTAGAAAAATATACATTTCCTTTTAAATTTGTGTTCGTAAAAGGATTGCAAAAAAAAAGATTTCTACAGAAGCGTATCGTGCATTTTAATATTATAAATTTAGAAGATTTCGGTTGTCCTAAACTCGATCAATTACAATCAATACATGGAACAGCCTGTCTCGCGCACCACTTACTTACAGAAATATGTACAAATACTAGAGTACACGCTTTACGCGAGTGCGTTGTATCAGATTTTAGAGTAATCAATATGTTTCTGATAAATTACTAATTGAAAACATTATTGTTTAGCGCTTACGTAAAACAAATTAACCTTTCTGACGATTACATCACTCTGTATAGTCATATAAAAAAAATTAGATTCACCGACATGTTCTAACACGCATGAGTGCTGTTAATTAAATCATTCTGTCTATTCATAAAAAAAATAACCGAGTCGTCTCCTCTTCCCCGCCTACCCATCGAGTCGTGAGAAGTCAAGTCGTATCCTGTTCACACGGATAAAAATAAACGCTTACTGTACGATAAAAAAATTAGCTTCAGCAACATGTTCTAACACGCATGAGTGCTGTTAATTACATCATTCTGTCTATTCATAAAAAAAATAACCGACTCGTCTCCTCTTCCCCGCCTACCCATCGAGTCGTGAGAAGACAAGTCGTATCCTGTTCACACGGTTAAAAATAAACGCTTACTGTACGTTATGTAGTTCCCCCTCTCTGGTTCCACCTCCACAACTACCTCCCTATTTATTCCGCTGTGCGCGAGCGTTATTCGTTCAGTCCTTGAGAGACGCGCGAGACAAATATAAAATTCTTTATTTTAAAATGGCATCATTCACTGAAAAATTTGCAACTATTAGCGCAATTGAATATAAAAAAATAAAAGAATTAATAATCGGTGTAAAATATCCGATAGAAGAAATGCAGAATATAGACGCGAAGTACGGGAAAGCCGTACTCGTCACTCTTCAAGATTATAAAGACCCTAAACTAAAATATCGCGTATATCTACCTAAAAGATACGCGAGCGTTTTCGAAGATGATGAATTAAAAGATTTAGTACCGTGTTCGCTGCATCTAATTTTTCGTGGAGAAAAGGATAGAGCGTACATAGTAGAAATTGTACAGTAAGACCGAATGGACATACTCACTTACCATGTATAATTTTCATTGTAAATACACATAATTGTCATTAGCTGCACGTACAATTATATATTAACATGTACTTAGTTGTATTTTAATTTATAATATATTGTGCTTACACATATATTTCATTTAATTTAATTATATTTAATTATCAAGGTATTTACTGTATATCTAGATAATAAAACAAGGCTTACATGGTGTACATTTTAGAGTAAGCCTGGATAGACATCTTCAAAATTAACAAATATATTTGTTCAAAATTGTCATTGCACACGTACACAAATAGTAAATATAATGTGCTTACACTTATTTATTTTAATGTAATTCAAAACAATTATTAAAACAATTACAAATAATAAATTATTATGCGTAATGAATTTATAAATTAAAATCTAATTTGCTTACACATAATATAAATGTATACAAATGTATTTATTAGTTTTACTTATTTGTAATTCATACACAATTGTCACACATGTTTACATATTAATTTTTGTCATTACTGTGTACGTCATCATATTTTAATTTGTAATTACTTTATTTAGATGAATATTGTACACAAATGTCATATTGTATATGTTTACATATTATGTATTTTGTACTTGTCACCACTGTTTACTATTACATAATATTTATTTTAAATTGTATTATATTTTGATTACTTGTATTTTAATTAAATAATATTGCTTTAACATTTTTATTCTATATTTATTTCACAAATCCTTGAAAGATTAACACTAATCATCACTCAATATACAAGCTAAAAGAAATGTTGCGCAATGTGCATTCATGTGTTATTACATATAACTAATTTAAAAAATCAATATTATTAAACAATAATTGCTTGATTAGAAATTACAAAAAATTATTTTAAAATAAAACTTACCTTGTACGAGCTCTAGTTGAGAATTGCTTGATTATATTATATTTTAGAAATTAAAAAATTATTTAAAAATGAAACTTACCTTGTACGAGTTCTAGTTGAGTTACTGAATGTGAATCTCGTCGAACGAAAATTAAAAAAATTATTTAAAAAATGAAAATTATTTTTAAAAAAATGAAACTCACTCTGTACGACTGAATGTGAATCTTAACGAAAGAAAATTAAAAAAATTATTAAAAAAATGAAAACTTATTTAAAAATGAAAAACTCACACTGTACGAGTTCTAGTCTCGTTGAACAATGTGATGATGTGAGCAATTCGTACAGCGTATATATACGCTATCTCAAGGATGAACGCGAAAGCAGCTGGTATCAACCAGAGCTGCTACACGTGCAGTCAAGGACAACCATTTAGCTTGGCTTTTCTGTTTCGACGACAAAAAAAAACCTAGAGCTACTACACGTGCAGTCAAGGACAATCACTTAGCTTGGCTTGGCTTTCTGTTTCACACAATAATTTATGTACGCTCATCACTTCGTTCACACACACACACACACACACACACATTAACAAATGCACAGACAGCTGGAGCCCAATTAAAATATTACATCACCAACGACTTGTGTTCTTCAAATTATGTACGGCTATTAAAGCCTCAGCTCTCACGCTTTGGTAATAGATGGCTAGACAATTACATCATCACCAGCATGTGTACATATGCTCAGATAGCCAATTATTATTCATTAGTTAGTCAACGGCTAGGGTTCTGTTATTAAACAAATGGATGTACGCACACACAAGCGCGCACAGACAGCTGGAGCCCAATTAATAATATTACATCACCAACGACTCGCGTTCTTCAAATTATGTACGACTAATAAAGCTTTCGTTCACACGCTTTGGTAACAGATGGGCACACAGATGGATTGATTACATCATCACCAGCATGTGTACATATTATGCTCAGATAGCCGAAGCCAATTCATTACAACTAGACATTCAATTATGCAATGCATATCATGTGTATTTTCTTACATGTACACAACACTACTCATTTTTTTTACGTTCGTGAAATATAGATTACTATGCATAAATATATATTTCATGAGTTGGCAACAATGGTGGCAGTGTAAACATATACAAAACCTGTAAACTATAACACATGCACGAGCCGACAACGGCACAAGTTGACAACGTCGACGGACAATGGTGGCAGTGTAAACATATACACGTGCAATATAGATTACTATGCATAAATATATATTTCATGAGTTGGCAACAATGGTGGCAGTGTAAACATATACAAAACCTGTACACTATAACACCGAGCCGTGGTCGGCACAAGTTGACAACGTCGACGGACAATGGTGGCAGTGTAAACATATACAAAACCCGTACACTATAACACATGCACGAGCCGACAACGTGGCCGGCACAAGTTGACAACGTCGACGCTTTTCCAACATGGCCGCCCTTCCGGAAAAACAAAACATATACCCAAACCATACACTATAACACACCACGATCCGGCAACGTGGCCCAACCTTAACCAGCACACACGCACAATCCGACAACATCACAGCTTTCCCAACATGGCCACCAGGCGTGGCTATGTTCGCCGTTCGCCCTTCGCCGTCGTCGTTGACGTCGTCATCGTCGCTGGGCGGCGGCCTGGCTTGATCCTCGCCCGTCGTGGTGGGGTCGTCGTCCATTTTGTCGACGAACGGCGGCCACGCCTCCGCCAATCAACGCACACGGAACCACGCAAAATGGACGACGACGACAACATGGCCGAACGCCGACAACATGGCCGACAACTTCGGTACGCCCATCGAGGTCACGTGGGACACACCACTACCCCCCCGGTCCATCATAACCTCTGCACATGACGACACGCTGCGCCGGAAGTCTACCCCCACCACATGGATTTTTGAATTTCGCGCCAAAAGGGGGGGCGGGTGTGACGTCACTTCCGCGTTAGAACTCTCATTCTTACCCTACTCTTTAGCGTGATGTTATTCGCAGCTAATTTCCTTAATACGTGTCCCACACGGTAGCAGTGTTCCTCCCAAGTTTCTGAGGACACTAGCAAGTCATCAACGTACACGGTGGTGAACTGTAGTGCTTCTTGGCCAAGTATCTGGTCCATGCAGTGTACAAAGACTGCGACTGAATTCACCAGTCCGAAGGGCAACCTCTTAAACTGGTAGTTCCGCCCTTCGAATATAAAGGCCAGATACTGGCGACTCTGTGGATGTAATTCCACCTGCCAGTAGCCGCACACCGTGTCCCAGGTACTAAAGTACTTGGTACCGTGGAACCGTTTCAAAATCTCTTCAATCTCACCGGGCGAAGTCCTGTTATTAATAATCATCTTATTAATCTCCCGCGCATCTAGACACAAACGGACTTGTCCGTTTTTCTTAGGAATAGCCACGATAGGACTGGTGTATGGGGATTGGCTACTCTCTATAATGTCACGGTTAATCATCTTTGTTATTTCAGCTCTTACTGCTTCCTTTCGTGATTGCGCGATGGGGTAAGACTTCCGGTTGAAGTCCACTGTGTCTCGGAACTGTAGAGTACACTGGAAGTTTTTTACTTTACCGGGCTCGTCAGAAAATACTGATTTATACTGTTCGTATATGTTAATTAATTTATTTGCTTGGTATGGTTGCAATCTTTCTCCAGTTATACCGCTCCGGAAATCCCTGATTTCCTGGATTTTTTGGGACCATAAGTCCTCATTAACGTTATCGTCTATCTTCTGTTCAATAATTGAAGTTGGAGGTATATAATTGATCTTACGAATCTGTTGGTGGATATTTTTAGGAATTACTTGGTCGCTACCAACCCAGTTAGCCGTCCAAGTGTGTCCGTTTGTAAATAGTGACAATTTCTCTGTTCGCAAATCAATTATGACGGAGTTCCGCCTGAGCACATCATACCCGACCAATATATTAAATGGCAGCCCGCTCGCCACCAAGAATTCCATTTCTATAGCTATACCGCAGCTCATCACACTGGCGGAGACTTGCCTTCGTATTGTCTTATTTTGTCGGCCGGTTGCACCTAACAAAATAATATTGTTTAACGTCAAGGTCGGTAATGTTCGTCCGCATTCTCTCTGTATTCTTTCCAACTCAGTTGTACTTATTATGGATACGTTGGAACCAGTATCGATCATTAAATTGGCGGGGATTCCTTCTACCTCCGCATTTATGTGTATTATTTCATTATTAGTGTTATTGGTGGGACTATTATCGTCCTCTTCCAATAATTCATGTCGGATGTTCTTCAGATAGTTACAACCGATTATAGTGATACGATTATTTTTATTTTTATTTGTCAACTCATTATAATACCCAGTGTTTAGGAGCAGCAACGGGTTCCGGTGATTTATTACTGCCTCCTCCCGTATAAAGGCTCGACATCATTGTTATGTTGTGTCGCACTTGTGGATGCATCATTTGGGATGCCTAGAGTGGGTCCCTGCCGCTCTGTTCGAGGGTCTACCGGTCGTTCGCTGTTGGTCAGCCGTTCGGTGTTATCTAAACTGGTACTCCGTCTCGCAGGATAGTACCTTGGTTGATCACGTTCTCGGCTCCTCCGCCTATCTTCGTATTCGTGATAGCTGTTTCTTCTCTGGTGGTAGTACCTCCGTTGGCGACCATCTTCCGCTCTGATGAAATTTACTCGCGGTCGAGAAAACCTATTATTATTGGGGTTACTATTCGGTGGACTACCACGATTGTTATTATTATAGTAACGATCGTTATTATAATTGGGGCTTCTCTGACTATTAGGGTTTGGAGGGTATTGGTTTCGGTTACCCTGATAACCATTATTGGGTCGATTATGGTTCGTATTATTTTGAAACGTGTTATTATTATTACTATTATTATTGTTGTTATAGTTGTTGGACTGTGGGTATGCTCGGCTTCCTTGGTATCCTGTGTTGGTGTTGGTCGTACCATGGTTGTTATTTGGACACGTCCTAGGTTCGGGCCGATCGTTTCTTCTCCGGCTTTGTCGGTAGTATTCTTCATTTTCGTAATTCTCGAGAAGTTCGGTATTGGCCTGTATGGTCTTAATTTGGCTGCCTCTCCTCGCTCGAATCACTTCCTCGTCATAATGATACGAGAGTTTGTTGATTAGGCATTCCTCAGGTATGGCCGGTTCCAAATGTTTGGCCATACATACCTTGCCGAGGAAATACGCCGTCATGGAGCTACCTGCTTGTTGTTTATAATGGCCGTGGCATATGTTGTCACGTATTAGGTTTTGGGTCGTTTCAGACCAATACTTTGCCTTGAAGAGGCTTTTAAATTGCTGGTAGTTCTCTATGTCACTTCGGTTTGCCATCCACCAATGATCGCTCATCTCCCGAAAAGACTCGTCTAGAAGTTCTCGGTTTTGGACCCATCTGTTTCCTCTATGTTTGTCCATGTATTCTTCAATTCGGGCCAAGAACTCCATAGGCTTTCGTTTATATTGTCTGAAGTTTAGCCATTCTCTATGTTCAGACAGGGGGAAATTATTGTAGCCAGTCGGCCGGTTTCTGATTACCTCCATTTTTCTTCTTGGCTCTGTCGCACTTGTCCAGTGATATTTGTCATAGCTGCTTCCATACCGTCGCATCTTTCTGTGACATGGGTTCGCACCTTATTGATTTCCATCTGCGTTTCTTTTTGGTTTTCATCCCATTTAGTTTTCTGTTGTTCCTTGACCTGGGTAATTTCCTTATCTATTACCTCTCTGACTTCCAGTACTTCACACTCCGTCTGGCGACATCTTTCGTCCACTTCCCTGATTTGTTGGTTTACAACAACTACTTCTTGTTCCAACTTTTTGACTATGGATTTCTTAGTGTCGTTTATTTTTCTATCCAGCTCTTCCTTCGCAAACTCGATTCTCTCGTCTACCTTGTTCACATTTTCCTGGTTGACTTCCCTTAGTTCTTCTCTTAATCGTTGATTATTCTCGTCCATTTTCTCCTCCATTTTCTGATTATTTTCCTCCAATTTTTCCTTCAGTTGCTGATTGTTGTTTTCCATCTTCCTACTTGTTTCCTCCATTTTCTCTTCCATCTTCTTACTCAAAGATTGGTTGTCCTTTTTCCTTTCCTGGTTGTTTTCCTCCATCTTCTCTTCCAAATTCTTACTGATTTCCTCAATTCTCTTATTAGTATTTTCTATGTTTTTGTTTATTCCACTCAAATCTTCCTTCAAGGACTGTTTATCTTCCTTTCTTTCTTTCCTGTTTTCTTCTTTAGTAGAGTCCATTTACTTCTCCATTTTCTTGCTATTTTCTTCCATGTCCTTTCTCAAATCTTTGCCTATTTGTAGGAACATTTCCATCAATTTGTCCATTTTACTTTCTTCGGTGGTCTTAGACCTTTCTAATTCCTTGCCTTGGATGTGGACGTCCCCTGTTTGAGTGGGTACTTCGGGTTGTTTCTCTGGTGGTGCAGGTTGTTTATGTTCCACCGGGGTTACTAGCACTTCTAGATCCTCCACAGGTGTTGCCTCCTTATCCCCCATGTCGACTTCCTTTTCGGCCTCTGCCGCCCTCTTCTTAGAAGTAGCTCGTCGTTGCATTTTGCCTCCTTCTCTACGGTATAATCGCTGCCAAGCTTAAATAATTAAGCCCTCTAGTTGGACGCCAATTTGTAACAAGACCTGTTAACTGTGGTTACAAAAAAAAAGAAAAAAAAAATTTATTTTTTAAAAAATTAAATTTTTTGTTAAAAAAAATTTTATGTTTGTTTGTTATGGTTAAAATTTAGGATTAATCCTAAATTGGTGTTTTGTTGAAAATTTCAAAATTCTGTGACTTTATTTTGTTTAAATTTACACTTCTGGTAGATCTTAACTAAATCTGGAGTTAATCAGATTATCTCCTTTCAGCAATCAATTAATGATTTTCAGCGCTGCTCCAGTATCTCACTTTTAGTTAATATTTCTCGTCTTCCAGGAAGTCTCGTAGTTAATTAAACCCTTAAATTATAATGTGAAATAATTTTATAATCCAAATAGTTGAAATAAATTGATTTATTAACAATAATTATATATAATCGATGTTAAATCGATGTAGAGCAATTGTTCGACTCCGTCACAGGGATATATCGATATGTGATTACAGGTTAATTTTTTATATAAGTCTTAAAAAAGGTTCTTTCAACGATTATTTTATATAGTCAGAGAAAGGCAGGCCTAGAAAGTATAACATTTACAAGAAATAATCTTAATAATTAATATTTAACAAATTGTGAATAATATATAATGTTTAATATATTTGATTTTTCAAACCAAAGCTGCAGGCTATGAAATCAGTCGAGGAGGTTGTAGTGCATCACGGGACCATCATGGCGGCTAGCTGAATTGATGAGGTTATACGGATATTTCGTCGCTGGAAAATCTCACAATAAATTCACCTTTATAACTGTTTTATGGATCTCCGAAATTGTGTATACTGTCTATTATGTTGTTTGAGGTATTCTGGATGAGTGTTCAGTGTCCACTGGTGTTAATTGTTTTCTATTAGAGGTGTTCACTTTATGTCTGTTCGTGACGAAGAATCGTTAGTATGTTGTAGAGTGAATTATTAATAGTAGGTAGTTTTAATGATTTAAATCACTTGTATTATGTGGTGTATTGTTCGTTTTCACCGTTGTCGTAAAGTATTTCATAAGTTTTAACTCGAAAAGTGTTAATTTATGTAACTCCCGTTTTCCACTGATGTTAGGCTTTAACCTTTACACTCCATTGTACGGTTTTAAGAACGCGATTCAGCATCGACTGTTCCGTTTGAATGTTAACAAAGAACTAACTAACTTCCTTCACCTTAGGAAATATCTTGCCAAGTTAATATTGGAAAAGTATTGTTAAAATAATTTTCACTTCCCATGTACATAATTCTAAGGTACATTATATATGGAATATTTTTAGTTTATTGTTCGCTTTCATGAACTATTAACCATATAATTGGTTTATTTATCTCATTCTGTTTGATTTGATATGTCATAGTCCATATTTGTTGAGATATTTGTTAAAATTAACATATTTCTGTCTTTTTAGAAATCTAGGCCCAAAAAACCTGTTTCCGTTCTTGTACACAATTACTGCCATTTTAAGTGTTATTAATATAATTATAATAAATTTCAAATGGTCACAAATCTTTTCCTTTCCTTAATCTCTTATAAATTTAACATTTGAACTGTCTTTTAGTGATAATTTATTAATTTACTATTCCTCCTCTGAAATATTTAATTATTACATTTCAAAAATTTTCAATAATTTAAGACATTTTTCTATATTACTCTTTTAAATCATAGGATCCTTACCTGTAGTTGTTAATTGACCTACCTTACATAAATCTTGTTAGTTTACATGGTTCATTGGTGAATTAACTGGTTTATATTAATTTTTGTGAATTTATTATTTGGCCTAGAGTTTAGTATTTTACATATATGGTTTTTTCAAATAAATTTAATTCTACACCTCCTCTGACTCTTAAAAATTAACACAACATGAAATAAAATTGTTTACATAATTATTGATATGTATAGCATCTAATTCATGCTACTGTTACAAAATAATAATTAACATTAATCAGCAGTCTTTAAAGTTAGACATGTTTGCTTAAACTGTTTAGAACATACATTTAACACATTTTATAAATTAATACAGCATCCATACTTAAACATTTTCATTAGTATGTATGCTGTTATATGACTAACACATCTTACTCTAAACATATAGGTACCTTATTCTATTGGAACTCTTTTTAAAATATGGGGTTCATGGCTTTGAACAATATCAGCCATTTAAACTTCTTAACTCTATTAAAACTTAAGTTATTTTCAGTCCTTTCTGATTTTACTATTATTATCTAACATCCCCTTGTACAGTAAACATTTCCCTCACACTTTCTTTGTTATTGGCATTCCTTTGAATGTCTAGAGATAACAAAGTGATCTTATTTAATGAAATATTGGAAATATTTTCCATTTTAATATTTCATTATTTGTTAATTATAAAATATAAAAGTTACTTTATAGCACATTGTTTAAGTTATAGATACACTACAACTTGAAGTTTATTACATTTCAAAACACTTCCACTAGTACACTTCCACTGTTGGTTCTGACTTATATTTGAGTTTTATTATTCTCAGACCAGACCTTTAGTCATCATGGACTGTGAAGATTTGTTTATTTTTTATCATATAATAACTTTAGTTGGTGCACTTCTTATCATACTACACAATACTTTTGTTTATAAATAATTACAATTTCATAAGGTTTTGGGGTGTTATACTTTCTTTAATGGTATCATTTGGTTTGGGGTTAATGGTAGTTAATAATAGGTTTTTATGGTGGTTCTTCCATCCTATTTCTTCCTTTCTTCTTGTCTTCCTTCTTGTGTTCATTCTTCGGTAAACCAAGGTACTCAGTGTTATCTTGTCCGATGGTTGGTTCGGAGTATCTTCTTTATTATCTGCTTTTAAATTTCTTCTTCCTTCTTGGGTTTGGAGTATCTTCTTTATCATCTGATACTAACTTTACTCTTCTTTCTTGATTTCGTGATCTCTTGTTTATCTCCTGATACCAATCTTCCTCTTCTTGTTTCTTCTTGTGTTTGGGGTATTTTATTTATCACCTGCTCCTAATCTCCTGGGTAATCTCCTGATTTTTTAATATGAGTTTCCTTTAATTTATTTTCTTTGACTTTCATGGTTGTATTTTTATTATTTAATTCTTGTTTATCTTTTATAGTGGTGTTTTCCTTTGAAGTGTAATTGAATTTCATTTGACATTCTTTGAGTACATGTAATTTAATTATTTTTATGATCTTATTTGAATTAATTATTGGTGGAATATCTGTCATGCTACAATAAATACTAAATACGTGAGGTTTACCTTTTACAGATGTGATCTATAATAATTGACAAATTAGCATAATTAATAGTAAGTAATCGCCATATTGAATGACACACCAATAAGTGATATAACGTGTCTATAATTACACAGAGCCTCAATCGAATTTTGTCAATAAATAATCAATTTTGATAATTAATTAATTTATGCATCTAATTAGCATAATTATCGCTAATAACAATAGCGCCATACGCGGGGCAAGAGTAGAAGTAGTATCATTAAACTGTGGTCAAGTTCACCACACATCAATTAATCATCAATCAAAATTTAATTAAGATTTATTAATCACTCATAATTAATTAATCGCCGTAGATAACAATGGCGCCCAATGCGATGGTTGATAACCATTATTAATACATAATTAATACTCAAAAAACAAGTAGATTGAGAAGAGGCAGTAGTGTAGTGGTGTAGAATTAAGATAGAGTTAAAATTATAGCAATAAATTAGCTTGAATGATAACGCGTAGGCGAGCTAGGGTGGCTAACAGTTCAGAAAGCGTTGATTTTGAAGTTAATAATCAGATAGGTGTAGTGGATACCGGAGAGAATACCACACCTAGTGAAACGGATAGTGTCGAGAAGCCAGTGGAAAGGAGCGGGGACAAACGTCTCAACTAAAAAAAAAAAATGGACTTTCAACTACTGATGGACTTCATCAGGCAGAAAAACGAAGAAATGAAGAAAGAACAGCAAAAGCAGAACGAGAAGTTGGAAAAACAAAATGAAGAAACGAAAAGTTAGAAAAGCAGGAAGAAAATAATAAGCAAATTAACGAGAAATTAGAAAACAAAACGAGAAGCTAGACAAGCAGAAGGACGAAATAAAACGACAAAACGAAGAGCAGTTTGAACGAATCAGAACCGAATACAAGAGTTCAAGAACACATGGAGAGAGAAGATTAGCGAGATACAAATGAACCAAGATAACGCAATAAAAGAATTGAAAGATGATATAAACAAGAAGACCGAAGAGCAACGGGAGTCACGAGAAGCAGATCGCCAGGAATGGAAGGGGCCAATTCACAGCACCCAGACGACGATCAAGAACATGAACAGTAAATTAGATTCACATATCAAAGATACCTGTAATAAGAAAGAAGAATTGAAAACTGAGATACAAAATACTCTCAGACAGAATCAGCAAGAGCAAGGAGAGGTAATTAATACCGTAATGCAGAAGATCGTAGAAGTGGATGGGAGTCAACGCTCGACCGAGCAGAAGTTTGACGAAACAGATAAGGAGAAGAGTACGCGGATGGAAGAGTTAAGAAACCACTTAGCTAAGGTGAGAGAGAGTCAGGAGCGACTACAAAGACAATTAGCGGAAGGCGCATGCGGCCTGATTAATAGAACAAATGGACCAAATCATCTCGATCTGAAGAATAATGGGACAGATAGATACCCCATGGAGTTCCTCAAGGAGGAGTTGTCGGAGCTGCAAGATCTATATTATCCCACAGATAATATCAAATGGATAGGGCGACACTTGGAAGCGGATGCTGGAATCTGGTGGAGAGTAATAAGGAGCCAGGTAACAGACTTCGATGAATTTAAAGAGGCTTTTACTCAAAAGTACTGGGGCCAGGAGAAGCAAAATAACATACGTGATAACCTTGAGTTCGGGAGATTCAATTGGTGTGGCGGCATCAATGCTGTTCAATATATGGAAAGAATATTACTGGAGAGCCGACAATTGACACTAGCGATAACGGATCGTCGATTAATTAAAAAGATTGACGTCACTATGGCCGCGAGCTCGAGATCGCCGTCGTGACGAGAGGAGTCAACACAATTCCCAACTTCGAATCATTGATTTTAGAATATGCCAATATTCACCAACGTAATAACAGAGAACACAATTTCGACACAACAAATGGAAAGTTGAACGCACGAGACAGTGAAAGTTATAAATTCCAGCCGGCACCCTCACAGAACAAAGGTTTTGGAATGCCACAATAAACACTGTTGAGTTTGTCAACCATAAACCGTCTACCTCACAGGCGGAAGTGAAACCCGACACAGTTAGAGAAAAAAAAATTAAAACTTTCAAAAAAGGACATAGCCGTAAATACACTACGTAGCCGGCTTGAAGATGTAAACATTATTTTGCCCGACCTACGACACGAATTATTATGCGACAACGATGAAGAGATTGCACGAAGAATATTGAAATGTACTGAAATTACCATTAAATTTAATAACGGTATTATGGTACCAGCATTAATCGACACTGGGAGCGTGATAAACGGGTTATCGAAAACATGGTTTAACCAAAATAAGCAATATAAAATGCAATTTGCAGTACTACCCATGACAAATACTTTAGTTGTAAGCGCCGTAGGAAATAAATCTAGGTTAGTAAGAAAACAAATCTTATGCGATATCTATATAAATGAAATTAAGAGTGATTGTGTATTTCTAATTATACCAAATTTAGTAAGACCATGCATATTAGGCATGAGTTTCCTTAAACAAGAAGGTTGTCTTATCGATATAGCAAAAGGGGTCATCGAATTCAAAGGAAGATCGGACGAA
This sequence comes from Magicicada septendecula, assembly GCA_034769895.1. Lineage (NCBI taxonomy): Eukaryota > Metazoa > Arthropoda > Insecta > Hemiptera > Cicadidae > Magicicada > Magicicada septendecula. The sequence goes on from CM068370.1 coordinate 330,514,850, forward strand.
GTGGAATGTACAGTACCAATCATGCATATGGAGGTGATGAATGCGGAAGAGGATGAAGAAATTGAACAGAACATCGACAGAAAAATTGATAGTATTGATTGTGAAGATGAAGAATTATTAAAGAAGCTTAAAGAGATTCTCTTGAAGAAGAAAAATTTATTTATGGAGTGTCCTGGACGGATTGACGGATATGTACATGAATTCAGAGTGACAGACAACACGCCGTATTTTCAGAGGGGATGGCCTGTACCAATAGCGTACAAGGGGAAAGTTGATAATGAAATAGGTAACATGTTGAGGTATGGGGTTATTGAAAGATGCAACAGCCCTTATATAAACCCACTTGTAACTGTTATCAAGAAAGATGGTAAAGTTAGGCTGTGTCTGGATGCCGGGAAAGTGAATAGTGTTACCATTCCAGATTATGAAGGAGCTCCACCGATTCAGGAAATTTTGGCGAGATGTGGGGAGATGAAATATCTGTCGTCTGTCGATCTAACTAGTAGTTTTTGGCAGGTTCCATTAAAACCGGAATGCCGAGACTTCACCGCCTTCATGTACGAAGGAAAGTGCTATCGATTCACTGTAACACCATTTGGTCTCAGCACAAGCTCAGCGGCGTTAACAAGAGGTTTAGACATGGTGCTAGACGAAGATGTGAAAAGGAATACTATTATTTATGTTGATGACTGTTTATGCTATTCGAATGATCTTGAAACACACCTTCAACGCTTAGAACTATTATTAAATAATTTGCGTAGGGCAAACCATTTGAGAAAAATGTAGAAAAATCACAATTTTTGCGACAGGAGATTGCTTATTTAGGGTATCGCCTGACAACAAATAGGATCCAGGCAACAGAAGAAAAAGAAGCAGCGATTAGGAATTTTCCTACACCTAGGAACCAAAAACAATTGAAAGGTTTCTTAGGATTAACAAACTTTTACAACCGCTTTACGGATAAGTACGCTCAGAAGACACAACCGTTATTAAACTTATTAAAGAAGGGGAGTAAATTCACATTGACACCAGAGCTAAATAAGTGTTTCCAGGAAGTAAAACATTTATTTGTAAAAACTGTAATCCTGAAGTTTCCAAGGGTTAATCGACGATATTATATGCAGTGTGATGCAAGCAACTGATACGGCGGAAAGTTATATCAACTGGACGACGAGGGGAATATTGGCGTCATTGCATTCACCAGTAAGACGTTCAAAGGAGCAGAGAAGAACTGCTACACAACGGAGAAAGAATTATTAAGTATTGTCCGGTGTCTAGAGAAATTTCGTATTTATATACTCGGACAACCTCTGACCGTAATTACGGACAATAAAGCGTTAATCTTTATGAACAAATGTCACTTAAATAATTCGCGAATTACTCGTTGGATCTTGAGCATTCAGGAGTATAAGTTTGATATTATCCATTGTAAGGGCAAGGATAATATAGTTGCCGATATTTTAAGTAGACACCCAGAAAATGTTGCGGATAGAGAAGTGAACGACGATGTTTGTGAAAACCTAATAAATCTTGTTGTAATAAAAATGTATAGGAACGTAAGTAAAATAATTAAAAATATAGGGAAATACCAACTAGAAGACAGTAAACCTAAATGTATAATAGAGAAGATAAGGGATAAATGTCGGGATAAGGACTTGTGTAAATTTTATAATTATATTAACAACAGATTGTATAGAAAATGCAAGGGGAAGTGGACGCTATACGTGCCTGCTAGTGTATCTAGTATGATTATTGCTGAAATACACAAGATGTATGGTTACCTTGGTACAAAAAAGTCCGCCAAGATGATACAGGAGTATTTTACCCTAGGCGGAATGTCTAAGAGAATAAAGGATTACGTGAGAACGTGTGACAAGTGTCAGAGGTGTAAAGATACATACAACAAAAACTTGTTTGGAGGGACGAAACCCTTGTTGCCGTTACACAAGAATGACCTAGTAAGCGCTGACTTTTATGGCCAACTACCTAATTCCGCGGGTGGAGTGAAATACCTGCTAGTCGTAATAGACAATTTTACTAAATACGTGAAGTTGTATACATTGAGAAGGGCAACAACCTTAGCGACTTTACGAAGGATTCGACAGTATTGTGAAGAGTTCGGAACGCCGAGGGCAATTTTGACGGATAATGGAACCCAAATTACGTCCAAACAGTGGATAAATGGTTTAAATGAATTGAAAATAAAACCTAAATATACTGCGAAAAGAAATCCTTGTGCAAATCTTGCCGAAAGAGTCAACAGGCAACTTGGAAATTTGTTTAGGATATTTGTAAGCGACCAACAAACTAAATGGTCACGCTATGTTACAACAATCGAGAGTTGTATCAATGAGACATTTCATGAAACAATTGAAATTACGCCTTACGAGGCACACCTCGGAAAGATACCGACACGGATTTGGGAGAAATATGTAGACAAAGAAATCATAGGTGAATGTCAGACTGATAACAGTCAAATCTTCGTGAGGATGTGCAATAAGAGGGAGAAACAAGCGAAGAAATGTAATGAAGCAAATAAAATAACAAGCTTTGAGATTGGTGATGAAGTGCTGATCAGGACGTATTGTCAATCAGATGCTGCACAACGACGGATCGATAAATTCTGTGAGTTATACAGTGGTCCTTACAAAATAAAGCAGATCTTGGGAGACGCGACATATAAACTTGTTGATTGCAACAATGAAAGTAAAATTCGAGGCAAATTCAATATCAGGCAATTGAAGAGATATTTTGCGCCGAAGAAGGAGGAACAAAGTGATAAATAGACGGAAATCAGAGCATACATTAGTCTATGCATATCAATTATTAGGTAGGCTAGCTGAATGGATGAATGGGCATGTCATTAGGTTAGGATGAGTGACGCGGCTAAATCGTTCAAGCTAACTTAAACCTAACAGAACCATTGTAAATCAAATAACATAAAGGCGTGTTTTGCTCGGAGCGGCTGTTGCGATCATCGCTGATCGCTACCCTGGGCTGTTTTCCTCGAAGTGACTTAACGCTAGCGTATTTTTGTCAGTTGGGTGAGTTCTGAGGTTGGGTTGAGTTCTGGGGTTTTGTCAGTTGGGTGAGGTTGGTTGGTGTCAAGTGTTGCGATGAGTTGTTGCAAAAGAAAATGCATACTGAAGTGGCTAATAGTGGAAGAAATGGAAGACGACGGTATTATTGAAACTTTAATAAAACCAAGACAAGTGATACATCCCGTATTTAGTAACAGAACTGTTGAAGGATACTTTAAAAACTTGATCATGAACCATTTACGCAAGGACGAAAATAAGTTCTTAGAGTTTTTCAGACTGTCTATGGCCCCGTTTGATTTCTTATTAAGTTTGATAGCAGAGGGCGTTAAAAAAGTGTCTTACAATAGAAATTTTTTTTCCCGTATCATCAGAAGAGAAACTAGCACTAACCTTGAGGTAAGTACTTTTAAATAACACTATCATCTACCTGTACTGTGATACAGGCTATCACAGAAAAATAAAAAATTTAATTCAGATACCGCTGCTCTACTCTCCCTTCCACTACACTACAACCACAAAATATTTATTTAGGCAGGTAATCATACGTGTTTCCCAATTATATCAAGGGATGTGTTTGCAAAACCTGGAATGTGGAATTACAACAATCACAGTGATGAAATTATTTTCGAACTTATGTTTTATTACACACAAACAAAATAAAGATAGTAAGAAACTACAACATTAACAGGGACATTCTAACAAAAGTATTAGGCCTAATTCTAATAAAAGTAAATAATTCTAATAAAAGTACTAATTCTAATAAAAGTAAATAATTCTAATAAAAGTAGTAATTGTAATAAAAGTAATTTTACAATTTTAGACAATGCACTTCACAATGAAAGAATTTTTAACATGGGAGCTGATGGTTATCTTCACGTTGTTGGTCGTATATGTTTCCAGTTGGTATTGCAAAAACCTCAGTTGGTATTCCATGGGATCTACCGTCACTGGTGCAAAAACCTCAGAGTGCGCACCAACTGAAGCGCCAGACGGTGCAGGCGATGGAGTGCAACTGAAGTTGGTTGGTGTACGCGTAGATTTTGGGAGTACTCATTTTTTAAATACAGCACGTGCTACACAACGCAATAATCGCTCGCGACTGCGTCTCCAACTGGTCCTGGAGCGGTCAGGTCTGCGTCTGAGGCTGGAGACGCTAGCGCCTCTAGCGACAGACGCTTGGAGGAAAACGGAACTATGAGAACCTGGTTAGAGCAGTAGATGGCGATAATCGCAACAGCCACTCCGAGCAAAACACACCTTCAGAAATCATGTAGTGAAAAAAAAGTGTTAATCTAAAGGGTGACACCAAGTACAACTAAAGTGTTGTATAGAGACGTGAACTTTCATTAAAGACTATATATATATATATATATATATATATATATATATATATATATATATATATATTGTATAGCGATAAAAACAGTCTGTTATAAGTGTCTTGTGTGTAACAATAAATACAAAGAAAAGTTTTTGGAACAATAAAGACTATTACATATAAGAATTCCATGTAAGATAAAGGTAACATAGTGAATAGGGTTTGTAATACGTAATGAGTATATGTATAAACTTGCATACTTAAGATAGTAGAATATTAAATTGAGTTTATTTGTGAGTAGAACACACGTATATATGCTTGGAAAATTAAAACTTGAATAGAAATGAATGAGAGTAAAGGAGGAAATTGTATTAGATCTAACAGTTATCTATAATTCAATTAATAAGAGGATTTAGTAGGCATAGGTACATAAATAAATCAAAACGATATAGTCGTGATTACAATGTAAATTTTATTTTGTGGTAAAATGTCAATAACATGTTGTTAGGACTTAAAGAATGTTAGATGTAATTGCTGTGATTTGATTATTAATATGTTTTATGGTAATATTGTGTAAATCCTTAGCCAAAGGTATAAAAGGAATGTTAGACAGATAGGAATTATTAATTGAAAATTCTGTAATATTGAATCATGACAGATAGATGATTAACATAATTTAAGCATTTTATAGGTGCCCAATGCACAATTATGTGTCAAACTACGTTCAAACATTCCAGATGTGCAGCAATAAATTCGAGATCTAGACTAAAGTCAAAGGGGGGTATATCGTTAGTGAAATTCGGCCAGTAGAGGAAACATGGAGCATACTATACATTTACCAGTGGAAGATGGGCATAGAGTGACATAGGATAGGGCGCGAATTTGGATTATATAGATTCTGGAACTCATCTCATAGAATCCAAATTGGGGACGGTATAGCGAGAAAATTTTTGAAAATTTCTCAAACTTCAGAGACACACTGAGGCAGTTAATTTCTGGCGAGTAAAGCAATAAATAAGGGGTGAACATCAACTGACAGTCAAACAATACTGGTGCACAACAGGGCGAGAAGGCGACGACTTAGTGCAGTTAAGACAATTGATCTGAAAGTTGAAACGTCAGAAGAGGTTTTACGAGGGAGAGAACTAGAGACACTGTACTAGGAGACGTCTGTCAAAGAATTATTAATTGGTACAAAATGGGGAGGTAATGTAAACAATGCAACGATTCGTTACGCCAACGGCATAGAAAACTTGGGGTGACAAAACATCCATCAGAGGGGCGAAGCTCGGACAGGAGTCGAACAAAGAAGATGATCGACAGGCGAGGAATTACCACTTTTCTTAGAACACAGGGTAACGACACTGGCAAAAATATCGTGGATGTTAGACGACCTATCAGAAGACAGAATTCAGCTAGGACTCGAGTCTAGGGGAGAGTTCCCATGGAAACGAAAGACGGAGTCAAATCAGAAGAGAGTCACAAGGAGAAATCTAGAAGGTGGGTGGATTGTTCAAAGAAATCGAGTGGTCTGCCCAATGATGAAGAAGACGAAGCTGTGGAAGGAATCTGACGAGGAAATCTGGTAGGGGTGAAGTTAATAAAACTATCTACTTGCCACCTCAGTCGGTGAGTCAGACTTAAAATGTTACTTAATTATTTTGAACGTGCGGACGCTCAGTTTTTACTCAGTGATTCACAAATTCTCAGTTGCTCAGTATTTTCAAGTTTTGCTCAGTCTTTTCAATTTTGTCAGTCAATCATAAAAGTTTACTTATTTATTTTCAACGTGCGTATTCAGTCTAATTACATTTTCTGAACTTAGAATTTTGCTCATTGATTTCAAAAGTGAACAGTTACATAAATGTGACATTCAGACTATTTTAATTTAACTTAGAACTTTGATCAGTGTTATTAACAAGGATAAATAATAACAGAACAAGTGCCGTTTAAGAACAGTGTTATTAACAAGGATAAATAATAACAGAACAAGTGACGTTTAAGATCAGTGCGCGACAATCAGCTACTATAGTGATGTAACACTCGACAAACATTTCAAATCACTCATAAATATAATTCGAGTTCACTAATATAAACATTTACTCGTAAATACAAAGTATAACTTAACAATAATGTTTACGAACTACCGCATAGAACACTTGTAGTCAATTGACATTGTGGTACGAAGCACATATTTATCATAGTAAAGATGATCTTACCCAGACAAATAACCTGACACGCATGATCATCACATAGAAAATCGATACTTAATATTTACACGAACATTCACGTTAATCAATCCAGCGGTACGCCTACACGAAAATTTAGTAGTGTATTGTGAAAGTGGATATCATCTGCAAGCAACATGGAAGTTACGCCGACATCGCTGGACACAGGGGATCACGGGACGTTGCAGCCCAATGCTAATGGATAACATACTCCAAGTAACGTAAAATATTTATTTTTTATAATCACTACTACTGAACCTGTTTCTCACAAAGACCCCACTCTTTGAGATAATTACGAACGTTAATTTCGAGATAATTATGAACCTTAAATTAAAAGTAATGAATAAATATTGCCATCTGGAACTATGAACGCATTATAGATATAAAATTTGTTGAATGTAATACTTAATTCATTATATGTTTGCAGTTGTAGGCTAGTAATGATATTGCCATTATATGTTATGTATGTTGTATTTGTGATTTTTTTTCAGGAACGACGAAATGTTAGATATAAATGTAATTTATGAATTGTTTAATAAACGATAAGTTGCTATTCTAATCCAGATATCCTTAAGCGTTCATTATTACTATTGCCCTATGATGATTATGATCACACGAATATTATAACGCCAAGCTATGTCTTGTTAACTACATTGTTAATACATACTAAATACGTGAGGTTTACCTTTTACAGATGTGATCTATAATAATTGACAAATTAGCATAATAAATAATAAGTAATCGCCATATTGAATGACACACCAATAAGTGATATAACGTGTCTATAATTACACAGAGTCTCAATCGAATTTTGTCAATAAATCATCAATTTTGATAATTAATTAATTTATGCATCTAATTAGCATAATTATCACTAATAACAATAGCGCCATTCGCAGGGCAAGAGTAGGTGTAGTATCATTAAACTGTGGTCAAGTTCACCACACATCAATTAATCGTCAATCAAAATTTAATTAAGATTTATTAATCACTCATAATTAATTAATCGCCGTAGATAACAATGGCGCCCAACGCGATGGTTGATAACCATTATTAATACATAATTAATACTCAAAAAACAAGTAGGTTGAGAAGAGGCAGTAGTGTAGTGGTGTAGAATTAAGATAGAGTTAAAATTATAGCAATAAGTTTAGTTGAATGATAACGCGTAGGCGAGCTAGGGTGGCTAACAGTTCAGAAAGCGTTGATTTTGAAGTTAATAATCAGATAGGTGTAGTGGATACCGGAGAGGATACCACACCTAGTGAAACGGATAGTGTCGAGAAGCCAGTGGAAAGGAGCGGGGACAAACGTCTCAACTAAAAAAAAAAAAATTGACTTTCAACTACTGATGGACTTCATCAGGCAGCAAAACGAAGAAATGAAGAAAGAACAGCAAAAGCAGAACGAGAAGTTGGAAAAACAAAATGAAGAAACGAAAAGTTAGAAAAGCAGGAAGAAAATAATAAGCAAATTAACGAGAAATTAGAAAACAAAACGAGAAGCTAGACAAGCAGACGGACGAAATAAAACGACAAAACGAAGAGCAGTTTGAACGAATCAGAACCGAATACACGAGTTCAAGAACACATGGGGAGAGGAGATTAGCGAGATACAAAGGAACCAAGATAACGCAATAAAAGAATTGAAAGATGATATAAACAAGAAGACCGAAGAGCAACGGGAGTCACGAGAAGCAGATCGCCAGGAATGGAAGGGGCCAATTCACAGCTCCCAGACGACGATCAAGAACATGAACAATAAATTAGATTCACATATCAAAGATACCTGTAATAAGAACGAAGAATTGAAAACTGAGATACAAAATACTCTCAGACAGAATCAGCAAGAGCAAGGAGAGGTAATTAATACCGTAATGCAGAAGATCGTAGAAGTAGATGGGAGTCAACGCTCGACCGAGCAGAAGTTTGATGAAACAGATAAGGAGAAGAGTACGCGGATGGAAGAGTTAAGAAACCACTTAGCTAAGGTGAGAGAGAGTCAGGAGCGACTACAAAGACAATTAGCGGAAGGCGCATGCGGCCTGATTAATAGAACAAATGGACCAAATCATCTCGATCTGAAGAATAATGGGACAGATAGATACCCCATGGAGTTCCTCAAGGAGGAGTTGTCGGAGCTGCAAGATCAATACTATCCCACAGATAATATCAAATGGATAGGGCGACACTTGGAAGCGGATGCTGGAATCTGGTGGAGAGTAATAAGGAGCCAGGTAACAGACTTCGATGAATTTAAAGAGGCTTTTACTCAAAAGTACTGGGGCCAGGAGAAGCAAGATAACATACGTGATAACCTTGAGTTCGGGAGATTCAATTGGTGTGGCGGCATCAATGCTGTTCAATATATGGAAAGAATATTACTGGAGAGACGACAATTGACACCAGCGATAACGGATCGTCAATTAATTAAAAAGATTGACGTCACTATGGCCGCGAGCTCGAGATCGCCGTCGTGACGAGAGGAGTCAACACAATTCCCAACTTCGAATCATTGATTTTAGAATATGCCAATATTCACCAACGTAATAACAGAGAACACAATTTCGACACAACAAATGGAAAGTTGAACGCACGAGACAGTGAATGTTATAAATTCCAGCCGGCACCCTCACAGAACAAAGGTTTCGGAATGCCACAATAAACACTGTTGAGTTTGTCAACCATAAACCGTCTACCTCACAGGCGGAAGTGAAACCCGACACAGTTAGAGAAAAAAAATTAAAACTTCCAAAAAAGGACATAGCTGTAAATACACTACGTAGCCGGCTTGAAGATGTAAACATTATTTTGCCCGACCTACGACACGAATTATTATGCGACAACGATGAAGAGATTGCACAAAGAATATTGAAATGTCCTGAAATTACCATTAAATTTAATAACGGTATTATGGTACCAGCATTAATCGACACTGGGAGCGTGATAAACGGGTTATCGAAAACATTGTTTAACCAAAATAAGCAATATATAATGCAATTTGCAGTACTACCCATGACAAATACTTTAGTTGTAAGCGCCGTAGGAAATAAATCTAGGTTAGTAAGAAAACAAATCTTATGCGATATCTATATAAATGAAATTAAGAGTGATTGTGTATTTCTAATTATACCAAATTTAGTAAGACCATGCATATTAGGCATGAGTTTCCTTAAAGAAGAAGGTTGTCTTATCGATATAGCAAAAGGGGTCATCGAATTCAAAGGAAGATCGGACGAAGTGGAATGTACAGTACCAATCATGCATATGGAGGTGATGAATGCGGAAGAGGATGAAGAAATTGAACAGAACATCGACAGAAAAATTGATAGTATTGATTGTGAAGATGAAGAATTATTAAAGAAGCTTAAAGAGATTCTCTTGAAGAAGAAAAATTTATTTATGGAGTGTCCTGGACGGATTGACGGATATGTACATGAATTCAGAGTGACAGACAACACACCGTATTTTCAGAGGGGATGGCCTGTACCAATAGCGTACAAGGGGAAAGTTGATAATGAAATAGGTAACATGTTGAGGTATGGGGTTATTGAAAGATGCAACAGCCCTTATATAAACCCACTTGTAACTGTTATCAAGAAAGATGGTAAAGTTAGGCTGTGTCTGGATGCCGGGAAAGTGAATAGTGTTACCGTTCCAGATTATGAAGGAGCTCCACCGATTCAGGAAATTTTGGCGAGATGTGGGGAGATGAAATATCTGTCGTCTGTCGATCTAACTAGTAGTTTTGGCAGGTTCCATTAAAACCGGAATGCCGAGACTTCACCGCCTTCATGTACGAAGGAAAGTGCTATCGATTCACTGTAACACCATTTGGTCTCAGCACAAGCTCAGCGGCGTTAACAAGAGGTTTATACATGGTGCTAGACGAAGATGTGAAAAGGAATACTATTATTTATGTTGATGACTGTTTATGCTGTTCGAATGATCTTGAAACACACCTTCAACGCTTAGAACTATTATTAAATAATTTGCGTAGGGCAAACCATTTGAGAAAAATGTAGAAAAATCACAATTTTTGCGACAGGAGATTGCTTATTTAGGGTATCGCCTGACAACAAATAGGATCCAGGCAACAGAAGAAAAAGTAGCAGCGATTAGGAATTTTCCTACACCTAGGAACCAAAAACAATTGAAAGGTTTCTTAGGATTAACAAACTTTTACAACCGCTTTACGGATAAGTACGCTCAGAAGACACAACCGTTATTAAACTTATTAAAGAAGGGGAGTAAATTCACATTGACACCAGAGCTAAATAAGTGTTTCCAGGAAGTAAAACATTTATTTGTAAAAACTGTAATCCTGAAGTTTCCAAGGGTTAATCGACGATATTATATGCAGTGTGATGCAAGCAACTGATACGGCGGAAAGTTATATAAACTGGACGACGAGGGGAATATTGGCGTCATTGCATTCACCAGTAAGACGTTCAAAGGAGCAGAGAAGAACTGCTACACAACGGAGAAAGAATTATTAAGTATTGTCCGGTGTCTAGAGAAATTTCGTATTTATATACTCGGACAACCTCTGACCGTAATTACGGACAATAAAGCGTTAATCTTTATGAACAAATGTCACTTAAATAATTCGCGAATTACTCGTTGGATCTTGAGCATTCAGGAGTATAAGTTTGATATTATCCATTGTAAGGGCAAGGATAATATAGTTGCCGATATTTTAAGTAGACACCCAGAAAATGTTGCGGATAGAGAAGTGAACGACGATGTTTGTGAATACCTAATAAATCATGTTGTAATAAAGATGGATAGGAACGTTAGTAAAATAATTAAAAATATAGGGAAATACCAACTAGAAGACAGTAAACTTAATGTATAATAGAGAAGATAAGGGATAAATGTCGGGATAAGGACTTGTGTAAATTTTATAATTATATTAACAACAGATTGTGTAGAAAATGCAAGGGGAAGTGGAAGCTATACGTGCCTGCTAGTGTATCTAGTATGATTATTGCTGAAATACACAAGATGTATGGTTACCTTGGTACAAAAAAGTGCGCCAAGATGATACAGGAGTATTTTACCCTAGGCGGAATGTCTAAGAGAATAAAGGATTACGTGAGAACGTGTGACAAGTGTCAGAGGTGTAAAGATACATACAACAAAAACTTGTTTGGAGGGACGAAACCCTTGTTGCCGTTACACAAGAATGACCTAGTAAGCGCTGACTTTTATGGCCAACTACCTACTTCCGCGGGTGGAGTGAAATACCTGCTAGTCGTAATAGACAATTTTACTAAATACGTGAAGTTGTATACATTGAGAAGGGCAACAACCTTAGCGACACTACGAAGGATTCGACAGTATTGTGAAGAGTTCGGAACGCCGAGGGCAATTTTGACGGATAATGGAACCCAAATTACGTCCAAACAGTGGATAAATGGTTTAAATGAATTGAAAATAAAACCTAAATATACTGCGATAAGAAATCCTTGTGCAAATCTTGCCGAAAGAGTCAACAGGCAACTTGGAAATTTGTTTAGGATATTTGTAAGCGACCAACAAACTAAATGGTCACGCTATGTTACAACAATCGAGAGTTGTATCAATGAGACATTTCATGAAACAATTGAAAATACGCCTTACGAGGCACACCTCGGAAAGATACCGACACGGATTTGGGAGAAATATGTAGACAAAGAAATCATAGGTGAATGTCAGACTGATAACAGTCAAATCTTCGTGAGGATGCGCAATAAGAGGGAGAAACAAGCGAAGAAATGTAATGAAGCAAATAAAATAACAAGATTTGAGATTGGTGATGAAGTGCTGATCAGGACGTATTGTCAATCAGATGCTGCACAACGACGGATCGATAAATTCTGTGAGTTATACAGTGGTCCTTACAAAATACAGCAGATCTTGGGAGACGCGACATATAAACTTGTTGATTGCAACAATGAAAGTAAAATTCGTGGCAAATTCAATATCAGGCAATTGAAGAGATATTTTGCGCCGAAGAAGGAGGAACAAAGTGATAAATAGACGGAAATCAGAGCATACATTAGTCTATGCATATCAATTATTAGGTAGGCTAGCTGAATGGATGAATGGGCATGTCATTAGGTTAGGATGAGTGACGCGGCTAAATCGTTCAAGCTAACTTAAACCTAACAGAACCATTGTAAATCAAATAACATAAAGGCGTGTTTTGCTCGGAGCGGCTGTTGCGATCATCGCTGATCGCTACCCTGGGCTGTTTTCCTCGAAGTGATTTAACGCTAGCGTATTTTTGTCAGTTGGGTGAGTTCTGAGGTTGGGTTGAGTTCTGGGGTTTTGTCAGTTGGGTGAGGTTGGTTGGTGTCAAGTGTTGCGATGAGTTGTTGCAAAAGAAAATGCATACTGAAGTGGCTAATAGTGGAAGAAATGGAAGACGACGGTATTATTGAAACTTTAATAAAACCAAGACAAGTGATACATCCCGTATTTAGTAACAGAACTGTTGAAGGATACTTTAAAAACTTGATCATGAACCATTTACGCAAGGACGAAAATAAGTTCTTAGAGTTTTTCAGACTGTCTATGGCCCCGTTTGATTTCTTATTAAGTTTGATAGCAGAGGGCGTTAAAAAGGTGTCTTACAATAGAAATTTTTTTTTCCCGTATCATCAGAAGAGAAACTAGCACTAACCTTGAGGTAAGTACTTTTAAATAACACTATCATCTACCTGTACTGTGATACAGGCTATCACAGAAAAATAAAAAATTTAATTCAGATACCGCTGCTCTACTCTCCCTTCCACTACACTACAACCACAAAATATTTATTTAGGCAGGTAATCATACGTGTTTCCCAATTATATCAAGGGATGTGTTTGCAAAACCTGGAATGTGGAATTACAACAATCACAGTGATGAAATTATTTTCGAACTTATGTTATATTACACACAAACAAAATAAAGATAGTAAGAAACTACAACATTAACAGGGACATTCTAACAAAAGTATTAGGCCTAATTCTAATAAAAGTAAATAATTCTAATAAAAGTACTAATTCTAATAAAAGTAAATAATTCTAATAAATGTAGTAATTGTAATAAAAGTAATTTTACAATTTTAGACAATGCACTTCACAATGAAAGAATTTTTAACATGGGAGCTGATGGTTATCTTCACGTTGTTGGTCGTATATGTTTCCAGTTGGTATTGCAAAAACCTCAGTTGGTATTCCATGGGATCTACCGTCACTGGTGCAAAAACCTCAGAGTGCGCGCCAACTGAAGAGCCAGACGGTGCAGGCTATGGAGTGCAACTGAAGTTGGTTGGTGTACGCGTAGATTTTGGGAGTACTCATTTTTTAAATACAGCACGTGCTACACAACGCAATAATCGCTCGCGACTGCGTCTCCAACTGGTCCTGGAGCGGTCAGGTCTGCGTCTGACGCTGGAGACGCTAGCGACTCTAGCGACAGACGCTTGGAGGAAAACGGAACTATGAGAACCTGGTTAGAGCAGTAGATGGCGATGATCGCAACAGCCGCTCCGAGCAAAACACACCTTCAGAAATCATGTAGTAAAAAAAAAGTGTTAATCTAAAGGGTGACACCAAGTACAACTAAAGTGTTGTATAGAGACGTGAACTTTCATTAAAGACTATATATATATATATTGCAACGAATCACAGGATCATGATAGGCGGGGCAAGTCATATATTACACAGACAATGGACATTCATATTATATTTTGGTAGATGGTTAAGTTTGGTTGTTATCAATTGTATTTAGTAAGGTTAAGGGTTTAGTTTAAAAAAACTGTCCATTATTATTTATGGTTATTCGTGTACTGTGTTAGTGGAAATGTGCGCGCGTGCGCGAGTGGGTAACGTTTCTCGTGCGGTGCGTGAAGTATTATCGCTGTTTTGACATTAGCTGAACTGAGACATGTGTATCGCTACAATCCCTATACCTGTCGGACTATTGTTTACGTTCATGTATATTATTAATATGTAGGCAGCATGCATGAGATACGTGTAGTCTGATTACCGCTATGCATGCTGTTACAAGGTAAATGCACTCTAATGTATGAAAAGTGCATGGTCACCTTTACTAACCATGTGACTTCCATCCACCAATAGAATGCTGACTGGTGGTTGGAAATTTTCTTATGCCTGTCGTTACACAGGCAGTTCTTGTACGCCATCTACCGCGAACGGGTCGTGCACTCCTTGTACAAGAATTCTACCGCTTGCAAGGTGTTGTAAAGACTATTCGTCGATAGTGAAACGAGAAGGCTCAGAACTGTGTATGTAGTACATCTGCACACAGGTGTGTTTAAACGCATTACGCGTATAATTACGTAGTTCTTCTACGCCATCTACCGCGAACGGGTCGTGCACTCCTTGTACAAGAATTCTACCGCTTGCAAGGTGTTGTAAAAACTATTCGTCGTTAGTGAAACGGGAAGACTCAGAACTGTGTGTGTGGTACATTTGCACACACCAGTGTTTTAACGCATTGTGCGAAAATTTACAAGCAGTTCTTCACTGCTGCTACCGTGAACGGTACATACAATTCCTTGTACAAGATTATACCGCTTGCAAGGATCTGTTAAGACTTTTCGGGGATAGTAATGCGTGTGACGCATAACAATTGATTTTATATCTTTACACACGATATTATTATTGTAGTATTACGTGTGTAAAAAGTGAGTGCAACTGTATCACTGTGCGAGATATTCCGCAGTGACAGTATCATTATTGTTACGCAATAGTTCCATCAAGACGTTTCCGTGCTAGTGCAAGATTTCCTCATAGGGTGGTCTGCTGATCGCGGTAGACCTTGTTATTCGCGAGAACACTTGAAGAAGCCGGAGAGGTATAAGCTCAATATACCGTTATTGATTAAACTCACTGTCACCTGAGATATTACTTGGTCTTAAACTCTATATAAGTTTTGCGAGTAATAAAATCCGTAGTACCGTTGTGTGTGCGAAGTGTCGGATTCATCGTGGGAATTGCAGGACATCAGCCCAGCTGTTACAGGACATCAGCCCAGCTGTTACAGGACATCAGCCCAGCTGTTACAGGACATCAGCCCAGCTGTTATAGGACATCAGCCCAGCTGTTATAGGACCAGCCCAGCTGTTACAGGACATCAGCCAAGCTGTTACAGGACGCCAGCCCAGCTGTAAACGTTTCTGGTGAAACGTCTGTCATTTGTAAGCCACACCTGACGAACCAACTATACCGCAAAGACCGGCCCTTCTCTTCAACAGCATCATCGTGGGAGTCTTCTTATGTAACGTATCACGTCTTGCGTATGAACATTATTTAACATTTTAAAAGAGAGACTCTATATCATACATAACATTCTGTACATTTCAAATATACCATATAAACTATAAATTGTGTTTGTACAATAAATAATCTTAAACCCTCCAATATAGAATTGTAATTTGAAATACACATGCTATCATATCCTATGCGCCAATAGTTTAGTAATTTGTGTTGTCGCAATATATATATATATATATATATTGTATAGCGATAAAAACAGTCTGTTATAAGTGTCTTGTGTGTAACAATAAATACAAAGAAAAGTTTTTGGAACAATAAAGACTATTACATATAAGAATTCCATGTAAGATAAAGGTAACATAGTGAATAGGGTTTGTAATACGTAATGAGTATATGTATAAACTTGCATACTTAAGATAGTAGAATATTAAATTGAGTTTATTTGTGAGTAGAACACACGTATATATGCTTGGAAAATTAAAACTTGAATAGAAATGAATGAGAGTAAAGGAGGAAATTGTATTAGATCTAACAGTTATCTATAATTCAATTAATAAGAGGATTTAGTAGGCATAGGTACACAAATAAATCAAAACGATATAGTCGTGATTACATGTAAATTTTATTTTGTGGTAAAATGTCAATAACATGTTGTTAGGACTTAAAGAATGTTAGATGTAATTGCTGTGATTTGATTATTAATATGTTTTATGGTAATATTGTATAAATCCTTAGCCAAAGGTATAAAAGGAATGTTAGACAGATAGGAATTATTAATTGAAAATTCTGTAATATTGAATCATGACAGATAGATGATTAACATAATTTAAGCATTTTATAGGTGCCCAATGCACAATTATGTGTCAAACTACGTTCAAACATTCCAGATGTGCAGCAATAAATTCGAGATCTAGACTAAAGTCAAAGGGGGGTATATCGTTAGTGAAATTCGGTCAGTAGAGGAAACATCGAGCATACTATACATTTACCAGTGGAAGATGGGCATAGAGTGACATAGGATAGGGCGAGAATTTGGATTATATAGATTCTGGAACTCATCTCATCGAATCCAAATTGGGGACGGTATAGCGAGAAAATTTTTGAAAATTTCTCAAACTTCAGAGACACACTGAGGCAGTTAATTTCTGGCGAGTAAAGCAATAAATACGGGGTGAACATCAACTGACAGTCAAACAATACTGGTGCACAACAGGGCGAGAAGGCGACGACTTAGTGCAGTTAAGACAATTGATCTGAAAGTTGAAACGTCAGAAGAGGTTTTACGTGGGAGTTATTGCTTCATAACATAAGAACAAAGCAGTCGCTACTCCATTCATACAGTTACGACGAAACGAGGCGAATGACACACGCGTTGCATCACACCATACGTGCAATGACAAAAACGTACCCGGACACAAAAGGTTCACAACAGTTTAACTCACAGGGACAATAAGGGACATACGCGGTGAATAGGAGACGACGATGTAACACAGCAGGATTGCTCATTTAGGAGACATATACGATTTACGAGGAGAGAACTAGAGAAACTTTACTAGGAGACGTCTGTCAAAGAATTATTAATTGGTACAAAAGGGGGAGGTAATGTAAACAATGCAACGATTCGTTACGCCAACGGCATAGAAAACTTGGGGCGACAAAACATCCATCAGAGGGGCGAAGCTCGGACAGGAGTCGAACAAAGAAGATGATCGACAGGCGAGGAATTACCACTTTTCTTAGAACACAGGGTAACGACACTGGCAAAAATATCGGGGATGTTAGACGACCTATCAGAAGACAGAATTCAGCTAGGACTCGAGTCTAGGGGAGAGTTCCCATGGAAACGAAAGACGGAGTCAAATCAGAAGAGAGTCACAAGGAGAAATCTAGAAGGTGGGTGGATTGTTCAAAGAAATCGAGTGGTCTGCCCAATGATGAAGAAGACGAAGTTGTGGAAGGAATCTGACGAGGAAATCTGGTAGGGGTGAAGTTAATAAAACTATCTACTTGCCACCTCAGTCGGTGAGTCAGACTTAAAATGTTACTTAATTATTTTAAACGTTCGGACGCTCAGTTTTTACTCAGTGATTCACAAATTCTCAGTTGCTCAGTATTTATCAAGTTTTGCTCAGTCTTTTCAATTTAGTCAGTCAATCATAAAAGTTTACTTATTTATTTTCAACGTGCGTATTCAGTCTAATTACATTTTCTGAACTTAGAATTTTGCTCATTGATTTCAAAAGTGAACAGTTACATAAATGTGACATTCAGACTATTTTAATTTAACTTAGAACTTTGATCAGTGTTATTAACAAGGATAAATAATAACAGAACAAGTGCCGTTTAAGAACAGTGTTATTAACAAGGATAAATAATAACAGAACAAGTGACGTTTAAGATCAGTGCGCGACAATCAGCTACTATAGTGATGTAACACTCGACAAACATTTCAAATCACTCATAAATATAATTCGAGTTCACTAATATAAACATTTACTCGTAAATACAAAGTATAACTTAACAATAATGTTTACGAACTACCGCATAGAACACTTGTAGTCAATTGACATTGTGGTACGAAGCACATATTTATCATAGTAAAGATGATCTTACCCAGACAAATAACCTGACACGCATGATCATCACATAGAAAATCGATACTTAATATTTACACGAACATTCACGTTAATCAATCCAGCGGTACGCCTACACGAAAATTTAGTAGTGTATTGTGAAAGTGGATATCATCTGCAAGCAACATGGAAGTTACGCCGACATCGCTGGACACAGGGGATCACGGGACGTTGCAGCCCAATGCTAATGGATAACATACTCCAAGTAACGTAAAATATTTATTTTTTATAATCACTACTACTGAACCTGTTTCTCACAAAGACCCCACTCTTTGAGATAATTACGAACGTTAATTTCGAGATAATTATGAACCTTAAATTAAAAGTAATGAATAAATATTGCCATCTGGAAATATGAACGCATTATAGATATAAAATTTGTTGAATGTAATACTTAATTCATTATATGTTTGCAGTTGTAGGCTAGTAATGATATTGCCATTATATGTTATGTATGTTGTATTTGTGATTTTTTTTCAGGAACGACGAAATGTTAGATATAAATGTAATTTATGAATTGTTTAATAAACGATAAGTTGCTATTCTAATCCAGATATCCTTAAGCGTTCATTATTACTATTGCCCTATGATGATTATGATCACACGAATATTACAACGCCAAGCTATGTCTTGTTAACTACATTGTTAATACATACTAAATACGTGAGGTTTACCTTTTACAGATGTGATCTATAATAATTGACAAATTAGCATAATAAATAATAAGTAATCGCCATATTGAATGACACACCAATAAGTGATATAACGTGTCTATAATTACACAGAGTCTCAATCGAATTTTGTCAATAAATCATCAATTTTGATAATTAATTAATTTATGCATCTAATTAGCATAATTATCACTAATAACAATAGCGCCATTCGCGGGGCAAGAGTAGGTGTAGTATCATTAAACTGTGGTCAAGTTCACCACACATCAATTAATCGTCAATCAAAATTTAATTAAGATTTATTAATCACTCATAATTAATTAATCGCCGTAGATAACAATGGCGCCCAACGCGATGGTTGATAACCATTATTAATACATAATTAATACTCAAAAAACAAGTAGGTTGAGAAGAGGCAGTAGTGTAGTGGTGTAGAATTAAGATAGAGTTAAAATTATAGCAATAAGTTAGCTTGAATGATAACGCGTAGGCGAGCTAGGGTGGCTAACAGTTCAGAAAGCGTTGATTTTGAAGTTAATAATCAGATAGGTGTAGTGGATACCGGAGAGGATACCACACCTAGTGAAACGGATAGTGTCGAGAAGCCAGTGGAAAGGAGCGGGGACAAACGTCTCAACTAAAAAAAAAAAAATGGACTTTCAACTACTGATGGACTTCATCAGGCAGCAAAACGAAGAAATGAAGAAAGAACAGCAAAAGCAGAACGAGAAGTTGGAAAAACAAAATGAAGAAACGAAAAGTTAGAAAAGCAGGAAGAAAATAATAAGCAAATTAACGAGAAATTAGAAAACAAAACGAGAAGCTAGACAAGCAGACGGACGAAATAAAACGACAAAACGAAGAGCAGTTTGAACGAATCAGAACCGAATACACGAGTTCAAGAACACATGGGGAGAGGAGATTAGCGAGATACAAAGGAACCAAGATAACGCAATAAAAGAATTGAAAGATGATATAAACAAGAAGACCGAAGAGCAACGGGAGTCACGAGAAGCAGATCGCCAGGAATGGAAGGGGCCAATTCACAGCTCCCAGACGACGATCAAGAACATGAACAATAAATTAGATTCACATATCAAAGATACCTGTAATAAGAACGAAGAATTGAAAACTGAGATACAAAATACTCTCAGACAGAATCAGCAAGAGCAAGGAGAGGTAATTAATACCGTAATGCAGAAGATCGTAGAAGTAGATGGGAGTCAACGCTCGACCGAGCAGAAGTTTGATGAAACAGATAAGGAGAAGAGTACGCGGATGGAAGAGTTAAGAAACCACTTAGCTAAGGTGAGAGAGAGTCAGGAGCGACTACAAAGACAATTAGCGGAAGGCGCATGCGGCCTGATTAATAGAACAAATGGACCAAATCATCTCGATCTGAAGAATAATGGGACAGATAGATACCCCATGGAGTTCCTCAAGGAGGAGTTGTCGGAGCTGCAAGATCAATACTATCCCACAGATAATATCAAATGGATAGGGCGACACTTGGAAGCGGATGCTGGAATCTGGTGGAGAGTAATAAGGAGCCAGGTAACAGACTTCGATGAATTTAAAGAGGCTTTTACTCAAAAGTACTGGGGCCAGGAGAAGCAAGATAACATACGTGATAACCTTGAGTTCGGGAGATTCAATTGGTGTGGCGGCATCAATGCTGTTCAATATATGGAAAGAATATTACTGGAGAGACGACAATTGACACCAGCGATAACGGATCGTCAATTAATTAAAAAGATTGACGTCACTATGGCCGCGAGCTCGAGATCGCCGTCGTGACGAGAGGAGTCAACACAATTCCCAACTTCGAATCATTGATTTTAGAATATGCCAATATTCACCAACGTAATAACAGAGAACACAATTTCGACACAACAAATGGAAAGTTGAACGCACGAGACAGTGAATGTTATAAATTCCAGCCGGCACCCTCACAGAACAAAGGTTTCGGAATGCCACAATAAACACTGTTGAGTTTGTCAACCATAAACCGTCTACCTCACAGGCGGAAGTGAAACCCGACACAGTTAGAGAAAAAAAATTAAAACTTTCAAAAAAGGACATAGCTGTAAATACACTACGTAGCCGGCTTGAAGATGTAAACATTATTTTGCCCGACCTACGACACGAATTATTATGCGACAACGATGAAGAGATTGCACAAAGAATATTGAAATGTCCTGAAATTACCATTAAATTTAATAACGGTATTATGGTACCAGCATTAATCGACACTGGGAGCGTGATAAACGGGTTATCGAAAACATTGTTTAACCAAAATAAGCAATATATAATGCAATTTGCAGTACTACCCATGACAAATACTTTAGTTGTAAGCGCCGTAGGAAATAAATCTAGGTTAGTAAGAAAACAAATCTTATGCGATATCTATATAAATGAAATTAAGAGTGATTGTGTATTTCTAATTATACCAAATTTAGTAAGACCATGCATATTAGGCATGAGTTACCTTAAAGAAGAAGGTTGTCTTATCGATATAGCAAAAGGGGTCATCGAATTCAAAGGAAGATCGGACGAAGTGGAATGTACAGTACCAATCATGCATATGGAGGTGATGAATGCGGAAGAGGATGAAGAAATTGAACAGAACATCGACAGAAAAATTGATAGTATTGATTGTGAAGATGAAGAATTATTAAAGAAGCTTAAAGAGATTCTCTTGAAGAAGAAAAATTTATTTATGGAGTGTCCTGGACGGATTGACGGATATGTACATGAATTCAGAGTGACAGACAACACACCGTATTTTCAGAGGGGATGGCCTGTACCAATAGCGTACAAGGGGAAAGTTGATAATGAAATAGGTAACATGTTGAGGTATGGGGTTATTGAAAGATGCAACAGCCCTTATATAAACCCACTTGTAACTGTTATCAAGAAAGATGGTAAAGTTAGGCTGTGTCTGGATGCCGGGAAAGTGAATAGTGTTACCGTTCCAGATTATGAAGGAGCTCCACCGATTCAGGAAATTTTGGCGAGATGTGGGGAGATGAAATATCTGTCGTCTGTCGATCTAACTAGTAGTTTTGGCAGGTTCCATTAAAACCGGAATGCCGAGACTTCACCGCCTTCATGTACGAAGGAAAGTGCTATCGATTCACTGTAACACCATTTGGTCTCAGCACAAGCTCAGCGGCGTTAACAAGAGGTTTATACATGGTGCTAGACGAAGATGTGAAAAGGAATACTATTATTTATGTTGATGACTGTTTATGCTGTTCGAATGATCTTGAAACACACCTTCAACGCTTAGAACTATTATTAAATAATTTGCGTAGGGCAAACCATTTGAGAAAAATGTAGAAAAATCACAATTTTTGCGACAGGAGATTGCTTATTTAGGGTATCGCCTGACAACAAATAGGATCCAGGCAACAGAAGAAAAAGTAGCAGCGATTAGGAATTTTCCTACACCTAGGAACCAAAAACAATTGAAAGGTTTCTTAGGATTAACAAACTTTTACAACCGCTTTACGGATAAGTACGCTCAGAAGACACAACCGTTATTAAACTTATTAAAGAAGGGGAGTAAATTCACATTGACACCAGAGCTAAATAAGTGTTTCCAGGAAGTAAAACATTTATTTGTAAAAACTGTAATCCTGAAGTTTCCAAGGGTTAATCGACGATATTATATGCAGTGTGATGCAAGCAACTGATACGGCGGAAAGTTATATCAACTGGACGACGAGGGGAATATTGGCGTCATTGCATTCACCAGTAAGACGTTCAAAGGAGCAGAGAAGAACTGCTACACAACGGAGAAAGAATTATTAAGTATTGTCCGGTGTCTAGAGAAATTTCGTATTTATATACTCGGACAACCTCTGACCGTAATTACGGACAATAAAGCGTTAATCTTTATGAACAAATGTCACTTAAATAATTCGCGAATTACTCGTTGGATCTTGAGCATTCAGGAGTATAAGTTTGATATTATCCATTGTAAGGGCAAGGATAATATAGTTGCCGATATTTTAAGTAGACACCCAGAAAATGTTGCGGATAGAGAAGTGAACGACGATGTTTGTGAATACCTAATAAATCATGTTGTAATAAAGATGGATAGGAACGTTAGTAAAGTAATTAAAAATATAGGGAAATACCAACTAGAAGACAGTAAACTTAATGTATAATAGAGAAGATAAGGGATAAATGTCGGGATAAGGACTTGTGTAAATTTTATAATTATATTAACAACAGATTGTGTAGAAAATGCAAGGGGAAGTGGAAGCTATACGTGCCTGCTAGTGTATCTAGTATGATTATTGCTGAAATACACAAGATGTATGGTTACCTTGGTACAAAAAAGTGCGCCAAGATGATACAGGAGTATTTTACCCTAGGCGGAATGTCTAAGAGAATAAAGGATTACGTGAGAACGTGTGACAAGTGTCAGAGGTGTAAAGATACATACAACAAAAACTTGTTTGGAGGGACGAAACCCTTGTTGCCGTTACACAAGAATGACCTAGTAAGCGCTGACTTTTATGGCCAACTACCTACTTCCGCGGGTGGAGTGAAATACCTGCTAGTCGTAATAGACAATTTTACTAAATACGTGAAGTTGTATACATTGAGAAGGGCAACAACCTTAGCGACACTACGAAGGATTCGACAGTATTGTGAAGAGTTCGGAACGCCGAGGGCAATTTTGACGGATAATGGAACCCAAATTACGTCCAAACAGTGGATAAATGGTTTAAATGAATTGAAAATAAAACCTAAATATACTGCGATAAGAAATCCTTGTGCAAATCTTGCCGAAAGAGTCAACAGGCAACTTGGAAATTTGTTTAGGATATTTGTAAGCGACCAACAAACTAAATGGTCACGCTATGTTACAACAATCGAGAGTTGTATCAATGAGACATTTCATGAAACAATTGAAAATACGCCTTACGAGGCACACCTCGGAAAGATACCGACACGGATTTGGGAGAAATATGTAGACAAAGAAATCATAGGTGAATGTCAGACTGATAACAGTCAAATCTTCGTGAGGATGCGCAATAAGAGGGAGAAACAAGCGAAGAAATGTAATGAAGCAAATAAAATAACAAGATTTGAGATTGGTGATGAAGTGCTGATCAGGACGTATTGTCAATCAGATGCTGCACAACGACGGATCGATAAATTCTGTGAGTTATACAGTGGTCCTTACAAAATACAGCAGATCTTGGGAGACGCGACATATAAACTTGTTGATTGCAACAATGAAAGTAAAATTCGTGGCAAATTCAATATCAGGCAATTGAAGAGATATTTTGCGCCGAAGAAGGAGGAACAAAGTGATAAATAGACGGAAATCAGAGCATACATTAGTCTATGCATATCAATTATTAGGTAGGCTAGCTGAATGGATGAATGGGCATGTCATTAGGTTAGGATGAGTGACGCGGCTAAATCGTTCAAGCTAACTTAAACCTAACAGAACCATTGTAAATCAAATAACATAAAGGCGTGTTTTGCTCGGAGCGGCTGTTGCGATCATCGCTGATCGCTACCCTGGGCTGTTTTCCTCGAAGTGATTTAACGCTAGCGTATTTTTGTCAGTTGGGTGAGTTCTGAGGTTGGGTTGAGTTCTGGGGTTTTGTCAGTTGGGTGAGGTTGGTTGGTGTCAAGTGTTGCGATGAGTTGTTGCAAAAGAAAATGCATACTGAAGTGGCTAATAGTGGAAGAAATGGAAGACGACGGTATTATTGAAACTTTAATAAAACCAAGACAAGTGATACATCCCGTATTTAGTAACAGAACTGTTGAAGGATACTTTAAAAACTTGATCATGAACCATTTACGCAAGGACGAAAATAAGTTCTTAGAGTTTTTCAGACTGTCTATGGCCCCGTTTGATTTCTTATTAAGTTTGATAGCAGAGGGCGTTAAAAAGGTGTCTTACAATAGAAATTTTTTTTTCCCGTGTCATCAGAAGAGAAACTAGCACTAACCTTGAGATAAGTACTTTTAAATAACACTATCATCAACCTGTACTGTGATACAGGCTATCACAGAAAAATAAAAAATTTAATTCAGATACCGCTGCTCTACTCTCCCTTCCACTACACTACAACCACAAAATATTTATTTAGGCAGGTAATCATACGTGTTTCCCAATTATATCAAGGGATGTGTTTGCAAAACCTGGAATGTGGAATTACAACAATCACAGTGATGAAATTATTTTCGAACTTATGTTATATTACACACAAACAAAATAAAGATAGTAAGAAACTACAACATTAACAGGGACATTCTAACAAAAGTATTAGGCCTAATTCTAATAAAAGTAAATAATTCTAATAAAAGTACTAATTCTAATAAAAGTAAATAATTCTAATAAAAGTAGTAATTGTAATAAAAGTAATTTTACAATTTTAGACAATGCACTTCACAATGAAAGAATTTTTAACATGGGAGCTGATGGTTATCTTCACGTTGTTGGTCGTATATGTTTCCAGTTGGTATTGCAAAAACCTCAGTTGGTATTCCATGGGATCTACCGTCACTGGTGCAAAAACCTCAGAGTGCGCGCCAACTGAAGAGCCAGACGGTGCAGGCGATGGAGTGCAACTGAAGTTGGTTGGTGTACGCGTAGATTTTGTGAGTACTCATTTTTTAAATACAGCACGTGCTACACAACGCAATAATCGCTCGCGACTGCGTCTCCAACTGGTCCTGGAGCGGTCAGGTCTGCGTCTGACGCTGGAGACGCTAGCGCCTCTAGCGACAGACGCTTGGAGGAAATCGGAAGTATGAGAACCTGGTTAGAGCAGTAGATGGCGATGATCGCAACAGCCACTCCGAGCAAAACACACCTTCAGAAATCATGTAGTGAAAAAAAAGTGTTAATCTAAAGGGTGACACCAAGTACAACTAAAGTGTTGTATAGAGACGTGAACTTTCATTAAAGACTATATATATATTGTATAGCGATAAAAACAGTCTGTTATAAGTGTCTTGTGTGTAACAATAAATACAAAGAAAAGTTTTTGGAACAATAAAGACTATTACATATAAGAATTCCATGTAAGATAAAGGTAACATAGTGAGTAGGGTTTGTAATACGTAATGAGTATATGTATAAACTTGCATACTTAAGATAGTAGAATATTAAATTGAGTTTATTTGTGAGTAGAACACACGTATATATGCTTGGAAAATTAAAACTTGAATAGAAATGAATGAGAGTAAAGGAGGAAATTGTATTAGATCTAACAGTTATCTATAATTCAATTAATAAGAGGATTTAGTAGGCATAGGTACACAAATAAATCAAAACGATATAGTCGTGATTACATGTAAATTTTATTTTGTGGTAAAATGTCAATAACATGTTGTCAGGACTTAAAGAATGTTAGATGTAATTGCTGTGATTTGATTATTAATATGTTTTATGGTAATATTGTGTAAATCCTTAGCCAAAGGTATAAAAGGAATGTTAGACAGATAGGAATTATTAATTGAAAATTCTGTAATATTGAATCATGACAGATAGATGATTAACATAATTTAAGCATTTTATAGGTGCCCAATGCACAATTATGTGTCAAACTACGTTCAAACATTCCAGATGTGCAGCAATAAATTCGAGATCTAGACTAAAGTCAAAGGGGGGTATATCGTTAGTGAAATTCGGTCAGTAGAGGAAACATCGAGCATACTATACATTTACCAGTGGAAGAAGGGCATAGAGTGACATAGGATAGGGCGAGAATTTGGATTATATAGATTCTGGAACTCATCTCATCGAATCCAAATTGGGGACGGTATAGCGAGAAAATTTTTGAAAATTTCTCAAACTTCAGAGACACACTGAGGCAGTTAAT
This sequence comes from Magicicada septendecula, assembly GCA_034769895.1. Lineage (NCBI taxonomy): Eukaryota > Metazoa > Arthropoda > Insecta > Hemiptera > Cicadidae > Magicicada > Magicicada septendecula. The sequence continues at coordinate 330,541,880 of CM068370.1, forward strand.
TTCTGGCGAGTAAAGCAATAAATACGGAGTGAACATTAACTGACAGTCAAACAATACTGGTGCACAACAGGGCGAGAAGGCGACGACTTAGTGCAGTTAAGACAATTGATCTGAAAGTTGAAACGTCAGAAGAGGTTTTACGTGGGAGTTATTGCTTCATAACATAAGAACAAAGCAGTCGCTACTCCATTCATACAGTTACGACGAAACGAGGCGAATGACACACGCGTTGCATCACACCATACGTGCAATGACAAAAACGTACCCGGACACAAAAGGTTCACAACAGTTTAACTCACAGGGACAATAAGGGACATACGCGGTGAATAGGAGACGACGATGTAACACAGCAGGATTGCTCATTTAGGAGACATATACGATTTACGAGGAGAGAACTAGAGAAACTTTACTAGGAGACGTCTGTCAAAGATTTATTAATTGGTACAAAAGGGGGAGGTAATGTAAACAATGCAACGATTCGTTACGCCAACGGCATAGAAAACTTGGGGCGACAAAACATCCATCAGAGGGGCGAAGCTCGGACAGGAGTCGAACAAAGAAGATGATCGACAGGCGAGGAATTACCACTTTTCTTAGAACACAGGGTAACGACACTGGCAAAAATATCGGGGATGTTAGACGACCTATCAGAAGACAGAATTCAGCTAGGACTCGAGTCTAGGGGAGAGTTCCCATGGAAACGAAAGACGGAGTCAAATCAGAAGAGAGTCACAAGGAGAAATCTAGAAGGTGGGTGGATTGTTCAAAGAAATCGAGTGGTCTGCCCAATGATGAAGAAGACGAAGTTGTGGAAGGAATCTGACGAGGAAATCTGGTAGGGGTGAAGTTAATAAAACTATCTACTTGCCACCTCAGTCGGTGAGTCAGACTTAAAATGTTACTTAATTATTTTAAACGTGCGGACGCTCAGTTTTTACTCAGTGATTCACAAATTCTCAGTTGCTCAGTATTTATCAAGTTTTGCTCAGTCTTTTCAATTTAGTCAGTCAATCATAAAAGTTTACTTATTTATTTTCAACGTGCGTATTCAGTCTAATTACATTTTCTGAACTTAGAATTTTGCTCATTGATTTCAAAAGTGAACAGTTACATAAATGTGACATTCAGACTATTTTAATTTAACTTAGAACTTTGATCAGTGTTATTAACAAGGATAAATAATAACAGAACAAGTGCCGTTTAAGAACAGTGTTATTAACAAGGATAAATAATAACAGAACAAGTGACGTTTAAGATCAGTGCGCGACAATCAGCTACTATAGTGATGTAACACTCGACAAACATTTCAAATCACTCATAAATATAATTCGAGTTCACTAATATAAACATTTACTCGTAAATACAAAGTATAACTTAACAATAATGTTTACGAACTACCGCATAGAACACTTGTATTCAATTGACATTGTGGTACGAAGCACATATTTATCATAGTAAAGATGATCTTACCCAGACAAATAACCTGACACGCATGATCATCACATAGAAAATCGATACTTAATATTTACACGAACATTCACGTTAATCAATCCAGCGGTACGCCTACACGAAAATTTAGTAGTGTATTGTGAAAGTGGATATCATCTGCAAGCAACATGGAAGTTACGCCGACATCGCTGGACACAGGGGATCACGGGACGTTGCAGCCCAATGCTAATGGATAACATACTCCAAGTAACGTAAAATATTTATTTTTTATAATCACTACTACTGAACCTGTTTCTCACAAAGACCCCACTCTTTGAGATAATTACGAACGTTAATTTCGAGATAATTATGAACCTTAAATTAAAAGTAATGAATAAATATTGCCATCTGGAACTATGAACGCATTATAGATATAAAATTTGTTGAATGTAATACTTAATTCATTATATGTTTGCAGTTGTAGGCTAGTAATGATATTGCCATTATATGTTATGTATGTTGTATTTGTGATTTTTTTTCAGGAACGACGAAATGTTAGATATAAATGTAATTTATGAATTGTTTAATAAACGATAAGTTGCTATTCTAATCCAGATATCCTTAAGCGTTCATTATTACTATTGCCCTATGATGATTATGATCACACGAATATTATAACGCCAAGCTATGTCTTGTTAACTACATTGTTAATACATACTAAATACGTGAGGTTTACCTTTTACAGATGTGATCTATAATAATTGACAAATTAGCATAATAAATAATAAGTAATCGCCATATTGAATGACACAGCAATAAGTGATATAACGTGTCTATAATTACACAGAGTCTCAATCGAATTTTGTCAATAAATCATCAATTTTGATCATTAATTAATTTATGCATCTAATTAGCATAATTATCACTAATAACAATAGCGCCATTCGCGGGGCAAGAGTAGGTGTAGTATCATTAAACTGTGGTCAAGTTCACCACACATCAATTAATCGTCAATCAAAGTTTAATTAAGATTTATTAATCACTCATAATTAATTAATCGCCGTAGATAACAATGGCGTCCAACGCGATGGTTGATAACCATTATTAATGCATAATTAATACTCAAAAAACAAGTAGGTTGAGAAGAGGCAGTAGTGTAGTGGTGTAGAATTAAGATAGAGTTAAAATTATAGCAATAAGTTAGCTTGAATGATAACGCGTAGGCGAGCTAGGGTGGCTAACAGTTCAGAAAGCGTTGATTTTGAAGTTAATAATCAGATAGGTGTAGTGGATACCGGAGAGGATACCACACCTAGTGAAACGGATAGTGTCGAGAAGCCAGTGGAAAGGAGCGGGGACAAACGTCTCAACTAAAAAAAAAAAAATGGACTTTCAACTACTGATGGACTTCAGCAGGCAGCAAAACGAAGAAATGAAGAAAGAACAGCAAAAGCAGAACGAGAAGTTGGAAAAACAAAATGAAGAAACGAAAAGTTAGAAAAGCAGGAAGAAAATAATAAGCAAATTAACGAGAAATTAGAAAACAAAACGAGAAGCTAGACAAGCAGACGGACGAAATAAAACGACAAAACGAAGAGCAGTTTGAACGAATCAGAACCGAATACACGAGTTCAAGAACACATGGGGAGAGAAGATTAGCGAGATACAAAGGAACCAAGATAACGCAATAAAAGAATTGAAAGATGATATAAACAAGAAGACCGAAGAGCAACGGGAGTCACGAGAAGCAGATCGCCAGGAATGGAAGGGGCCAATTCACAGCTCCCAGACGACGATCAAGAACATGAACAATAAATTAGATTCACATATCAAACATACCTGTAATAAGAACGAAGAATTGAAAACTGAGATACAAAATACTCTCAGACAGAATCAGCAAGAGCAAGGAGAGGTAATTAATACCGTGATGCAGAAGATCGTAGAAGTGGATGGGAGTCAACGCTCGACCGAGCAGAAGTTTGATGAAACAGATAAGGAGAAGAGTACGCGGATGGAAGAGTTAAGAAACCACTTAGCTAAGGTGAGAGAGAGTCAGGAGCGACTACAAAGACAATTAGCGGAAGGCGCATGCGGCCTGATTAATAGAACAAATGGACCAAATCATCTCGATCTGAAGAATAATGGGACAGATAGATACCCCATGGAGTTCCTCAAGGAGGAGTAGTCGGAGCTGCAAGATCAATATTATCCCACAGATAATATCAAATGGATAGGGCGACACTTGCAAGCGGATGCTGGAATCTGGTGGAGAGTAATAAGGAGCCAGGTAACAGACTTCGATGAATTTAAAGAGGCTTTTACTCAAAAGTACTGGGGCCAGGAGAAGCAAGATAACATACGTGATAACCTTGAGTTCGGGAGATTCAATTGGTGTGGCGGCATCAATGCTGTTCAATATATGGAAAGAATATTACTGGAGAGACGACAATTGACACCAGCGATAACGGATCGTCAATTAATTAAAAAGATTGACGTCACTATGGCCGCGAGCTCGAGATCGCCGTCGTGACGAGAGGAGTCAACACAATTCCCAACTTCGAATCATTGATTTTAGAATATGCCAATATTCACCAACGTAATAACAGAGAACACAATTTCGACACAACAAATGGAAAGTTGAACGCACGAGACAGTGAATGTTATAAATTCCAGCCGGCACCCTCACAGAACAAAGGTTTCGGAATGCCACAATAAACACTGTTGAGTTTGTCAACCATAAACCGTCTACCTCACAGGCGGAAGTGAAACCCGACACAGGTAGAGAAAAAAAATTAAAACTTTCAAAAAAGGACATAGCCGTAAATACACTACGTAGCCGGCTTGAAGATGTAAACATTATTTTGCCCGACCTACGACACGAATTATTATGCGACAACGATGAAGAGATTGCACAAAGAATATTGAAATGTCCTGAAATTACCATTAAATTTAATAACGGTATTATGGTACCAGCATTAATCGACACTGGGAGCGTGATAAACGGGTTATCGAAAACATTGTTTAACCAAAATAAGCAATATATAATGCAATTTGCAGTACTACCCATGACAAATACTTTAGTTGTAAGCGCCGTAGGAAATAAATCTAGGTTAGTAAGAAAACAAATCTTATGCGATATCTATATAAATGAAATTAAGAGTGATTGTGTATTTCTAATTATACCAAATTTAGTAAGACCATGCATATTAGGCATGAGTTTCCTTAAAGAAGAAGGTTGTCTTATCGATATAGCAAAAGGGGTCATCGAATTCAAAGGAAGATCGGACGAAGTGGAATGTACAGTACCAATCATGCATATGGAGGTGATGAATGCGGAAGAGGATGAAGAAATTGAACAGAACATCGACAGAAAAATTGATAGTATTGATTGTGAAGATGAAGAATTATTAAAGAAGCTTAAAGAGATTCTCTTGAAGAAGAAAAATTTATTTATGGAGTGTCCTGGACGGATTGACGGATATGTACATGAATTCAGAGTGACAGACAACACACCGTATTTTCAGAGGGGATGGCCTGTACCAATAGCGTACAAGGGGAAAGTTGATAATGAAATAGGTAACATGTTGAGGTATGGGGTTATTGAAAGATGCAACAGCCCTTATATAAACCCACTTGTAACTGTTATCAAGAAAGATGGTAAAGTTAGGCTGTGTCTGGATGCCGGGAAAGTGAATAGTGTTACCGTTCCAGATTATGAAGAAGCTCCACCGATTCAGGAAATTTTGGCGAGATGTGGGGAGATGAAATATCTGTCGTCTGTCGATCTAACTAGTAGTTTTGGCAGGTTCCATTAAAACCGGAATGCCGAGACTTCACCGCCTTCATGTACGAAGGAAAGTGCTATCGATTCACTGTAACACCATTTGGTCTCAGCACAAGCTCAGCGGCGTTAACAAGAGGTTTAGACATGGTGCTAGACGAAGATGTGAAAAGGAATACTATTATTTATGTTGATGACTGTTTATGCTGTTCGAATGATCTTGAAACACACCTTCAACGCTTAGAACTATTATTAAATAATTTGCGTAGGGCAAACCATTTGAGAAAAATGTAGAAAAATCACAATTTTTGCGACAGGAGATTGCTTATTTAGGGTATCGCCTGACAACAAATAGGATCCAGGCAACAGAAGAAAAAGTAGCAGCGATTAGGAATTTTCCTACACCTAGGAACCAAAAACAATTGAAAGGTTTCTTAGGATTAACAAACTTTTACAACCGCTTTACGGATAAGTACGCTCAGAAGACACAACCGTTATTAAACTTATTAAAGAAGGGGAGTAAATTCACATTGACACCAGAGCTAAATAAGTGTTTCCAGGAAGTAAAACATTTATTTGTAAAAACTGTAATCCTGAAGTTTCCAAGGGTTAATCGACGATATTATATGCAGTGTGATGCAAGCAACTGATACGGCGGAAAGTTATATCAACTGGACGACGAGGGGAATATTGGCGTCATTGCATTCACCAGTAAGACGTTCAAAGGAGCAGAGAAGAACTGCTACACAACGGAGAAAGAATTATTAAGTATTGTCCGGTGTCTAGAGAAATTTCGTATTTATATACTCGGACAACCTCTGACCGTAATTACGGACAATAAAGCGTTAATCTTTATGAACAAATGTCACTTAAATAATTCGCGAATTACTCGTTGGATCTTGAGCATTCAGGAGTATAAGTTTGATATTATCCATTGTAAGGGCAAGGATAATATAGTTGCCGATATTTTAAGTAGACACCCAGAAAATGTTGCGGATAGAGAAGTGAACGACGATGTTTGTGAATACCTAATAAATCATGTTGTAATAAAGATGGATAGGAACGTTAGTAAAGTAATTAAAAATATAGGGAAATACCAACTAGAAGACAGTAAACTTAATGTATAATAGAGAAGATAAGGGATAAATGTCGGGATAAGGACTTGTGTAAATTTTATAATTATATTAACAACAGATTGTGTAGAAAATGCAAGGGGAAGTGGAAGCTATACGTGCCTGCTAGTGTATCTAGTATGATTATTGCTGAAATACACAAGATGTATGGTTACCTTGGTACAAAAAAGTGCGCCAAGATGATACAGGAGTATTTTACCCTAGGCGGAATGTCTAAGAGAATAAAGGATTACGTGAGAACGTGTGACAAGTGTCAGAGGTGTAAAGATACATACAACAAAAACTTGTTTGGAGGGACGAAACCCTTGTTGCCGTTACACAAGAATGACCTAGTAAGCGCTGACTTTTATGGCCAACTACCTACTTCCGCGGGTGGAGTGAAATACCTGCTAGTCGTAATAGACAATTTTACTAAATACGTGAAGTTGTATACATTGAGAAGGGCAACAACCTTAGCGACACTACGAAGGATTCGACAGTATTGTGAAGAGTTCGGAACGCCGAGGGCAATTTTGACGGATAATGGAACCCAAATTACGTCCAAACAGTGGATAAATGGTTTAAATGAATTGAAAATAAAACCTAAATATACTGCGATAAGAAATCCTTGTGCAAATCTTGCCGAAAGAGTCAACAGGCAACTTGGAAATTTGTTTAGGATATTTGTAAGCGACCAACAAACTAAATGGTCACGCTATGTTACAACAATCGAGAGTTGTATCAATGAGACATTTCATGAAACAATTGAAAATACGCCTTACGAGGCACACCTCGGAAAGATACCGACACGGATTTGGGAGAAATATGTAGACAAAGAAATCATAGGTGAATGTCAGACTGATAACAGTCAAATCTTCGTGAGGATGCGCAATAAGAGGGAGAAACAAGCGAAGAAATGTAATGAAGCAAATAAAATAACAAGATTTGAGATTGGTGATGAAGTGCTGATCAGGACGTATTGTCAATCAGATGCTGCACAACGACGGATCGATAAATTCTGTGAGTTATACAGTGGTCCTTACAAAATACAGCAGATCTTGGGAGACGCGACATATAAACTTGTTGATTGCAACAATGAAAGTAAAATTCGTGGCAAATTCAATATCAGGCAATTGAAGAGATATTTTGCGCCGAAGAAGGAGGAACAAAGTGATAAATAGACGGAAATCAGAGCATACATTAGTCTATGCATATCAATTATTAGGTAGGCTAGCTGAATGGATGAATGGGCATGTCATTAGGTTAGGATGAGTGACGCGGCTAAATCGTTCAAGCTAACTTAAACCTAACAGAACCATTGTAAATCAAATAACATAAAGGCGTGTTTTGCTCGGAGCGGCTGTTGCGATCATCGCTGATCGCTACCCTGGGCTGTTTTCCTCGAAGTGATTTAACGCTAGCGTATTTTTGTCAGTTGGGTGAGTTCTGAGGTTGGGTTGAGTTCTGGGGTTTTGTCAGTTGGGTGAGGTTGGTTGGTGTCAAGTGTTGCGATGAGTTGTTGCAAAAGAAAATGCATACTGAAGTGGCTAATAGTGGAAGAAATGGAAGACGACGGTATTATTGAAACTTTAATAAAACCAAGACAAGTGATACATCCCGTATTTAGTAACAGAACTGTTGAAGGATACTTTAAAACTTGATCATGAACCATTTACGCAAGGACGAAAATAAGTTCTTAGAGTTTTTCAGACTGTCTATGGCCCCGTTTGATTTCTTATTAAGTTTGATAGCAGAGGGCGTTAAAAAGGTGTCTTACAATAGAAATTTTTTTTTCCCGTATCATCAGAAGAGAAACTAGCACTAACCTTGAGGTAAGTACTTTTAAATAACACTATCATCTACCTGTACTGTGATACAGGCTATCACAGAAAAATAAAAAATTTAATTCAGATACCGCTGCTCTACTCTCCCTTCCACTACACTACAACCACAAAATATTTATTTAGGCAGGTAATCATACGTGTTTCCCAATTATATCAAGGGATGTGTTTGCAAAACATGGAATGTGGAATTACAACAATCACAGTGATGAAATTATTTTCGAACTTATGTTATATTACACACAAACAAAATAAAGATAGTAAGAAACTACAACATTAACAGGGACATTCTAACAAAAGTATTAGGCCTAATTCTAATAAAAGTAAATAATTCTAATAAAAGTACTAATTCTAATAAAAGTAAATAATTCTAATAAAAGTAGTAATTGTAATAAAAGTAATTTTACAATTTTAGACAATGCACTTCACAATGAAAGAATTTTTAACATGGGAGCTGATGGTTATCTTCACGTTGTTGGTCGTATATGTTTCCAGTTGGTATTGCAAAAACCTCAGTTGGTATTCCATGGGATCTACCGTCACTGGTGCAAAAACCTCAGAGTGCGCGCCAACTGAAGAGCCAGACGGTGCAGGCGATGGAGTGCAACTGAAGTTGGTTGGTGTACGCGTAGATTTTGGGAGTACTCATTTTTTAAATACAGCACGTGCTACACAACGCAATAATCGCTCGCGACTGCGTCTCCAACTGGTCCTGGAGCGGTCAGGTCTGCGTCTGACGCTGGAGACGCTAGCGCCTCTAGCGACAGACGCTTGGAGGAAATCGGAAGTATGAGAACCTGGTTAGAGCAGTAGATGGCGATGATCGCAACAGCCACTCCGAGCAAAACACACCTTCAGAAATCATGTAGTGAAAAAAAAGTGTTAATCTAAAGGGTGACACCAAGTACAACTAAAGTGTTGTATAGAGACGTGAACTTTCATTAAAGACTATATATATATTGTATAGCGATAAAAACAGTCTGTTATAAGTGTCTTGTGTGTAACAATAAATACAAAGAAAAGTTTTTGGAACAATAAAGACTATTACATATAAGAATTCCATGTAAGATAAAGGTAACATAGTGAGTAGGGTTTGTAATACGTAATGAGTATATGTATAAACTTGCATACTTAAGATAGTAGAATATTAAATTGAGTTTATTTGTGAGTAGAACACACGTATATATGCTTGGAAAATTAAAACTTGAATAGAAATGAATGAGAGTAAAGGAGGAAATTGTATTAGATCTAACAGTTATCTATAATTCAATTAATAAGAGGATTTAGTAGGCATAGGTACACAAATAAATCAAAACGATATAGTCGTGATTACATGTAAATTTTATTTTGTGGTAAAATGTCAATAACATGTTGTTAGGACTTAAAGAATGTTAGATGTAATTGCTGTGATTTGATTATTAATATGTTTTATGGTAATATTGTGTAAATCCTTAGCCAAAGGTATAAAAGGAATGTTACACAGATAGGAATTATTAATTGAAAATTCTGTAATATTGAATCATGACAGATAGATGATTAACATAATTTAAGCATTTTATAGGTGCGCAATGCACAATTATGTGTCAAACTACGTTCAAACATTCCAGATGTGCAGCAATAAATTCGAGATCTAGACTAAAGTCAAAGGGGGGTATATCGTTAGTGAAATTCGGTCAGTAGAGGAAACATCGAGCATACTATACATTTACCAGTGGAAGAAGGGCATAGAGTGACATAGGATAGGGCGAGAATTTGGATTATATAGATTCTGGAACTCATCTCATCGAATCCAAATTGGGGACGGTATAGCGAGAAAATTTTTGAAAATTTCTCAAACTTCAGAGACACACTGAGGCAGTTAATTTCTGGCGAGTAAAGCAATAAATTCGGGGTGAACATCAACTGACAGTCAAACAATACTGGTGCACAACAGGGCGAGAAGGCGACGACTTAGTGCAGTTAAGACAATTGATCTGAAAGTTGAAACGTCAGAAGAGGTTTTACGTGGGAGTTATTGCTTCATAACATAAGAACAAAGCAGTCGCTACTCCATTCATACAGTTACGACGAAACGAGGCGAATGACACACGCGTTGCATCACACCATACGTGCAATGACAAAAACGTACCCGGACACAAAAGGTTCACAACAGTTTAACTCACAGGGACAATAAGGGACATACGCGGTGAATAGGAGACGACGATGTAACACAGCAGGATTGCTCATTTAGGAGACATATACGATTTACGAGGAGAGAACTAGAGAAACTTTACTAGGAGACGTCTGTCAAAGAATTATTAATTGGTACAAAAGGGGGAGGTAATGTAAACAATGCAACGATTCGTTACGCCAACAGCATAGAAAACTTGGGGTGACAAAACAACCATCAGAGGGGCGAAGCTCGGACAGGAGTCGAACAAAGAAGATGATCGACAGGCGAGGAATTACCACTTTTCTTAGAACACAGGGTAACGACACTGGCAAAAATATCGGGGATGTTAGACGACCTATCAGAAGACAGAATTCAGCTAGGACTCGAGTCTAGGGGAGAGTTCCCATGGAAACGAAAGACGGAGTCAAATCAGAAGAGAGTCACAAGGAGAAATCTAGAAGGTGGGTGGATTGTTCAAAGAAATCGAGTGGTCTGCCCAATGATGAAGAAGACGAAGTTGTGGAAGGAATCTGACGAGGAAATCTGGTAGGGGTGAAGTTAATAAAACTATCTACTTGCCACCTCAGTCGGTGAGTCAGACTTAAAATGTTACTTAATTATTTTGAACGTGCGGACGCTCAGTTTTTACTCAGTGATTCACAAATTCTCAGTTGCTCAGTATTTATCAAGTTTTGCTCAGTCTTTTCAATTTTGTCAGTCAATCATAAAAGTTTACTTATTTATTTTCAACGTGCGTATTCAGTCTAATTACATTTTCTGAACTTAGAATTTTGCTCATTGATTTCAAAAGTGAACAGTTACATAAATGTGACATTCAGACTATTTTAATTTAACTTAGAACTTTGATCAGTGTTATTAACAAGGATAAATAATAACAGAACAAGTGCCGTTTAAGAACAGTGTTATTAACAAGGATAAATAATAACAGAACAAGTGACGTTTAAGATCAGTGCGCGACAATCAGCTACTATAGTGATGTAACACTCGACAAACATTTCAAATCACTCATAAATATAATTCGAGTTCACTAATATAAACATTTACTCGTAAATACAAAGTATAACTTAACAATAATGTTTACGAACTACCGCATAGAACACTTGTAGTCAATTGACATTGTGGTACGAAGCACATATTTATCATAGTAAAGATGATCTTACCCAGACAAATAACCTGACACGCATGATCATCACATAGAAAATCGATACTTAATATTTACACGAACATTCACGTTAATCAATCCAGCGGTACGCCTACACGAAAATTTAGTAGTGTATTGTGAAAGTGGATATCATCTGCAAGCAACATGGAAGTTACGCCGACATCGCTGGACACAGGGGATCACGGGACGTTGCAGCCCAATGCTAATGGATAACATACTCCAAGTAACGTAAAATATTTATTTTTTATAATCACTACTACTGAACCTGTTTCTCACAAAGACCCCACTCTTTGAGATAATTACGAACGTTAATTTCGAGATAATTATGAACCTTAAATTAAAAGTAATGAATAAATATTGCCATCTGGAACTATGAACGCATTATAGATATAAAATTTGTTGAATGTAATACTTAATTCATTATATGTTTGCAGTTGTAGGCTAGTAATGATATTGCCATTATATGTTATGTATGTTGTATTTGTGATTTTTTTTCAGGAACGACGAAATGTTAGATATAAATGTAATTTATGAATTGTTTAATAAACGATAAGTTGCTATTCTAATCCAGATATCCTTAAGCGTTCATTATTACTATTGCCCTATGATGATTATGATCACACGAATATTATAACGCCAAGCTATGTCTTGTTAACTACATTGTTAATACATACTAAATACGTGAGGTTTACCTTTTACAGATGTGATCTACAATAATTGACAAATTAGCATAATTAATAATAAGTAATCGCCATATTGAATGACACACCAATAAGTGATATAACGTGTCTATAATTACACAGAGTCTCAATCGAATTTTGTCAATAAATCATCAATTTTGATAATTAATTAATTTATGCATCTAATTAGCATAATTATCACTAATAACAATAGCGCCATTCGCGGGGCAAGAGTAGGTGTAGTATCATTAAACTGTGGTCAAGTTCACCACACATCAATTAATCGTCAATCAAAATTTAATTAAGATTTATTAATCACTCATAATTAATTAATCGCCGTAGATAACAATGGCGCCCAACGCGATGGTTGATAACCATTATTAATACATAATTAATACTCAAAAAACAAGTAGGTTGAGAAGAGGCAGTAGTGTAGTGGTGTAGAATTAAGATAGAGTTAAAATTATAGCAATAAGTTAGCTTGAATGATAACGCGTAGGCGAGCTAGGGTGGCTAACAGTTCAGAAAGCGTTGATTTTGAAGTTAATAATCAGATAGGTGTAGTGGATACCGGAGAGGATACCACACCTAGTGAAACGGATAGTGTCGAGAAGCCAGTGGAAAGGAGCGGGGACAACGTCTCAACTAAAAAAAAAAAAAAAATGGACTTTCAACTACTGATGGACTTCATCAGGCAGCAAAACGAAGAAATGAAGAAAGAACAGCAAAAGCAGAACGAGAAGTTGGAAAAACAAAATGAAGAAACGAAAAGTTAGAAAAGCAGGAAGAAAATAATAAGCAAATTAACGAGAAATTAGAAAACAAAACGAGAAGCTAGACAAGCAGACGGACGAAATAAAACGACAAAACGAAGAGCAGTTTGAACGAATCAGAACCGAATACAAGAGTTCAAGAACACATGGGGAGAGAAGATTAGCGAGATACAAAGGAACCAAGATAACGCAATAAAAGAATTGAAAGATGATATAAACAAGAAGACCGATGAGCAACGGGAGTCACGAGAAGCAGATCGCCAGGAATGGAAGGGGCCAATTCACAGCACCCAGACGACGATCAAGAACATGAACAATAAATTATATTCACATATCAAAGATACCTGTAATAAGAACGAAGAATTGAAAACTGAGATACAAAATACTCTCAGACAGAATCAGCAAGAGCAAGGAGAGGTAATTAATACCGTAATGCAGAAGATCGTAGAAGTGGATGGGAGTCAACGCTCGACCGAGCAGAAGTTTGATGAAACAGATAAGGAGAAGAGTACGCGGATGGAAGAGTTAAGAAACCACTTAGCTAAGGTGAGAGAGAGTCAGGAGCGACTACAAAGACAATTAGCGGAAGGCGCATGCGGCCTGATTAATAGAACAAATGGACCAAATCATCTCGATCTGAAGAATAATGGGACAGATAGATACCCCATGGGGTTCCTCAAGGAGGAGTAGTCGGAGCTGCAAGATCAATATTATCCCACAGATAATATCAAATGGATAGGGCGACACTTGCAAGCGGATGCTGGAATCTGGTGGAGAGTAATAAGGAGCCAGGTAACAGACTTCGATGAATTTAAAGAGGCTTTTACTCAAAAGTACTGAGTTGGTTGTCAAGGTTGGTTGATGTCAAGTGTTGCGATGAGTTGTTACAAAAGAAAATGCATACTGAAGTGGCTAATAGTGGAAGAAATGGAAGACGACGGTATTATTGAAACTTTAATAAAACCAAGACAAGTGATACATCCCGTATTTAGTAACAGAACTGTTGAAGGATACTTTAAAAACTTGATCATGAACCATTTACGCAAGGACGAAAATAAGTTCTTAGAGTTTTTCAGACTGTCTAAGGCCCCGTTTGATTTCTTATTAAGTTTGATAGCAGAGGGCGTTAAAAAGGTGTCTTACAATAGAAATTTTTTTTTCCCGTATCATCAGAAGAGAAACTAGCACTAACCTTGAGATAAGTACTTTTAAATAACACTATCATCAACCTGTACTGTGATACAGGCTATCACAGAAAAATAAAAAATTTAATTCAGATACCGCTGCTCTACTCTCCCTTCCACTACACTACAACCACAAAATATTTATTTAGGCAGGTAATCATACGTGTTTCCCAATTATATCAAGGGATGTGTTTGCAAAACCTGGAATGTGGAATTACAACAATCACAGTGATGAAATTATTTTCGAACTTATGTTTTATTACACACAAACAAAATAAAGATAGTAAGAAACTACAACATTAACAGGGACATTCTAACAAAAGTATTAGGCCTAATTCTAATAAAAGTAAATAATTCTAATAAAAGTACTAATTCTAATAAAAGTAAATAATTCTAATAAAAGTAGTAATTGTAATAAAAGTAATTTTACAATTTTAGACAATGCACTTCACAATGAAAGAATTTTTAACATGGGAGCTGATGGTTATCTTCACGTTGTTGGTCGTATATGTTTCCAGTTGGTATTGCAAAAACCTCAGTTGGTATTCCATGGGATCTACCGTCACTGGTGCAAAAACCTCAGAGTGCGCGCCAACTGAAGAGCCAGACGGTGCAGGCGATGGAGTGCAACTGAAGTTGGTTGGTGTACGCGTAGATTTTGGGAGTACTCATTTTTTAAATACAGCACGTGCTACACAACGCAATAATCGCTCGCGACTGCGTCTCCAACTGGTCCTGGAGCGGTCAGGTCTGCGTCTGACGCTGGAGACGTTAGCGCCTCTAGCGACAGACGCTTGGAGGAAAACGGAACTATGAGAACCTGGTTAGAGCAGTAGATGGCGATGATCGCTGAGCGATGATCGCAACAGCCACTCCGAGCAAAACACACCTTCAGAAATCATGTAGTGAAAAAAAGTGTTAATCTAAAGGGTGGCACCAAGTACAACTAAAGTGTTGTATAGAGACGTGAACTTTCATTAAAGACTATATATATATTGTATAGCGATAAAAACAGTCTGTTATAAGTGTCTTGTGTGTAACAATAAATACAAAGAAAAGTTTTTGGAACAATAAAGACTATTACATATAAGAATTCCATGTAAGATAAAGGTAACATAGTGAATAGGGTTTGTAATACGTAATGAGTATATGTATAAACTTGCATACTTAAGATAGTAGAATATTAAATTGAGTTTATTTGTGAGTAGAACACACGTATATATGCTTGGAAAATTAAAACTTGAATAGAAATGAATGAGAGTAAAGGAGGAAATTGTATTAGATCTAACAGTTATCTATAATTCAATTAATAAGAGGATTTAGTAGGCATAGGTACACAAATAAATCAAAACGATATAGTCGTGATTACAATGTAAATTTTATTTTGTGGTAAAATGTCAATAACATGTTGTTAGGACTTAAAGAATGTTAGATGTAATTGCTGTGATTTGATTATTAATATGTTTTATGGTAATATTGTGTAAATCCTTAGCCAAAGGTATAAAAGGAATGTTACACAGATAGGAATTATTAATTGAAAATTCTGTAATATTGAATCATGACAGATAGATGATTAACATAATTTAAGCATTTTATAGGTGCCCAATGCACAATTATGTGTCAAGCTACGTTCAAACATTCCAGATGTGCAGCAATAAATTCGAGATCTAGACTAAAGTCAAAGGGGGGTATATCGTTAGTGAAATTCGGTCAGTAGAGGAAACATCGAGCATACTATACATTTACCAGTGGAAGATGGGCATAGAGTGACATAGGATAGGGCGAAAATTTGGATTATATAGATTCTGGAACTCATCTCATCGAATCCAAATTGGGGACGGTATAGCGAGAAAATTTTTGAAAATTTCTCAAACTTCAGAGACACACTGAGGCAGTTAATTTCTGGCGAGTAAAGCAATAAATAAGGGGTGAACATCAACTGACAGTCAAACAATACTGGTGCACAACAGGGCGAGAAGGCGACGACTTAGTGCAGTTAAGACAATTGATCTGAAAGTTGAAACGTCAGAAGAGGTTTTACGTGGGAGTTATTGCTTCATAACATAAGAACAAAGCAGTCGCTACTCCATTCATACAGTTACGACAAAACGAGGCGAATGACACACGCGTTGCATCACACCATATGTGCAATGACAAAAACGTACCCGGACACAAAAGGTTCACAACAGTTTAAGTCACAGGGACAACAAGGGACATACGCGGTGAATAGGAGACGACGATGTAACACAGCAGGACTGCTCATTTAGGAGACATAGACGATTTACGAGGAGAGAACTAGAGAAACTTTACTAGGAGACGTCTGTCAAAGAATTATTAATTGGTACAAAAGGGGGAGGTAATGTAAACAATGCAACGATTCGTTACGCCAACGGCATAGAAAACTAGTGGTGAAAAAAAACATCCATCAGAGGGGCGAAGCTCGGACAGGAGTCGAACAAAGAAGATGATCGACAGGCGAGGAATTACCACTTTTCTTAGAACACAGGGTAACGACACTGGCAAGAATATCGGGGATGTTAGACGACCTATCAGAAGACAGAATTCAGCTAGGACTCGAGTCTAGGGGAGAGTTCCCATGGAAACTAAAGACGGAGTCAAATCAGAAGAGAGTCACAAGGAGAAATCTAGAAGGTGGGTGGATTGTTCAAAGAAATCGAGTGGCCTGGCCAATGATGAAGAAGACGAAGTTGTGGAAGGAATCTGACGAGGAAATCTGGTAGGGGCGAAGTTAATAAAACTATCTACTTGCCACCTCAGTCGGTGAGTCAGACTTAAAATGTTACTTAATTATTTTGAACGTGCGGACGCTCAGTTTTTACTCAGTGATTCACAAATTCTCAGTTGCTCAGTATTTTCAAGTTTTGAAATAACCTGACACGCATGATCATCACATAGAAAATCGATACTTAATATTTACACGAACATTCACGTTAATCAATCCAGCGGTACGCCTACACGAAAATTTAGTAGTGTATTGTGAAAGTGGATATCATCTGCAAGCAACATGGAAGTTACGCCGACATCGCTGGACACAGGGGATCACGGGACGTTGCAGCCCAATGCTAATGGATAACATACTCCAAGTAACGTAAAATATTTATTTTTTATAATCACTACTACTGAACCTGTTTCTCACAAAGACCCCACTCTTTGAGATAATTACGAACGTTAATTTCGAGGTAATTATGAACCTTAAATTAAAAGTAATGAATAAATATTGCCATCTGGAACTATGAACGCATTATAGATATAAAATTTGTTGAATGTAATACATAATTCATTATATGTTTGCAGTTGTAGGCTAGTAATGATATTGCCATTATATGTTATGTATGTTGTATTTGTGATTTTTTTAAGGAACGACGAAATGTTAGATATAAATGTTATTTATGAATTGTTTAATAAACGATAAGTTGCTATTCTAATCCAGATATCCTTAAGCGTTCATTATTACTATTGACCTATGATGATTATGATCACACGAATATTATAACTCCAAGCTATGTCTTGTTAACTACATTGTTAATACATACTAAATACGTGAGGTTTACCTTTTACAGATGTGATCTATAATAATTGACAAATTAGCATAATTAATAATAAGTAATCGCCATATTGAATGACACACCAATAAGTGATATAACGTGTCTATAATTACACAGAGTCTCAATCGAATTTTGTCAATAAATCATCAATTTTGATAATTAATTAATTTATGCATCTAATTAGCATAATTATCACTAATAACAATAGCGCCATACGCGGGGCAAGAGTAGATGTAGTATCATTAAACTGTGGTCAAGTTCACCACACATCAATTAATCATCAATCAAAATTTAATTAAGATTTATTAATCACTCATAATTAATTAATCGCCGTAGATAACAATGGCGCCCAACGCGATGGTTGATAACCATTATTAATACATAATTAATACTCAAAAAACAAGTAGGTTGAGAAGAGGCAGTAGTGTAGTGGTGTAGAATTAAGATAGAGTTAAAATTATAGCAATAAGTTAGCTTGAATGATAACGCGTAGGCGAGCTAGGGTGGCTAACAGTTCAGAAAGCGTTGATTTTGAAGTTAATAATCAGATAGGTGTAGTGGATACCGGAGAGGATACCACACCTAGTGAAACGGATAGTGTCGAGAAGCCAGTGGAAAGGAGCGGGGACAAACGTCTCAACTAAAAAAAAAAATGGACTTTCAACTACTGATGGACTTCATCAGGCAGCAAAACGAAGAAATGAAGAAAGAACAGCAAAAGCAGAACGAGAAGTTGGAAAAACAAAATGAAGAAACGAAAAGTTAGAAAAGCAGGAAGAAAATAATAAGCAAATTTACGAGAAATTAGAAAACAAAACGAGAAGCTAGACAAGCAGAAGGAGTAAATAAAACGACAAAACGAAGAGCAGTTTGAACGAATCAGAATCGAATACAAGAGTTCAAGAACACATGGGGAGAGAAGATTAGCGAGATACAGAGGAACCAAGATAACGCAATAAAAGAATTGAAAGATGATATAAACAAGAAGACCGAAGAGCAACGGGAGTCACGAGAAGCAGATCGCCATTAATGGAAGGGGGCAATTCACAGCACCCAGACGACGATCAAGAACATGAACAATAAATTAGATTCACATATCAAAGATACCTATAATAAGAACGAAGAATTGAAAACTGAGATACAAAATACACTCAGACAGAATCAGCAAGAGCAAGGAGAGGTAATTAATACCGTAATGCAGAAGATCGTAGAAGTGGATGGGAGTCAACGCTCGACCGAGCAGAAGTTTGATGAAATAGATAAGGAGAAGAGTACGCGGATGGAAGAGTTAAGAAACCACTTAGCTAAGGTGAGAGAGAGTCAGGAGCGACTACAAAGACAATTAGCGGAAGGCGCATGCGGCCTGATTAATAGAACAAATGGACCAAATCATCTCGATCTGAAGAATAATGGGACAGATAGATACCCCATGGAGTTCCTCAAGGAGGAGTAGTCGGAGCTGCAAGATCTATATTATCCCACAGATAATATCAAATGGATAGGGCGACACTTGGAAGCGGATGCTGGAATCTGGTGGAGAGTAATAAGGAGCCAGGTAACAGACTTCGATGAATTTAAAGAGGCTTTTACTCAAAAGTACTGGGGCCAGGCGAAGCAAGATAACATACGTGATAACCTTGAGTTCGGGAAATTCAATTGGTGTGGCGGCATCAATGCTGTTCAATATATGGAAAGAATATTACTGGAGAGACGACAATTGACACCAGCGATAACGGATCGTCAATTAATTAAAAAGATTGACGTCACTATGGCCGCGAGCTCGAGATCGCCGTCGTGACGAGAGGAGTTAACACAATTCCCAACTTCGAATCATTGATTTTAGAATATGCCAATATTCACCAACGTAATAACAGAGAACACAATTTCGACACAACAAATGGAAAGTTGAACGCACGAGACAGTGAAAGTTATAAATTCCAGCCGGCACCTTCACAGAACAAAGGTTTTGGAATGCCACAATAAACACTGTTGAGTTTGTCAACCATAAACCGTCTACCTCACAGGCGGAAGTGAAACCCGACACAGTTAGAGAAAAAAAATTAAAACTTTCAAAAAAGGACATAGCCGTAAATACACTACGTAGCCGGCTTGAAGATGTAAACATTATTTTGCCCGACCTACGACACGAATTATTATGCGACAACGATGAAGAGATTGCACGAAGAATATTGAAATGTCCTGAAATTACCATTAAATTTAATAACGGTATTATGGTACCAGCATTAATCGACACTGGGAGCGTGATAAACGGGTTATCGAAAACATGGTTTAACCAAAATAAGCAATATATAATGCAATTTGCAGTACTACCCATGACAAATACTTTAGTTGTAAGCGCCGTAGGAAATAAATCTAGGTTAGTAAGAAAACAAATCTTATGCGATATCTATATAAATGAAATTAAGAGTGATTGTATATTTCTAATTATACCAAATTTAGTAAGACCATGCATATTAGGCATGAGTTTCCTTAAAGAAGAAGGTTGTCTTATCGATATAGCAAAAGGGGTCATCGAATTCAAAGGAAGATCGGACGAAGTGGAATGTACAGTACCAATCATGCATATGGAGGTGATGAATGCGGAAGAGGATGAAGAAATTGAACAGAACATCGACAGAAAAATTGATAGTATTGATTGTGAAGATGAAGAATTATTAAAGAAGCTTAAAGAGATTCTCTTGAAGAAGAAAAATTTATTTATGGAGTGTCCTGGACGGATTGACGGATATGTACATGAATTCAGAGTGACAGACAACACGCCGTATTTTCAGAGGGGATGGCCTGTACCAATAGCGTACAAGGGGAAAGTTGATAATGAAATAGGTAACATGTTGAGGTATGGGGTTATTGAAAGATGCAACAGCCCTTATATAAACCCACTTGTAACTGTTATCAAGAAAGATGGTAAAGTTAGGCTGTGTCTGGATGCCGGGAAAGTGAATAGTGTTACCGTTCCAGATTATGAAGGAGCTCCACCGATTCAGGAAATTTTGGCGAGATGTGGGGAGATGAAATATCTGTCGTCTGTCGATCTAACTAGTAGTTTTTGGCAGGTTCCATTAAAACCGGAATGCCGAGACTTCACCGCCTTCATGTACGAAGGAAAGTGCTATCGATTCACTGTAACACCATTTGGTCTCAGCACAAGCTCAGCGGCGTTAACGAGAGGTTTAGACATGGTGCTAGACAAAGATGTGAAAAGGAATACTATTATTTATGTTGATGACTGTTTATGCTATTCGAATGATCTTGAAACACACCTTCAACGCTTAGAACTATTATTAAATAATTTGCGTAGGGCAAACCATTTGAGAAAAATGTAGAAAAATCACAATTTTTGCGACAGGAGATTGCTTATTTAGGGTATCGCCTGACAACAAATAGGATCCAGGCAACAGAAGAAAAAGTAGCAGCGATTAGGAATTTTCCTACACCTAGGAACCAAAAACAATTGAAAGGTTTCTTAGGATTAACAAACTTTTACAACCGCTTTACGGATAAGTACGCTCAGAAGACACAACCGTTATTAAACTTATTAAAGAAGGGGAGTAAATTCACATTGACACCAGAGCTAAATAAGTGTTTCCAGGAAGTAAAACATTTATTTGTAAAAACTGTAATCCTGAAGTTTCCAAGGGTTAATCGACGATATTATATGCAGTGTGATGCAAGCAACTGATACGGCGGAAAGTTATATCAACTGGACGACGAGGGGAATATTGGCGTCATTGCATTCACCAGTAAGACGTTCAAAGGAGCAGAGAAGAACTGCTACACAACGGAGAAAGAATTATTAAGTATTGTCCGGTGTCTAGAGAAATTTCGTATTTATATACTCGGACAACCTCTGACCGTAATTACGGACAATAAAGCGTTAATCTTTATGAACAAATGTCACTTAAATAATTCGCGAATTACTCGTTGGATCTTGAGCATTCAGGAGTATAAGTTCGATATTATCCATTGTAAGGGCAAGGATAATATAGTTGCCGATATTTTAAGTAGACACCCAGAAAATGTTGCGGATGGAGAAGTGAACGACGATGTTTGTGAATACCTAATAAATCATGTTGTAATAAAGATGGATAGGAACGTTAGTAAAATAATTACAAATATAGGGAAATACCAACTAGAAGACCCAACTAGAAGACAGTAAACCTAAATGTATAATGGAGAAGATAAGGGATAAATGTCGGGATAAGGACTTGTGTAAATTTTATAATTATATTAACAACAGATTGTATAGAAAATGCAAGGGGAAGTGGAAGCTATACGTGCCTGCTAGTGTATCTAGTATGATTATTGCTGAAATACACAAGATGTATGGTTACCTTGGTACAAAAAAGTGCGCCAAGATGATACAGGAGTATTTTACCCTAGGCGGAATGTCTAAGAGAATAAAGGATTACGTGAGAAAGTGTGACAAGAGTAGTATATAAATGGGAACGACAGGACAAGGTCATCCCCCCTCCCCCTCCCCACAGTGTTATCAAAACAAACATACGTCATCAGGTCATCGTCCCCTTGTAAACAAACATACGTCATCAGGTCATCGTCCCTTGTAAACAAACATACGTCATCAGGTCATCGTCCCCTTGTAAACAAACATACGTCACCGGGGGGGTCATCATCCCCCCTCCCGCCTGACATCATCGGTTCAACGTAACAACATATACGTCAAGTATCGTGTACGTCATCGCATCATAAACGTAACGTATACGTTGAGTAACGTATACGTCATCGCACGGTTGTATTATCTTGAAAATATGATTTAGTCGAGTGCGGTAAAATTGCTTCCTATAATATCGGGTATTAAGTGTACCCCCTTCGTAGGTTCAATTCCCCCATTCGACTAAATCATATTTTTTTTATTTTATTTTTTTTTTTTTTTAAGGAATGATTTAGATTTTCTCATCGGTTTAGTTGAGCAGTAACACCACATCGAGATGGATCGATCATCGTGTTTAACAGCAGCGAAGTTATTAAAAGATTTTTTCGAAAACGAAGGTTTTGATTTTATAGAAGATTCGTGTGATATCGTGTGTAATAATAAATGTGGTTTTGTAACGAAAACATATCATACTATAACACATATTCAGTTTATTCACAAACTTTTACACCCGAAATGTAAAAATGTTCGTTATATACCATACAAATACGAAAACTTTGCCAAATCAAAAGAATCTATTGAAAATTATTCAGAAGCGAAAAAGTGTGTTGCTATAACTGAAGAAATGATGGTGACTACATTTTATTCTTGGCCAAAACGTGCACCATCAGTTGATAAACTTGTGTCAGCCGGATTTTTTTATACAGGAACCAGTGATGAGGTTATGTGTGTAGAGTGTAAAGTTCTTCTATATGATTGGAACTCTAACGACGATCCGTGGATTGAACATGAAAAAGCGTCACCGAATTGTTTATTAGTTAAATTATACAATAAACAGTTTTAGATAAAAAACAGCGTCATTATTTATAATAAGAATTGGAAAGACGGTTGTAATTACTCAACCATGAAGTAGAGACGGAACTACAAGATGACTAACGATAATTGCGTACTTCACCTTTATCAAGTCACGCGCTCAGAGTTGCAATTGATTACATACGGAAACTGGTTTGAAAATAATGGGTTTTGCTATTTCTCCTTCTTAACAACATTGCACAGCATATCTACACACGGAACGGAAATTAATTATGTTATTTTTGTTATTTCCTTTTCCTGATGACATTGATAGTTTTACTATATAACATGAAACTATTGTTAACTCAATCACAGTTACTTCTAACGAAGAATAAGCTACTTTAATTATGTGTGATAAAACTGAGAAGCGAGTTTTTTATTTAGACGGTACAGCCGCCTGCTTTAAGTCTAGCATCTTATCTAGGCTTAATGAAGAAGGCGTTTGTTATACATCTTCGTCGGATTTAACAGATTTGAGAGAGTCGTTTCCAGCGCTATATACACGTAAGGATGGTGTACAGTTTAATACTATTGCATGGTATAGTATGTATCAAACTCAATTATTTTTGGATGGGAAAATGGGTGCAGAATATACAGTAATGTGTTGTGACAGGTCACCATTGGCATCGTTCGTTTACGGCATCATCAATAAGAAGGATAATAAATTAACTGATAAGGAGCTGGTAGAAATTATTCCTCATTGGATTATAGATTATTTTAAATCGACAAATGCGATGTTTTTAATCGATTCAGATATTAAAGCTGTTAAAGAACGACTAGTAAAAAGGGGTGGGTTTGATGTTCATTTAGCAACGAACGAATATTTCTTATTACAAAATAATTATTTTAGGACTATCGCAGAATTATGTGATATTCCAATTATAGATATAAAGGGGAGAGATTTTTTAGAACTGTACGAATATATCAAATCTTGGATATCAAATAAAATTAAATTTAAAAATACGGTATGATGATATTATATCTATTTATTCACCTAACAATACAGGTGATACATATAAATCACTGTGTATCTTTCACAGGAAATCAATCTCTAGAAATATTGATATGAATAGTTGTAAATGTAAGAATATATTTGATTGTAAAAACAATTAGAAAAAAGATGATTTTATATGATTATATTAATGTGAGTGTCGTATACACTGATTGTTAAATCTGTTTAATGTAAAATGTGAGGAAAGATATAACTAAAAAATAAAATGTATAATTTCAATATAGTTGTACTTTTTTTTCTCCTTCACAACTAGTTACAAGTGAGAGAGGTTGGGTATAAATAAAAATAGAAGTTTTTTTAAATTAATTTATTTATGCATAAATTCAATTATTTAGTGAAACTTTTTAATAATTCCACGAGTTTATAAATTAATCGGTTACTTACACAATTTATTCCAAATAAATTTAAATCATATTTTTCAGTTTGTTCAACAACATTTTTAAATTCGTTATATTTGTACACATAACCATCTTTAAAGAAGTAAAGAAATCCGTCAATGAATCTAAATACGGAATCAATATTTTTTGGAACACCAGGAAAGTCGTCGTATGTATATCCATGTTTTTTAACTGAGAAAGAACATTCATCCAGTTCAATATAATATTCATCATTATAAAATATAAAAGTACGTCCTGTATATGTGTTAACAGCTCCATTTATTTTGGTTGTCGAATCAAAACCAATACTAGTTGTTGAAACAGGAAAATTATTAACTAAACGTAATGATTTTATATCAAACATATAAATATTATTATCAACAAATATTACAACCTCTCCCGACGGTCTCTGGTACATCGCTGATATATTAGCAAAATTCGGCGGTAGAAACTTTAACCATTTTGTAATATTTTGAGATTTTCCATAGGATTTTTCTCTAATATTAAACATCCAAAATAGTTTATTCTGCAAAATATATAGATGATTGTTGATTACTAGAAATAAATGGGATCCATTAACTTTGCAAATATCAAATTGTGAATCTATCTCTGTTTTTTTATGAAGTTTTACAGTTGTAGAAGACGTTGTAGCTTTCGTAGTTGGAGTAACTGATGGAACCGGTGAGGGTGGAGGTAATGATGGTGGTAATCCGTATAAGCGTTGTATACCCTGTACATCATCCTTTCCTAATTCAATATTTTGACCATTATTCAATATGTAGAATGGGAACATAATTGAAGTATTATCGCTCGAATGCCCGAGCCCCAACGCATGACCAATTTCGTGTGTTAAAACGGATAATAAACTAATTTCATCACCAGCTAAATTTGAATCGTTGTTATAATACCATTTTTCTTCAAAATCCAAATGAATTTCAACATGTGCACGGTGGGGGAGAGGATAGAAGGCATGACCAAGTACTCCTCCTCTACCATCAAAATTTTTATCACAAAATGAAGACGAATTTTTTATACAACGATGGTGAGACCATCGAAACGAGATAAGTATGTCAGGTTTCTGTTGATCTCGATAAAATTTTAGCGCTGAGTGTTTCTCCCATATATGGAAAGCTTCTGTCGTAAGTTCAATAATATTTTTTATGGGAGATATAAAATCCCAGCTTAATATTCTTTTATTCCACCTCGATGTTGCACGAAATTCTCCTAGATCTTTATTTCCACATCTCGGTTTCTTAATTAGATTTAACGTTTCATTGTTTAATTTACCATCATTCGGTAAACCAAAGTATTCTTGAAATATTGTAAGGTATGAGGATAGAGACGACTCGTTTAACACAGAAAGTTCATCAACATTGTTTATATATCCAAAATTTGAAAGATAATTAGTAATATAGTACAAGTCGGTCTCGTTCTCGGGCCGAACACTGGAAATAGCAATTAAAAGAGGTATTAGAGTTTTAACTTACCACATTCTGATATCTCTACTGAACACATCAGCTTTTTGTCGTTTAATATATAGAAGATATTGCATCATTTTATTTTTTGGAGAGGGGGAAATATATTTGTAAATTTTCGGTTTTAATATTAACTCAATTCTGTTGTTAAAAATAATAATTGAATAAATCGTGCTTTGAAATTTTTTTAATTGTATTACATCTGTAATTTGAATCTAAATTATTGTATGAATCATTCAATATATTAAATTCCAAATTTAAATACTCTAAATTTAGATTGAATAATTTTTGATTAAAATTTATAGATCTAGGAAATGAAATGAATACATTTACATTTTCTTTAATTTTATTAACAAAACCATAATCTTTCTCATTTATAAGAGATTTTAGATATTCCATCCATTTGGTATGACCCACATCATCTTTCATGTTAAACATTTTTTTTAAATTTTAATCGTATGATGTATTCAACTAAGGCCAGTGTATGTAGTGAAGTGTGTTTATATTGTTTCGTATGTTTTAGGTTTAGAAGGTGGTATTTGTTACAAAATTGTTTTAATATATTATAATGTGTTGTACAATATTTATATTTTGTGTACTTATAACACTGCTTCCCTGTAATTAAACAAACCGCATCACAACGATCTGCTTCATCCCACATTTTTTTACCAAACCAACACTGTTTTTTATTTATTCCTCTTGAAAACCTATCGAATTTTTTATTTCCATATCTTCTACTTACAGACATCTGAAAAAACCAACCAAACAGGAAGAAAAAAAAATAATAATAAAACAATAGAAATTTACGAAATTAGGTTTTTATTAGTTATAATAATTTTTACAATACATTTATCTTTTGTAATAATTTAACTTCAGTTTGTACTATTATATTTTTATCTACAATTTTTTCACTTTTTTTATAATATCTAGCTTAGTTACAGTTACAGCTTCTAATCCGATACTTATACCAACGAAATTCGTTTTTACAATCTATTAATATTGTAATTTATAACATTGTATATATAATATAATTGTAAATGTTTAACATTTATCTTTTGTTAAACAAAATATAACATTCAACATATTTCAGTTTTACTACAATATTTCACTAGAAATTTTTATTACAGATAGAACATTCGAGCTTAGTTACTAGAGGACAGAGGAAATGATAGTTATTACAGTTACAGCTACTATGCCAATACTTAATTATAAATTCAAGATATATTTGCACATTTCTTTTAGTACAATATTCTATATTATGTGGAAATGAACAATCATCAAGATTATCTTTCAGTTTTTCTTTTAATTCAACCAAATTACTACCACCCAAGTCATCAATATTTATAATTTTCATACACCCTGGTCGAGTAAAAATGTTGTTGAGAAATTGTTTCTTTTCACTACCTTTCACATAGATAGTGTTACACTGTTGAGACAATTCAAAATATATTTCGTATAATTTATTATACTGTTCGAGACCGTCAGACCATGAAAAACCATGAATATTTGTTTTCACCCAAAGCGCTTGTTTTTGCTGGTCTCGTGACAACTGTTCAAAATTAAAGGGTGGTAATAACAAATAGTGATTTACATTAAATTTTCTTTTTGGACATAATACATTAAAACATTTATTGCATAAATCAAACTTCCGTTTCGTTTCTTCTGTCTCATAATACACAGGTTTGTCTATCGTATTAAACTCTTTTTTGCATATAGTACAATGTTTCTCGATTCTCAGCCATAACAATCTGGCTTCGTCATCTCCAAATATTTCGGAGTAATACGATGCATTTCTTAAATTTTTTTTTAATAATTCATCGTAATTAAATTTAATGAAAGATATTTCTTTTATAATATATTGGTTTTTCGCTGCCTTAAACCACTGTACATCTAGTACTGCTCTGTCCATTATTTGATCTAAAGAAAAAAGAAAATAAAAAAATATATATTAATTACCGGTCGACCCAAAACCTCTATCTCCACGCTCATTAAAATCATTAAAATATGCTGAAATATATGTTTCTAATTCAACAACATCTTTTGGTTCAACATATCTTTCAATTATTATTTGTGCAATTTTATCCCCTCTATGTACGTAATATGGTTTAGGACTATTATTTACTAATATAACCCCAATATTCCCCATATAATCTCTATCAATTACACCACCAGCTACATCTATAGAGCTGTTTAATGCTAAGCCTGAACGTGATGCTATCCTACCATAACACCCAGCAGGTATTAATATTTGTAAGTCAGTTGCGATCAGTTCTCTAGAAAATGGTAATAAACAAGTATATCTAGGGCTTCTGAGGTCTAATCCAGCCGACTGTGAAGTGCTTCTAATTGGTGCAAAAGCGAAAGGAGATAGACGTGCAAAGCTGATGGTTTCCATTTTTTTTTCTAAAAAAAAACAATATAAGTTTTAATATTTAACTTTTTTTCTAAAAATTAATAGGGTCTGTTTCTATATATTTTTTTAATTTCTTTTTTCACACCCGGTGTTGAGGTGATGTTTTTCCCCGCTTCATGCAAAATTTTATTTAAAATTTTGAGATTATCATCATCAGATGATTTAATCAGAAAAACAGCTTTTCGTCCAATTTTTTTCCAATGGTCATTTTTTGGAACACCTTTTAAATCACGAGTATCAGTGAGTTCAATTTTTACTAAATGACTACCCCACTCACCGGGTGTGGTGAGAATTTTCTGTTTATCGTTCGAAAAAATTTGAATTACTTGAGGTATCGCTTTTTTTTCTTTTCTTTTTTTCTTACTATCATCAGTAATTGAATCAAAAATCTTACTGAATTCATCATCAGAATCATTATTATCACTATCCTCGTCCTCACTTTTTTCAGTTACATTATCATTAGTAGTAGGTAAAACGCTTAGAATTTTTGATTTAAAAGCTAATACGATATTCTTTTTATAAGATTTTATACTAAAATCTTCAGAGAGTGATTTAATATGGTTCATAAGTTCGTCCAAACTAAATATGTATTTTTGTAATTGTATCATTTTTAGTTGAGAATTTATTTCTGATGATAGTTCATTTTTATAGGAATTAATAATTGAATTTAATTGTTCATATAATTTAAAAATAGCTAAATCAGTATTCTCAATGAATAATTCTGTTAATTTTTTGAATAAATCCTCCCACAAGCCAAATGTAGTTATTCCAGAAAAGTAAAATATTTTGATTATCTCTTCAATTGAGTAAACTTCTTCTGGCATTTGATGGGCTACTGGCGTTACTTCAGACATGATTTATTTAATAAAAATACATCTAAAAAAGAAAAAAATATATTACTAATGAATTATTATTATTATTAGAGTTTTACAAATAAAGCGAATTAATATAAAAAATATTTACCGGTAGAGTAGCGATTTACAAACTTAGAAGCTGTAACTGCGAAGCTGATTGAAGCAAGAGAGCTCGGTATTGGGTTGTGTGTGTCGAATCATTGAAACTCAGGGGTTTATATAGTTCAGAAAAGTAATGTTGGGAAACAGGATACATCTTGCATTAATCAACAACACGTGTATTCAAGGTAGTTGAGTAATTACCATACTTGAATGAAAGACGGAAAAGTGTTCAAGGTGAATATGTAATCCGTGTTTTGTGCAACCAGTATGATAATGGTACATACATCATCGATATAAATATATATAATCAATGTTTATGGAAACCAGGATATAAACGTGATTGCTAAAGGCAAACCTTCGTCATCGATATAAATAGGAGCATGTAACGTGTTTTTTTTTTCAATCGCTTTTATATCTATTTCTAGTATAAACCCAACCGGAGAATCGTTCGAAACATTACGCTGTTCTTAGATACCAGTTTAGACATTTATTTCACTTATGGATAAGAATTTACCTTTTAAAAAACGGATCTTCCTTAGAGAAGACAGCTATAACACCGAGTTAACAAATTCACCAGAAGCGTTACATCATGATTTGGAGAATACAGCTGAACCATCCACTTCAAACGAAACACAACAGATGGGGTATTTGTCATCATCATCATATTCTGATCTAACCGATTCTGCTGATGAAATGGAGGATGAACCCGCTCTGGACATGACGTACAAGAGGAAAGTCAACCGCTTAAAAAACTTGCAAGCCGAGGATGATTTTATTCAAATTGAAAACGCTTTTAGAGGTAATCTAAAAACTTTTTATTATAAGAACCACAACAAAAATATTAAAGATATTTGTCTATTATTAATTCATATAAAAACAAAATTAGAAAATATTTTAAACACCCTACTTACCGAATTTGGACCTATAAAATTTAATATGGTTGTTGAATGCACTTATATAAAACATGTTATAAATGAAAAACAAGATAGAGCGTTTAAAACTAAAAACACTGAATTATTTCTAGAGTCTGATGTGAGTAAAATATTAGATAATTCAATAAAAAATATTTGTTATGAAGAACAAACATATGAAAGTCATAAATCTGGATGGGCTCTTCACAATGTAGATGGAATATTGTTACGTATAAATAAATATCGACCTTTGAAAGGTTCGTCATATATTGCTCTTCCAAATTTTTTAATTTCAAGAAATTGTATTATTAATCCAAAAAATTTGAATGATGAAAAATGTTTTAAATGGGCAATACTATGTCGTTATGTAAGTGGTTTACATGTTGAACGTATAAATTATAGATATAATGATTTGGAGACAAAGTTTAATTTTTCTAAAATTTCATTTCCTACACCTATTAAAGAAATTAGAATTTTTGAAAAAAATAATAATGTTTCTATAAACGTTTACGCTATAGATGAGGAAAAAAATATTTATCCAATTAAAGTTTGTGATAAAGAAAAAAACAATCATTTTGATTTGTTATTATTATATGATGGAAATACAGGAAAACAACATTATTGTTATATTAAAAACTTTAATATTTTAGTTAGAAAACAATTAACAAAACATCATGGAAAAATTGAAATTTGTAAACGATGTTTTATGCATTTTTATAATATTTCAAAATTAAAGTCGCATAAAAAATACTGTGGTAAATTTCAACCAACACGTGTAGTAATGCCTAAAGATACTGTTTTAAAATTCAAAAATTATCAATTTAGTTTCCGTATCCCAATTGTAGCTTACGCTGACTTTGAGTGTATTCTGAAACCTATTAGTGGATGTTTTCCAAAATCAACAAAATCTTTTACAGTAGCTAATGAGTTACACATTCCTATGAGTTTTTGTATTTATTTTCTTATTGATGAGGAAATCCCCTATAGTATACGATGTCAGTTACCAAAAGTACCTTATATATATCGGGGTAAAAATGCTGCAAAAGA
This sequence comes from Magicicada septendecula, assembly GCA_034769895.1. Lineage (NCBI taxonomy): Eukaryota > Metazoa > Arthropoda > Insecta > Hemiptera > Cicadidae > Magicicada > Magicicada septendecula. Next base: position 330,573,253 of record CM068370.1, read on the forward strand.
ATTTATGATGTATCTTGTTAAAGTTGTTAATACCATAGGAAAGCTTACTAAGGAGATAAACCCATTGAAGATGACTGATAGAGATAAATATAAATTTCGCACAACCACTCACTGTGAAATGTGTAAAGACGAATTTACTATGATAAAAAAACCAGTTCGTGATCATTGTCACTTGTCGGGTAGATATCGTGCAGCACTATGTAATAATTGTAATTTAAAGAGGAGAAAACAATGTTTTATTCCAGTTTTTATTCATGGAAATTCTAATTATGATTCTCATTTTATTATACGACAATTAGGATATGATAGTAAACAAATCTATGTAATTCCAAATTCGTCTGAAAAATACATTTCTTTTTCTAAAAAAACACAAAGTGGGATAATAATTAGATTTGTTGATACATATCGTTTTCTAAATTTCTCCTTAGCGGATTTATGTAGTTTTCTTCCAGAAGATTGTTTTATTCATTCAAAAAAATTTTCTCATTAAACGATATTAATTTAGTTACAAAAAAAGGTGTATATCCATATGAATATACGGATTCTTGGAAAAAATTAGAAGAAAAACAGCTACCACCAAAAAAAGAGTTTTTTAGTAAATTAAACAATGATGACATATCTGACGAAAAATATCAACACGTAGTAGAAGTATGGAATCATTTTCAAATAAATACGCTTGGCGAATATAGCGATTTATATTTAAAAACTGATGTTTTAATATTATGTGATGTTTTCGAAAATTTTCGCAAACTCTGCTTATCAATATATAATCTAGATTGTGCTCATTACCTAACTGCACCAGGTTTTGCATTTGATGCTATGTTATCCTATACTAAAATAGAATTGGAATTATTATCTGATTGTGATAAATATTTAATGATTGAAAAAGGGATAAGAGGAGGGATTAGTATTTGTATTAAAAGACATGCGGTTGCGAATAATAAGTATATTGACAACACTTATAATATTAATCTTCCCAACACTTATTTAGCTTATTTAGACGCAAACAATTTATATGGTTGGGCAATGAGTAAATATATACCTTATGGTGGGTTTACCTGGTGTACAACAAATATTGATATACTTAATATACCGGACGATTCTCTGGTTGGATTTATATTAGAAGTAGATGTTGAATATCCTCAGTTTTTACATGATAATCACAGCGACCTTCCTTTTTTACCAGTTAATAAATGTACAAATAAAAGTAAACAAAGTAAATTATTAACAACACTAGAATTAAAAGAAAACTATATTTGTCATTATGTAAACTTAAAACAGGCTGTTAACCATGGTTTAGTAATTAAAAAAATACATCGTGTTCTTCAATTTTTTCAAAGTCAGTGGTTAAAATCATATATTGATTTAAACACTGAAAAACGTCAAAATGCTAAAAACAAATTTGAAATTGAATTTTTTAAATTATTAAATAATTCTGTTTTTGGAAAGTGCATGGAAAATTTAAGAAAACGATCAAATCTCGAACTTGTAAGCAATGTAAAAAGATTACAAAAACTTATTGCACAACCTGTTTTTAAGGATAGAATTATTTATGATAAAACACTATGTGCTGTATTATTAAATAATAAATCGATTTGTTTTAATAAACCGATCTATGTCGGATTTACTGTACTAGAATTGAGTAAGACATTGATGTATTCATTTCAGTATGATGTAATGAAACGAAAATATCAAAACAATATTGCTCTTTTATACACAGATACTGATAGTTTATTTTATGAAATTAAAACGAATGATTTTTATCATGATATGCTTAGTGAGGAATTAATAGATTATTTCGATACATCTGATTATCCAAAAGATCATTTTTGCTATTCATTAAAAAATAAAAAAGTTTTAGGTAAATTTAAAGATGAATGTAGCGGTCTTCCAATAATAGAATTCGTTGGATTAAGACCGAAATTGTATTCGTTCAGAATAAAAAAAGAAAAAAAGAATATTATAAAGAAAGCGAAAGGTATTAAGAAAAACATAATTGAAAAAAACAAAATTTGAAGATTATAAATTATCTTTATTTTTACCAGGTAATAGTGGAAATATGTACAGATTAATGCGACTTTTTCAATCAAAAAAACACGAAATAAAGACGATTTCATGTAACAAACTTGCATTAAACAATGCTGACGATAAACGTGTGATTTGTAATGATAAAATAAATACTCTACCCTATGGTCATTACAAGCTATTAGAAAGTAATGAAATCAAATTGTAATAAAAAAGATGTATATGTAAACAATATTTTTCAATAAAGAATTTATTTATGTATAGTGGTACATATATTCTATGTTCTCACCTATTTACCTTTTTAACAAAAAATATCATACTTTGCATTTACAGGATAATTAAATGAAACAAGAAATAGATATTAAGAATTTTTTATTGATTTAAAAAAAAATGGTACATATATTTTACACCAATGATTTTCTTACAGATCCACTTAACGGCGTATATTCAAGTACTGTATCATAGATAATTAAACAATTAATCGTTGTTTTGTCGGGGATATCCTCCGTTGTTTCTATTTCCAGGCGAACATCTACTGAACCTGTTTTTAAATTTTCACTCTGTTTTGAACAATCTATAACATATAAAGGAGCTTTGGCTAAAAACGATGTTACATCCACGATAGGCTCGTTGTTACTTCCATAATAATAGGAAGACTGAAAACGTGTGTAAAGCATATGTAGAAGTACAGCATCACCATTTATATTATCGTATGGATAATATTCTGAATTCAGATATAATTTTATATTTCTCATCGAGCAAAAATCAAAATTTGATAAACTTGAATACTTATTATTTTTTCTATTTGTTTGAAAAGCGACTATAACATCGTGGTTTCTCCAGCTGAGCAGTAGATTTAATCGTCCAAATAAGTTGCTTTGTTTTTGGTGCTGAAGGGTACTCATTAAGTTCCCATCTACGAAATGGAATTGGTATAGGAATATCGTTTCTAACAATTTCTAGTAGATCCAACCTTTTTTTATCACTCACATGAATATAAGGAATTTTCAAAGAAATATGTGTTAATGTTAATTTATAGTCTTTCGTGGTACTAGCTGTCATTTATATTGCATTATCATTGGTCGATGAGCGAATAAGCACCAATTCCTGCTTTACATTCAAAATAATTTTTTTATAATCCTCCATAAATCCAAGCATCATTTTCAATGGTACACAACATGAAAAATCTTTATTTACAGTGAGATTATCTAGTAAATTTTCATTACAACCCGCAGTAGTGAGAATATTCTTTTCTTGCGGTTTAAAAGTTAGTAGGTTCTTCATTATCGATGTTAGTCCAACATTTTTAACACGATCCACTTCAGTTCCACATATTTCGAATTTCATCAAATAAATGTCCTACTCCATTTGAAACCATTTGAATCGTATTATCAGCCGCATTATTAGCCCCAACCAATTCGCCTTTAATATACAGAAAGCTTTCACTCGGTAATGTATAAATATCTTGCTGATGAATTGGAATACGAATTTCATCATTGTTATTAAACGTTGTAGAGGCGTAGGGTGTATGTGTATGAAAATCATATCTAATTATAGTATCATCTTCATATACTGATTTATTTAATACATTTAAGATACTTCCGCTCATTTTCTTTTTGGATATTCTCTTATTACTGTTAATCCTAGAGATTGTAAAAAATGTTTATTCAACGATGTTAACCGTTTAGTGTTTGTATCTTTACTAACGTTGATTGAGGTGTTAATACCTGTTTTATCGGCTCCATATGAAAAAAGTAAACCCATTATTGTTTTCTCAAATGCAATCGTAACGTTATTGCTTCGTCTCTGAAATTAATTAACTCTCCGTTTTGATCTTCTAACCTTATACTAATATTTCGAATCTTAAATGTGTTTACTGGTAAATATATCACGTTTTTTGGAATTTCTATAATTTTAAACCCTGGTGCTACAGCTGGATAAAATTCGTGTAATACGTGACTTTCGAATCCGTTAATATATGATCCACAAACAATACTGCATACGACTCTGATGCTGTCAACTCTAATAATAGATACTTGTGATGTAGAACTGTGCAATATATTCGGTTTTAATTTTATTTTTTGAAATCCTAATACCGATGCTAGTGAATCAGGTTTTTCAAAATTAATCCAAACATTTGAAAAAATTTCACTTTTTAGAGTATTATTATTAGCTTTAATAGATATTTTAATATTATTTTTCTTTTCTTTTTCAAGGTAATCGCTTATATATCTGTTAATATCTTCAATTTCATAGGAACCTGTAGATAATTTAATTTCTTCATCATCACCATAATACAATACGTTATTAACATTCTCTTCTATATTTGGAATTGAATTATACGTCATTAGATCTATTAAAGCAATTTCCCACTTGTATTTTCCATCGAGTTCGAGCGGCGGAAAAATATCACAGCTCAAAGCAGAACTTCTACCACTTAAACAGAACATTGCAGAGGAACATCAAACACAGATGTCCGCAAATAACTGTGTTCATATTCTGTCTACACTCATAATTATAAACAATATTAAGCGGTTGTTGTGAGGATGTATTAAAATATTCAACTAACTCTAAGGGTGGTCCAAGATTACCATAGCTATCGAAATAACATATATTTTTCCCATTTTTTGAATAGCAAACCCAATGTGTTCCGCTACCAAAAATACTATCTAAATTAACAACTCCTGTCTCGCTATACCAAATTCTGCTTGGTAAAGTATCACGCATAAATACCCCTCTAAAATTTGGGATTTTTAAAAGATTAGCGTATTTTAGTAATTCACCAGCTGACAGTGGGTGGATAGGAATTTTTTTAATTATTTCCATTAACGTTTTTTGTTTTTCCTTCTTTTTTCAATTTTTTTTTTTAATACCTTCCCCCGTTTGTTTATAAGGTTTTAAATATAATCCCTTTCCTTGTTTAATACATTTTAAGAGAGATGATTTTATTTTAGAGGAAACGGATTTTTTTCTTCCTTTATTCTTTTTCCTCATTCCACCCCCAAATTTACTTTTTGCTTTCATTATGTTTGTTACAGTCCAAGCCGCTGCTTTTTCCCCGAACGAAGAATCGCTTGCTTTTACACGTTCCCAAGCTCTCTCCGCTAATCGACGATCAGCTACTGCACGATTTGTACTATCCGAATACTTCGAATATGCGATATCGTGTTCTTTACAAGCTTGATCAAGTTTATTAACACCAGGGTCACCCCTTTTTAACCGTTTTGATAGTTTTGTACCGGGACCGCAATATTGATAACCTGGTATATGTAGCTCTACTGGTAATAAATCGATTGATTTATTTATAACGGTTCCGGCTATATCACTTAGTAAACCACTACCTTCTATCTTCTTTGAATACACACGCATTTATGATGTTGTAACGTTAAATACACATTCTTTTATATTATTCTCCAATATATATAATCACGTTCTTTTTACAGAAAATTAATTTGTAGTATATCTCCATTTTTCGTAAAGCGGAAACAAATCTTGTGATATTAACATTTTCTTAAATTCATCAATACTTTTAACCTGCTCATCTTTAGTTAGTTCAATATATATTCTGTACAAAATTGATAGAATTTTTTCATCAATTGAACCTAATATGTCGATAAGATAACGTACACTTACAGCGTCATTTTCATTATCCGGTCTACCTATATTAATTAATCTTTCATTGTTAAAATCCAACCCTTTTTCAGTTTTTTTATAACGAATTTTTCTGGTAAATTCATTTTCTAAATCTTCCTTATAAGTATCCATCACGTGAATTAATGTCTCCTTGTTCACAGCATCGGTTGCGTTTAGAGGTTTACCTATATTAGTTAATTTTAAGTTTTTAAAATCTAATCCATATTTATTTTTTGCATAATGGATTTTATCATTACAATAACTTTCTAAATCGTGTTTATATTCGTTCATCGTTTTGATCATAGTTCTTTTATTTACACAGTCGTTACTATTTATTGGATCATTAATGTTAATTAATCTCGTTTGTTGAAAATCACACTCACCATTTTCAAAAATTGGTAATTTATTATCAACATACGTTTTATTAGCAACATGCGACTGTTCCTCAGGTATTTTTATTCCTCGTATAAAGTTATCATTAGCGTTAAACCCGTCTTTGTCTAATATAAGAGTATTTTCTTTCATATATTTTAAATTTACAGCATCCTGTTCGCTGATAGGTTGTCCTGTTTCTGTCAATCGGTATCCATTAAACGATAAACTATTTTCTGAATTAATAATTAATCGTTTATCTAAGTGTGATTTATTTACCGCATCTAGAGGTGATTTCGGGTCACTAACGTTACAAAGTCTTTTGTTGTGAATATTGTAATTTCCGTCTTCTGTAAGACTAAAACCTTCTCCTGGAGGACCGCGAATAACTTTTAGTTTTGAGGAGGTGCTGTGATGTCCGAATTTATCAACACTCATTTTCCAAATGTATATCTAACCATTGATGCACTCTCATTTATTATACCAGCTTCGTGTAATTCCTCAATAATAGATAATATTTCATTATCGTGACCTGTATGACCTGCATTTTGTGATGCTATCAACAATCGTAATCTATCGCAAAGTTCGTTTACATTGTCCCAATAAATATAGTTTGGTTTAGTATTAGTTACTTTCATCATTCCACGACCGTCCATATGGTCCCACCAGTATTGTTGTAATTTAAATGATTTAAGGGCTGGTTTAATTATTTTATTATATTTTGCACTCTTACTACTTTTTATTCGTCCCGACGGTAAATGAATATGAGCTTTAGTTGTTTTTAGTATATCCGCATATGATTGTAAATCCTCTTGTGTAAAAGTATAACTATCCGGGTTCTTCATAAAAAGAAGTTCGTATAACCCCGGCGTTCCTCCGTATGTGTTATTATTAATTATAATATCATCATCGTCAAACGTGATGGGTTCTTTTCCAACCATTAATATTTCATTATCGTTATAATATGGTCCAAAGACATGATCGATTTCATGTTTTACATCGTTAAAAAATGTCTGCATATAACGTCGTACGAGATTTCCTTTAAAAAGGTTATCAATATAATCAACTCGTATTCGTTCATCTGATGTTGACAACGCTTCTTGTACTGATGGTGGAGATTCATAAACAGTTTCCTCGTTCACTATCGGTATTTCCTCGGTGAACATAACAGAATCGTTATTAGGTTCTTCTATTACAGGTCGTTTTATTTTTTCACTTTCATGTAGTACCGAATCTTCATGCGCTCTTTTATTTTTCATTCGTTGTTCTATATCATCCATTTCTATATCTTGACTATCATTTATCTTTTCCTCTATTGCCTTTGGTTTTTTCTCCTTCTCTATTAACAGTTTTAAAGGTTCTGTAATGGGTTTCAATGATTTTTCCATCTGTTGTTCTACATTCATAATATCCTGTGTTAAAGCATAATGTTTTTGACGTATATTTTTCTTTATCTTGCTAATTTCTTTAACAAGATTTTCACGTTCATTCACCTTCGACGCCATTCTGAGTAATAACTAAATGCTTGTTGAAATATTATTAATATAGATATCAAAACCAATACGATAACGTCCACAATTTAAATCATCTTCTTTGTTTATAATAAGAAAACCTTTTTTGCTCGAATTCCATGCTTTACAACATATTTCTTTAAACTTATCAAAATCCATGTCTGTATTAACATGATCGCTATAAATATGTTTTAGATTAAGCTCATCTTGAGAAAATACGATTATTACATTGGTGTTATCACGAACTAGTTGTTTTGGAACTTTACTATAAGTTTGACATAAATAAAAAACATCTATATTATTGTGTCTGCCCATTGTGAAATAATTTGTGATATTATTCTGACGTTCACACGCAATATCATCAAATATCATAACTGAATTCTGTTTAACATCGTTGGGATGGATAACTTGCTCGTTTTCAGTAAACGTATAGTATCCAATCAGTGGAATTTCAGATAACACTTTTTCTAGAAACACGTATTTTGGTTGATATAATGATTTTGAAAACACATAAACATTTTCAAAATATAATCCATTAATATCAAATAATAGGTTAAACATTAAATTTGTTTTCCCCGACGACGACGGTCCTGATATTATACATCTAATATTATCAGGTAATAAATCACCATGTTTTTTATTTTCCATTACTTTATCGTTACAAACTATTTTATCGAAGTTACGAATTCGCAACCTTTTCCTCTGACGCACAAACTCCATTAATAAAGATTTCAATTTTTTGTTAAGCTTTATATTACAGTACTTTTATCAACCCAGCTATCATAAGATTTGTCATAACCTTTCCATCGTACAAGTAATTTATCTCCTTTACGCCTCAATACTTTTTCAATCAAATATACATCTCCAAATTTTGTTTTACTAATTTCCTGTTCATAGAAACCACCGGATAAAATATTACCTTTATCATCTTTCAATATATATGTTTTTGGGTTAGTGGCTTTAATTTTGTAAACAGTAAAAAGTTCGTTAGTCCAATTAGGTAAGTACCCCTTAGTGAACGTTTTCTTGTATTTACTGATTCTTACTCTGTCACCAACTTTAAATTTTAAAGGTTTTAACTTTCGATTTTGTATTAACTTTGAATGTATCTTGTTTAATATGATTTTTTCATTACTTATGTTTACGTTAATTGGTTTCATTCCAATAGTTCTATGAGGTGTATTATTATATAATTTAATCAAATCCGGTAATATATTCACCCATACATAACTCCCCAATTCTGTAATTTTTCTCCACATTAAATTTTTTAATGTACGATTAAAACGTTCAACAATCGACGCTTTCTTTTCCGAAAAAGTTGAATAATGATTTATATTGTAATTCTGTAGTAACTTTTTCACTGATGAATTAAACCATTCTTTACCTTGATCCGTTTGAAAATGTTTCTTTTTATTAGATTTCAATATTGGTGTAAGAGCTTTTACAATTTCAGATGCTGTTTTTGTTTTCAGAGGAATGGCGAACGCGAGTTTTGAAAAACAATTAATCATAGTTAGTATATATTTAAAACCCTTATTCAACTTTCCAAACGGAATCATTTCTACAAGGTCGGCTTGGTATAAATCGTTAATACCTTTCAACTCAACATAACGAGTTTTAAAATTTCTACGAGCCGGCTTATGTAATTCATAAGCGATATGTTTTCTTATATCTGTCATCCTCTAATGCATATAATGAAATAAAAGAAAAAAGAAAAAATAAGGTATATTAAAGGAAAAACAACACCTGACTCATCTGAAATATTGTATTTTAAATCAATATACAAAAAATACAATGTTACATTGCTTTAATTATAGCACATATCTCATCAGAATAAGGATTTGTTACAATCACATCGTAGCAGTTCTTCAGTTTATCCTTCAATCTCTCCAAACTGATAGCACATGGTGAAATAATTCTAATTGTTGAATGAATGCTGTTGGTTATTATTTGAGCATCATAAAATTCTACTGCAAGCATGAAACAAAGATCTGTATAAGTTAGTTGCTCACTAAATGATGGTTCATAATGTAAATATATACCATTATAATCCATACCGATATTTATAATACCGATTATATAATACCGATATTTACCAATCACGACTGCTGAAATCCATTGTAAATATATAGTTAAGACTGATGTTATCCTGACAAAGCTTGTAGACAAACTGACTAATGAAAAAATATTGTTGTTGAAAATAAGCTTTTTTAATCGATTAGAATTTCTTAACTTAAGTGGGAGGACTAATTAGTAATTGACGTGAATATCCTACTAATCTTTCGCGTAATTGTTGACGAGTAAAGTTTACATCTGCACGCATAAAAATAATTGTCCTTTCAATGTTATTTATTAGAATAATGTCGACATCAGGAAATCTGGTTATCACTATTTTACAGATTTCCTCAAAACAATAATAACCATTTAAATAAGATAGACACCATTGAGTTGCGGGGGTATTATCATCACAACTGATTGAATTCATTCTGATTTTTTTTTAGTAGAGTAAAAAACTAATGATATTAAATGAATAGAATACCTACAAGGCCGGAATAAGGATTAAGTGGTGCATAGTAGTCAACACTTTCATGAGTCTCTGGCTCTTCATAAAAATGTGAATACATTCGGTATCCAACAAACGATTAGTTGTTCTCCAAACGGATAGATTAGCCTCTTCTAGTTGAGCACAGCGAGTACACTGAGAAAGATGTAACTGCCACAATTCATACTCCTTATCTTTGTTTTTATTGTTGTTGAGAGTAGACTGTAAACGCCAATTTGACTCGTTTTCTTCAAAAGATCGTTTAACACCAGCACTATAACAATATAAACAATAATACTCTTCTATTTTACGTTTATGAAATCGACCGAGCCGACAATAGCATAAATTGAAATGAAGAACACCGGATATCTGTGTTTCATATAAATTATTCACTATATTTTTATTTCTATGACTTAAACGTTTTTTGTGTTCGAAAAAGTAACGATCAGCACACATTGTTACGATAGAACGAATATATATATAGAATCATCGTACTTAAATAGTGAATATTCTCGAGGTAAGTCGTGTGGGAAAAGCGGATGTTACTAGGAAAAATATAATATCTAATCGATAACACGTGCATTCAAGGTAATCATGTAACTTTCCAAGTATGCGGAAAGTGGTTTCAAGGTAAATCACTATGATGAAACCGTATATGTTGCAACAACTATGCAAGAAATGAAATCATGCTACGATCACGTGGACAACGCGTGCGATGACGTATACGTTACGTTTATGATGCGATGACGTACACGATACTTGACGTATATGTTGTTACGTTGAACCGATGATGTCAGGCGGGAGGGGGGATGATGACCCCCCCGGTGACGTATGTTTGTTTACAAGGGGACGATGACCTGATGACGTATGTTTGTTTTGATAACACTGTGGGGAGGGGGAGGGGGATGACCTTGCCCTGTCGTTCCCATTTATATACTACTGACAAGTGTCAGAGGTGTAAAGATACATACAACAAAAACTTGTTTGGAGGGACGAAACCCTTGTTGCCGTTACACAAGAATGACCTAGTAAGCGCTGACTTTTATGGCCAACTACCTACTTCCGCGGGTGGAGTGAAATACCTGCTAGTCGTAATAGACAATTTTACTAAATACGTGAAGTTGTATACATTGAGAAGGGCAACAACCTTAGCGACATTACGAAGGATTCGACAGTATTGTGAAGAGTTCGGAACGCCGAGGGCAATTTTGACGGATAATGGAACCCAATTTACGTCCAAACAGTGGATAAATGGTATAAATGAATTGAAAATAAAACCTAAATATACTGCGATAAGAAATCCTTGTGCAAATCTTGCCGAAAGAGTCAACAGGCAACTTGGAAATTTGTTTAGGATATTTGTAAGCGACCTACATACTAAATGGTCACGCTATGTTACAACAATCGAGAGTTGTATCAATGAGACATTTCATGAAACAATTGAAATTACGCCTTACGAGGCACACCTCGGAAAGAAACTGGACGATAATGTCGGTATTTAATGTGGGAATTGTATAATTGTAAGGTTGGCTAATCTGATCATAGTCCAACTATGCTCGCTACGGCAAACATGACGTCACAGTGCTCCGAGCGTCCGAACGCAGCAGACGTGATTTACGCTTGTTGCCTCGGCTGTCATCTTAATTCTTTAATGGTGCGACTTATTATGTAGGCCTTAGGCCCTACATCATTTCATTCATCTAGCTTCAAGTGTTGTGTAATTGCGCCTTACTTCTATAATGTATAACATTTTTTGACCTAATGTGATTTCCCAGACATCATGATGCGTAGAAGGCTTAGCTAACCTTTCAAATTCTAAATTAGCTTGTAACATTTATGCACAATAAATGTATTAAATTACAGTCCGCTTACTCATCATTATTTTCTTCATCCTGGCCAATTTAATTCCACTACAATATTAAATTTTCAAACACTAATTCTCAACATTTTTTTGGTCACTCCGCGCCTGGATTCATCATTTTAGCCTTCTTTCACAACTTTATAACTTACCGAGCGGCTTCTCATCATTTTTTTACTTCAATTTCTGGTCATCACGGGCGATTCAGTATGTTCACTGATCCGACCGTGTCGGGATTTATTCAACATTTCTTTTGTCGTCGTCATTGAGCTCCATAGACAGCACCAGTACATAAAAATCCACGTGTTAACGCCTACACGCCAGGTTTGAGCAGTTCCAAGTTGAGAGCAGTCATCCATCCAGTCCGTGCGTGTCTACCATCTGTTCCACGGCCTCAACGCTGCAAGACATCTCACCGAAGGTACGACATCAACGCCATCAGTAAAAGGTGCGTAAAATGACGGAAGAAGGCTTAAGAGTGTTGGTTAAAAAGAGAGGCGGCTTAAAGTCTGCCATAGTGAGAATCAATTCCGCAGTACTTAATTTTGATAAAAATAGTAATACCAAACATTTTCTAACTGTGAGACTAGAAAGTTTAAAGAGTTTATCAATAAAATATGATGAGGTCCAGTCTGAGATCGCATGAATTTCTAAAGACATAAATGCTGCCCAAGAGGACAGAGTCGAGGTTGAAGAGCTTTTATATTCAACCGAGGCTAACATCTTACAACTAATAGACACTTTCAACATCCAGACTGAATCTCAAACATTAAGCAGTAACATTCAATTAAAACCTATAAATCTGCCCTGCTTCACAGGTAACATTCTCGAATGGCAGCACTTTTACTCGATATTTTTAGACTTGGTGCATGCTAGATCTGACTTAACTCAGTGCAAAAATTACATTACTTATATTCATCTCTCAAAAATGAACCGCTAGATTTAATCAAGGCTTTGCCTATTTGTAACGAAAATTATTCAAAGCGTTAATTTTGCTGTCCGCTAGATATGACAATAAATTCATATTAGCTAAATATTACATTCAAAATTTATTAGAAGTGAAGTCTACAACCAAGGACTCTGTACAGAGCTTAGCAGAATTTATAAATACAATAACGTCTTCTGTCAATTCTCTGACAGCCATGCAATTGTCAGTGGATTCATTTGAACTCATTGTTATACAGCTATTGTCAACAAAACTTGATCATTCCACATTTAAATTATGGAAAGAATCTATAGATTCTGAAAGTCTTCCTAATTTTCAGAGTTTTACACAGTTTCTAAATGCCCGTAGACAATTATTAGAAAACACGTTGCCGATAGAAGCTGGACAGCAGCTTAACAAGCCAATTCTAAAATTTAATAACAAGTCTGAAAAACCTAAGTTACGAAACTCTGCTGGCAGCACTGCATTTAAAAGTTATCATTCTATTTCAAATAATTATTCATGACCATGCTGCAAGGCAAGTCACCCAATTTATATGTGTGACAAATTTCGCGATTTGAGCGTATCGGAACGAGGGCAATTTATATTAAAGCATAAACGCTGCACTAATTGTTTGAGACCAGATCATTTTTCACCTAATTGCAAGGTCAAACAGTCATGTAAGATCTGTTCCAGACGACACCATACATTACTTCACATAAATAATGGGTTAAAACAGAGTTCTGCCAGCAGTAGTAATTACTGTTCATTTAAACTCCAATCAGAAAACAATGTTATCTTATCTACAGCCGTCGTTTTCGTCAACGACCGCGCTGGTAACAGGCAACCTGCATGAATTTTGCTAGATGCAGGGTCTCAAGTTAATTTTTGTACTGCATCATTTGCAAAAAAATTGCAACTTAACTTAACTAAATCTAATATACCAATCTCAGGTATTAATAATGCAACATGTTGCGCTACTAATTTGGTATCAGTTCGTATTGTTTCTCGTTATCAAAGGTTTGCTTTTAATGCTCCATGCGCAGTCTTATCTACGTTGACCCACAAACTTCCAGCACAATCTTTTGACGTAAAACATTTTAATATCCCAGATAATATTTTCCTTGCTGACCCACATTTTAATGTATCAGCTGACATAGACATACTGCTGGGAGCGCAGTTTTATTTAGACTTGATTCAAGCTAACAAATATGTTCGTGGTCCTAACTTTCCTGTTATACAAGAAACTAAGTTAGGCTATATTCTAGCAGGCAATTTGCCTAAGCATTGTCATTCAAAGGGTCCTGCTGTTTCGTTCTTGGCAAGAAACAACTATGATCAAATTCTAGCGTCTTTTGAGAAGTTTTGGGAGACTGAAACCGTCCTTAATAATGCACCCATTATTAACGATTCAGTTTGCGAAGAACATGTTGTTAAGTCTACTCATCGTAATAATGAAGGTAGATTTGTCGTCTCACTGCCATTCGTGTCTGATAATGCCCAGCTGGGTGAGTCCTATGCTACCGCTGAAGCGAGATTTTTAAGTTTAGAACGCAGGTTCAAGCGTGATTCTGAGCTTGCGCGTGAATATGCAAATTTTATTCAGGAATATAAAGATCTTGGCCACATGACGCTGGTTGACGATTGTTCTGTTAATTCCAAGGTTTTAAATACCTACTATTTGCCTCATCATGCCGTTTTTAAACATTCTAGTTCCACGACGAAGCTTCGCGTCGTTTTTGATGGTTCGGCTAAAACTACCAATGGTCTATCTCTCAATGATATTTTGTTAGTGGGCCCAAATGTCCAACAAGATCTTTTCTCCATTCTTTTGCGATTTCGTATACACAATTATGTTCTAATCGCTGACATCGAGAAGATGTATCGGCAAATTCTAGTGTCTGATAACGATTGTCATTACCAACGTATTCTGTGGCGTGATTCTTCGCTTGAACAATTTAAACATTTCGTGCTGCGAACTGTAACATACGGTACTGCTAGCGCTTCATTCTTGGCAACTCGCTGCCTTATTCAGATTGGTAAGGATAATGAAGCTTCCTTTCCTGACGCTGCTTCAGCTATAATTAATGATTTTTATGTCGATGATTTGTTGACCGGTGCAGACACCATTTCTAATCTGATCAAGTTAAAATCTGACTTAAGTACGTTGTTGAGTCAATATGGCTTTACTCTATATAAATGGGCATCAAATGAACCAAATATGGTCACTGATCATAGTAATTTATCACTTCCATTAAACAAACAAGGCGATGTGCGTACGTTGGGTATTCTTTGGAACAACTCTGCAGATTCATTCTTGTTTGACGTCAAGTCATTTCCAGTTGAGTCAAGTATTTCTAAGAGGAGAATCCTGTCAATTATAGCGGGTATCTACGACCCATTGGGACTCATTGGTCCAATTGTTTTCCTTTATAAACAGTTTATGCAGCAACTCTGGTTGTGCAATCTTGGTTGGGATGAGCCAATTTCTGAGCAATTATATTCGTATTGGCGTTCATTATGCGACAAGTTGTATTTAATTGGTGAAATTATTGTTCCACGCTCCATACGCACCAAGTCTGAGACCAAGCTAGTTGAATTACATGGTTTCGCGGATGCCTCTGAAAAGGGTTATGGATGTTGCATTTACATTAGAGTTATTTATCAAGATTCAATGGCCTCTTGTCACCTTTTGTGTTCTAAATCTCGTGTGGCTCCACTACGACAGGTGTCATTACCCCGCAATGAGCTCTGTGCTAGTTTGTTGTTATCGCGACTTCTATTCAAGGTCACCCCTGCTCTCCATTCCTTTGTCAATAGCGTACACCTATACTCCGACTCCATGGTATCTCTCTATTGGATTCATGCTTAGTCTTCTAGGTGGAAGACTTACGTCGCTAATCGTGTTGCTGAGATTCAGCGTCTCACTGAAACCCACACATGGCATCATACTGATTCGCAACATAATCCTGCTGACATTATTTCTAGAGGATGTCACCCTGACGTTTTGCGCGATTGTTCGATTTGGTGGCATGGTCCTGCTTGTCTGTCTCAATCTTCTGAACCCAATGTTTTTTCACCTTTTTCACCTTCTAATGTGCCGCTTCCTGAATGCTCCGTTGAGGAGAAACAAACCCCCAAGCTTTCTCTAATT
This sequence comes from Magicicada septendecula, assembly GCA_034769895.1. NCBI lineage: Eukaryota > Metazoa > Arthropoda > Insecta > Hemiptera > Cicadidae > Magicicada > Magicicada septendecula. Next base: position 330,589,273 of record CM068370.1, read on the forward strand.
TCTACCTTACCTATTGATCTCTCTAAGGACTTTTCCTCGTTGCACCGACTGACCCGCGTGTACACTTATTGCTTTCAATTTATCAAAATTGCTAGACCCTCAAAGGCAAAGAAAATTTCGGGAGTTCTTACCCCTACCGAAATTCATTCTACTCTTAACTTTTTCATAAAGCAATCCCAGTCGATCCATTTCGCTACTGAGCTTAATTGCCTTCGAAATGGGGCTTCTGTCTCTATTAGGAGTAAACTGTCTTCTCTGGACCCCATTTCTTGATGAGTTTGACATCATACGTGTCGGCGGACGTCTACAGCAGTCGCAACTACCCTATGATAATAAGCATCCTACTGTCTTGCATCCTTCGGCTCACATCACTCGCCTTATAATCGAGAGTGAGCATATTCGACTTCTCCACGCTGGTGCTCAACTTGTCCATCATTCACTTCGTCAACGCTGGTGAATCATTAACGCCAAGATAGTGATTCGTTCCATCATTCGTAGATGCGTCAAATGTCTCAGATTTAATACCAAATATCAAGCTCAAAGGCTTGGTGTTTTGCCATCTCCCAGGGTTACTCCTTCCAGGCCGTTTTTATTCTGTGCAGTGGATTATGGTGGTCCCTTCATGATCCGTCATGGCGGGCAGAGATCTAGGACTCTGTCCAAGTCATATTTGTCTCTATTCATTTGTTTAGCCACTAGGGCCATTCATTTTGAATTGGTTTCCGACCTCACGGCCAATGCGTTTATAGCTGCCTTACGTCGCTTCATGGCCCGTAGGGGCATACCTAGCCAGTTATATTCTGACAATGGCACGAACTTTAGGAAGGCCCGCAACGTCTTGCATGACCTTTACAATCTCTGGCATAACAAGGATGCCACCTTAACAATTCAATCATTTGCAACTTCTCATGGTATTAAGTGGTCATTCATTCCTCCATCGTCACCTCATTTTGGTGGTCTATGGGAGAGCGGTATAAAAAGTTTGAAGTATCATTTGCGCCGTGTTGTCGGCAAGTCCATACTCACGTTCGAGGAGTTTACTACGGTTTTGTCACAGGTAGAGGCCTGTCTAAACTCACGTCCATTATTTGCCGTTTCATCGGATGTAAACGATCCAGTGCCACTTACCCCTGGCCATTTATTAAATCTGTGCACCATTAACGGCAATACCTGATCCTGACTTGTCACACGTTCCCATCTCTCGTCTCGGCCATTGGCAACTTCTCCAGAAGTTTGTCCAAGCTATTTGGAAAGCATGGTCGCGCGACTACCTACACCAATTGCAACAGCGTCACAAATGGAAGTTCGCTAAAGAAAACGTTTCCATTGGTGACCTGGTCCTGCTAATCGAGGATAACTTGCCTCCATTGGCATAGAAATTTGGGGTAATCACAGCCACATTTCCCGGACCAGACAATTTAATTAGGGTAGTTGACGTTCGTACGCCTGTTGGCACCTTTCGCAGACCAATTCATAAGTTATGTTTGGTGCCAGCGAGGGACGAACAGTAAACACTACATCAGTGTAGCTACTTAACACAAGTATTAAGTGTTGTGTTAAGTCATTGTATCAATACTATGCAGTCAATACTATGCATGTATATTATTATGTTCTTTCTTTATTGTATTTACTATTATGTCTCTATCATTGTATTACTATATTGAGTCAGTTTTAGGGGATATTTTCTTTATATAAATTAAAGGATGTCGTTTATTTTCTTTTAAAATTAAATGAATGTATTTATCAAACATATGTTAATGTTTTAAGAAGATTATGTTAGTTATATAAGCATTTTATTTTTACCATGAGCAAAGGTTTGTATCTTTTCAATTCAGAAATTGCTTTGTTTTACTTAAGCAAGAGTCAATTTATTTAATATGTAAAGCTTCAATTATTTTATGTATTTTCTTGTATACAACATTTGATTTATGTGGCATGTCTATTGGTGTTATTGGTTCTTATGTTATAGATTTTGTTATATAATATTCACATGGATTTGGAGATATACAAACCATGTATGCATATTTGCTGCACATTTTTTATTGATATTTGTGCATTGCTATTTCACTATTCTATGAATTTTATGTGTTACTTGTAATTGCTCAACACATGCATTACATTTTTGTATGAACACATTTACTGTATTTGTCACTTATACTATTATATTGTATTTTATGCCTTGTATTCATGTATTTTGTAATTATGCAACACACATATTTCAATTGTATTTTATCATGTATTTTGTATCTATGTAAAACATATTATTGTACCCGCATCTATTGTCTATGATTATGCACCACGCATATATTTTTACACATATTTTGTATTTGTATTTTACGATCATGTATGCACATATATTATTATTCATGTATTTGTGATTATGACATACATGTTCTTAGGTTTATATACTTGTAACTATTCAACAATGTATAATCTATTTTCGCATGTCAATTTATTTGTGCATTCTTGCAATTGTTTGGTATAGCATGCACTATTTAATTATTATACTACAGCGTTATGCTAAATCTATGTTTTTATATGCATATACCTTTTTGTAATAATCTTGTCTACTCATTTTATATTCAATACTATTATGTATAAATCAGCTGGCCTTGACTGGCTTGGACCGTTAATCATGACTTGCTTAAAATATTTGCAATTTGTATCTGACCCATCAAGGGATGAGCCACCGATAATTCATTATCAAGCATTATCAGATTATTCATTATTCATGTTTTGTATTGTATACATCTCTGCTAATTCATGCACATTTATACTCATGTATAAATCAGTTTGCAAGCCAACTGTGGCCTGTTTAACCTTATCATTATTATTAAGGTTTTATCTCTAAGCAGTTTAATGTTATAATATTGTTATCTAACATTTCAATGTCGATAATCAAAACGACCTACTGATGGTTGATATCTGTTGGTAAGAACGTATATGATTGTGTTTTTTTTCTAATATAAATTGTTAAAAATGTATTACAAAAAAATCGTTCGATTTTTGCGGGCAGTTATGGACGATAATGTCGGTATTTAATGTGGGAATTGTATAATTGAAAGGTTGGCTAATCTGATCATATTCCAACTATGCTCGCTACGGCAAACATGACGTCACAGTGCTCCGAGCGTCCGAACGCAGCAGACGTGATTTACGCTTGTTGCCTCAGCTGTCATCTTAATTCTTTAATGTCGCGACTTATTATGTAGGCCTTAGGCCCTACATCATTTCATTCATCTAGCTTCAAGTGTTGCATAATTGCGCCTTACTTCTATAATGTATAACATTTTTTGACCTAATGTGATTTACCAGACATCATGATGCGTAGAAGGCTTAGCTAACCTTTCAAATTCTAAATTAGCTTGTAACATTTATGCACAATAAATGTATTAAATTACAGGCCGCTTACTCATCATTATTTTCTTCATCCTGGCCAATTTAATTCCACTAAAATATTAAATTTTCAAACACTAATTCTTACCAGAAACTGACACGGATTTGGGAGAAATATGTAGACAAAGAAATCATAGGTGAATGTCAGACTGATAACAGTCAAATCTTCGTGAGGATGCGCAATAAGAGGGAGAAACAAGCGAAGAAATGTAATGAAGCAAATAAAATAACAAGATTTGAGATTGGTGATGAAGTGTTGATCAGGACTTATTGTCAATCAGATGCTGTACAACGACGGATCGATAAATTCTGTGAGTTATACAGTGGTCCTTACAAAATACAGCAGATCTTGGCAGACGCGACATATAAACTTGTTGATTGCAACGATGAAAGTAAAATTTGTGGCAAATTCAATATCAGGCAATTGAAGAGATATTTTGCGCCGAAGAAGGAGGAACAAAGTGATAAATAGACGGAAGCCAGAGCATACATTAGTCTATGCATATCAATTATTAGGTAGGCTAGCTGAATGGATTAGGGCATGTCATTAGGTTAGGATGAGTGACGCGGCTAAATCGTTCAAGCTAACTTAAACCTAACAGAACCATTGTAAATCAAATAACATAAAGGCGTGTTTTGCTCGGAGCGGCTGTTGCGATCATCGCTGATCGCTACCCTGGGCTGTTTTCCTCGAAGTGACTTAACGCTAGCGTATTTTTGTCAGTTGGGTGAGTTCTGAGGTTGGGTTGAGTTCTGGGGTTTTGTCAGTTGGGTGAGGTTGGTTGGTGTCAAGTGTTGCGATGAGTTGTTGCAAAATACAATGCATACTGAAGTGGCTAATAGTGGAAGAAATAGAAGACGACGGTATTATTGAAACTTTAATAAAACCAAGACAAGTGATACATCCCGTATTTAGTAACAGAACTGTTGAAGGATACTTTAAAAACTTGATCATGAACCATTTACGCAAGGACGAAAATAAGTTCTTAAGAGTTTTTCAGACTGTCTATGGCCGCGTTTGATTTCTTATTAAGTTTGATAGCAGAGGGCGTTAAAAAGGTGTCTTACAATAGAAATTTTTTTTTCCCGTATCATCAGAAGAGAAACTAGCACTAACCTTGAGGTAAGTACTTTTAAATAACACTATCATCTACCTGTACTGTGATACAGGCTATCACAGAAAAATAAAAAATCTACACACAAACAGAAGGACTCCCAATGGGATCCCCCATATCAGGAATACTAGCAGAAATATATATACACAACATTGAACAGAACCACATAATAAACAACAACAAATACACTAACAAAATTATATACTGGCACAGGTATGTAGATGATATATTACTTTTATTCAAAGGCAACACAAGACAAGTTGAAAACTTCCACAAATACATAAACACTATACACCACAAATTAAAATTTACACTGGAAACTGAACAAAACAATAGTATAAATTTTCTAGACCTAACAATTAACAAAACTAACAATACACACAAGTACAAAATATACAGGAAACCAACCACAACTGACATGGTTATACACAACACATCAAACCACCCAACACAACATAAACATGCGGCCTTCAACCATATGCTCCATAGACTAACTAAAATACCCTTAAATAAACAAGATTACACCGACGAACTCAACACAATAAAATACATAGCAATAAAAAACGGTTATAACCCCAATTTAATAAACATACTACACAAACGCATCAAGAACAAAAACAACAAAACACTAAACACCATCAACACACAACACAATAAGTACATCACACTCACATACCACAACTCATACACACACAAAATCGCCAATACATTCAGAAAACACAAATACAAAATAGCATTCAGAACAACCAATACCATCAAAAAACACATCAGTAATACAAACACAGACATAGACAAATATAACAAAACAGGTGTTTACAAATTAAATTGTAATGACTGCAATAATTTCTACATAGGCCAGACGGGAAGATCTTTTTCATCCCGTTATTCTGAGCACTTAAAAGCTTTAACCAACAACGATATACACTCTGCATTTGCCACACACATACACACAGAAAACCACAGTTACACCAACATAGACACTAATCTTGAAATTTTACATTACATACCCAAAGGTCAAAAACTCAACACAACTGAACAATACGAAATATATAAACACCACACAACACAACCAAACAACATACTCAACGATCAATTACAATATAAATCACATACACTTTTTGACACAATTATACAGAAAACAAACAGTAAGTTGAATCCCCGCGCCAATCCCCTTCCTCCACACACCACCCCCACTTCACCTTCCACACAACCGTTACAAAATGCTGGCAGTCTGTTACCAAAGCTGAAGAAGGCGGATACTAAGCCGAAACGCGTACAATAAAATAGTAAGTTTTTCACATGAAAAAAGTTCATTTTTAGTTAAGTGTTAGTGCTGTGAAAGAAGAGATGAATAATCAAGACAACTAAAAAATCTAATTCAGATACCGCTGCTCTACTCTCCCTCCCACTACACTACAACCACAAAATATTTATTTAGGCAGGTAATCATACGTGTTTCCCAATTATATCAAGGGATGTGTTTGCAAAACCTGGAATGTGGAATTACAACAATCACAGTGATGAAATTATTTTCGAACTTATGTTATATTACACACAAACAAAATAAAGATAGTAAGAAACTACAACATTAACAGGGACATTCTAACAAAAGTATTAGGCCTAATTCTAATAAAAGTAAATAAATCTAATAAAAGTACTAATTCTAATAAAAGTAAATAATTCTAATAAAAGTAGTAATTGTAATAAAAGTAATTTTACAATTTTAGACAATGCACTTCACAATGAAAGAATTTTTAACATGGGAGCTGATGGTTATCTTCACGTTGTTGGTCGTATATGTTTCCAGTTGGTATTGCAAAAACCTCAGTTGGTATTCCATGGGATCTACCGTCACTGGTGCAAAAACCTCAGAGTGCGCGCCAACTGAAGAGCCAGACGGTGCAGGCGATGGAGTGCAACTGAAGTTGGTTGGTGTACGCGTAGATTTTGGGAGTACTCATTTTTTAAATACAGCACGTGCTACACAACGCAATAATCGCTCGCGACTGCGTCTCCAACTGGTCCTGGAGCGGTCAGGTCTGCGTCTGACGCTGGAGACGCTAGCGACTCTAGCGACAGACGCTTGGAGGAAAACGGAACTATGAGAACCTGGTTAGAGCAGTAGATGGCGATGATCGCAACAGCCACTCCGAGCAAAACACACCTTCAGAAATCATGTAGTAAAAAAAAAGTGTTAATCTAAAGGGTGACACCAAGTACAACTAAAGTGTTGTATAGAGACGTGAACTTTCATTAAAGACTATATATATATATATATATATATATATATATATATATATATATATATATATTGTATAGCGATAAAAACAGTCTGTTATAAGTGTCTTGTGTGTAACAATAAATACAAAGAAAAGTTTTTGGAACAATAAAGACTATTACATATAAGAATTCCATGTAAGATAAAGGTAACATAGTGAATAGGGTTTGTAATACGTAATGAGTATATGTATAAACTTGCATACTTAAGATAGTAGAATATTAAATTGAGTTTATTTGTGAGTAGAACACACGTATATATGCTTGGAAAATTAAAACTTGAATAGAAATGAATGAGAGTAAAGGAGGAAATTGTATTAGATCTAACAGTTATCTATAATTCAATTAATAAGAGGATTTAGTAGGCATAGGTACATAAATAAATCAAAACGATATAGTCGTGATTACAATGTAAATTTTATTTTGTGGTAAAATGTCAATAACATGTTGTTAGGACTTAAAGAATGTTAGATGTAATTGCTGTGATTTGATTATTAATATGTTTTATGGTAATATTGTGTAAATCCTTAGCCAAAGGTATAAAAGGAATGTTAGACAGATAGGAATTATTAATTGAAAATTCTGTAATATTGAATCATGACAGATAGATGATTAACATAATTTAAGCATTTTATAGGTGCCCAATGCACAATTATGTGTCAAACTACGTTCAAACATTCCAGATGTGCAGCAATAAATTCGAGATCTAGACTAAAGTCAAAGGGGGGTATATCGTTAGTGAAATTGGGTCAGTAGAGGAAACGTCGAGCATACTATACATTTACCAGTGGAAGATGGACATAGAGTGACATAGGATAGGGCGAGAATTTGGATTATATAGATTCTGGAACTCATCTCATCGAATCCAAATTGGGGACGGTATAGCGAGAAAATTTTTGAAAATTTCTCAAACTTCAGAGACACACTGAGGCAGTTAATTTCTGGCGAGTAAAGCAATAAATAAGGGGTGAACATCAACTGACAGTCAAACAATACTGGTGCACAACAGGGGGAGAAGGCGACGACTTAGTGCAGTTAAGACAATTGATCTGAAAGTTGAAACGTCAGAAGAGGGTTTACGTGGAGTTATTGCTTCATAACATAAGAACAAAGCAGTCGCTATCCATTCATACAGTTACGACGAAACGAGGCGAATGACACGCGCGTTGCATCACACCATACGTGCAATGACAAAAACGTACCCGGACACAAAAGGGTTCACAACAGTTTAACTCACAGGGACAATAAGGGACATACGCGGTGAATAGGGGACGACGATGTAACACAGCAGGACTGCTCATTTAGGAGACATATACGATTTACGAGGAGAGAGCTAGAGAAATTTTACTGGGAGACGTCTGTCAAAGAATTATTAATTGGTACAAAAGGGGGAGGTTAGGTAAACAATGCAACGATTCGTTACGCCAACGGCATAGAAAACTTGGGGTGACAAAACATCCATCAGAGGGGCGAAGCTCGGACAGGAGTCGAACAAAGAAGATGATCGACAGGCGAGGAATTACCACTTTTCTTAGAACACAGGGTAACGACACTGGCAAGAATATCGGGGATGTTAGACGACCTATCAGAAGACAGAATTCAGCTAGAACTCGAGTCTAGGGGAGAGTTCCCATGGAAACGAAAGACGAAGTCAAATCAGAAGAGAGTCACAAGGAGAAATCTAGAAGGTGGGTGGATTGTTCAAAGAAATCGAGTGGTCTGGCCAATGATGAAGAAGACGAAGTTGTGGAAGGAATCTGACGAGGAAATCTGGTAGGGGTGAAGTTAATAAAACTATCTACTTGCCACCTCAGTCGGTGAGTCAGACTTAAAATGTTACTTAATTATTTTGAACGTGCGGACGCTCAGTTTTTACTCAGTGATTCACAAATTCTCAGTTTCTCAGTATTTTCAATTTAGTCAGTCAATCATAAAAATTTACTTATTTATTTTCAACGTGCGGATTCAGTGTAATTACATTTTCTGAACTTAGAATTTTGCTCATTGTTTTCAAAAGTGAACAGTTACATAAATGTGATATTCAGACTATTTTAATTTAACTTAGAACTTTGATCAGTGTTATTAACAAGCATAAATAATAACAGAACAAGTGACGTTTAAGATCAGTGCGCGACAATCAGCGATTATAGTGATGTAACACTCGACAAACATTTCAAGTCACTCATAAATATAATTCGAGTTCACTAATATAAACATTTACTCGTAAATACAAAGTATAACTGTAACAATAATGTTTACGAACTACCGCATTGAACACTTCTAGTCAATTCACATTGTGGTACGAAGCACATATTTATCATAGTAAAGATGATCTTACCCAGACAAATAACCAGACACGCATGATCATCACATAGAAAATCGATACTTAATATTTACACTAACATTCACGTTAGTCCGTTGCAGCCCAATGCTAATGGATAACATACTCCAAGTAACGTAAAATATTTATTATTGATAATCACTACTACTGAACCTGTTTCTCACAAAGACCCCACTCTTTGAGATAATTACGAACGTGAGGATGCGTAATAAGAGAGATAAACAAGCGAAGAAATGTAATGAAGCAAATAAAATAACAAGATTTGAGATTGGTGATGAAGTTCTGATCAGGACGTATTGTCAATCAGATGCTGCACAACGACGGATCGATAAATTCTATGAGTTATACAGTGGTCCTTACAAAATACAGCAGATCTTGGGAGACGCGACATATAAACTTGTTGATTTTACCGATGAAAGTAAAATTCGTGGCAAATTTAATATCAGGCAATTGAAGAGATATTTTGCGCCGAAGAAGGAGGAACAAAGTTATAAATAGACGGAAGTCAAAGCATACATTAGTATGAGTAGGGGCAAAATGCCGGTCCTGACTAAAGTACCGTTATTCCCCCACCACCACCATATTAAAGGGATACCGCCGTTCCCGCGCTCCAAGATTTTTTCCCACGCTTTTCCGCAGCATCCCAATGGACCACAGCATCCGCGAATTTCCGCGAATATAATTTTTTATTTATTTAATTGATTTTTTATTTTTTTTTAATTAAGTTGATTTGCATATCAAGGGTGGGTGGGGTAGGGTTCAATGGACCACAGCATCCGCGAATTTCCGCGAATATAATTTTTTATTTTTTTAATTAAGCTGATTTGCATATCAAGGGTGAGTGGTGGTGGGGGTGGTGTTCAATAGACCACAGTATCAGCGAATTTTCCGCGAATATATTTTTCTTATTTTTTTAATTAAGCTGATTTGCATATTAGAGGTGGGTGGAGGGGTGGGGGGTTCAAACTTGATGTGTGTTATAGTGTATATTAAAATATATGATCAGGGTTACCAACCTCTGCATGGGTTCAAACTTGATGTGTGTTATACTGTATATTAAAAATATATGATCAGGGTAACCAACCTTTGCATTATTGTATATAGAACAGGTCTACCAACATTTTTCTGTGGTGGGAAATTCAAACTATATGAGCAGACGTAACTATATGATTGTTGTCGACTACGATATCAAGTTAGCAACTCTCTCTCCCCTCTCTCTCTCACACATACACATTTGAATGTAAGTAACTATCCCGTTCGCTCTCTCTAGGTCATCGGTTTTACTGTGATATCAAGTTATCAACTCTCTCTCTCTCTCTCTCTCTCTCTCACATTTGAATGTAAGTAACTATCTCGCTCGCTCTCTCTCTCTCTCTCTCTCTCTCTTTATGTTATTGGTTTTACTGTGATATCATGTTATCAACTCTCTCTCACACACACATACACATTTACTAGATTACTGTTGTGAGTGTCTCTCGCTCTCACACTCTCTCTCTCTCTCTCTCGCTCTCACTCTCTCTCTCTCTCTCTCTCTCTCTCTCTCTCTCTCTCTCTCTCTCTCTCTCTCTCGGTCTCACATTTGAATGTAAGTAACTATCTCGCTCTCGAGCTGTAGACGTCGACAGAAATTCCCTCATTTAAATCGTAGACTGTGTCACTGTACACAAATTTAAATATGGTTTACAGACCATTGTAATTAAAAAAAAATTCACGTTGACGGCTTCACAATAATGTTAGTCTATTGAGTGTGTACTATGTAAATTGTTTGTACATGAATGAATAATATAATCGTGCTAGTTTTAATGTAATGTGTATTGTGTATTGCTGCTGCAAACGTCGGTAGACATTCCCTCATTCAAATCGTTGACAGCGCCAATAAGGTATGATTTGAATCTTTCGGTGTAGCATTTCCCATAAGTTAATGTACTTTACAAATAATTGCTTACATGTTCAGAGGTTTATAGTGAAATAAATTAAAATAAACCATAATTTGTTTTAAATGATTAAATATATATATATATATTCACACCACTGTACACAAACTTAAATATGGTTTACAGACCATTGTAATACAATTATTCAAAATACATTTTTACATTGATTAAATACATATATCACAAACATTTTATAAAATAAATACAATATTAATAATAATAATTTTTTGACATTGTAAGATTTAAATAATAATTTCACGTCTGTAGATACAGTCCACATGGAAGTTTATCTGTAACATAACAATACAGTCGTACGATAAATATTCAATTATCACACGCACACGCACAGTCAGTTGAAAGAAAGGATCAATGCGTTAAGTAAGTAAACTTTTTCAAGTATATGACATTTTCATAAGTTAATGTACTTTCAAATAATTTCTAATCGAACCAAATATTCAATACCGTCAGTATTAGAATCACTGATACGATAAATATTCAATTATTAAATTATCACACACACACACACGCACAGTCAGTGGAAAGAAAGGATCAATGCGTTAAGTAAGTAAACTTTTTCAAGTATATGTCACTTTCATAAGTTAATATACTTTCTAATAATTTCTAATCGAACCAAATATTATTCAACGAAACTTTGTAAATACTAATTAGAATCAATGATACATTTATCACGTACATACAAATTTAATTATTAAAGTCTTAAGTACTGGGAGTTGAAACTACACACACACACACACACACACACACACACAGCAATAAATTGTTACTTACGTCGTTAGGACACAATCTCCACCTGCGTTGTTTGGTTCCTCGTTCCTCGATACACTAAATGTAGTTCTTTGGGTTTGATATGTCTGAGCTCCTCATTCGTGAAGACACCTGCATACCTCTTGGGAAGATAGACACGATACTGGTGGTCGCCATCCTCCAACGTAGCAAGCACAGAGTTCCCATATTTTGTGTCTACATTTGTTAAGACCATGATGGGATATTTTTTATTCACTGTCAATTCTGAACATCGCATGTACTCGATAGCACTTACAGCATTAAACTTTACAAGAAACGACATTATTAGAAGAGAGAGAGAGAGAGAGAGACGCTAGTGAACACGTCTGTATCAATCGAGAGAGAACCAAACAATGGTGGAATATTCGACACAGAAGGGACAGCACAATGTGATAGTGGTGGTGGTAACGACTTTGCATGGGTGTACATGCCTCCCAAACGAAATTAGAGACACCAAAAAATATAGCGATGTCATTAGGAAAGTCCGCGTTCCACTTTCATAAGGAAATAGTCACCGCTTACAGCTATGCGTGTATGTACATGTCCCCAGCAGAATTAGAGATATAAATGTCATCATTCGCTGTGACCTACTTTCTAATTTTGTCGCACTCACATTAAAAATTGTTGTTTAAAGCAAAAATCATGAATCATCCATTCCCGAATAGCATGCACTTTATAGTTTGTACATCGGTCAGAGAATTGAAATGTCTAAGACATACTGTTCCGTGAAATTGATACACTATGTTTTTAGGACAGCCAAAGTCATCGAGATTGATGATATTATTGTGTATTATCTTTGATTGTAAAAAACGTTTTTTCTCAAAACCCTTCACAAACACATATTTATATATACGTGTATGTGATGTTAACAATGAAACAAGATTGTCGTACGGTGTCTCTCCTTCGCTCCATCTAAGTCTGTGATAATTTGACGTTAACCAGTGGTTTGTCCTAACGTATTTTGGATTCGTAACGGATGTAGCAGGTGGAGCGAAAATCCAATGTCTACCGGCAAATCTCAGAACGTCCATGACTGACAGTTCCTTCACAATATATTTTCCGTTGTCGTCGAAAAAGCACTGGAAGTCAATTATAACTGCGGTGTTATCCATAATACTGTAAGACAAAGAAACCACGTGTTACAAACTATAACACAAAACCAGCGTGTGTATATGTATGTCATTTAAATTTAAATAAAAAGATAATGTGAAACACTTCTGTCCTTGATGGTATACAATGAGTAACATATTTATAATATAATTAAATTACCTTATTCGGTCCATCTTAGTGACACTTGCTTCTGTCGTTTAATGACGCGTTTCGGGATGAAATCCCATCTTCAGATACACAATAATCAAAACATAAATGTATACCACAATTTGTGGTTTGTCATAATTTAAAATATTTAAAATCTTTTAAATAAAATATATATAAATAAAAACGTAACAACTGAATCGCTTGGAGCGCTCGCATGCATGCACGCTGTACTACGACTTCCTCACGACTGGCTATACTTATCATTCAACCGTATAGCAGTGTCAAACAGGTTATTAGAACCGAAGTTCATTTGATCATTTAATATGTTATTTTTGGTCATTGCGTTTTTTGTAGCTTTGTATATTTCGAACTCCTCTAGACTATCCATTAATTTACCCTTCTTGCAAGTATGCAACGCCACGAAATTGTTTTCGAAACTAGTATAACTATGATCTTTTTCTATTAAATGTTGTGCAAAACTGGAATTATTATTATTTGTTTTTGGAATGTGCTCTAAAAATCTTGTATAAAAATCTCTGCCGGCTTGGCCGATGTAGAATGCTGCACAATTATCGCATTTAATTTTATAGACTCCTGATTTATTTTTTAAAGGAATATTTATTTTAGTTTTCAAAAAATTTTTTAAATTATTACAGGTTTTGAATGAAATAGTATATCCTTTACTTTTAAAAACAGATTTTAAAATATTTGGCATCAAACCAGTATAATTAGCTGAAATGAATTTTTTATGTTTTTTATTATGTTGGTTAATAATATTGGTATTTTTATTTTCTAAACTTTTTTTATGTTTCATTATCATTCTATCAATTATTACTGGCCTGTAACCATTATTTAGAGCTATTTGTTTTATAATATTTACTTCTTGATCATAGTCTTCGTTATTAAGGGGAACACAAAGTAATCTGTCAATAAAGCTGTTAAATGCAGCCATTTTTTGGGCTGGAGGATGAAATGACTTAGCATGTATAACCGTATCTGTGCATGTGTGCTTTCTGTATATTTTGTATGTCAGTTCATTACCGTTATTTGTTATGGTTAGATCCAGGAAATTAATATTTTTGTTATTTTCAATTTCCATAGTGAATTTTATTGTCTTATGTATTTTATTTAAATAGTTATTAAATGACTCGAGCTGTCTATTGTTACCATTGAAAATAACAAAGGTGTCATCCACATTGTGACGATTTAAATTGTAACAATAATCGTAAAATAAAAAAAATTTTAAGAATTAAGTTCGCGAGCGATTAAGCCATTTAAATCTCACTATAATACCTAAAACCCCTGTATGTACTCAGTATGAGAGGAAGAAGTAATTAATAAGTCCAAAGAAACATTAATAAAAAGGCAAATTGTAAAAAGGTTATTATTGTCATATTTAACCCTTTGCTGTTATCAGGCGGTGACCTGTTAATTCCGGACTCGACATGTCTCCCGAGTCGTCTGTAATTTAGAATAAGATAAAAAAACCTAATGTTAATAACAAAATAACTGAAGACACAGATAGTCGCTAAAACAACTTACTTAAATTATGTATGTTTATTAAGGCATAAGTTTAGTAATTAAAAAATGTTAACTTAAATAAAGATAGGGACTATATTCTCGTGCAGTAGTTGCCCCTCTCCCCTTTGTTAAGTACCAGTCGAAGCGAGCAGAAAAACGCTCTCTCGCAATGTTGACTTCATGCAGTGCAGACGTGCGAGCAAACGCTCTGACACAATGTCGCTAATTCTTTTGTTTTAACTTATATATTGTATATGAGATATTGCTACTAAAAGCGTGTGTTATGTATCAATTAGTATAAATGTGTGATAACAAAAGGACATAATATGTAACACAAAACACTAAAATGGTGTTAAACAAGAGAACTACTCACTTCAAGAAGTAACTACACTTTCAACATCATTCCTGAAGATGTGATCTACCAGAACTTATAAACACTCATATACCCGAGAGAAGATGCAGACCAGGACAGCCGAGAATCTACAGATAATTACACCGTAGAAACTTCAGTATACTCTGTGAACATTCGACACCTTATCGACGAAGACCCGACCGAGATGATGACGGCGCATTCAAGGATTCCCAAGACGGACACCCCAGGACGAGGTTTCTACATTCCATTCTAAAGGTGACTCGATAGCCTGTCTATCGAGAGTTACTAATATTTGTTACACTACACAACTTTAAAAGAGACTTTTCAAAGACTATTAATTTTATGTAAACATTAAAAGAGTAAATCTAAAAGTTTTATTGTAACTACTCAAATATCATACGTTGTAACGGTTTATATGTTAATGTATCGTAGTATCATTCCAAGTAATAGTACCATTCTTAAATGGTTACAGAAAGCCTTGCAAGCTAATATCATGAATTGAGTATAATTAAAAGTCTTAACTACAAAAATACAGAAAGTTGACCCGGATCCGAGGTATAGCTATATAGAATCAATTTGATCCCAAAGTTTGATGAAAGCATTGAAGTAACTTTAGTTTAATTAGTGATGTCATGGGATCTGTCAGTAAATGTTGTCAAATAAAGAGAAGTCTTCTTGTTACACACATATAATGAGTGCGTAAATCAATAAAATACCTTCCCTTGTTTCCTTACACAGTTAGTAAGTAAATTGTTCAGTTAATAAGTGTGAATACATTTCGTTACAACGTAGGCAGCCCATATAATTGACAGAGGTCAGTTAAGATGGGTTCCCTGGATTTGTAACGCGGCAATACGTTACAACATATCTTGAATAATATACTATTTTTTTGTCAAAATAATTGTTTTTTAAAATTTTAGTATTTTCTAAATGATTCAAATAAATATCAGCGAGGATACCTGAGAGTGGAGAACCCATTGCTAGAGGAGTGGATAGTCTAGAGGAGTTCGAAATATACAAAGCTACAAAAAACGCAATGACCAAAAATAACATATTAAATGATCAAATGAACTTCGGTTTTAATAACCTGTTTGACACTGCTATACGGTTGAATGATAAGTATAGCCAGTCGTGAGGAAGTCGTAGTACAGCGTGCATGCATGCGAGCGCTTCAAGCGATTCAGTTGTTACGTTTTTATTTATATATATTTTATTTAAAAGATTTTAAATATTTTAAATTATGACAAACCACAAATTGTGGTATACATTTATGTTTTTATTATTGTGTATCTGAAGATGGGATTTCATCCCGAAACGCGTCATTAAACGACAGAAGCAAGTGTCACTAAGGTGGACCGAATAAGGTAATTTAATTATATTAACCATAAAGTGACTCGGTACGTAAAACATGAATAGATTGAACATATTTATATGTGTGTGTGTGTGTGTGTGTGCGTGCATGCATGTATTACGGTTTAAGAATCTGAACTGACATTGTCAAACTGGGTATATTTACATCACTGAAAATAGTTTTCGAAAGTGGAACAGAACGATACGTGATTATAACACCAGCTTAACTCGAGGGGTTAGAACAATGCGTGCATGCGTGCGTGTAATACGGTTTAAGAATCTAATACTGACATTGTCAAACTGGGTATATTTACATCACTGAAAATAGTTTTCGAAAGTGGAACAGAACGATACGTGATTATAACACCAGCTTAACCCGACGGGTTAGAACAATGATATGTCCATGGTGGAAAGCTTTAAGAAGTTAGCATCACTCAGCGATACTGAAAGTATTTTCGTACATTAACCAAATTAGGAAAACAATCGACAACAAAATACAGTACCGTGCGTGTTGTGTGTAATCAGAACGTTTGTGTGTGTACGTTCTGATTTGCCTTAGTCATCAGACGAATATTGGTCTCGAGGTTAATGGTTTCATCGGTTTCTGCAATCGATTATATAATTATGGATGTTTAGTGAAACAGGGGTTGTACTTGACAACAGTGTCATACCGCTCCATACAACTGAGAATAAATCCGTACAAACATACACACATACACACACACACACACACACACACACACAACGATGTTTCTACTTACTTGAACAAGTCCTGTATTAAATTCAATAAATAATGCACTTGTTAATGTTTTAATGTAAACAATTTTACGTTTAAATAAAATCTGTACATAAAATAAAATTATGTTCACTTATTAACATATTCATAATACTTCTGTTCAATGGTAAAACCTAAGACAAAGCATTAAATAAAACATACAATCAGTATTAATGATATAAAATATCACTGTTTTATTAATTTAAAATACTGTATAATTGCTTACGATTGACAAATAAAAGAAAAGACATACTTTACGGCATTTCTTGAAATTTTTACAAATAAGAGAAAAGACATACTTTACGGAATTTCTTGAAATTTTTACAGTTAGTCTTCTGCTCATGTCCTTCACGTGTACTGGCAGCGTGTCTTGGTACGGTTAACCATTTAAATTCAATGTTCTTGTTGTTAACCTTCTGCCCCTGTCCTTCTCGTTTACTGGCGGTATGTTTGGCTACAGTTAACCATTCAAGTTCAATGTTCTGAGAAGTATTCATCTTCTTGTTCCTATAATAACAGTACCTGCTTCAGTACCATATAATTATGTGCTATATATACATAAGGCTTTCAACATGTTTGTCATTTCAACCAATTTGTACCGAGATCTAATTGTGTAAGAATAACTGTACCGCCCCATACAACTGAGAATAAATCCATACAAACATACACACATGCACGCATACACACACACACACACACACAACCAAATTTGACCACACGCACACACACACACACACACACACACACACACACACACACACACACAACCAATGAACTGTCTCTTGACATCGTTTAGAAATTGGCATGACGGAGAAATTTTTCATGTTCTACCATAGGTTTGTCACCTTCTCACACAATAAAATTATGTTCACTTATTAACATATTCAAATGTTTCATGTACACTTAACAATAACTATGTTGATTAGAAGTGTAATATAAAATAAATTTATATTGCAGCAGACGCTAAACATATCAAGTACTGTTTTGGAAATTATACGCATATAACTACAATCTGACGTTAAATAACACACTTGATAATGTTTTAATGTAAATAAGATCCTATAATTTTTACGTTCAAATAAAATCTGTAATTTCAATAACAATGTTCACTTATTAACGTATTCAAATCTTTTTACTCACCTCTTAAATGTTGATGTACGCAATTATCGATTTCACAATGAGGTATGAAGGCTAATTGCATTCTTCATGTATATATATATATATATATTGTTGTATCATACAACGGTAGGGTAGGGGTAGCTCGCGTGTTTGTTTTGAAAGTCGATGTAAGTCATGTACCCCAAGGGGTCATTGTCCGTGCTGGTAAGCTTTTATTTTCGTACATTAGTCAAATTAGGAAAACAAATGAACTGTCAAACATTATGAATTCCGTACGTTGGAAGCTTGTAATTTCATGCTCATAATATTAATGTGTGTGTGTGTGTGTGTGTGTGTGTGTGTGTGTGTGTGTGTGTGTGTGTGTGTGTGTGTGTGTGTGTGTGTGTGTGTGTGTGTGTGTGTGTGTGTGTGTGTGTGTGTGTGTGTACGGATTTATTCTCAATTGTATGGAGCGGTATGACACTGTTGTCAAGTACAACACCTGTTTCACTAAACATCCATAATTATATAATCGATTGCAGAAACCGATGAAACCATTAACCTCGAGACCAATATTCGTCTGATGACTAAGGCAAATCAGAACGTACACACACAAACGTTCTGATTACACACAAACACGCACGGTACTGTATTTTGTTGTCGATTGTTTTCCTAATTTGGTTAATGTACGAAAATACTTTCAGTATCGCTGAGTGATGCTAACTTCTTAAAGCTTTCCACCATGGACATATCATTGGTCTAACCCGTCGGGTTAAGCTGGTGTTATAATCACGTATCATTCTGTTCCACTTTCGAAAACTATTTTCAGTGATGTAAATATACCCAGTTTGACAATGTCAGTATTATATTCTTAAACCGTATTACACGCACGCATGCACGCATTGTTCTAACCCCTCGAGTTAAGCTGGTGTTGTAATCATATATCGTTCTGTTCCACTTTCGACAACTATTTTCAACGATGTAAATATACCCAGTTTGACAATGTCAGTATCAGATTCTTAAACGGTAATACATGCATGCACGCACACACACACACACACACACACACATATAAATATGTTACTCATTGTATACCATCAAGGACAGAAGTGTTTCACATTATCTTTTTATTTAAATTTAAATGACATACATATACACACGCTGGTTTTGTGTTATAGTTTGTAACACGTGGTTTCTTTGTCTTACAGTATTATGGATAACACCGCAGTTATAATTGACTTCCAGTGCTTTTTCGACGACAACGGAAAATATATTGTGAAGGAACTGTCAGTCATGGACGTTCTGAGATTTGCCGGTAGACATTGGATTTTCGCTCCACCTGCTACATCCGTTACGAATCCAAAATACGTTAGGACAAACCACTGGTTAACGTCAAATTATCACAGACTTAGATGGAGCGAAGGAGAAACACCGTACGACAATCTTGTTTCATTGTTAACATCACATACACGTATATATAAATATGTGTTTGTGAAGGGTTTTGAGAAAAAACGTTTTATACAATCAAAGATAATACACAATAATATCATCAATCTCGATGACTTTGGCTGTCCTAAAAACATAGTGTATCAATTTCACGGAACAGTATGTCTTAGACATTTCAATTCTTCTGACCGATGTACAAACTATAAAGTGCATGCTATTCGGGAATGGATGATTCATGATTTTTGCTTTAAACAAACATTTTTAATGTGAGTGCGACAAAAATAGAAAGTAGGTCACAGCGAATGACGACATTTATATATCTAATTCTGCTGGGGACATGTACATATTCATGCATAGCTGTAAGCGGTGACTATTTCCATATGAAAGTGGAACGCGGACTTTCCTAACGACATCGCTATATTTTTTGGTGTATCTAATTTCGTTTGGGAGGCATGTACACCCATGCAAAGTCGTTACCACCACCACTATCACATTGTGCTGTCCCTTCTGTGTCGAATATTCCACCATTGTTTGGTTCTCTCTCGATTGATACAGACGTGTTCACTAGCGTCTCTCTCTCTCTCTCTCTCTTCTAATAATGTCGTTTCTTGTAAAGTTTAATGCTGTAAGTGCTATCGAGTACAAGCGATGTTCAGAATTGACAGTGAATAAAAAATATCCCATCATGGTCTTAACAAATGTAGACACAAAATATGGGAACTCTGTGCTTGCTACGTTGGAGGATGGCGACCACCAGTATCGTGTCTATCTTCCCAAGAGGTATGCAGGTGTCTTCACGAATGAGGAGCTCAGACATATCAAACCCAAAGAACTACATTTAGTGTATCGAGGAACGAGGAACCAAACAACGCAGGTGGAGATTGTGTCCTAACGACGTAAGTAACAATTTATTGCTGTGTGTGTGTGTGTGTGTGTGTGTGTGTGTGTGTGTGTGTGTGTGTGTGTGTGTGTGTGTAGTTTCAACTCCCAGTACTTAAGACTTTAACAATTAAATTTGTATGTACGTGATAAATGTATCATTGATTCTAATTAGTATTTACAAAGTTTCGTTGAATAATATTTGGTTCGATTAGAAATTATTTGAAAGTATATTAACTTATGAAAGTGACATATACTTGAAAAAGTTTACTTACTTAACGCATTGATCCTTTCTTTCCACTGACTGTGCGTGTGTGTGTGTGTGTGTGTGTGTGATAATTTAATAATTGAATATTTATCGTATCAGTGATTATAATACCGACTGTATTGAATATTTGGTTCGATTAGAAATTATTTGAAAGTACATTAACTTATGAAAATGTCATATACTTGAAAAAGTTTACTTACTTAACGCATTGATCCTTTCTTTCCACTGACTGTGCGTGTGCGTGTGATAATTGAATATTTATCGTACGACTGTATTGTTATGTTACAGATAAACTTCCATGTGGACTGTATCTACAGACGTGAAATTATTATTTAAATCTTACAATGTCAAAAAATTATTATTATTAATATTGTATTTATTTTATAAAATGTTTGTGATATATGTATTTAATCAATGTAAAAATGTATTTTGAATAATTGTATTACAATGGTCTGTAAACCATATTTAAGTTTGTGTACAGTGGTGTGAATATATATATATATATTTAATCATTTAAAACAAATTATGGTTTATTTTAATTTATTTCACTATAAACCTCTGAACATGTAAGCAATTATTTGTAAAGTGCATTAACTTATGGGAAATGCTACACCGAAAGATTCAAATCATACCTTATTGGCGCTGTCAACGATTTGAATAAGGGAATGTCTACCGACGTTTGCAGCAGCAGCAGCAAAACACAATACACATTACATTAAAACTAGCACGATTATATTATTCATTCATGTACAAACAATTTACATAGTACACACTCAATAGACTAACACTATTGTGAAGCCGTCAACGTGAATTTTTTTTTTTTTATTACAATGGTCTGTAAACCATATTTAAGTTTGTGTACAGTGACACAGTCTACGATTTGAATGAGGGAATTTCTGTCGACGTCTACAGCTCGAGAGCGAGATAGTTACTTACATTCGAATGTGAGACCGAGAGAGAGAGAGAGAGAGAGAGAGAGAGAGAGAGAGAGAGAGAGAGAGAGTGAGAGCGAGAGAGAGAGAGTGAGAGCGAGAGACACTCACAACAGTAATCTAGTAAATGTGTATGTGTGTGTGAGAGAGAGTTGATAACATGATATCACAGTAAAACCAATGACATAAAGAGAGAGAGAGCGAGCGAGATAGTTACTTACATTCAAATGTGAGAGAGAGAGCGAGAGATGTGTGAGAGAGAGAGAGAGAGAGAGAGAGAGAGAGAGAGAGAGAGAGAGAGAGAGAGAGAGAGAGAGACGTTACATAAACACAGAGAGAGAGAGTTGATAACTTGATATCACAGTAAAACCGATGACCTAGAGAGAGCGAACGGGATAGTTACTTACATTCAAATGTGTATGTGTGAGAGAGAGAGAGGGGAGAGAGAGTTGCTAACTTGATATCGTAGTCGACAACAATCATATAGTTACGTCTGCTCATATAGTTTGAATTTCCCACCACAGAAAAATGTTGGTAGACCTGTTCTATATACAATAATGCAAAGGTTGGTTACCCTGATCATAAATTTTTAATATACAGTATAACACACATCAAGTTTGAACCCATGCAGAGGTTGGTAACCCTGATCATATATTTTAATATACACTATAACACACATCAAGTTTGAACCCCCCACCCCACCGCCCACCACCTACCACCCACCACCCACCTCTGATATGCAAATCAGCTTAATTAAAAAAATAAAAAAATTATATTCATGGAAAATTCACGGATGCTGTGGTCCATTGAACCCCACCCCCACCCCCACTCAACCCTTTATATGCAAATCAGCTTAATTAAAAAAATAAAAAATTATATTCGTGGAAATTCGCGAATGCTGTGGTTCATTGAACCCCACCCCCCACCCACCCTTGATATGCAAATCAACTTAATTAAAAAATAAATAAAAAATCAAATTAAAAAAATAAAAAATTATATTCGCGGATGCTGTGGTCCATTGGGATGCTGCGGAAAAGCGTGTGAAAAAATCTTTGAGCGCGGGAACGGTGGCATCTCTTTGATTTGGTGGTGGTGGGGGAATAACGGTATTTTAGTCAGGACCGGCATTTTCCCCCCACTTCTATGCATATCAATTATTAGGTAGGCTAGCTGAATGGATTAGGGCATGTCATTAGGTTAGGATGAGTGACGCGGATAAATCGTTCAAGCTAACTTAAACCTAAGAGAACCATTGTAAATGAAATAACATAAGAAATCATGTAGTGAAAAAAAAGTGTTAATCTAAAGGGTGACACCAAGTACAACTAAAGTGTTGTATAGAGACGTGAACTTTCATTAAAGACTATATATATATTGTATAGCGATAAAAACAGTCTGTTATAAGTGTCTTGTGTGTAACAATAAATACAAAGAAAGGTTTTTGGAACAATAAAGACTATTACATATAAGAATTCCATGTAAGATAAAGGTAACATAGTGAATAGGGTTTGTAATACGTAATGAGTATATGTATAAACTTGCATACTTAAGATAGTAGAATATTAAATTGAGTTTATTTGTGAGTAGAACACACGTATATATGCTTGGAAAATTAAAACTTGAATAGAAATGAATGAGAGTAAAGGAGGAAATTGTATTAGATCTAACAGTTATCTATAATTCAATTAATAAGAGGATTTAGTAGGCATAGTTACACAAATAAATCAAAACGATATAGTTGTGATTACAATGTAAATTTTATTTTGTGGTAAAATGTCACTAACATGTGGTTAGGACTTAAAGAATGTTAGATGTAATTGCTGTGATTTGATTATTAATATGTTTTATGGTAATATTGTGTAAATCCTTTTCCAGAGGTATAAAAGGAATGTTAGACAGATAGGAATTATTAATTGAAAATTCTGTAATATTGAATCATGACAGATAGATGATTAACATAATTTAAGCATTTTATAGGTGCCCAATGCACAATTATGTGTCAAACTACGTTCAAACATTCCAGATGTGCAGCAATAAATTCGAGATCTAGACTAAAGTCAAAGGGGGGTATATCGTTAGTGAAATTGGGTCAGTAGAGGAAACGTCGAGCATACTATACATTTACCAGTGGAAGATGGACATAGAGTGACATAGGATAGGGCGAGAATTTGGATTATATAGATTCTGGAACTCATCTCATCGAATCCAAATTGGGGACGGTATAGCGAGAAAATTTTTGAAAATTTCTCAAACTTCAGAGACACACTGAGGCAGTTAATTTCTGGCGAGTAAAGCAATAAATAAGGGGTAAACATCAACTGACAGTCAAACAATACTGGTGCACAACAGGGGGAGAAGGCGACGACTTAGTGCAGTTAAGACAATTGATCTGAAAGTTGAAACGTCAGAAGAGGGTTTACGTGGAGTTATTGCTTCAGACACGCATGATCATCACATAGAAAATCGATACTTAATATTTACACGAACATTCACGTTAGTCAAGCCAGCAGTACGCCTACATGAAAATTTAGTAGTGTATTGTGAAAGTGGATATCATCTGCAAGCAACATGCGAAGTTACGCCGACATCGCTGGACACAGGGGATCACGGGACGTTGCAGCCCAATGCTAATGGATAACATACTCCAAGTAACGTAAAATATTTATTATTGATAATCACTACTACTGAACCTGTTTCTCACAAAAACCCCACTCTTTGAGATCATTACGAACGTTAATTTCGAGATAATTATGAACCTTAAATTAAAAGTAATGAATAAATATTGCCATCTGGAACTATGAAAGCATTATAGTTATAAAATTTGTTGAATGTAATACATAATTCATTATATGTTTGCAGTTGTAGACTAGTAATGATATTGCCATTATATGTTATATATGTTGTATTTGTGATTTTATTTCAGGAACGACGAAATGTTAGTTATGAATGTAATTTATGAATTGTTTAATAAACGATAAGTTGCTATTCTAATCCAGATATCCTTAAGCGTTCATTATTACTATTGCCCTATGATGATTATGATCACACGAATACTATAACGCCAAGCTATGTCTTGTTAACTTCATTGTTAATACATACTAAATACGTGAGGTTTACCTTTTACAGATGTGGTCTATAATAATTGACAAATTAGCATAATTAATAATAAGTAATCGCCATATTGAATGACACTAATGACACTTAATGATATTAAGTGATATAAAGTGTCAATCGTGTAACGTGTAATTACACAGAGTCTCAATCGAATTTTGTTAATAAATCATCAATTTTGATAATTAATTCAATTAATTAATTTATGCATCTAATTAGCATAATTATCACTAATAACAATGGCGCCATACGCGGGGCAAGAGTAGATATAGTATCATTAAACTGTGGTCAAGTTCACCACACATCAATTAATCATCAATCAAAATTTAATTAAGATTAATAGTCACTCATAATTAATTAATCGCCGTAATGGTCAAACTGCAGCCTAAGATAAATACACGATCTGATGAAGATAAGAATTTACTGAACTTATTAGAAAGCCATCGATGAACAAGGAGGTGATAAGAAGAAAAATCTACAAGTTTATCTGAATTTCTTGTTGACTGTAAAACAGTCATGATTGATTTATCATATGGCTCGAAGTTTCCATTGTTTGCCCAACTTGTGCTTTTGCCAGGACCTATCAGTTGCACAGTTGATCTACTAGCAGTGGTTCTCAACCTTTCCGGACCTGCGTACCAATTCGGTCTTCCGCATTCTTTCCGAGTACCATATGATAAAGAAAATAAAATAAGGCAAGAACAGATATCTAATGAAATTTTACCGCAAACGGTTTAGGTTGTGTTTTTATAAGGGTAATTGGTTTAAATCATGTCCGATGAAAAGTATTGTTGTTTTGAACATAAATTTGTATTTATTTTTTTTTAAGTAAATACTTTTTCCTAGCTAGGTCTTCTTGCTTAGCACTATTACTTTTTCACAATATTTGTTGTGATATTACGTGCACTCTAAATTTCATTGCCCGAGTTTCGCAACTGATTTGTCTAACCAATGTTAGTTTTTTTACTCCTAGTGAAAACTTAAATTAATATTCCAAAAGGGAGATAGGCCTATAAATTCTCTTTTTTCTTATTTTCTCTTAAACAGTAATAGTTTAATAAAGACACGGTGTAAAGTAACACTGTTAATACTTTTAGTTTCAATTAATTTCTTATTAATAAATTATATAGCCTAAAATAAAGGTTGTGTAATATCTTCAAATAAATACACTGCATGTAGGTTTATTAACATATTAATAGGTTTATCTAGGTCAAAATAAACCTACTTGCAGTGTATTTATTTGAAGACATGACATAGGAGAACAGCAGGAAACTCAACGTGTTACTAGCAAAGGAAGAATATAGGTTATATGGGGTTATGTATAAGTATATAATAATAGGTATTTGTACCTGTTATTTTCTGGAACGGTATTTTCATACCTGTTATTTTAAAATACTATTTTAGCCCACCTCTACCACAAATCGAATCAGCTGTTGCGAAACTCCACCTACTGGCGAAAATTCTCATTGTACCATACTCAAGATGATACAGTATAGTTAAGTGCCAGTCTGCATTACCATTCGGCTCCACTTGGTGTAAAACACATCCACCGTAAGCGCTAAATAATTTCGTTAAAAATTTTAACACCATTCTAGAGGTGTGCTAAACTAGTATTTTAAAATAACAGGTTCGAAAGATACGGCTCCAAAAAAATAACAGGTAAAAATACTTTACATATACTTATATACATATTGTTACGACATCACAGAACAATCTACGTATTTGTCGAATGTGCCAGAAGAATCTCGATGTAACGCGTGTGGTGTACGTGCTTGTCGAAGCATTTTCGAGAGGTTTCTCGAAGGATCCAGCCGCGCGGACTGAGTCAAGGCCGTAGTTAATTACGTAGTTCACACGAGCGCTAAGATGCAATTAGGAACATTCTGGTCTGTAAGAGCAGGTATAAATACATGGCGGCAGCGGCCTTAGGTCAGTATAGTGGCGATATATTTACAGAGCGGTTCGAGAGTTATAGTAGCGATATTACTGTGCGCGTTCAAGTGGTTATTAGTTAAGAGTGGTGTTTTATAATCGGACGGTATAATTGTAATATTATTTTGTTTAATTTTAGTGGACATTTTATTGCGTGTGCACAATTTTCATTTGATTTGTTGTCGAGACTGTGTTGTTAATTACGAACTGTTTAACTTTAAAAATTAAAGGTGTGATTAGTGACTTAATTGGTGTCTTATATTTTTGTTTCCACTGTACCTACGACGATCAAGTTGACCGTCGTAACAGTGGTGTCAGAAGTGGGATAGAACTGTTAACAGTGGAAACAGTGGATACTTTATACAAGACGAGTGTAATTCGTAATTAATCGGTAAACAATGGATGCCAGTCAGATGAAGGAAAATTTACAGGCGCTGCTGTTACAGACGGAGGAACGACAGGATGAAAAACGAAGACCGGAGGCGGAAGAAGCAGAAAGACGACAAAAACAAGAACGAAGACAAGAAAGAGAAGAAGCAGAAAAACGACAGGATGAAAAACGCAGGCAGGAAAGAGAAGAGACAGAGGAACGATGACGACAGGGGGCAGAGGAACGACGACGACAGGAGGAAGAGGAACGAAAGCAGCCCCGGACTGGCCCGCCGGCCCGCCGGCCCGCGGGCCGGTGCGCCCTTAGTTGTTAAAATGCATAATATGTTAAAAAAATGTTAAGGTAACGTAATTTAATTAATGAGATTAAAGATATTATACCGGTTCTGTTCTGAATGCGACAGCGACAGGCGATCACGGCGCCGCGCCAGAGGAGGAAATGCTCTCGGTGACGTGGTCGGTGGTAAACCAGCTGACAAAACAAAACACTGGCGTCCCCACCCCTTCAGTTCTCCGCAAAAGACAATATCGATTAGCTCACAGTCTTGACAGTCATTCTCAGTCAGGTGCAGTGCATTGACCCTCGAGTCGTGGTTTGTTTGTTTATAGTTTTAGTTTATAGTGTCTCTAGTCTATTCAACCACAACCAGTTACAACTTTACAGACACCTTTCATTCCTAAAGTCGCACCTATTCAGGTAAGAATTTTATTATCTAGTCTAGAAGTCGCTCGCGCGCCGCCGATACCGTGTAATTGCTTGCGTGATTTTTAATTTGTAAGTAAAAACCTGCTATTTTTTTTAACAAAATTACGTACATGCTGGAAAACAACATATTCGTATAACAAAACCTGGTGGCTACAACGGTATCAGAATCAGACTTAGTTTATTTTTACAAATTTTAAAAATTTATAACTTTCTTTGATAGTTCTTTGAATTTTCTTGTCTGCTGACTGTATGATTCAAAAAATAGTTTAAATCATAAAATTAATTTGACTTTTTCACCAGATTATAAGGTGAAAGCGTTTGCGTTTAAAAGCGTTTATCGGTCCCGTTCCGTATATAGTTTGTATAGTCAAAAGGTTAAGATTGTTTTTTTTTTTTAGGGCGTAATGGAAGGGGGTATGCCGAAAAAACGGAAGTCAGGAAATGAATTCAGAAAAGAAAAAGGCTAGACAGAGGGAAAAGGCCGCTCAGAACTTGCCCAAGATAACCAGTTTTTATGTTCTACAACCAAATTCAAGTGCAGCAGCAAACGATACTGAGAACGTTGATTCACGTGACCATCACGCACGCACACTAGTAACTCAAGACAATACTCAAAATGATTCTCTTTTTAAAAAAATGAAGTGTTAAACTTGGACAATGACAATGACAAGTACTTTAAAAAACCAAGCCAGACAGACTCAGACATTACGTTTTTCTTCCAATATCATCCTGTTCAACGTGACAAATCTTCTAAACGACTGCCTTTTAGTGAAAATATATTCAGTGTAGATATTGATGGCGAAATATTCAAACGCAATTGGCTTACCTACAACACTAGTAACAGGAAGTTGTTTTGCACTATTTGCTTGGTCTTCACAGATGGTTCGTCGGTTTTCTGTCAGGGGTTTGACCGCTACAGACATTTAACACAAACTGTAGAAGAGCATGAAGTGTCAGTAGCTCATAGAGACTCAGTTAAGGCGAAAATTGCGTACGACAACGGATCGACCATTGATAAGCTGGTGTATGAGAAACAGCTTGAAAAACGGGAAAAAAATGTACTTGATCGAAGGCAAGTTGTGTCTGCTGTTATCAATGTTATTAAACTAATAGGCAAACAAGGTCTTGCTTACAGGGCATCAGAAGAAAGTGCCTGTAGTCTTGACGACCCTTCACTAAACCATGGAAATCTTTTGGAAATAATTCTCCTTCTATGTAACTACGACAGCAATTTGGATAAGCATGTCAAAAAGGTTACTGAAATGAATAAAGCGACATTGAAATCTGCAGATGTGAATTCTAAAGCAAGAGGAAGAGGAAGTCAAATAACATTTCTAAGCAAAACTACCATCAATAAAATAATTAACATTATAAAAAGTTTGATCCAGATAAATATTGCTAATGAAGTAAAGGAAGCTAGATCATACTCAGTTCTCATGGACACAACAACAGACGTCTCTGGTTTCGAACAGTGCGTGATTGTACTAAGATACGTTTTAGAAACAGAAGTGAAAGAGAGGATTATTGGCTTAAAGTGTGTGCAGTCATCAACAGGAGAAAGTTTGTTCACTGCGTTCATTGAAATGTTAAATAGCACAGGACTTGATATTAACAACTGCATTGCCAACTCGTTTGATGGGGCTGCAAACATGAGTGGTCAGTACAAAGGTGTTTCAGCCAGGCTTCAAGAGCAGGTCCCAAACCACATCCACACGTGGTGCTATGCTCATTCTTTGAATCTTGTTATGACAGATACGGCCCAGAGTGTAACTGCTTCGATATCGTTTTTTGGTTTGTTACAGCAAACTCAAGTGTTTATCAGAGATTCCCACAAGAGACTGGATATTTATTTGGAGCAAAATCCAAGTTTCAGGTTAGATGCGATTGGAGCAACCAGATGGAGCTCCAAAAGTGACGCCACTTCTAAAATTTTTGGGCGTTATAATAACTGGATGAAGTTGGCGTGCGATGAAGGAAAACAGGAAAAAACGGTGTACATTGAATTGGTTATTTCTCTTTCTATCGTGGCTAACTCACAAGGTTTCAGCCCCAAAACAAGAAACGAAGCAAACAGCCTTCTTCAAAAGTTTCTGTCATTCGAAACTATCCTTACGGCTATTATGTTTTTGTTAATTTTCAAGTCGAAAACACCTTTGTCAGACTATCTTCAAACGAAGAATCTTAACTATGCACAGGCCTGGAACTTGATTTCATCAGCTCAAGACAGTCTGAAGAATGCCAGAAATAAATTCCCGGACATTCTTAATGCTGCAAAAAATTTTGTCAAGTTCATGACAAATGTTCTGATTCGTAAAGTTAAAGAGACTCCGCCCTTGGATGAATACTGCAATAACATTAACATCGAGAGTGAACTGCCTGCCAAAAGACAGAAGAAAATAAAAAAGATGCCAGATGAAACAAGCGACGAAGTCGAAGAAACTTCATTTAGTGGTGAAGAGAGTTTCAAAGTTAATGTGTTCTATGTTGTGGTTGACCAAATTAACCACAGCATAGCAACAAGGTTCTCTGATCAAAACAGATTTTATCAGGATCTTTCATGCTTTGATCCTCGAAGATTCTCTGAGTTAAAAACTCATGGAATACCAGAACAAGCATTAGAGAAAATATGCTCTCTGATCCCAACCATTGACAGAGGAAAGCTCTTAGAAGAACTCGAATCGTTTGTTGAACAGTGGCCAAGTATTAATTTGTCATTAAAAGACCACTATCAGGACCCTAAGAAAACTCAAGATGAAGAAGACTTCCACATTTATTCCAGTTCAGCATCGGATGATGATGAATGTGAACAAGCAATCATGTGTAGTGACAGTGACAAAAAACCTTGTCAGTCTTGTGTCAAGTGCGCTTATAAGCTGATATATGAATACAACGTGTACTGTATAACGTATCCGCAGCTTAACAAGGCTTATAAGTACCTATTGACAATACCACTGACCCAAGTGAGTAGCGAGCGTGCTTTTTCTAAACTCAAACTTGTCAAATCAAGAATTCGTTCGTCCATGAGCAACGACAACCTAGAGGCTCTTCTCCTGATGCAGTCAGAAAGAGAACTACTCACTGTGATTAACAATGAAACTATTATAAATGAACTTTGTTGCCAAAGCCAAGAAATGAAACGCTTACTGTCCTTCTAATAATAATTAGAAAGGCTGTCCTTCTACTAACATATAAATAATTAGAAGAACATTAGACGTTTCTTTTCTTACAAAAAACTTTTTGTTTAGAATAAAAGTCAAGACAAAATGTACTATACCTTGAGGATTCTTGTTTGTTAGTAGTTAGTATACTACATATTAGATTAATCCATTTAAGACTTTTTTAAGGTATAATGTGGTTTTTATTTACATCTCTATAAAACTTTACTTTGCAAATTTCAAAAAAATAAACTTTTAATTTTTTCATTAAAAAAATACTAATTTTTGGCATTTTTCAGTCAAAAAAGGTATAAAAATGGGTTTTCAAGGTCACAATTTAAACATTTTTCATTATTATTCCATACCCCCCCCCAGACCCCACGGAATGCGCCTTTTCCCAAGTCAAGGGCCGCGCCCTTTTAGGGGTCCCAGTCCGGCCCTGAACGAAAGCGTGAAACAGAAGACATCAAAGCATTAATACAGGAGCAGAAACAGATGCAAGAACATAGTACCGCAGAATTGGGTCTCCTACGAGGTGAGCTTAATAAACAAATTACTAAAATATCGGAGGTACAAGAAACAGTGACATTAAAAATAGCTGAAGTAGAAAAATCTGTCTCGAGTGTTGAAGAATCGATGATTACAAAAATATCTGAAGTAGAAAAATCTGTCTTGACTGTGAAGCTATGTCAACAAAAATATCTGCAGTAGAAAACTCAATGGCAAACATAAGAGAACAAATACAAAGGGAAGTTGAACAGTGCATGAAGATTCAACCAAAACAAATTTCTGAAAAGACTGTACCAGTGATAAAGACAGAGAAAGACACAGAAAATAAGTCAATAGAGAAGGTCACCTCGCCTGCGGTTGGGACAGTTCATGTCAAGGCCCCAACCTTTGATGGAAGCACGCACTGGGCGACGTATTTACGCCAATTCGAAGCTCCTGCATGCGCAAATAATTGGACGGAGAAAGACAAGGCAGTTTCACTCGTTCTGTCATTGAAAGGACCCGCGGCAGAACTACTACAGAAAGTGCCACCTGACAGCCAAAACATCTATGCCGAATTGATAAAAGCTCTGGAATTACGGTATGGTGATAAACATTTGCGAGATGTGTACTACGCTCAGTTGAGAACAAGACGACAACGTTCCGGGGGGAGTCTTCAAGAGTTTGAAGCAAGTATCGACAGATTGATTAGATTTGCCTATCCTGAAGCACCAGAAGATTTTCGAATAAGGTTTGCGGTGCAGACATTTATTGATGGCATCGGAGATTGTGAACTTCAGCAAGTGTTACGAATGGCAAGACACCGAAATAGCTCAGAAGCTCTTGTTCACGCCCTAGAGTTTGAAGCTGCCAAGTCAGCGTCCCGCTACATTAATGGGTTGTGCCATCACATTGGAGTCAGAAGATCCCTGTATCTCATTGCCGTTACGATGGGTGCTGAAAAACAATGTTGTCGGACAAACAATTCAGAAATTCAAGAGAGTCGCAACGATTTGAACGATGGGATAAAGACAGAAGACCGAAATGTTACAACTGTGGAAAACGTGATCATCTACAGGTAGACTGTTGGGAGAAGAAGAGAGTGATCGCACCAATTGGAGAAGTAAAGCCTCAGAACAGCACACAGTTTCCACGCTACATAAGACCAGTGGAAACTTGATTGTTAATAGATTTGCGGAAGGTAAACCAAATAATTTACAGTTGACACGGGCGCAACAGTGTCCATTGTGCGCCCTGACTTAGTCAGCAACCGCCAGCCTCTAATTAGCTCTTGTACAATACAGAGTGTGACTGGAAGCCCCGTCAAGGTGCTAGGAAAGGTAGATGTACGTGTACGCCTGGGTCTTCTCGAGTTTTGCCACCAAATGCTCGTTGCAGACAATGTCGATGAAGTGATTCTTGGCACGGACATTATGAATGCCTACGGATTCGTTGTGGACTTAACAGAGAATGTTCTGAAGGTTGACCAAGAGAAGATAAAGCTTTGCATGGCTAAAATGACAGGGTCTATCAAGCATTCGATTAAGCGAGTGGCATTAGTCGAAGAAAAAGTCATCAGGTCTGGGCAAGAGGAACCCTCCCTAATGCAAGCAGAAATGGAGGAAGAACTAGCAGAGGAAATACAAATAAGTGTAACGACAAAAGAAGTGATTGGAAAGCCAACTATGGGTGTCGAGACAAAACTCTTGCTTGTTCCTGAGCTGATAGAAGCGTCCGAGGGCAAAGTGGCTGAAGATGAGGTTACGCAAGAGGTTGTTGACGAGAACCAAACAAACTTGGATCAGCCAGTGGTGTTTAGGTCATCAGCACATGGCGCAACGGGAGTGATTCCAACGAAACTAGTGGTTGAGCGGAAGACTCGCATTCCTGGGAACGTGATGTTCGGATCACACGAGACTGAATTCGAAGAACGGGAGAATTATCTTTCGCAAGGACGTCCACATAGATCGCCTGGTCGAGTATTACTTCAGAGACGGTTTGCCAGTTCGGGACAAACAGGCTTAAGGAGGGGGTGGTGTTACGACATCACAGAACAATCTACGTGTTTGTCGAATGTGCCAGAAGAATCTCGAAGTAACGCGTGTGGTGTACGTGCTTGTCGAAGCATTTTCGAGAGGTTTCTCGAAGGATCCAGCCGCGCGGACTGAGTCAAGGCGGTAGTTAATTACGTAGTTCACACGAGCGCTAAGACGCAATTAGGAACATTCTGGTCTGTGAGCGCAGGTATAAATACATGGCGGCAGCGGCCTTAGGTCAGTATAGTGGCGATATATTTACAGAGCGGTTCGAGAGTTATAGTAGCGATATTACTGTGCGCGTTCAAGTGGTTATTAGTTAAGAGTGGTGTTTTGTAATCGGACGGTATAATTGTAATATAATTTTGTTTAATTTTAGTGGACATTTTATTGCGTGTGCACAATTTTTATTTGATTTGTTGTCGAGACTGTTTTGTTAATTACGAACTGTTTAACTTTAAAAATTAAAGGTGTGATTAGTGACTTAATTGGTGTCTTGTATTTTTGTTTCCACTATACCTACGATGATCAAGTAGATGATCGTAACAATATTATACTCATATATACTGATATACCTGTTATACATAACCTGTATTATATAATTTGTTATAAGAAATAAATTGACACTAAAATTATTAACAGCGTTACTTTACACTGTGACTTTATTAAATTACTATTACTGTTTAAAATAAAATAAGAAACAAGAGAATTTATAGGCCTATCTCTCTTTGAGAATACTAATTTAAGTTTTCACTAGGAGTAAACAAACTAACATTGGTTAGACCATTTACACCTAATTGTGTTATCTGTTACGGAGTTTGTTATTTTTATTTCTTTACTAAGTGGAAACTACTATTAGTAAAGCGATAGAGACAACAAATTCAAAATCAGCAGTTTAAATAAAAGAAACAAATGTACGAAAACACCTTATGTTTTAGGGTAGCATTATCAGATCAGTAAAGATTTAATGAACAGGAATATAGATAAAGTGCATAAATGTCAGTCATAAAGTTGATAAATCTTCGAGCAAGCTACAGGTCTCAGTACAAAAAAAAACACTTTGTAGTGTTTTACAACAGGAACATTACAACAATCTCATCATTCACGTGAGACGTGCAATGAAGTTAAAATCATCTCCGAAATCAATCGCAGTACCGGTAACAAAAAGTATAATATGGCTTATTAACTATCAGCCACTCTGTAGGTTATAACACAATATAATTCGCTTCCTGTATTATAATATTACAATATTATAATCTGTATTATATATCTGCATAACACACAAGAATAAATGTAACATCACTATGAATTTTTTTCATTTATTAAAAACAGCTTCGTCTCTTTGACAAAGCGTTAAAAACTGAAAGGCTGTGACACTAGTGACATCTAGCGCTTCCTCATGAATCATAAGATATAATGCCCGCGGTAACTTAAATTTGTGTACAATATATATATTTATAAATACCTAATTAAATTATATATATTTCAATCATTTAATATGAAAAATCGTTCAATTTTTTTAGATTTTGAGATATTGCCGTCTACTTACTGAAAACTATGTAATGGATGTTATATCTGAAAAATGCCCAAGTCCCATTGCTCTGTGCGTTGTAAATAAATGATGTAGCTCATGGTTTGTTTTTAAAACAACCTAGTAGTAAGGTCGCTGAAGCAAAAAAAAGGGAAAATAGAAAATCTCGAATTAAGTGGGGTTTTTGAGGTTTTTGGGATAGTGCTAGATAAAAGGATGAGAATGAATTTTAAAAATTGCCAGAACTACGTCGCGGGAATTCAAACAGAGGGATTTCGTGGAGATATTAAAAAAACATTTTCATAATTATCTCAGAAAATAATAAAGCTATGAAAAAAACACAGAGACTGAAAAGAAAGAGCACAAAATTCTCTAAAAAGGTAATCGCTTTTTTTGTCAGTTTAATACTTTTAGCAGAAAAAGCAATCCAAAGTTGGCAAAATTTTGGATGAGTTATATTTTCACAAAAATGTATGTTTTTATAATAGTAATGAACTTTTTTAAGGAAAACAACTTTTAAAACACATTGTTACATATTTATTATTAATGTTCATTGAAGAAAATTTATTAAAATATTTTTTTTAACATTTTTACAAAAATATTTCTTCATTTTGTTTGACTGTTTCAAAATTTTCCAGTAGTAAATCCTCTGATTAAATTCAACATCATCCACAATATAAATAAAATTGTGCGCAAGTTCATTTCTCAAAATCCACAAGGCGAGGGAAAAACAATCCACTTTTTTTCACAACTGCATAACTTTCCACAAGTTTTTTTGCAATTGGAGAAGATCACTTACATTAAGATATTTTGGTGCGGGTAATTGCGTCATTTGTATTGGAATTAACACATTATTTTTCAAGCTCCAACCTTATTCTTCCGGTGAGAGATCGTTTCCAAGCCAATTTTGTACTTGAGGAGCCTAGTTTCAGAACGTCCTTTGTCCGTCCAAGGTCGAAATCGAGATTTTGATCTGTATAATTTCTTCATGCATTTCTCTATATAAAACAGGCATATTTTGTCACCAAAACGTCTTGTAAACAGATAAAAATGTGGTTTGGAATCAAACTGGCTCTTGTCCAACCAAAAATGGCGGCCTTCATTTAATGACAGAAGAACCTAGACTTTGGTTTCAAAATGTCCTTTGACCCATTGGAGTGTTAAACTGGCTAGTGGCCATTTTAATTCAAAACTGTCTTATGTCCATTAAGCAAACACTCTAGCTGCTACTGAGAAAAAATAAAAAAATATATATATTCAGACCATTTCTCTATGTTTCATAAATAGTTTCAAGAGTGGTAACCCTGATAGTCAGCTGGAAATATTTTAAATTGAATTGTGACGGTAGGTTATCTTTGTGGATTTCATAGAAGTTTGGTGTTTTGAGTTGTAATTGTGCTAAAACATATACTTATTAAATCTTTTTATTATATTTAGATTACTTTATTATTTCATTATTACTTAATCACATTCTCGTTAAATTATTATTGTAATGGAAGCTATGCAGTCTGTACATAATGCAATGGAATGTGTGCCATCTGTGTGTAGGCCTACTGTACAAAGTGTTAATACTCAAATTATAAACTGTGAAAGGGGTAAAGGGCGAAAAAAACTTAAAAATCTAGAAAACTGGAAGAGAGTCGTGGACAAAGGGAAACGATATTCATAAAAATTGTTGCCCAAACTTCCGCAGTGTAAACATGTCGGTAAATCACTAAAATGTTGTGAACTCTCTAGCAAGACATACGAAAGTTCCACCAAGCTTTCTATTCTGAGAAAAACAAGCAAATACAAGACAGTTTTATCCTCAAGTACACTCAGAGTGAATCTCCAAAACGTATGAGACCTCGAGGAGAAAGAAAGCTAGTTAAAGAAAGCATTACTAATTTCCTTATCCCAAAAACAGTAAATGGGAAAACAGAACTTTTAAAGGTCTGCAAGAAAAGCTTCTGTGCTATTTTGGGAATTAATGACAAACGTGCTCAGCTAGTTTGCAAAAGACATTTTAAAACTGGCCTTTTGCCACAGAAAACAGGAGAGGACCACAAATCTCACCATTTTTTGGACAAGAAAACTACAGTAAAGACATACATAGAGAGCCTTGTTCCCTTAGAGAAACACTACTGCCGTGCAGCCTGTACAACAAAACAGTATTTGCCAAACTATCTATCAATTGCAAAACTTAATGAAAAATATAATGAAAGTGCTGCAGAGGAGCTCAAAGTACCTTATTCTTACTTCTATGATATTTTTAACAAGGAATACAACCTGAGCTTTGGTTCCCCAGCTGTAGATAAGTGCTCGAAGTGCATACAGTACGAACTCAAAATACAGGCAGGAGATACATCTTGTATTGCAGAGCAAACACTGCACAAAAAACGAAGTGAAGCGTTTTTTTTTCATTGTTAAGAACAAAGAATGACGGCGACGTAACGATTTCCTTCGACTGCCAGAAAAATCATGTCTTACCACACATACCTGACCAAGCCGCCTATTACAGTAGGCAACTGTATTTATACAACTTTACTGTATGTGAAGGAACATCTACTGACAAACAACCAAAAAACAAAGTCTCTATTTATACTTGGACTGAGTCAGATGCACCTAAGGGATCAGCGCAGATTTCATCAGCTGTTTTTCATAGACTGGAAAACATGAATTTTGAAGGTGTCTCTCTTCTTCGGCTCTTCGCAGATGGCTGTGGGGGCCAAAACAAGAATTCTTCAATTATTTATATGCTAATGTATTGGCTTGCAAAATGTGCCCCTCGCCATCTAAAAGAGATTCATCTGATTTTTCATGTATTAGTTATGTGGGATACATTTACAGGGGAAGTCATTAATACACACTTGAACACCTGAAACTACGGTTTTCGTAGAAGTCAGTTTGCTGACGCTGAGTAGAGGGGAATTGTGCACTTACTAGCGTAGGCAAACCACACGGCTAGTACACATTTTACCCTACATCGCTTACAAGCGGCCGCGTGGTGGGGGAGAGCAGCTTCAATCATCCAGTCGCGGCCAGACAGTATATACAAAATTTTTAAATTGAACAAAAAAGTTAAATGCAAATATTTACTATAATACTTGATAAAATATTCTTATATTGTAATAATTTAATAAGAACACTGTGTAGTATAAGATCAAATTTTTTTATTTTTTCAATGCAACTATTAAAAAAACAAGTAACTTCAATTTTTCAGAAATTTATGCACTTATAAAATTTTTAAAAATTTCAAACTTAAAACGCGTGTAGGCTATCTCTGCTAATTTTCAAGAAATCCGTATAAAAAAGATACGGATTTAAGCTAATATAATGAACTTTAAGGATGTAAAATTTATTTTTTATTTATACATCACAACTTTATTACAGTTATGTATTTATAAAAGCGTGCACCAAAAGTGTCCTTTTTAAATGTTTTATTAATAACTTATACGCCTACATGCATTAGTTTTATAAGTTGAAATTTTAGGATTTACTAGTAAAGTCCTTACACTACCGAGGTATAGCAATACATTTATACCTGTGTGTATACGTTTTATATACAATGGATTTGAAAGGTACGTATAACGCGCTGCTTGACCTCGAACATCTCCCGGCTTCGGCTGAGTCGCGCAAGGGAGGGAGCGCGGACTTGAGTCGCACGAGTCTCTAGCAGTAGTCGAGCATTTCGTGCTGTACTATAGTGCTCCAAAACGAAAAAAGCAATGCGTAAAATACGTGGTGAATAAGTTTTTCATTTTAAAAATTATTTTCATCTTGAAAGGTATTTTGTAAATATTATTTAAGCATGTGTTATATTATTTATTCAACATAAAAGTATATTTTAGTTTAAATTTCATAGTTTTAATCACCTGTATTAATAAACCTTAAAAGGTTATGTTTTTATATGTGTGACTACAGCATAACTTATAATTGTTGTTTTAATTTATAAATAAAATGCTTTTACTTCTGTTCATTGAGAAAATGACATGATGTTGTTTGAATAAGCAATGATTCTATGTTTATTCATTTAAGAACTGATTAATAATAGTGTTTGAATAAGCAGTGATGTTAGGTAAATTCATTGAGGAATTGATTCATGATGTTATTCGAATAAGTAATGATTCATGTACATTAATCGAGAAATTAATTTATAATGGTGTTCAAATGAGCAATGATTTTATTTGTATCCAGGAATTGGTTCATAATCAATGCAAGCAAATTATAATATAATAGGTAAACACAAATAAAATCATTGCTCATTCGAAGAATATCATATGTCAATTCTTTGATAAATACACATGAACATTACTTATTTGAAAAACGTCATGAATAAGTCCCTTGGTTAACATAATTTAAAGTATTGTATATTATGCAAACAGCTCTATTAACGTCCTTTAAAATACCTGTAATTGTTGCTGAAGGCATTGACATTTTAGTGTTGCTAACGGCTCTCACACCGGACCATATGAAGATGTATATGATAAAACCAAGAAAGAGGCCCGACTGCTGCAGCATTATATTCATCAAACAGTCTGAATGACTATCCAATGACTAAAAAAAATATATTTTTCATTCACGCTGTACGTGGATGCGATTCAACGTCGTGTTTTTACAGCAAATGTAGTTACGTTATTTGGAAAAGTGGCTGCTCGCAATGAGCACATAAGAAAAGTAGCTGAAAGTTTTTACAAAAAATATTAAACTCATGATGTCATATACAAAAATGGCATGGCTTTCTTACTTTTCATCTGTAAGGCAC
Organism: Magicicada septendecula; assembly: GCA_034769895.1. Classification (NCBI taxonomy): domain Eukaryota; kingdom Metazoa; phylum Arthropoda; class Insecta; order Hemiptera; family Cicadidae; genus Magicicada; species Magicicada septendecula. The sequence goes on from CM068370.1 coordinate 330,629,133, forward strand.
CAAATGATACCACCGACGTGGATGAGTATAGATACGTAAGGTTTATAAAGACTGTAGCCAGAAAGGAAATTAAAAAATACATTTATAAGCATGTAAAATTAAAATCTTTGCGACCGACTTCAGATGCTGCTAGATACCATTTCTACAGAGTTTATTTGCAAGTGCAAAAATGGCTTTAGAATGATCTACCAGTAGATGATTGGGGTTGGATGAAAGGTAACATTTTGTCACCTATTAAAATGGCAAAACCTCCAGCCCCAAAATGTCTACTGGAGTCGATATTTTGTAACTGCAGTAATTCGTGTAAAAATCCTAATTTGTGTACTTGTAAAAGGGCAGGTCTTTATGCTCAGAAGTGTGTGGGCAGTGTAGTATAAAGACTTGCTATAATTTCCCACAACTGACAGATGATGAATCTGAAAAGATTGACATAGACGATAATGACGAGCATGAAGTGGGAGAATTTAGTGAAGTACATGCGACTGAAAATGATGTTGAAAACAAAATGAATGAATTTAATTTATGTACTGAATAAATCAATGTATTTTATATACTGTATGTCTTATATTATGTGTTTTATATTTTTAATAAATAAATAAATATAAAAAATCTATAATTGTATTCTTAAAACATTTTATCGTATAAATTATATTTTGCGACAGTACAATCATATGCTGTACTGTGCATGTAAGAGACTATATAAATATTTAAATTAAATTAATAAATATGTAATAAATAAGCAGGTCTGAGATTGAAAGCTGAGTTGATGTTAAAAATACGGCATATACAGGAACCGACCTGCAAGATCACACGATTGTCGCTGACAATGTGTACAGTAGTAAATAATGTGTGTGAGTGAGGCCGGTTCGAGCATGAAAGTTTGCAATCTCACCCAAATAGGTGTTAAATTATAGTTTTTAATTTAATTATAAGAAAACCATAAATGGTAGAAAAAATTCAAAGACTCCTAAATATGTATAAAATTAAGACACATGTGTAGTGAGAAAATGGCGTGAAAAGGACGTGCAGTGCGAATTCAGTGCGATTTTAAGGGCATAGTAATTACATGAATTATTCGATTACAATGGTAATTACATTGAACATGTGCAATTAAATTATCCATCATTAGAGCACCATGTAGTGCACAATAGACGTTGCCATTGGCAGAAATGTGCGAAAATATGAAATTGGACGATAGTGGGGGAACTGACGCCACCAAGCAATTTCTGACAGGCTGAATTCTGTCCCAACAGGTGCGGTACGATGCTCGAATATAAATAAGGGCACGGAAGAAGCCAAGTTCTTCTCAATCAGTCTTCAGTAGCGGCGGGACGCTATGTCCAGTATCGATGCGAATTTTAAATTATTTTAATTGAACAGTAAAGGCAGATGAATGCTATGTTCATCTAAGTATCAAACATTAACTCTTAGTCTGGTTACGAATACGATTATAGAACATACTTGACGATGTCTACACAAACATCCATCACTCAAAACAAGCTACGAGGTTACGTCATGCAGAGGAACACTATATTGAACAGCAGAGGCGTCTGATAGAGCAACAGCAGCTGATGCAGAGCAACATATCACTCTACACTACAGCAAACAATGAGGGACGAGTAACTGGAGGACGACAAGTGGAACCGGGGGAACGTGCAGGCAACTCCATCAGAAGAGGACCTACGGATCAACGGAGGACAAGGGTACGATCTACAGAATCGAGGTGACAAATAATAAATTTATAATTTGTAAATGAGAGACTAAAGACATTGAAAAGACACTTTGAAATTTAAAAATAAACAAGAGTTATGTAAAATGTACATATAGAGATAAGAGAATCTAATTTAAATTCAATAAATATTTTCTTTGATGATTAACAATTAATTTAGTCAATTTAAAATTTATTTAAAGTTTGTAAAGCAATCAATGATTATGATGTATGCAATGCATAAAGTAATGTAGTTGGAAGTTATATAAAGAAAATAAAACAAAACTGCAGTAAAGCACACAGTCAGACTGAGCAGTCGAGATTTAAGATAACAAATAAATATTTAGAATATACCTTTGTTACTATAGAAGATAAGATTTATTTTATGATAAATGTATTGCAACAATTGAACGTTTACGCAAACAATAATGAATATTTATGGTGAAGTAAATGAGATTTTTTAAACACGCTTGTGATTTATGAATAAAATTATGAAAACTCATTACAATTCAATCAATGACTACTCTTATTACCATTACACCCAAACCCCATTAATTGATACACTTTACCAGTAATGTTATATACAATTGTGTACAACTTAAAATACATTTAAATTGGTAATCTGTACTGTTATAATATATACAGGGTGTCCCGGGAGGAGAGGGAAATAATTTGAGAAATGGTTCTATAGTGTAAAAGAAGAAAAATAATTAAAATTACTTCAAGTAAAACACATGAATTGAGACAATTAGCTGCACTGTCATTTTTTAAATATTGTACTAGACAAAGTTTAAAAGAAAAGATTTGTTTGTCTTACAATAAAGTACAATAATAATAAAAATAATATAAAATTACGACCATGTAAAGTTATAAAACAATTATAGCATATTGTCATGTGTAAACTTTTATTATAAAGTGAGAAAATACAAAACTTATAAAATGTGATGATTATCTACTGAGGATGAAGTTTGGCCTGAAGATGGGTGAAGCCTAAACCTAGTGACCAACATAGCAAAAACATTCAACGCGTATGACTGTACGTGATACTTACACACATTTAAATAACAAAATGGAATTAAGAAGAAAATTATGAAATTACATTATTAAACAATATCTGTAAAATAAAAAGCCTCTGGAGATAAAAATTAATAATTTGTGTAAGTACTGATAAATCAAATCAAACCCTTTCTTATTTGCAATTTTATAGCTGGAGTAATTGTTACCTTATTATTGGCCACACTATTAATGTAAGAACACAACTGAGGTAATGTTCTATTTATGAAGATATTTTCTGCTTCATACATTTTTTTTATATCTCTTCTTTCAGGATGAGTATTATTTAGAAGAAGTGTCCCAAAATATTTTTAAATAACATTTTTTTCTTCTTCATTCCACCTCACCAGGGTTATTCCTTTAGTTTTTTTGACTGAAGAATCTGTACTATTTTCTTCTTCAGTGGAAAGTGACAAATGAATAGATGGTTCATAACTTAAATCACCTTCTTCACAAATTGATCTGTCCTTTGAACATTTTGCAGAAGTTTGACTTAAACTGGAGCTTTTATTAGTTCTGGATGAAGATGATAGTGAAATTTTAATGGTAGATTCAGATTGGATATTTTTATCTCTGGGAAGTGTCATCTGTAACATGCGATGACCAACTTGAGACTTTTGAATGAGAGGTAAAGGTAATCTATAATTTGATTTATGGATATTTACATCATGTCCCATGAAGTTAGCCAAATTTTCAGTTAAGTATCATCACGGCCATTTAATTGAGAAAATGTTGCAGGATGGTGTGGAAGACCAGTTCCAGTAAAGTGTTTTGGGTTTTATAACTGAAATTTATTTCTCATATCTTCAATGATTTTTGTTACGTCATAAGTATTTAAACAATTGCAACGAGGAAAAAGTAACTTATTTTCTTCAGGAACACCAACACTGTGTCTACTTTCTAGTAAGAGATCCAATGTATCTTTCATTTGATTAGTCAATAAACAAGGGATGTTTAATTAAGAAAGTTGTGTTATAATCACAAACAGAATTATCACTGTTGCACACCACTATAGAAAAATTATTCCGATTAGTGCTTTCAATCTCCTCAGCTCAGCTCAGCTATTTAGAATTTGTAATTTATTTTTATTAGTTTTGTATGCTATTTTTATATCTGTGTTTTTAAATAGTTTTGTTAGTTTTGTCATTTTATTATTTATGTATGTGAATGTGGCCCATTTTTTGTTGTTGTTATTATTTATGTGTTGTTCATTTTGATTAATTCTTAATTGTTCAGTTTTTATTTTATATTTGATTTTATTTTCTATTTTGTTCACAGTATTTTTATTGTTCACAAAGAAAGAAATATAATATACCAAATTGGTTATGAAAATGGATACAATAAAAATACTGTGAACAAAATAGAAAATAAAATCAAATATAAAATAAAAACTGAACAATTATGAATTAATCAAAATGAACAACACATAAATAATAACAACAACAACAAATGGGCCACATTCACATACATAAATAATAAAATGACAAAACTAACAAAACTATTTTAAAACACAGATATAAACATAGCATACAAAACTAATAAAAATAAATTACAAATTCTAAATAGCTCACACAACAAAGATAATACAACAACTAACGGTGTATTTTTATACATTTTTTATACAATTTTATACAAAATTGAATGCCAAGATTGCAATAAATGTTACATAGGACAAACAAAAAAAAAAGCTGAAAAAACGTTATTTTGAACACCTAAACGTATACAAAAAACCAGAAATCCAGAAATATATAAATCCAATTTAGCCACACATGCAATAAAAACAGGACACGAATTCCCAGACATAACCAATGTATCACTTATAAAACATATACCACACAAAGGCACCATAATGAACATTTGGGAAAATTTACAAATATACAAACATAAAAAAAACTAATACCAGAACAAATACAAATCAATACAAAACATGACACAATATTCAAAGCACTCAACATCGAAAATACACAAAATACAAAAACATATACCACAATCACACACAATAATACAACTTTAAAATACCAAAGACCAACAAACAACCTTAATAGAATCCAGCAGCCAACACACAAATACTTCACCAGAAACAAGATCGCGAAGGCTGAAGATGAGAGAACAGGAACTCTCGAAACATATTCCAAATAGAAAAATAATATCTTGAGGTAAATTTAATTATAAATATTAAATGTAATATATATATATATATATATATAGAGTTTTCTCCCTCAATCATTTGTTGATTTTGCGGTTATTTTTTACCTTACAATGTGGCACAAAAAGAGCCACTTCTATTGTGGCTCTGTGGGGGGTGAGATCAACGAAGGATGCATACATTTTTATATATACATATCAGTGGCTGTATCTCAGTAAATCAATTGTGGCTCCGGATACTTTTATATATATATATATATATTGCAACACATCTTTTTATGATTTCTTTCATTATGGATTATGAATTTTACATGGACCTGGTTAGGGTATATCATGCCAACACTTACCTGCAGTATATGGTACTTTTCTGCTTTGCCGGCTATTAGGTGTGGGATTTGGGCTTATTAGGTATCAGGTAACGAGTTGGGACGATGTGTTTCCAAAAGAATTATTTTAGGAAGCTGAGTTGTATAAATTGTGAATAAATGAAAACTACCTTTTTAGTCTATCATTCCAATGATTATAATTGTCACCCTCAAGGTGCTTATCTTTAAACAAATCATAATAATAAAAAGAATTTCAAATATTTAACACAATTTACGGCGGGTTCCACCATTTTATATTCTCTCTTGAATATTACTTTACACATATTTTCTCTAGTGATATATTGTCATAATGCTTACGTCTAACAATCACATATTAAAATCATATATCTTAGTACATAATTTATAAGTTCCTGAAAATAAGACATACAATACACAGTATATACACAAAACATATAACATGGAAATATACACACATATATGGGCAGTTTCACACTGTCTGCCTGTAATTATAATTCATTTATAAAAAAATCATTTTTGTTATATTGAATTTAATGATTTAATAAAATGGAAATACTGAATTGATTTCATTCTATGAAATCCGTAACCCTGTTCTTTATACATGAGAAAATAAAATACGAACTTTTTAAATGAATATAACAAGGGTTATATTTATCGTTATCTCTATGGTAATTATTATTAATATAAACACTTTTATTAAGGGTAACTCCCTTTTAATTATTCTAATCTTCAGCCTGCTTGGCTATCAACAATAATTAATATGAAACAATAAAATTTGTGACATCTACTATCTTGAGAACATTCTTAGAGCTTCTCTGCACTCTCCCTTAATTTATCACATTTAATTTATCAAATATAATTTTTTATACAGTGCACAATCTCATGAAAACATTTGCTTAGAGTCTTTCTGCACTCTTATTAACATATTATTATAATAATCACACATTATCTAAATGTTCTGTCTTTTTGAATAAATGTCTCTATATGATATACAGTACAACATTTAAAAGTGTCTTTAGGCTTTAGTCATACCGCCTATATAAAAAAATGTTTATGAATTATTTAAAACTGTTTAATTTCGTTTATAGCGGCTTTTCATTTACTTGTTGTGTTTTACAACATTATTATGAACCCTGAACCATATCAGGTCACCTGTTTTGATGATTTCATGTTACACAGATGTACACGGGTCTCAGGCGTCGGCGTTGAGTACAGCTATTCCTCTCGAAACCTCCGTCAGCGTCGCTTAGCGGTGTATGAACAGCTAGGCTAGGCGTCGTTCCTTTATCGTCATGGACACAGCGTCTCTGGCCTCGGGTATAGTCTGATGTCCGTAGTACGTAGTTGTAGTAACTCAGGTGTCGGCCGGTCTCATTGAAGCGTCTTCTGCAGCGTATCGTTCCGTGTGTACGACTCAACGAATACTTTATGAATGCGCCAGATGCTCGTTTTGGCTCACTGTTTATAGGGCAAAGCCACGTGTGCAAATGAGTTTCTATCGGCGAATATCTCAACAATCCTTTATTTATTTAGGAAACAAAGTTGTTTGTTAGACGTGTCTTGAACACAGTTATTAGCTATGTATACACGCGATCTTTAATTAGCACCGCGAAAGGTGTGAAATAGTAAAACGCTTATAGTTCACGACACTCTCACTATCTCGTTATGTGTTTGGTGTCTAAATAAAGCTACATTTCCGCACTATTCACTGGTCAACCTAGTTCTTCTTAATCTTTTGTCATTTTTTTATTATTTAAGTTTTAAAACACTTCTGACATGTGCCGACAAAATTATACATATTTATGCAGGTGGACTGTTATCTGTTTTGTTTGCTATATAAAATCCTATCTGTACCCTTCTAAATGTACAATTGTAGCAGATAACGCTTATTATGCGTACTCCAGTTAGAACGATAAACATTGATAACAATGTTTCGTTATAATATATATATAAAATATTCATCTGAAGGCAATTTACGTTGATCACAAACCTTTTTTTAATTCAAAATTAAAACGTCTTTAATGAAGTTTTTGTTTTATTTTATTGAAAATTATTTTGCTTTTGGTTTTGTTTCGTCGTCGAATGCACAAAAATTATTACAGAATGAATCTCTTCGAATTTGAGGTTAGACGTGTTATGTGAAGCGGGATGTACTGCACGCTTACCTGAAATTTCACATTATCAGGTAAGTAAAACACCTTTCGTAACATATTTATATCTTATTTGTAGGGAATCTATAATCTTAAGTGTGCTACAATTATGTAAGAATGAATGAAAGTTTTTCAAAAACTGTCAAATATCTATATAGCTTTTATTAATAGCAGTGTTGAAAATTTTTAATTTTTGTAAATTGAATTGCTTATTTAGTTGATTTACAATCGTAAAATAATGTCTCTTGGACTTTGTTAGGTTAAAACGTTTCAGGTTTTTTATGGTCACTGTTAATACTGTCAATTCAACTTTGCCTTGATTACATAACCTAATATTTCACATTTAGGCTTAATGATAAAAAAGAAGTTTCTAACTGTTTAATTAAGCATTTGTCGTGGTAGCTTAATCCAAGTGTATTTTTGAAATTTATTTGCGGTAACAACCTAGTGTTCTGTGAATAATAAATTTCTTCATTTCCATCAATTTCTGGTGAATTAAAATTCACTGCAGTTTAAATATATCTATACTGAAACAATATTAAGATTGGTATATTGTTTCCTTTTAGAGTTAAATGAATAATTGAATCAATTAAAATTATAATTTTTTGACATAAAAATTGTATTTTACATACCATAACCTATTTCACATTATATTGTTAGAATAATATGTTTACAGACCTAAATAAGCTTACTGATTGGTTTAATTTAAACTTTTCCATTTCAGAACCATTATATTTATAATGAAAAATTGTTTTCGCACGTTGTTTTTTAGAGTTTTCCTTTACTTGATTTTATAGACAAAGTCTTGTTATTTTTCTGTTTTTAACTGTCATTTTTATGGTTTTATATGGGAAAGAATGACTCCACACTTTGGTAAAATCTCTTAATAAATCTGGGAAGGAATGAAATGCATACCTGTGATCTAAGCATGTAACGACACGAGTTATGCTTTACATTAGTTGGCCATGTCAAGAGTGTTTCTTTAGTTTATTATTTCTGGAGCGAGCAATGGCCTATATGACAATTGATCCAGCTAAACAGTAGAATCAGTAAAACCTAATCAAGGAATAAGGTCCTGTTTAATCTATTTCTTCGGTCTACGCAAATTATCGGGTCAATTTGCCCATCGCTCTCTTCGGCAAACTAAACTAATGAATCCCTCTTGTCATAACCAGCTTAATTAAAACATATCTCATTATATGTATAGATCACTGTTTTTCGCATCATAATACATAATAATGCTTTTCCATGGTGCCGGGTTTATAATGAATTTAAACCCACCTTTTAACTGGTAAAGAGATAATAACAACAGAACTAAAGGTTTTGTATTAGAAAATCATATCAATATTTGATTAATAGTTGTCTGAATCTGTTTGTATTGCAACCACTCATAATGCAAACTCAGTAGGCCAGTATGCACCAGATATTTGATGGTAATGAAGTTTTGTGGTTCAAGTTTGCAATATTAAATTGTACTAATCAAAAATATATTATTATTTGGGAGGCTCTGCCCCCAAAATTGTCTGATGAATTGATAATGTTATCATTTATGGGAATATTAGTTGAACATCGATATTATAAGTTTAAATAAAATAATACATCTTTTGAAAATGTTCAGTCTAAGGCTAGGTTAGGTTTGTTTAAAAAAAGGGGACCTAGCTGCAATTTTTTAAGATAAGGAAAACGTAAGTTGATTATTACATTTAGTAATCTAAATGATAAATTAATTGTTGATATACAGGATTATTTTTCTTTTTAATTTATTTTAAATTAAGTGCAGAAAATTATTTACTTAAACTTTCTATACTTTTTCAGATTTTTCTAATTTCAAAATAAAATAGGCTATGTTTCAAACAAGAGGGCACAAAATATTAAATGCTGTTGGGATTCGTATTGGTGGTGAGTAACTGAACAAATATTTTCAAGTTGAGTTTTTTCTTGTTAACCTTAGTGATAGCTAAAACTCAGGTTTAGGAGAGCTGAAACTTGTATTTCTTCAAAAATCACTAAAATTAGCTTGTGGCTATTAAGAATCAGAGTTCAGTGAGGAGAAAAATGATCATGAACTAGAAAATTATTTTCATTTTTTGGTGGAAAGTCCAAAATGTTTGTAATTTTTTGGCTTCATAACCTCAATTTTATAGAAAGACCTATTATGGTGTGACGCTTCAATTTGTTATGCGTGAAAATTAATTACAGATCCATAACAGCTTTAACTGGTCACCTGATCTGTACTTCTTTGTAACTTATGTGTTGAAATTAAAAATAAAACAAACCCCCACTCCTACTTTCAAATAGTTTACACAGTAATGTTATTAGATTTATCTGACCAAAAAATGTTAAGATATTAATTTACCTTATGAAAATCAGGTAATATTTTTATAATTTTAGGCTTATTTGTAAAGAGTCGAGCAAGTGAAAACTTACAGTTAAAATGTATTAGGTTATTAAGACTTTACACTGAAATTCATTATTCATAATATAAATAGATGTGACTTGAGCTATCTCAGTCGTTTTTAAAGACTACATTTCGTATTTTAAAATTTTAGTCATGTTAAAAGTATTGAATTATTTTATTTAGGCCTAAAAAGTAATTGAAATAAAAATTGGTTTTCCAGTACTTTTTGAATTAAAAATAAGTTTACACAAACCAAAATGGATTAAAAAGGTACACTAATAGTCATATAACCTCACTTTTATAAGTGATGTACTTGAATTTGAGTTCTATTTTTAATTTAAGTTTCAAAGCAGGGATGAGAATTGGATACTTGTCTCCTTTTCAAACCCGTTTCACTTAACATTATTAACAAACCTCTTTCCCAAGTGAATGTTTGTTATATTAATAATTGCTGTAATATGTTATATAATTGTCAAATAATAATTTCATTTAAATTGATTTATGCTAAATATATGTAGCATGTAATTGATATGCTATATAGAATATGTAGTTCTATTGTTTTTGAAAGGAACTTCTTCAGCTTTTATCCCATACTTTATTTTGTTACAGAGTTTGATAATCACAATGAAATGAATAATGGATTGTCTAAAATTTTACAACAAATAATTCCTAAAACAAAAGGTGGCACTACGCATTACGTTTACCTAAAAGAGACCTCCATATCACTTTTTTCTGTACATTTGTCATAAAATGTGTTTTTGAAAAACATGTAATTGTATAATATGTACACATCAAAATTATAATGTAGGAATCTCATGAATTTATATTTTCAGTCTTGAAGTCTTTATACATAGTAGATGAGCAGAATGTTTACATTTTTATAATCACTAAAAAGAATCATTATTAAATTTAAATATTAGGTATTTATTAATTATTTTGGAGTGAAAATTCTTTACTCCAACTAAAACATTTCATTTCTTCCAGTGGGATAAATTATTAAACACTGTAGTTTAACCCTTTAGATATAAATTGGCTACAGTATGGGCTCAGTTCAAAACCCTTAGTATCTACTCAAATTTCTAAATATAATTTTATATTAAAAAAGAAAATAATAAAACTTTGTAATTAATTTTCATTACTCCTAATATGTCCATTGTAAATATATTATCAGTTGCCAGTGTTATTAAAGAGTTTTCACTTATTAACAGTTGTAGAAAAGGTCTACAAACACCATTAATTATTTTATTAAAATATTTATTATTACAGATGGTTAAATTTGAAAAGTATAAATTAGACCGATAAACTCTTCCCAGTTCATGTTAATTCTTAATATTATAAATAATTAAAATGATAAGTTGTGAATTAAATTAAGTTAAAAGTTAAGTTTTAGCACTATTAGCTTGTGCTGTAATAAAGGAGCTTTTACTATACACCTTTTTCTTTATTAAATTACCATTTTTTTAAGTTTGTATATAAATTTGTTTTTTCAGATTCTTGCCATAGAAAGTTGTTTCAAACATCAGCAAATGAAACTACCCAATCAATGAAACTGGAAAATGAAACAAAAACTATTTGAAGATTTAAGTAAAGACTTATTGCACATATTATAAATTTAAGTCGTAGACGACCAGGAGAAATTCTACGAGCTACTTTAGAAAATTATTCACGTGTTGCAGATAATGATGAAATTGCTGCTGTTAAAGAGAACATTCTTACTGAGGATGAGTAAAGAGCCTGTTCTGAGTTATGTTTTCCATGTTCCTGGAAAGAACACACGTAAAGTCCCTTGTTTATTAACAGAATTATCACTGTGGCACACCACTATAAAAGAATGCTTTCAAGCTTGGGTCTCAGCTCATCGTCAGATCTGAATTCTGATTGGATTATTTCCGATCTGACGATGAGCTGAGGAGATTGAAAGCACTAATCGGAATAATTTTTCTATAGTGGTGTGCAACAGTGATAATTCTGTTTGTGATTATAACACAACTTTCTTAATTAAACATCCCTTGTTTATTGACTAATCAAATGAAAGATACATTGGATCTCTTACTAGAAAGTAGACACAGTGTTGGTGTTCCTGAAGAAAATAAGTTACTTTTTCCTCGTTGCAATTGTTTAAATACTTATGACGTAACAAAAATCACTGAAGATATGAGAAATAAATTTCAGTTATAAAACCCAAAACACTTTACTGGAACTGGTCTTCCACACCATCCTGCAACATTTTCTCAATTAAATGGCCGTGATGATACTTAACTGAAAATTTGGCTAACTTCATGGGACATGATGTAAATATCCATAAATCAAATTATAGATTACCTTTACCTCTCATTCAAAAGTCTCAAGTTGGTCATCGCATGTTACAGATGACACTTCCCAGAGATAAAAATATCCAATCTGAATCTACCATTAAAATTTCACTATCATCTTCATCCAGAACTAATAAAAGCTCCAGTTTAAGTCAAACTTCTGCAAAATGTTCAAAGGACAGATCAATTTGTGAAGAAGGTGATTTAAGTTATGAACCATCTATTCATTTGTCACTTTCCACTGAAGAAGAAAATAGTACAGATTCTTCAGTCAAAAAAACTAAAGGAATAACCCTGGTGAGGTGGAATGAAGAAGAAAAAAATGTTATTTAAAAATATTTTGGGACACTTCTTCTAAATAATACTCATCCTGAAAGAAGAGATATAAAAAAAATGTATGAAGCAGAAAATATCTTCATAAATAGAACATTACCTCAGTTGTGTTCTTACATTAATAGTGTGGCCAATAATAAGGTAACAATTACTCCAGCTATAAAATTGCAAATAAGAAAGGGTTTGATTTGGTTTATCAGTACTTACACAAATTATTAATTTTTATCTCCAGAGGCTTTTTATTTTACAGCTATTGTTTAATAATGTAATTTCATAATTTTCTTCTTAATTCCATTTTGTTATTTAAATGTGTGTAAGTATCACGTACAGTCATACGCGTTGAATGTTTTTGCTATGTTGGTCACTAGGTTTAGGCTCCACCCATCTTCAGGCCAAACTTCATCCTCAGTAGATAATCATCACATTTTATAAGTTTTGTATTTTCTCACTTTATAATAAAAGTTTACACATGACAATATGCTATAATTGTTTTATAACTTTACATGGTCGTAATTTTATATTATTTTTATTATTATTGTACTTTATTGTAAGACAAACAAATCTTTTCTTTTAAACTTTGTCTAGTACAATATTTAAAAAATGACAGTGCAGCTAATTGTCTCAATTTATGTGTTTTACTTGAAGTAATTTTAATTATTTTTTCTGTTTTCTTATGTTTTTTAAATTAATTTTGTGTGTAATCTACTATTTATTGTATTTTTTATTAGTTTTTTATTGTCTTAAAAGACAAGAAGTTAATTTTTTTGTATTATTGCTAATAATATTTATTTGTAATAATTTACTTTCTAATTAGTCATTAGTCTAATTAGTTTCCTCTTTTTGTGAGATTTCTTTTTACAGTTATTGAGTTGCTTAATTTAATTACTGTTATTTGTTAAAATAATAATTTTTTTTGTTAGAATACAATTTTCCATGTCCGAAAATGTATTTTTATATTTTTATCCTGTTAATATAACCTTAATTGTCATAAGGATTACAAGTGTTTAAAATTCAGTAATGATATCTAAAAAGTTTAAAAGATTCCTGTATTTAAAATATAGGTAATTGTTATTTTTAATGAATCCTTGTAGATTCTTGAAATAAAAACCTGTACAGCGTGCCAAAGTCTGTGTGATTTATATTTAGTGCTAACTTTTTTACTTAGACGTAATTTTATATTATTTTTTTTTATTATTGTACTTTATTGTAAAACAAACATATCTTTTCTTCTAAACTTTGTGTAGTACAATACTTAAAAAATTACAGTGCAGCTAATTGTCCCAATTTGTGTTTTACTTGAAGTAATTTTAATTAATTTTTCTGTTTTCTTATGTTTTTGAAATTAATTTTGTGTGTAATCTACTATTCATTGTTTTTGTTTATTAGTTTTTAATGTCTTAAAAGACAATAAGTAATTTTTTTTATTATTGATAATTATATTTACTTTCTAATTAGTCATGTAGTTCTCTCTTTTTTTGTGAGATTTCTTTTACAGTTATTTCTATGCTTAATTTAATGACTGTTATTTGTTAAAATAATAATAATTTATTTTTGTTAGAATAAAATTTTTCATGTCTCAAAATGTATTTTTATTTTTGTATCCTGTTAATATAACCTTAATTGGAATGATTATTACAAGTGTTTCAAATTCAATAATGATATCTAAAAAGTGCAAAAGACTCCTGCATTTAAAAAATAGGTAATTGTTATTTTTAATTATTTTTAATGAATCCTTGTAGATTCTTGTAATAAAAACCTGTACAGTGTGCCAAAGTCTGTGTGATTTATATTTAGTGATAACTTTTCTACTTCGTATAGGCTTATTGGCTATTGGATTTGATTCCAAGATAGTGTGACTTTTGTTATGAGTGGTTCTCTTTGTCCCATAAGTTCCCTCATAAAATTTGTATTACTCTATTATTCAATCATGCAAAATAGACTATATAACATGTAGAGTCTGTTCAAAATAAGCTCAGAAAAATAGGAAAACCAAAGTTTAATAACTAAATTGAAGCATTTTATTTTATTCACAGGGTTTAACTTGTGATAGAAACAGATAAGCTTATTGAGTCAACTGAAATGTGACAAACAAGGATTGGCCAAAGATTACATTGGTGAGAATGTAGTGTGTTTCCACGAAATCTAGGTACATGTTTCTAATTTGATCAATCGTATGCAAAATTTTATTTAACTAAGAAATAGGATACACCTCCACCCAGCTTTTTGTCAATAATCTAATCAGCTGTTATTTTTTTTTATTATTATTAAAGACCCTCTTAAGTTGAACGTTTCTGTAAAAAGGTACGATTTTCAGCTTTGACAGGAAAAGATAAAATATCACACAATGTGGAATCAACCGTTTTGTTATATTAGTTATTGTAATGAATGAGACAGTGATTCGTTGTAAAAAGTAACAACTTTTTACTCTACCATAATTTTTCCACTTGAATGAAGTAACGATTCAGTTCTATTCAAATTCTGTTTGCAGGAACCATTAATATTAGAGTATAAAATGAGATATTCTTTATGGAATGTCTCTTAATTACTTTAACAATGAAATGGGTAAAAAATACAATAGAAGTTTCACCTGTAATAAACATTGCTGTAATAACAAAGACAAAGAAGAAACTTGAAGGTACAAAAGACCTAAATGATTGTTTGATGCTGTACAGTGGCATAGACTCAGCAACAAGAGCTCAGAGTGGAGTGGAAGTTATGACTGATAAGAAACAGAGAAATAAAATACAACACTATATTTGTTTCAATTGTAGAATAATAATAGAGAGATTTCAGACAGACAGAGGGTATCTTGTTGTGGTAGGTGTATATGTACCAGAAGAAGGAAGAAAGGATAATACGCCAATATTTTATGAGGAATTGCAGAAGCAAATTAATAAAGTCAATCCCAACAATTACCTGGTAATAAATGGAGATTTAAACCCCAGAATAGGAGATTCGCCAATTCAATTCAAGGAGTTGTAGGCACGTTTAGAGAGCAGATTTTAAACTCTAATGGACATGAGCTGAGGTGCTTTGATTCCTATAAGGAATTAAAATAACAAACAGCTTTTTAGAAAAAAGGACATACATAAGTATACATGGTGTGCGAGAGGGCAAAGATGAATAACAGATTATATTATGGTCAATACGAAACTGAACACACACGTACAAGGGTACAAGACGTTAGAGTTTTTAGAGGTAGTGACATAGGTTCTGACCACTTTTTAGTAATTAGGAAAACACACCAAGACTCCTTGGATGCACTGATATCTAACATAGAAGCAGACGTTCATGGAAGACAAGAAGTAACATATTAACTTCTGAAACAGCTTAACAAAACTGAGAAAGATACTGCACACTTACACATGACAGATGAGTAGGTAAATAATATAGGAGGACAAGATATAACTATCACTCTTTCGGTTGTTAATAGCAATATATACCTTAGGGATAACATAACATTAGAAGAATTAACAGATGCTCTAGACCAAATGAAGAATAGGACCAGATAGAATTAACACAGAACTCTTAAAAGGTGGTTGACTGCTATTAATACCACAACTTTAGCATTTGATTAACGCATGCTGAAAAACAAACACTATTCCAGATTTTAGGAGAACAGCAGAGGTAATATCACTGTTTAAAAAGGAACAGAAATGGCTGTGGAAATTATCAAGGAATAAGCCTGTTGAATACGGCCTACAAATTATATACAAGGATAATTAATAACAGACTAAAGAATACTGCAAACGCTCTCCTTCTTGAAGAACAGTCTGGATTTAGAAAAGGAAGATCCCGTATTGACAATGTCACAATTATACGCCAATTGATCAAAAAAAGAAGATTCAATCTAGAGCCACATATTGCCTTCATAGACTATGAAAAAGCATTTGATCATGTGAATAGACATATTGTGGAAAATATTAGAGCAAAGAAGATACCCACATCATATAATAGAAGTAATAAGAAGCCTATATGAAAGAACGGACATTACTATAAACACTGAGAAGGAGAAAACATTCTGTTACTCTTAACAGAAGCATTAGACAAGGGTGCAGTTTATTTGTCACTTACTTTATTTAACATAGACCTATATATTGACGATGTAAGACAATGGAAACAACGAACTGGTCCTGGAATCTACTTACTTCGCAAAAATTTTACCATTAATATTATGCTGTTTGCTGATGATAAATTCATCCTACAAGAAAACGAAAATGGATTACAAAAAGCAGTGTATCAACTCAGTAAAATTTACCATGAATATAATTTAAAAATTTCCACGACAAAGACTAAAATAATGGCATTTAAATAGTAATAAACAATAAAATTATTGGAAAAATATCCTACTTCGGCTATCTAGGGTGCAACGTAAGCTATGAATATGAAGACGATATCGATAATAAAAAAAAAACAGATACCACAATTCATAAGACTCTGGGAAAGAAAGTACGCAAAAGTACAGAAATGAAATTTAAGGCGGCACCAGTATTGATGTACGGGAGTGAATCGTGGACACTCACCTAAAATCAGAAAAAACGAATTGAAGCTGCTGAAATGAAATTCTTAAGGAGAGTCAACGGTTGCGGCCTGAGAGATCACATAAGAAATGCAGACATAAGGCAAGAGCTGAATGAATATATACTCAATAAACGATAAAATTAAAAAAAGAAAGAAAACTGGATACAACACATAAATAGAATGAGTGACTCGAGAATACCAAAAAAAGATAATACAGTATAAGCCTCTTGGAGAACGAGATAAGAGGCAGACCAAGAAAACGGTAGCTGTGAAGACGGAACACGCTGCAAGCCTAATCCTTGAAGTGTAGAAAAAGGTGTTTTGGACAATCATGCAACTTTGTTTAAAAATATTTCTATATATTTGGTTGTAACGCTATTAGGAATAAGTAAATTTTGTGCTAATTGAGTGCAAACTACTTAAGAATTACAAGGAATATCGGGAAACGGATTTCATTGTAGACTTAGTAGAAAAAAAATTAAGTTACGAGGAAAATATTCAAAGAGGATAATATGATTAGTCTTTTTTTTGTAGTAGGATATGTTTTTTTTTGTAGGTCTTTTTTTTTATGTTCATAAGATATGCTGTTAGGTACGAATGGATTTTGTGTGTGTTAAAGAACCGCGGTGGCAAAACTGACTAACCCTCTGTCAGTTGATGTGTTGGTTAACATCACCCGTCATTGTGTGTTAGGCCCGCGGTATAGTAGAGCTAAACAAACCCGGCTCATATTCATTGTAGTAAAGTGTTTTCGTTGCTTCCAAGGTTCTAAATCCACGTAAAAATTAAATGTCCACAACCCGGTGGTTGTGCTCTTGTGTATTGGTTATTTCAGATGGCTGAAATAAAAATAAACAAATAATATAGCCTAGTAAAAAGTCTTAGATCAACGGACTCCTTGATGGCTCAGTCGGTTGAACGCCATTCACTGATTCGTTGAAGGTCTGGGGTTCGATTACCTGTTTAGGTTGGAAATTTTTTTTAACTAGCAAAGCTACTGTAACAGTTCCAAATAGGCTGCAGACTGTAATGACCATTGTAGTTAATCCAACTTTACATACATAGCCTCAACAAAAATAAAATAAAATAAAAAATAATAGATACCAATCCCTTGTTTCGTGCGGTTAATTCGTTCCCAAACATTTGCGCACTAAATGAAACTGCACTGAACGAGAACATATTTTCCATAAGAAAATATGCGTTTCATGGTTATTCGGTCCTGAAAGTCGTATTCGTATATTATTTATTCAACAACCTGAAATCTTATGTTAATTTCTATAGCATTCACAATCGTGTAAACCTATTACCCTATTACAGTAAATGGTGGCGTAAAATGTTTGCGTAAAATGTTTGCGTATAAATATATAATACGAACTCGATAATGTGTTTGGTTCGAGAGCAAGTAAAGAATTATCGTAATAGGGTATTATAGAAAACACAGAAAATATATGTAACTCTAAGACAAAATGTAACAATGAAAAATTTTCCTGTGTTACTCACGTAAGGGTCGGAATTTTGGAAAATATGACTATAGGCCCTATTTACATTTAAAATGAGTTGACACGGTTCTAGTACTTTCTGTAATTATGTTGTGTTAAATACGATAAAGTTTGTAGACACAAGACAAAAAGGTTCACTGAAGAAGACGTGAAATACATACTATTTTTTATTAAAAGTTTGTATTTCATAGGCCTAAATGTTAAGCTTTTTAAGTGATATAAATAAAACTATGAGCCTCCAGGTGGTCTAGTGGCTAACGCGGGCGATTGATGCGCTCGTGGTCCCGGGTTCAATTTCCGGCGGAGGCTCCATACGGCGTGCACTCAGTGTCGTGAGGCAAACTGAGTAGGCGCTGAGATAACAGCGCCGCCTCCTGGCCGTGAATACCGCAACTAGCGGCTGGTGGCGCGTAGTATTAGCCATACACCGTCACACTAACACAAAAAGCCGCGCGGTACGCCTTGGTCCTTAACGGACTGTTGAGCGGAGGTTTATTTATTTATTATAAATAAAACTATTACCTTACAGTGCAACATGAAACGGGCTAACATTAATCACATTCATTCTACTGACATTTTTTTAAAAATGATTCAATCTTAGTTTGAACTCTGCACTCTGTCAGTACGCCGTGATGATTTTAAAGTAGTGAACACTATTTTCTAACAAGCAAACCAGTCACGAACTCCTTTCATTATCTGAGCTGTGTTTTTTAATACAAGCACAAAAGCTTTTGAAGTGAAGAACCTCATCCATCCCCTTTGCAGTATAGTTGCGCTTTCACTACAACTGGTCAAATTACTGCTACCACAACCCCACTATCATCACTTTCACATCGGGAGACGTACAGACAGATGAAAAACATATTTTAAATATTTTACTAAAATGGAAAACTTTATTCATAACAAGTACAAAAGGTTGTACCGCACTGAATCGAATCTGGCCCCGCGTCATAATGACGGATTAGTCATAAAATAATATCCGTACTAAACTGAAACCGCACCAAATGAAATTGACTGAACCGGGGATTGGTGTAAAAGAATTAATGTACTTGCTGATCTTTTTTTGAGGGGGGGCAGATTTCGTTGAGCAGGGCAAAGCCCACTTAGGGCAGCTACATGCAATCAAACTCCTTTAAAACTACCATCTAGATTTTTATGACGTTTAATAATATATGTTTGAAATACGTTAAAGGGTCCGCAGCCGGAGTTTTAAACTATCTTCTCGAAAAATATTACCAAATAAATCTAGGCCTATAGGCCTACGTCTATGTAGATGATCGTATCTACAACATGCTTTTTGTTCGGCTTGTTATTCCGTTGTCATGGAGAATAATTTAATTGATTCAAAAAATTACTTTTGTAAGTACACAATTCAGCGATGTACCGTGCATCTGTGATTTTAATTGGCGACTATTTGGTATTTGGTGGGAAAATATAATTTTCCTTCTATAGTGAATTAAAAAAAATTGTACAACCGACGGTAGAATATCGTTTTCAACTTGTGCTTGTTCACTACACAGTCCACAACTGTTTTAGACAGTTCATTATACATTGTACTGATATTCACCTGTATTTCAGTTTTTATTACAAATAAGTTTATAGAAAAAAAAGCGATAAAAAGAAGAAGAGCACAAATAGGTCGTCAGACTTACATCATCGTTACAACGTTAAAATGCAATCACGTCTTCATATTGAAAATGGTGAAAACAGCGCCGACTATAATAAATGATAATAAGTTGGCACTGAAACACACATAAATACATTGGAAAATGAATTACAGACCCCTAAATTTGTTTAATGCAGTAATTGATCTATAGAGTTATGGAAAATATTTTGATGAAGACTATTCCTACAATGAAATTTAGCAAAAAAACAACAACAAAATACTGCGGCAAACAAAATACACGCAAGGGCTCAAAATGACCATTTGAGCTTTAAGGACTGACATCTACAAAAAAGATTTTAACTATGAAAATTCAACCAATAATTCATGTGTACAGAGTGAATGACGAAGTCTTCCAGGTCAGCATGCTTATAAAGGTAATAACTGTAATTAGGCCAAGGTATAGGCGAAATTATCATTTGTAAACCCCATACACCAGTCATGTGATTTCATGTTAGGTTTAATAAGGCTTTATTGTTACTCTTAAATTTTGAAAATAAAGAATCTTTTCTGTGCTGACATAACACCTGATGTGATATCAGCCTGATAATCAACGAATTTATGACTTTTCTCCAGATTATAATATTTTTTATTAAATGCCATCGGTTGAAATATCAAGACTATCAGTCCACTAACGCATACTAGGCCAAAAATATCAAATTACCGGAAGTTGTCCAAATGTAATCTGTTTGAACAATACTATTTTCTGATAATAAAACACAAGTGTTATTAAAAAGTTTTCATGTTAAGATTAAGTAAGCAGCTATATAAGGTTATGCAGTTTTTCCAGTGTTATTCTTTACGGATAGTTTAGTTTTACATTTCTGACCCTAACAAAATGACACTAAGAGAATTTAATCATTTCCAGTGTTTACGACAATATAACGACTGACATTTAGCTGAAGATAGAAAATTCCGCTATATAGAAAAAATTAAGTAAACATTTACATATTACAAAAATAGCTCCGCCTCATTTCTGTCAGAAATCAGTATGCATTTGTCATCCCATTTATGACATCAACTACGAGGTTATTACTGAGCACGGTTGATATGGAACATCATTTGGAACATTACAGTTTTCTCTAAACGTTTTATTTAATAACAATGACGGATGAAATTTGTTAGCATGTTCAAAACGCCTAGCCTGACCGAGTTTCAAACGCTGGACCATAGCACCATATGAAAGGCAGACACTAACTACTCTGCTACGTGATAGGAATGAACTCCCCTTTCTTTATTAAAGTAGTATATTTTTTCATAATTATTATTGTGAGGTTATTCTAAATTTCATTAATAAGCTAAACAAAAATTAATAATAATCAACTATCGGTTAATGTTTTTGCATTTTACCGCATGATCAACAATAACTGACTAGGTGTTGCGGCCCGATCTGAATTTATACAACTGTGCGAAACTGTAGAGAGCGAACAATAGGAACCGTCTACTACACACGCAAAGAAAAATGTTTACCTGGCAACGCTGTCAACTCTTGGCAACGCTGTCAGTTCCGTCTGTGTACATTTGTTTTGGTTTGAAGGGGTGACCTTGCACTTTTGTATATCTGGCTGTCGCTTTGGTAATGTTCAGCCAAAAAGCATACTTGATTGATCCAAGAGGGATTTTATACAGAGCCACAAAATGGTTCCCGCGTTTTTAAGGTTTGAGGTTATGTTCGGTCACCCAGATCAACATATCTGATCAACAATATCGTTTTATATGTGATCAACAATCAATCGTTAAAAATATTTAACTCTTTTCAATATTATTAAAAAATGTTATGTTGTTTTTTTACGGTTTTTGACACTGAATTCATTAATGTAATCATGAAAGTTGTAGCACTAAAGCCTAATGAGAAATAAGCTTTATACAAATATCAACATTCATGGAAATTTTCTGCGTGATCAACAATTATCCCCAAAAGATAAATATATATATATATATATATATATTGTTACAACACAAATAGCCACCCCAATACCAGGGATAAAAAAGATGATTCTGCATATAAAATAATAATTCATATAAAATAAAATGTTTAATATAAAGATAATAAAAAGACAATGACACAACAAACGACAACATGACCTAACCCAAGTGATTGACCCAACAAGAGAAAACAAAAGAAGAAGGGAACAACAACAAACAAACAAGAATAAAACCAAATGAAGAAGAAAGTGATTAACCGAACCAAATGGAAGAAGGGGAAAAACCGAAACCAAGCAAAATGAAACCAATTGAAGGAATTGAACGACACAATGCCACTTATTAAAATGAACCCCAAGGAGAAGATGGAAAAACAAGATATAAAGGAAATACACTGAAAATGAAGAAGGAGGAAAATGAAAAAGAAACAAACCTAAGTTAAAGGGAAATAAACAAAAAGGAAACCCTATGATAAGACACAAACAAGTAATGTGAGATAATAGTTTAAAAAGATGGAAAGTAAGACGGCTTTCTTACATGATAATTTAATAGCCTCTGGTGAGCTCGAAAGCAGCAGCATGCAGAATTGCTAATCAGACATAAATAATATAAAAAAATGACTTACCGTATCTCACGACTGGGTGATCCTGACACTCAAGGCAGGATAGACTGGTTGGGAAAAGGATGGGTGAAATGCATGGATTTCTACCTGCCGAGAAAGGCCCGACTCGTGGACGTTGACACTGAGATGGCTGGCGTACGACAGAGCTAAAAGTTCACGTGCAGGTATGAGCTCTACAAAGCCATAGTGCCAACCTCGGAAAATGAAAAGAATGACCGGTTCGATCCGAAATATCGAACACCGGCCCCCGTTGACCGCAGTGGGTCAACCACCAACTACACCAAAAGACATGGCCAAAAATGCAGTACAAAAATTTGGCTTTTGGTGAACAGGAACATTCTCTGAAAATTACCCTCCAACATAGGAGGGGGTCACACGCAAACACAAGAAAATACAAACATACAGAAAACATGCAAAACATGCAATGAATCAGAAAACCATGCCGAATAACTCCGCCGCGGGCGCATCGACCAGGCGAGCAATCCGAAAGGTTCGGGTAGAGCAGACAAAACCCAATAACATACAATAAACAATAGCCCAGCCAAACACAATGTAAAACTCAGCAAATCAACTTAGTTAGTTCCCTAGTTTTTACATTTTTTTTTTCCCTTTATTCCCCCCTTTTTTCCTTTTTTTTTTTACTTATTTTTTTGTTGTTGATTTGTTGAGCATCCATAACTCCCAATGAACTGGCACAACGCCATGCCAGAAACATTCCACAATGTAAAATTCACTGCGGACAACAGCTGGAAGGAATCACCTGGGAAATCCCAGCAAAGTGTCCAGTAAGTCCACAACAATCATTGAAACTAATTCTGCTCACCCGAAAAAACAAGATAAACCCAATTAAGAAGATATGGGCAACCGGTATAATTTAGGTCACCCCCACCTCTAAGGGCCACGACGACAAGTGCTCAAACAATTCAACCCGGGGCTCCTGAATGAGAAACGAAGAGACCTTGGTCTCCAAGGCAACATCTTGCACGTCGTAATTCGGGCGATAATTAATAGGGGGCCAGCGCAGAGCATCAAGCTTTAACCAATCTGGCCCTGACCACCACAATGTCGACGACCGGAGGCTGGAGAGTGACGTGCCTCTAGAGGCTAAATCAGCGGGGTTAGAAACACCATGAACATGACGCCAAGATTTAGTATCGGTCCACTCGGTAATGGCAGCCACCCGATTAGCACTAAATGTCTTCAATTTAAAAGTAGGCATATTCAGCCAATCCAAGACAATCGTCGAGTCCGTCCATAAGAAAACTTGACTCAATTGAATACATGATGAGAATAAACCAACATAATGACGAACAAGTTTGGCTAAAAGATAAGCTCCCAACAACTCCAAACGTGGGATTGATAAAGTTTTAAGAGGTGCCACTTTAGTTTTAGACGACACCAACGAAACCACCGGAGGACCAGAGTCAGTATAAATGGACAGATAGAGGACGGCCGCGTAACCTAACTGGGAAGCATCACAGAAACCATGCAATATTACCATTTCAATATGCCCACCTTTAGGGAAGAATGGCCGGGAAATAGTAATCACCGGAAGATGATTCAAAGAGGACAGGAATTGACTCCAATAGTCGTTTAAGTCATCACTTAGAGGAGCATCCTAGTCCAAGCCCTCAGCCCAGAGTTTTTGGAAAAAAGCCTTGGCCATGAAAATCACTGGCGAAAGCCAACCACATGGGTCAAATAATTGTGCCATCTGAGATAACACGACACGTTTGGTAAATTGAACCTGAGCATTGCTGCAACAGGCCAAAGGAGGAAATGAGAAGCAATCGGTAAAATGGTCCCAACTTAAACCCAGAATATCCTTATCCTTAGCAACGACGGAATCACTTGGAGCGGCTGATTCAGGTAGGCAGTCGGGTTGATTAGTGCACCATTTTTTCAAATTGAACCCTCCTGAAGACAACAACAGAATTAATTCCCGTTGTAGTTTGCAAAGCTCTGATTTTGAATCAGCGCCAGCAGCAATATCATCCACAAAAATATTACGGCTAAGTACCGCCGCTCCCGCAGGAAAATTAACTGCCTCATCCTGAGCCAGCCGCTGCAAGGTTCGCAACGCCTGAAAAGGGGCACAAGCCAGCCCGTAAGTAACGGTACGCAAAGCGAAAACCCTTAGTGGGGCGGTAACCTCCTCACGCCATAAAATACACAGGTACGCCGAGTCATCAGGATGCATAGCAATTTGGCGGTACATCTGTTCGATGTCGCACGTAAAAACATGGCTAAACCGCCGAAACAAAGTCAAAACGTCGGACAGTAAGGTCTGCAACTTAGGGCCGACACATAACACATCATTTAAGGAAATCCCAGAGGACGTCTTCATACTGGCGTCAAACACCACCCTGATTTTAGAAGTATCACCTCTAACTTTAAAGATACCATGATGAGGAATGAAATATTTTGGAAAATTGGGGTCAGACACCAATGACATATGCCCCTGCGCGACATAATCCGTTATAAAGTGTACATACTGGCTCTTAAACTGACTGTTCGCAGCAAATTTCCTTTCTAACGCAAAAAACCGAGACATGGCTCCCTTAAGGGAATTTCCCAAAATGTGAGAAGAGTTTTTGAAGAACGGCAAGCGCACCTGGTAACGACCCGACGGCAACCGACTTGTTGATTCCATGTAAAACCTTTCAGCAAAGTGATCCTCTTCAGATAATTGGTGGGGTACAGCTGGAGGCTCTTCGACCTCCCAAAACCGATGAACTTGCTCAAGTAGGTTTGGTATATCCGTAGATAACGTTGTGACGGAAGGATAAAAGTGGTGGAAATGACAGTGAAGCTGATGTGCAAATACCAGATCCAAAGGAAGGCCAGTGAGACCGCTAGCACAAGTCAATGCACAATTAAGTGAAATTGGGGCTCTACCCATAATCACAAACCCAAAACGTGTCCTAACTGCAACAGGCAAACCTGCACCCAAAGGAATAGTCTCTCCCATAAGAATAGCCGCTACAATATCGGCTCCAAACAACGCATCAATTGGGGCTGCTACATCGAAGGTAGGGTCCGCTAACAAAAGATCTTTTGTAGCCTGCTTAACTTCAGGCAACACCTGGAACCTAGGTGAGTCCGACGAGATCTTAGAAAGAATTATAAAGGCATGGTTAGATGCCACAACCTCGCGTTTTAAAGTTTCCAAGGACAGATGGCACACCTTTTTTGCTTTGGTGGCAATATCAGCTACCCCATTGACACTTACTGAAGCGTCAAAACAAGCACACTTTAAGCGAGAGGCACATGCTTCAGTTATGAAAGAAGCATGGGACGCGCTATCCAGGATGGCCCTAACTACAATATAACCACCATTCGGAGACGACACGACTGCTAGACAGGTGGCTAACAGAACCCCTGCAGGATGGGGCAGAGACACGGTCAGAGTAGTGCTAGACAGATCAACTTGGTCTACAAGCGATGACCCCGAAGCTTTGAGTTCAGCTGTGTCAGAAATCTGTGAACGAGACGGAGACGGACGGGCACTTTTGAAATGAAGTAAAGTGTGGCGGTACTTAGAGCCACACGTTTTGCACCTATTTTTGCACCAGCCCGAATGTTTATGTTGGAGGCACGAAAGACAACATTTTTTATTTTTAAGACTCTGAAATCGAGCCCTAGGGTCCTTACTCAGCCACGCCGGACACTTGAGAAGCAAATGGGTCCGGGAATCGCAATGAAGGCAACGTGAACCAGATGCATCCCGTTGCGTAACCTCCGCAGATAACGTAGACACAGCAAGAGGAGTAGCCTTAGAAAAAGAAACCTTCTGGGTTTTCTGGTGGCTAGTGCTGGGAAGAGCAGGTAAAGCCGATTCCAAAGATGCCTGTTCTTTCTGTTCCGCCATAGCGGTTAAAAATGTCATAATTTCTGTTAGGGCAGGGAGATTCTCTTTGTCCGTAACAGACGCCTCAAAGCGTTCACGCAATGATAGATCCAGCCTAGACAATACAAAAGACGCATATATTGCTTGATATATATCAGCAATGTTTAGAGCTGACAACGCTGAAAAGTTAGCATTGAAGCTGTCCACCAACTTTCTAATAGACGCAGCTGATCGCATAGAAGCGGCTGGTAACTGAAGCAGATTGGTACAATAAACCCGAGCGGCCAAACGAGGATTGTGATAACGACTTTTAAGAGTTGACAGTGCAAGTGAATAACTATCATCAACTATGGGAAGCGCGGCAACCTTCTCATAAGCCTCACCCTTAAGATGAGTCAGTAAATATAACAATTTTTGCTTCGGAGTGAGGGCAGGACTTTCGTCCACTAATGTGGTGAACTTTGACCAAAACTCGGACCAACATTTGGCCTAGCCATCAAAACAAGGTAACGAAAGCTTCGGCAACTCATGAACGAGAACACCTGAGTGGCCGCCACTTGCCGATGAGAACCGACCGGAACCAACCGGTATCTCTGGTTTTGTTAGTTTCGAAGCTAAAATGCTACCCCGGACATAAATATCCTCAATTTGCGCTACCACTGAAAAAATGTGGTCCTCGTCCTATCCCTCGGGCAATGACTCGGCCGATAGGTAAGGATCTACCTTACCTAGAAGATCTTGATATTTTTCGGACAACCTGGAGGCCAAGATACCGGCTTCATGTTGATCCACGACCCTTAATTGCGGCAACCCTTCCAACCTATTTATTAAATGCTGCAACGCAAGTATTCCCACCGAAGTGGTCCGGTCAAAAGCTGCCAACGACAATTTAGCAGGCATATTGAATTAAAAAATATCGCGCAACCGACAACCACCCTTAATAAGAGAGTTAGAAACTGAACAATAATCACGCACCGACTTAGCCTAACAGTGCTCGAGATAACTAGGCGTCTCACACAACTACTTTGCATAAACAATACCGAGCAAGATAAATACAAAAGTAAATTAGTGCACGGCAAAATACAACTTGCACAATCCAACAGGCAAATAATGCCAAACACAATAAATTAAACACGCAACAAATTGATTTACACAGCGCAAAAGCACGACAACAAAAACACAAGTTACACAAGATTACAGCACATACGGTGCAAAATAATGGTACACAAAAGTGCACCCAAAAACAAACATGTATAATACCAAATAGAATAAATACACACAAAACACAGCAAAGTACAATGTACAACAATTCACCAGTTACCGAACCAAACACAATAACTGGGACCCAATAAATGCCAAAATTGATGGTCAACGCGTCGTGTATGGACAGGATATCGCATATGCAAAATATAAATCGCACCTAAAGGTAATAGTCATGCCAAAAAATTAAATTAAATACAAAGGCAGGCCACTCCGAAATCCGGATAACCTAAAACCGTTCCCTTTACGCCTGACAGTCACAAACACGTAGCGCACAATTTCACGTGGGACGCAAACCGTAACAGGACGGAAACAAACTTTACCAGACTTGACTCAGTAATTAAACGACTACCCCAAAAAACAAGGTGCAAAATTTTACACAAAATCTGCCCACCTGGCGATGCACACACGACGACATTGCTGACCGTAAGCTACAGCCATAAACGCAAACTCGTAGTTCACATGCCTACGTATTATACCAACGTGCTTCCGTGCAAGCATGCAAATGATAAACATTCATGAAATTTAAAAAATTAACCGCATGCAAAACACCCACGAGCAGGCGCAAAAAACGAAACGGCACGGCACGTTGGTAATTAAAATAAAAATCACGCAGCCAAAACTGACTTACCACCCAATTACTGAAAATCAACCCACCAGCAGCAACATGCACAAAATTACGGAGCACGTGCTCCCAGTCGTGACGGCAAAATATTTAATTGAAAAGCTAGCAACCTCATGAAGTCCTCTGGTAGTAAATAGATGTGAGATAATAGTTTAAAAAGATGGAAAGTAAGACGGCTTTCTTACATGATAATTTAATAGCCTCTGGTGAGCTCGAAAGCAGCAGCATGCAGAATTGCTAATCAGACATAAATAATATAAAAAAATGACTTACCGTATCTCACGACTGGGTGATCCTGACACTCAAGGCAGGATAGACTGGTTGGGAAAAGGATGGGTGAAATGCATGGATTTCTACCTGCCGAGAAAGGCCCGACTCGTGGACGTTGACACTGAGATGGCTGGCGTACGACAGAGCTAAAAGTTCACGTGCAGGTATGAGCTCTACAAAGCCATAGTGCCAACCTCGGAAAATGAAAAGAATGACCGGTTCGATCCGAAATATCGAACAAGTAATAAAGAAGAAAAGCAGGAGAAATGATACACTCAATGTAAGGTTGAAACAGAAACCGATAAATAACTTAAGTAATAAATAAATATTATTATCAATTAATGGATAATAAAGTAAATGACAATTGAAAGAAACCCAATTAAAGAATGTTAAATATAAAAGCAAACTAACCCACATATTACAGTTAGAAGTAATGTTAAAATCAATAGAGATATAAAATTGTTAATATTGTTAATGATATTTGTAATGAAAGAGATAGTACGATAGTGGGAAAGTAATAATAGGGATGACCCATTTAGAAACACTTAAAACCAAAAACATTTTAGAAGTGCAAAAGTGGAAGTGAAAACCCCAAAATAAAGTAATAAACAAGAAAAACTAAATAAATTATAATTTAAATATATATATATATATATATACAATAAATAATTTAAAATTGAAGGTGATGATTAAATGAAAATAATGTATAACAAAGAAAGTTTGTATAGTCAAAAATAGTGAAGGATAAAAGCATAAACACATAGTAAATCAATAAGAAACACTAAAAGGTTAACAGTGAAAAATATTAGTATTTAAGAATAGTATTAAGAGTAAACAGTTAATTAAGGTATAATGAACGCTGAAAAGTGATAAAGACAGTATTAATTAAGAAAGAACATTATAGTTAAGTTTAATTTAATACAGTTATAATTAAAAGGGAGAATCCCATGAAAGAGAAAACAGATAGTGTTAGCATGGAGTGAAAGTAAAGAGTATTTAGAAAATTAAGAAGTTAAAACAAATCAATAAACACCCCATGTTACCAGGGATCATTATTAAAGTAAGTTCAAAGAATGTGATGTTGTTTATCACACAAAAAATGATATGACGTGAAATGAACTGTAAACAAATGTTATCAAATAATTATTAAATACGTTTAATGAAGAAATTTGTGTTAGTGGTTGAAATCACAATCAGAATGATCACAGTTGCACACCACTATATAAAAATTATCCCGATTAGCGCTTTCAAGCCTCACAGCCCATCGTTAGATCTATTCCGATCTGATGATGGGCTGTGAGGCTTGAAAGCGCTAATCGGGATAATTTTTATATAGTGGTGTGCAACTGTGATCATTCTGATTGTAATTATTAAATAATTGTGTAAGCAAGTTTATGAATAGGATATTGCTGGAAGAATTATACAGACCATAGACCTAGACGTTGTATTTTATGTGAACAAAAGTAGTAAATAATGGCCACATTGTTCTTATTGGCAAATTAAATGAGTAGGAAAGTAAAGAAATGAAAACGAGAAAACCAGATAGCAAATAATTAGCAATTAATTATAATAACAAAGCTAAGCTCATTAAGCTAAAAAGAGACATAATTTGTACGAAATGAGTAAATACAAATAATGGCTACTTAGGCCTATGAAAACGCCTAACCGTCAAGAACAAACCACTACAAATTGTAATAAGTTAACAAAGAAATTAGCAAATCCGAGGCGAATAACTCACCAAGGATAAACTGTAAATAATTTTTAAGACAAAATATTATAATAAGTATTTGAATCCAAAAAGAAATGTAATTAACAAGTATTAAAATAATTGTAAAATCATAAAACCTAAAATAACCCAAACTTGTGGGGTATCAAATTAATCTATGAAAGGAAATACAAATAACAGTGATAATAGTTAATACTTAGGAGGGAAGACAGAGAAATAAAAGCAATCAGAAGATATACAAGGATTTTGTAAAGAATTCAAATTTTGATAACAATGGATTGTGTCAGTCTAAGCCAATCAAATTTAATTGGTAACCATAGCAACTGCCGTTAGGGACGGAATTACGGTTGAATATCGTTACTCGTAAAGCGTCACTTGTGCAGAACAGAAGCCGAATTTTAAAAGACCAACTGTTAATAAAGAAAAAGTAAAATTAATAAACAAAATTCAAAACGATGATCGAATAAGAAGCAGACGAACAACTGGAACTGTCAACTGATGCCAAGGACCAAAATACCAGGAAATTAAAGGAAAATATGACCAAACCTAATATGAAAAGGACGCCAGACCTACTTAAGTCCCAAGAGTAATGAAAACAGAAAACGATTGCAGCCCAATCTTCTTCCAACTCAATGTTTGATAACACCAAGTCATCTGATGTGTTAAGTTTCCTTAATTACCCTATTTCCAAAAAATAAACTCACTTTAAATATTTCTAAAAGTAATAAACTCTCACTGTCAACCGAATATTCTCTTTCAAAGATTAATTAAGAAAAATACGCGTAACACACTGAAAATTTGTTAACATAACACATAACCTGTTGTGTGAATACGAACTTTATAAACACTACAGAACAGATTGTAACCACACACCTTATTATTTAAGTACACATAAAGTAAGGTAATGTATTTTTTATTGTAATCATAGGAATTATTTGTCTTGTAATCAAAAGAATCCCGATTTTGAACGAGTATATTGTAAATTAACCAAAACTGTAGCCATGCTGATGGGAATACCTCGTTACCAAAATCGATTCGTCATCCTGAGAATAAGTGTTTCATGTAAAAAGTCGGTGCAATTTTATTAATCAACCAATATAAGTTAATTGTCAAACTGAAAATTTATTTATCAACCATTAAAATAACTAGTACAGGGAGTAACCATTGTTATTATTTCATAGGGAGTGTATCATATAATTTTTGTTTGTTAGCGAATTAGCTTTGACGGCACAGCGCTCACGTTGCAAATCGACACACTACTTGATTGAGTCAGCCGTCTAACCAAGGCGGGAAGTATTTGAATGCTCTGGCCGTCACAGCTGTGAAGTTAAACCATATTATCTAAGAATTTTAATTGTTTTTAATAAACAATTTGGCGCCACCCGGGAATCACAAATCCCTATTTACTAACAGATAAGGTTACTACCAGGTTGTACTGGTAATTCCAACATCGCTACAGACATCGTTAACACAAAAATATGTAACGACCCTAGTGCGAGACGAACGCACTCACTCACACATACCCTATACTCGTCATTTAAGAGAGACTTCCCAGTCAACCCGGACAGATTGGCGACCACCCGGTGAGGCTAGAAAAGGAGACTAGCGGCGATTATGAGGAGACATTCCATGGTTACAAGATACCAAACAAGGAAAGGAACGGAAAGTACCGACCAAGAAGAAATGGAAGAAATTGAAGAAATGATCGGAGAATTATTCGAAGAGGATCCCCAGGAGCACCAACCAGAACCGGAAGTGGAAGCAACAGTCGGGGACCATCCAAGTAAACCCACTCAGAAAGAGGACCTGAGCATGCAGGAGATGTTAAAAATCCTAATGGAAGGGAATAACAAAATGCAGGAACAATTCAACAAGAACCAGGAGAAAACTGATGAAAATTTTAAGAAACAAAAGGAAGAAAGAAAGGTAGACAAGGAAGAAGCAAAAGAACTAAGAAAGAAATACAGGGAATTCTTAAATGAAAAACTGAACAGAAACAGTGAAGAACTGAAGAAACAAATCAAGGAGAACATAGAACTCCTGAATAACAAAATGGAAAGCAACCATGAAGCCCTGAAGAAAAGCCAGGAGACATTAGAAAAGAAGAGTGAGGAGCTGAAGAGGCAGATAAAAAAATATCTTGAAATATTAAACAACAAGATCAAGAACAACAGTGAGACACTTCAACGACAATTGAAGGAAGACAGTGAGAAGAATAGAGAAGAATTAAGATACATACTAATAGGGTATCATGAAGAAATCAAGCAGACAAAAACGGGGATGAACAAGAAATGGGAAGAAACAAATTATCCAGCAGATCAACTTACTGAAACATTAGATAGTGATTTCAAACCATTGAATGAAACACTAGACACCACTTCTGAAGGTAGTAAGGAGATGGAAATTGTAGAAGAATCAAGTGTATTGTTTTCTGAAAATAAAGGTAGCAATAACACCGAGAAAATCAAGCGCATAAAAACCAACTGTAGAAGAGTAAAGAAGAATCGAATCATTAAGAAGATTATGAAAACAGAGGAGATGGGAAAAGTATATAAAAAGAAACTACTAAAAACAAGAGAAGAAGTGGAGATAATGAAGAACGGACTAATTGATGTGTTTAATTTACCCCTTACCGACCAAAGCAAATACATGAAATATAAAGATTGTAGGAGGACCGTAAAAGCAATTATAGCGGGAATTCACAACAAATCAGCGGAGGAAAACTTCAGCAGATCGATAAGAAAATGGAAATTACCCAAAATTGAAAGGACTCTCAACAAAACAGAGGGTCACAAATTAAGGAGGTCTCTAAAACACTGGAGCACACCAGAATGGGAAATGCAAAATAAAAAAATCAATAATAACATTAACGACGGAGGGACAATTAACAACTTCTTTGATTAATCAAAATGTAGTGAATGACGTAGGCATGGAGACAAATGAACATATGATATTAGAAGAATTATGGTACAAAATAGAAGATACCTATTTCACAAGAACGAAAATAGTTCTACACACCGAGGTTATCCGAACCACAAGTACAGAGGAAATGATGGACCATGGATAAACAAAGTGAAGATGAACACAGAGAAATGGAACTGATTTTCAGGGTAATGACCAAGCAAACCAATGGAAGCGAAGGAGTATTAAATTAAATTAAACCAATTAATAATAACCAAAACAAGAATTGACAAGAAACAACTAAGACGAATTAAATGAGAACTAATAAACCATAATACATAAATTTAAAATGTTATCCAGAATAAATGTAGAAAACCAAACATTTGAAGGAGAAAAGGAGAAGATCGCCAAAGTGTTTTACATAATAAAGGATAGGAAGGACCTGGAAGATATTCTAAGCGAAATAGTGGTACAACAGAAACAAGATTCAAAATTACTAAACATAAGAAGAAGACTATTAGAAAATGAAGAAATTATAAATAAATATTATTGTATCCACCAAGATATACTCTTTATTAGAACCAAAAAGAATCAAATAACGTGGAAACTTGTAGTTCCAAAATCATTAGAAACCAATATAATTAAAGATTATCATGTTCGATACGGACATATGGGAACATTAAAAATTGAAAAAGCATTGGAGGAGGAAATCTTTATCAAAAATATAACAAGAAAAGTAAACCAGAATATTAAAACCTGCACAATATGTCAAATGGTCAAAACAAATAACGAGAAAAAAGAGTGAACAATAATACCCATTACTTCAAACACCAAGTTAGAAAAAGTATTTCTCGACATATGTGGACCATTCCCACGTAGCGGAGGGAGACATAAATACAAGTTTATAGGAATAATATTAGACCATTACACAAAGTACACAAAATTATATGCAATAAACTGAGCTACTATGAAGAAAATATTAGACATAATAAAAAATAAATACATCACAGAAGTTGGAAAACCATACATGATAATAACAGACCACGGGACACAATTCAAAGGAAGGAAGTGGCGAGATGAATTATTAAAAGAGAACATAAAAACCTATAAAACATCCAAATACCACCCTAGTAGTAATACCGCAGAAAGAGTGTTCAGAGAGGTGGGACGAATACTAAGAACTTATTGTTATGATAACCAAAAGGAATGGCAGAAATATTTAGCTTCAACCGAAGTATTTCTAAATACAAGTTACCACCATTTTATTGAGAACACCCCATATTTAATGATGTTTGGAAGGAAACCCCTTAGAGAGATACAAGAATTAATAGACTTCCCAGTCAACCCAGAAGACCTGTATGATGAAAACAAATGTTATAGCCGTATTATGGAGAAAGTTGAGAAGCAAAAGGCAAGGTATTCACAAAACCAACCTAAAATAATAAAAAATAATGAAGGAGAAAGGGTATTAATAAAAAACCGTGAACTACCCAGTACACTTGAAGGGATAGCCAAAAAACTGCTATTATTATACATAGGACCTTATGTCATCACCAAAGACAATGGAAACAATACTTATGAAATAAGTAATATAACCACCAAAAAGATAAAAGGAGTTTACAATCAAGCTTCTATAAAAAAGTTTTATGAAGAAAAATAAATTACAATAAATAAATAAACCAATGCCAAAATTCAAAAATTATGTGAGCACAACTTACAACAATATTTCGATGACATATGAGGCCTAATATAAAAAAAAAATTGTAAGAAAGGAATAAGGTACAAAACTTCCTGCAACGTAAGATCAACTTACCATCAAATAAACATGACGTATGAAGCATAATATAAAAAATTAATAAGGAATAAGTTACAAAAATTCCTATAAAGTAAGAAAGACTAACTTACAAAAATTATTAGGAATAATATCTCAAACAAAATAAAATAAACAAAAATAAAATCAAGCACGAACTGCTAAGATAAATACCTAAAATTATAATGCATTCAATGTATTCAAAGAAAAAAAAGAAAACAAAACTGAACTGGTACGAGGAAAAAAGAAAAGTTATGTATAAAACAAATATATACAGAAAATGGCTAAAGCAGAATATTGGTAAACAACCAAGAAAAAGAAAAAGGGATGTCTGATAGTTAAAATGATCACAAGAAGAATAGGAAAACAAACCAATGAAAAGTTAGAAATGATGAAATTAACAACTAAATAAATAAAAAACAATCAACTGTATGAGTAGATAACAGTATATAGCAAAGGTACAGCAGAAGGAAGAATGAGTAAAAGGCCAAAGTGATCTAAAAACAAACCACAAGGTGGACAATCCCAAAATATATTATTATTATTAATTTAAGTCACAAGATGACAAAAAAGGTATTTAAGATTGACTGTTGAATAAGTCCAGCAATCAAAAATAAACTGAGCAGAGATGATGTTCCTCTGGTCTCAGAAAAAATGAGTAGTAATGGAAGAAACCAGCTACTAAAAAGTTAGGGAAAAAATTATATAAAAGGGAGAACACACTAATGGAAATAAATAAAAACAGATCCAAATAAAGTGGAATGAATCAAGTAAGGAGAGAAATATGAATGAAGAAACAAACAAGAGAGAAAAGGAAAAAGATTATATATAACTGATAATTTCATACAAAACTATGCTAAGTGTTTTATCAAAATGATCAATTTTGAAGTAGATGCATTACGTTATAACACAAATAAGCCACCCCAATATCAGGGATAAAAAAGATGATTCTGAATATAAAATAATAATTCATATAAAATAAAATGTTTAACATAAAGAAAATAAAAAGACAATGACACGACAAACGTCGACATGACCTAACCCAAGTGATTGACCCAACAAGCGAAAACAAAAGAAGAAGGGAACAACAAAAAACAAACAAGAATAAAACCAAATGAAGAAGAAAGTGATTAACCAAACCAAATGGAAGGAGGGGAAAAACCGAAACCAAGCAAAAATGAAACCAATTGAAGGAATTGAATGACACAATGCCACTTATTAAAATGAACCCCAAGGAGAAGATGGAAAAACAAGATATAAAGGAAATACACTGAAAATGAAGAAGGAGGAAAATGAAAAAGAAACAAACCTAAGTTAAAGGGAAATAAATAAAAAGGAAACCCTATGATAAGACACAAACAAGTAATAAAGAAGAAAAGCAGGAGAAATGATACACTCAATGTAAGGTTGAAACAGAAACCGATAAATAACTTGAGTAATAAATAAATATTATTATCAATTAATGGATAATAAAGTAAATGACAATTGAAAGAAACCCAATTAAAGAATGTTAAATATAAAAGCAAACTAACCCACATATTACAGTTAGAAGTAATGTTAAAATCAATAGAGACATAAAATTGTTAATATTGTTAATGATATTTGTAATGAAAGAGATAGTACGGTAGTGGGAAAGTAATAATAGGGATGACCCATTTAGAAACACTTAAAACCAAAAACACTTTAGAAGTGCAAAAGTGGAAGTGAAAACCCCAAAATAAAGTAATAAAGAAGAAACACTAAATAAATTATAATAAACAATAAATAATTTAAAAGTGAAGGTGATGATTAAATGAGAATAATGTATAACAAAGAATGTTTGTATAGTCAAAAATAGTGAAGGATAAAAGCATAAACACATAGTAAATCAATAAGAAACACTAAAAGGTTAACAGTGAAAAATATTAGTATTTAAGAATAGTATTAAGAGTAAACAGTTAATTAAGGTATAATGAACGCTGAAAAGTGATAAAGACAGTATTAATTAAGAAAGAACATTATAGTTAAGTTTAATTGAATACAGTTATAATTAAAAGGGAGAATCCCATGGAAGAGAAAACAGATAGTGTTAGCATGGAGTGAAAGTAAAGAGTATTTAAAAAATTAAGAAGTTAAAACAAATCAATAAACACCCCATGTTACCAGGGATCATTATTAAAGTAAGTTCAAAGAATGTGATGTTGTTTATCACACAAAAAATGATATGAAGTGAAATGAACTGTAAACAAATGTTATCAAATAATTAATAAATAATTGTGTAAGCAAGTTTATGAATAGGATATTGCTGGAAGAATTATACAGACCATAGACCTAGACATTGTATTTTATGAGAACAAAAGTAGTAAATAATGGCCACATTGTTCTTATTGGCAAATTAAATGAGTAGGAAAGTAAAGAAATGAAAACGAGAAAACCAGATAGTAAATAATTAGCAATTAATTATGATAACAAAGCTAAGCTCATTAAGCTAAAATGAGACATAATTTGTACGAAATGAGTAAATACAAATAATGGCTACTTAGGCCTATGAAAATGCCTAACTGTCAAGAACAAACAACTACAAATTGTAATAAGTTAACAAAGAAATTAGCAAATCCGAGGCGAATAACTCACCAAGGATAAACTGTAAATAATTTTTAAGACAAAATATTATAATAAGTATTTGAATCCAAAAAGAAATGTAATGAACAAGTATTAAAATAATTGTAAAATCATAAAACCTAAAATAACCCAAACTTGTGGGGTATCAAATTAATCTATGAAAGGAAATACAAATAACAGTGATAATATAATAGTTAATACATAGGAGGGAAGACAGAGAAATAAAAGCAATCAGAAGATATACAAGGATTTTGTAAAGAATTCAAATTTTGATAACAATGGATTGTGTCAATCTAAGCAAATCAAATTTAATTGGTAACCATAGCAACTGCCGTTAGGGACGGAATTACGGTTGAATATCGTTACTCGTAAAGCGTCACTTGTGCAGAACAGAAGCCGAATTTTAAAAGACCAACTGTTAATAAAGAAAAAGTAAAATTAATAAACAAAATTCAAAACGATGATCGAATAAGAAGCAGACAAACAACTGGAACTGTCAACTGACGCCAAGGACCAAAATACCAGGAAATTAAAGGAAAATATGACCAAACCTAATATGAAAAGGACGCCAGACCTACTTAAGTCCCAAGAGTAATGAAAACAGAAAACGATTGCAGCCCAATCTTCTTCCAACTCAACGTTTGATAACACCAAGTCATCTGATGTGTTAAGTTTCCTTAATTACCCTATTTCCAAAAAATAAACTCACTTTAAATATTTCTAAAAGTAATAAACTCTCACTGTCAACCGAATATTCTCTTTCAAAGATTAATTAAGAAAAATAACACACTGAAAATTTGTTAACATAACACATAACCTGTTGTGTGAATACGAACTTTATAAACACTACAGAACAGATTGTAACCACACACCTTATTATTTAAGTACACATAAAGTAAGGTAATGTATTTTTTATTGTAATCATAGGAATTATTTGTCTTGTAATCAAAAGAATCCCGATTTTGAACGAGTATATTGTAAATTAACCAAAACTGTAGCCATGCTGATGGGAATACCTCGTTACCAAAATCGATTCGTCATCCTGAGAATAAGTGTTTCATGTAAAAAGTCGGTGCAATTTTATTAATCAACCAATATAAGTTAATTGTCAAACTGAAAATTTATTTATCAACCATTAAAATAACTAGTACAGGGAGTAACCATTGTTATTATTTCATAGCGAGTGTATCATATAATTTTTGTTTGTTAGCGAAATAGCTTTGACGGCACAGCGCTCACGTTGCAAATCGACACACTACTTGATTGAGTCAGCCGTCTAACCAAGGCGGGAAGTATTTGAATGCTCCGGCCGTCACAGCTGTGAAGTTAAACCATATTATCTAAGAATTTTAATTGTTTTTAATAAACAATTTGGCGCCACCCGGGAATCACAAATCCCTATTTACTAACAGGTAAGGTTACTACCAGGTTGTACTGGTAATTCCAACATCGCTACAGACATCGTTAACACAAAAATATGTAACGACCCTAGTGCGAGACGAACGCACTCACTCACACATACCCTATACTCGTCATTTAAGAGAGACTTCCCAGTCAACCCGGACAGATTAGCGACCAACCGGTGAGGCTGGAAAAGGACACTAGCGGCGATTATGAGGAGACATTCCATGGTTACAAGATACCAAACAAGGAAAGGAACGGAAAGTACCGACCAAGAAGAAATGGAAGAAATTGAAGAAATGATCGGAGAATTATTCGAAGAGGATCCCCAGGAGCACCAACCAGAACCGGAAGTGGAAGCAACAGTCGGGGACCAACCAAGTAAACCCACTCACAAAGAGGACCTGAGCATGCAGGAGATGTTAAAAATCCTAATGGAAGGGAATAACAAAATGCAGGAACAATTCAACAAGAACCAGGAGAAAACTGATGAAAATTTTAAGAAACAAAAGGAAGAAAGAAAGGTAGACAAGGAAGAAGCAAAAGAACTAAGAAAGAAATACAGGGAATTCTTAAATGAAAAACTGAACAGAAACAGTGAAGAACTGAAGAAACAAATCAAGGAGAACATAGAACTCCTGAATAACAAAATGGAAAGCAACCATGAAGCCCTGAAGAAAAGCCAGGAGACATTAGAAAAGAAGAGTGAGGAGCTGAAGAGGCAGGTAAAGAAATATCTTGAAATATTAAACAACAAGATCGAGAACAACAGTGAGACACTTCAACGACAATTGAAGGAAGACAGTGAGAAGAATAGAGAAGAATTAAGATACATACTAATAGGGTACCATGAAGAAATCAAGCAGACAAAAACGGGGATGAACAAGAAATGGGAAGAAACAAATTATCCAGCAGATCAACTTAATGAAACATTAGATAGTGATTTCAAACCAATGAATGAAACACTAGACACCACTTCTGAAGGTAGTAAGGAGATGGAAATTGTAGAAGAATCAAGTGTATTGTTTTCTGAAAATAAAGGTAGCAATAACACCAAGAAAATCAAGCGCATAAAAACCAACTGTAGAAGAGTAAAGAAGAATCGAATCATTAAGAAGATTATGAAAACAGAGGAAATGGGAAAAGTATATAAAAAGAAACTACTAAAAACAAGAGAAGAAGTGGAGATAATGAAGAACGGACTAATTGATGTGTTTAATTTACCCCTTACCGACCAAAGCAAATACATGAAATATAAAGATTGTAGGAGGACCGTAAAAGCAATTATAGAGGGAATTCACAACAAATCAGCGCAGGAAAACTTCAGCAGATCGATAAGAAAATGGAAATTACCCAAAATTGAAAGGACTCTCAACAAAACAGAGGGTCACAAATTAAGGAGGTCTCTAAAACACTGGAGCACACCAGAATGGGAAATGCAAAATAAAAAAATCAATAATAACATTAACGACGGAGGGACAATTAACAACTTCTTTGATTAATCAAAATGTAGTGAATGACGTACGCATGGAGACAAATGAACATATGATATTAGAAGAATTATGGTACAAAATAGAAGATACCTATTTCACAAGAACGAAAATAGTTCTACACACCGAGGTTATCCGAACCACAAGTACAGAGGAAATGATGGACCATGGATAAACAAAGTGAAGATGAACACAGAGAAATGGAACTGATTTTCATGGTAATGACCAAGCAAACCAATGGAAGGGAAGGAGTATTAAATTAAATTAAACCAATTAATAATAACCAAAAAAAGAATTGACAAGAAACGACTAAGACGAATTAAATGAGAACTAATAAACCATAATAAATAAATTTAAAATGATATCCAGAATAAATGTAGAAAACCAAACATTTGAAGGAGAAAAGGAGAAGATCGCCAAAGTTTTTTACATAATAAAGGATAGGAAGGACCTGGAAGATATTCTAAGCGAAATAGTGGTACAACAGAAACAAGATTCAAAATTACTAAACATAAGAAGAAGACTATTAGAAAATGAAGAAATTATAAATAAATATTATTGTATCCACCAAGATATACTCTTTATTAGAACCAAAAAGAATCAAATA
This sequence comes from Magicicada septendecula, assembly GCA_034769895.1. Lineage (NCBI taxonomy): Eukaryota > Metazoa > Arthropoda > Insecta > Hemiptera > Cicadidae > Magicicada > Magicicada septendecula. Next base: position 330,670,345 of record CM068370.1, read on the forward strand.
ACGTGGAAACTTGAAGTTCCAAAATCATTAGAAACCAATATAATTAAAGATTATCATGTTCGATATGGACATATGGGAACATTAAAAATTGTAAAAGCATTGGAGGAGGAAATCTTTATCAAAAATATAACAAGAAAAGTAAACCAGAATATTAAAACCTGCACAATATGTCAAATGGTCAAAACAAATAACGAGAAAAAAGAGTGAACGATAATACCCATTACTTCAAACACCAAGTTAGAAAAAGTATTTCTCGACATATGTGGACCATTCCCACGTAGCGGAGGGAGACATAAATACAAGTTTATAGGAATAATATTAGACCATTACACAAAGTACACAAAATTATATGCAATAAACTGAGCTACTATGAAGAAAATATTAGACATAATAAAAAATAAATACATCACAGAAGTTGGAAAAACATACATGATAATAACAGACCACGGGACACAATTCAAAGGAAGGAAGTGGCGAGATGAATTATTAAAAGAGAACATAAAAACCTATAAAACATCCAAATACCACCCTAGTTGTAATACCGCAGAAAGAGTGTTAAGAGAGGTGGGACGAATACTAAGAACTTATTGTTATGATAACCAAAAGGAATGGCAGAAATATTTAGCTTCAACCGAAGTATTTCTAAATATAAGTTACCACCATTTTATTGAGAACACCCCATATTTAATGATGTTTGGAAGGAAACCCCTTAGAGAGATACAAGAATTAATAGACTTCCCAGTCAACCCAGAAGACCTGTATGATGAAAACAAATGTTATAGCCGTATTATGGAGAAAGTTGAGAAGCAAAAGGCAAGGTATTCACAAAACCAACCTAAAATAATAAAAAATAACGAAGGAGAAAGGGTAATAATAAAAAACCGTGAACTACCCAGTACACTTGAAGGGATAGCCAAAAAACTGCTATTATTATACATAGGACCTTATGTCATCACCAAAGACAATGGAAACAATACTTATGAAATAAGTAATATAACCACCAAAAAGATAAAAGGAGTTTACAATCAAGCTTCTATAAAAAAGTTTTATGAAGAAAAATAAATTACAATAAATAAATAAACCAATGCCAAAATTCAAAAATTATGTGAGCACAACTTACAACAATATTTCGATGACTTATGAGGCCTAATATAAAAAAAAATTGAAAGAAAGGAATAAGGTACAAAACTTCCTGCAACGTAAGATCAACTTACCATCAAATAAAGATGACGTATGAAGCATAATATAAAAAATAATAAGGAATAAGTTACAAAAATTCCTATAAAGTAAGAAAAACTAACTTACAAAAATTATTAGGAATAATATCTCAAACAAAATAAAATAAACAAAAATAAAATCAAGCACAAACTGCTAAGATAAATACCTAAAATTATAATGCATTCAATGTATTCAAAGAAAAAAAAGAAAACAAAACTGAACTGGTACGAGGAAAAAAGAAAAGTTATGTATAAAACAAATATATACAGAAAATGGCTAAAGCAGAATATTGGTAAACAACCAAGAAAAAGAAAAAGCATGTCTGATAGTTAAAATGATCACAAGAAGAATAGGAAAACAAACCAATGAAAAGTTAGAAATGATGAAATTAACAACTAAATAAATAAAAAACAATCAACTGTATGAGTAGATAACAGTATATAGCAAAGGTACAGCAGAAGGAAGAATGAGTAAAAGGCCAAAGTGATCTAAAAACAAACCACAAGGTGGACAATCCCAAAATATATTATTATTATTAATTTAAGTCACAAGATGACAAAAAAGGTATTTAAGATTGACTGTTGAATAAGTCCAGCAATCAAAAATAAACTGAGCAGAGATGATGTTCCTCTGGTCTCAGAAAAAATGAGTAGTAATGGAAGAAACCAGCTACTAAAAAGTTAGGGAAAAAATTATATAAAAGGGAGAACACACTAATGGAAATAAATAAAAACAGATCCAAATAAAGTGGAATGAATCAAGTAAGGAGAGAAATATGAATGAAGAAACAAACAAGAGAGAAATGGAAAAAGATTATATATAACTGATAATTTCATACAAAACTATGCTAAGTGTTTTATCAAAATGATCAATTTTGAAGTAGATGCATTATGTTATAACACAAATAAGCCACCCCAATACCAGGGATAAAAAAGATGATTCTGAATATAAAATAATAATTCATATAAAATAAAATGTTTAACATAAAGAAAATAAAAAGACAATGACACGACAAACGTCGACATGACCTAACCCAAGTGATTGACCCAACAACAGAAAACAAAAGAAGAAGGGAACAACAAAAAACAAACAAGAATAAAACCAAATGAAGAAGAAAGTGATTAACCAAACCAAATGGAAGAAGGGGAAAAACCGAAACCAAGCAAAAATGAAACCAATTGAAGGAATTGAATGACACAATGCCACTTATTAAAATGAACCCCAAGGAGAAGATGGAAAAACAAGATATAAAGGAAATACACTGAAAATGAAGAAGGAGGAAAATGAAAAAGAAACAAACCTAAGTTAAAGGGAAATAAACAAAAAGGAAACCCTATGATAAGACACAAACAAGTAATTAAGAAGAAAAGCAGGAGAAATGATACTCTCAATGTAAGGTTGAAACAGAAACCGATAAATAACTTAAGTAATAAATAAATATTATTATCAATTAATAGATAATAAAGTAAATGACAATTGAAAGAAACCCAATTAAAGAATGTTAAATATAAAAGCAAACTAACCCACATATTACAGTTAGAAGTAATGTTAAAATCAATAGAGACATAAAATTGTTAACATTGTTAATGATATTTGTAATGAAAGAGATAGTATGGTAGTGGGAAAGTAATAATAGGGATGACCCATTTAGAAACACTTAAAACCAAAAACATTTTAGAAGTGCAAAAGTGGAAGTGAAAACCCCAAAATAAAGTAATAAAGAAGAAACACTAAATAAATTATAATAAACAATAAATAATTTAAAAGTGAAGGTGATGATTAAATGAGAATAATCTATAACAAAGAATGTTTGTATAGTCAAAAATAGTGAAGGATAAAAGCATAAACACATAGTAAATCAATAAGAAACACTAAAAGGTTAACAGTGAAAAATATTAGTATTTAAGAATAGTATTAAGAGTAAACAGTTAATTAAGGTATAATGAACGCTGAAAAGAGATAAAGACAGTATTAATTAAGAAAGAACATTATAGTTAAGTTTAATTGAATACAGTTATAATTAAAAGGGAGAATCCCATGAAAGAGAAAACAGATAGTGTTAGCATGGAGTGAAAGTAAAGAGTATTTAAAAAATTAAGAAGTTAAAACTAATCAATAAACACCCCATGTTACCAGGGATCATTATTAAAGTAAGTTCAAAGAATGTGATGTTGTTTATCACACAAAAAATGATATGAAGTGAAATGAACTGTAAACAAATGTTATCAAATAATTAATAAATAATTGTGTAAGCAAGTTTATGAATAGGATATTGCTGGAAGAATTATACAGACCATAGACCTAGACGTTATATTTTATGTGAACAAAAGTAGTAAATAATGGCCACATTGTTCTTATTGGCAAATTAAATGAGTAGGAAAGTAAAGAAATGAAAACGAGAAAACCAGATAGTAAATAATTAGCAATTAATTATGATAACAAAGCTAAGCTCATTAAGCTAAAATGAGACATAATTTGTACGAAATGAGTAAATACAAATAATGGCTACTTAGGCCTATGAAAATGCCTAACTGTCAAGAACAAACAACTACAAATTGTAATAAGTTAACAAAGAAATTAGCAAATCCGAGGCGAATAACTCACCAAGGATAAACTGTAAATAATTTTTAAGACAAAATATTATAATAAGTATTTGAGTCCAAAAAGAAATGTAATTAACAAGTATTTAAATAATTGTAAAATCATAAAACCTAAAATAACCCAAACTTGTGGGGTATCAAATTAATCTATGAAAGGAAATACAAATAACAGTGATAATAGTTAATACTTAGGAGGGAAGACAGAGAAATAAAAGCATTCAGAAGATATACAAGGATTTTGTAAAGAATTCAAATTTTGATAACAATGGATTGTGTCAATCTAAGCCAATCAAATTTAATTGGTAACCATAGCAACTGCCGTTAGGGACGGAATTACGGTTGAATATCGTTACTCGTAAAGCGTCACTTGTGCAGAACAGAAGCCGAATTTTAAAAGACCAACTGTTAATAAAGAAAAAGTAAAATTAATAAACAAAATTCAAAACGATGATCGAATAAGAAGCAGACAAACAACTGGAACTGTCAACTGATGCCAAGGACCAAAATACCAGGAAATTAAAGGAAAATATGACCAAACCTAATACGAAAAGGATGCCAGACCTACTTAAGTCCCAAGAGTAATGAAAACAGAAAACGATTGCAGCCCAATCTTCTTCCAACTCAATGTTTGATAACACCAAGTCATCTGATGTGTTAAGTTTCCTTAATTACCCTATTTCCAAAAAATAAACTCACTTTAAATATTTCTAAAAGTAATAAACTCTCACTGTCAACCGAATATTCTCTTTCAAAGATTAATTAAGAAAAATAACACACTGAAAATTTGTTAACATAACATATAACCTGTTGTGTGAATACGAACTTTATAAACACTACAGAACAGATTGTAACTACACACCTTATTATTTAAGTACACATAAAGTAAGGTAATGTATTTTTTATTGTAATCATAGGTATTATTTGTCTTGTAATCAAAAGAATCCCGATTTTGAACGAGTATATTGTAAATTAACCAAAACTGCAGCCATGCTGATGGGAATACCTCGTTACCAAAATCGATTCGCCATCCTGAGAATAAGTGTTTCATGTAAAAAGTCGGTGCAATTTTATTAATCAACCAATATAATTTAATTGTCAAACTGAAAATTTATTTATCAACCATTAAAATAACTAGTACAGGGAGTAACCATTGTTATTATTTCATAGGGAGTGTATCATATAACTTTTGTTTGTTAGCGAATTAGCTTTGACGGCACAGCGCTCACGTTGCAAATCGACACACTACTTGATTGAGTCAGCCGTCTAACCAAGGCGGGAAGTATTTGAATGCTTCGGCCGTCACAGCTGTGAAGTTAAACCATATTATCTAAGAATTTTAATTGTTTTTAATAAACAATTTGGCGCCACCCGGGAATCACAAATTCCTATTTACTAACAGGTAAGGTTACTACCAGGTTGTACTGGTAATTCCAACATTGCTACAGACATCGTTAACACAAAAATATGTAACGACCCTAGTGCGAGACGAACGCACTCACTCACACATACCCTATACTCGTCATTTAAGAGAGACTTCCCAGTCAACCCGGACAGATTGGCGACCAACCGGTGAGGCTAGAAAAGGACACTAGCGGCGATTATGAGGAGACATTCCATGGTTACAAGATACCAAACAAGGAAAGGAACAGAAAGTACCGACCAAGAAGAAATGGAAGAAATTGAAGAAATGATCGGAGAATTATTCGAAGAGGATCCCCAGGAGGACCAACCAGAACCGGAAGTGGAAGCAACAGTCGGGGACCAACCAAGTAAACCCACTCAGAAAGAGGACCTGAGCATGCAGGAGATGTTAAAAATCCTAATGGAAGGGAATAACAAAATGCAGGAACAATTCAACAAGAACCAGGAGAAAACTGATGAAAATTTTAAGAAACATAAGGTAGAAAGAAAGGTAGACAAGGAAGAAGCAAAAGAACTAAGAAAGAAAAACAGGGAATTCTTAAATGAAAAACTGAACAGAAACAGTGAAGAACTGAAGAAACAAATCAAGGAGGACATAGAACTCCTGAATAACAAAATGGAAAGCAACCATGAAGCCCTGAAGAAAAGCCAGGAGACATTAGAAAAGAAGAGTGAGGAGCTGAAGAGGCAGATAAAGAAAGATCTTGAAATATTAAACAACAAGATCGAGAACAACAGTGAGACAATTCAACGACAATTGAAGGAAGACAGTGAGAAGAATAGAGAAGAATTAAGATACATACTAATAGGGTATCATGAAGAAATCAAGCAGACAAAAACGGGGATGAACAAGAAATGGGAAGAAACAAATTATCCAGCAGATCAACTTAATGAAACATTAGATAGTGATTTCAAACCAATGAATGAAACACTAGACACCACTTCTGAAGGTAGTAAGGAGATGGAAATTGTAGAAGAATCAAGTGTATTGTTTTCTGAAAAAAAAGGTAGCAATAACACCGAGAAAATCAAGCGCATAAAAACCAACTGTAGAAGAGTAAAGAAGAATCGAATCATTAAGAAGATTAAGAAAACAGAGGAAATGGGAAAAGTATATAAAAAGAAACTACTAAAAACAAGAGAAGAAGTGGAGATAATGAAGAACGGACTAATTGATGTGTTTAATTTACCCCTTACCGACCAAAGCAAATACATGAAATATAAAGATTGTAGGAGGACCGTAAAAGCAATTATACAGGGAATTCACAACAAACCAGCGGAGGAAAACTTCAGCAGATCGATAAGAAAATGGAAATTAACCAAAATTGAAATGACTCTCTCAACAAAACAGTGGGTCACAAATTAAGGAGGTCTCTAAAACACTGGAGCACACCAGAATGGGAAATGCAAAATAAAAAATCAATAATAACATTAACGAAGGAGGTACAATTAACAACTTCTTTGATTAATCAAAATGTAGTGAATGACGTACGCATGGAGACAAATGAACATATGATATTAGAAGAATTATGGTACAAAATAGAAGATACCTATTTCACAAGAACGAAAATAGTTCTACACACCGAGGTTATCCGAACCACAAGTACAGAGGAAATGATGGACCATGGATAAACAAAGTGAAGATGAACACAGAGAAATGGAACTGATTTTCAGGGTAATGACCAAGCAAACCAATGGAAGCGAAGGAGTATTAAATTAAATTAAACCAATTAATAATAACCAAAACAAGAATTGACAAGAAACAACTAAGACGAATTAAATGAGAACTAATAAACCATAATACATAAATTTAAAATGTTATCCAGAATAAATGTAGAAAACCAAACATTTGAAGGAGAAAAGGAGAAGATCGCCAAAGTGTTTTACATAATAAAGGATAGGAAGGACCTGGAAGATATTCTAAGCGAAATAGTGGTACAACAGAAACAAGATTCAAAATTACTAAACATAAGAAGAAGACTATTAGAAAATGAAGAAATTATAAATAAATATTATTGTATCCACCAAGATATACTCTTTATTAGAACCAAAAAGAATCAAAGAACGTGGAAACTTGAAGTTCCAAAATCATTAGAAACCAATATAATTAAAGATTATCATGTTCGATATGGACATATGGGAACATTAAAAATTGTAAAAGCATTGGAGGAGGAAATCTTTATCAAAAATATAACAAGAAAAGTAAACCAGAATATTAAAACCTGCACAATATGTCAAATGGTCAAAACAAATAACGAGAAAAAAGAGTGAACAATAATACCCATTACTTCAAACACCAAGTTAGAAAAAGTATTTCTCGACATATGTGGACCATTCCCACGTAGCGGAGGGAGACATAAATACAAGTTTATAGGAATAATATTAGACCATTACACAAAGTACACAAAATTATATGCAATAAACTGAGCTACTATGAAGAAAATATTAGACATAATAAAAAATAAATACATCACAGAAGTTGGAAAAACATACATGATAATAACAGACCACGGGACACAATTCAAAGGAAGGAAGTGGCGAGATGAATTATTAAAAGAGAACATAAAAACCTATAAAACATCCAAATACCACCCTAGTAGTAATACCGCAGAAAGAGTGTTAAGAGAGGTGGGACGAATACTAAGAACTTATTGTTATGATAACCAAAAGGAATGGCAGAAATATTTAGCTTCAACCGAAGTATTTCTAAATATAAGTTACCACCATTTTATTGAGAACACCCCATATTTAATGATGTTTGGAAGGAAACCCCTTAGAGAGATACAAGAATTAATAGACTTCCCAGTCAACCCAGAAGACCTGTATGATGAAAACAAATGTTATAGCCGTATTATGGAGAAAGTTGAGAAGCAAAAGGCAAGGTATTCACAAAACCAACCTAAAATAATAAAAAATAACGAAGGAGAAAGGGTATTAATAAAAAACCGTGAACTACCCAGTACACTTGAAGGGATAGCCAAAAAACATAGGACCTTATTATACATAGGACCTTATGTCATCACCAAAGACAATGGAAACAATACTTATGAAATAAGTAATATAACCACCAAAAAGATAAAAGGAGTTTACAATCAAGCTTCTGTAAAAAAGTTTTATGAAGAAACATAAATTACAATAAATAAATAAACCAATGCCAAAATTCAAAAATTATGTGAGCACAACTTACAACAATATTTCGATGACTTATGAGGCCTAATATAAAAAAAAAATTGTAAGAAAGGAATAAGGTACAAAACTTCCTGCAACGTAAGATCAAATTACCATCAAATAAAGATGACGTATGAAGCATAATATAAAAAATTAATAAGGAATAAGTTACAAAAATTCCTATAAAGTAAGAAAAACTAACTTACAAAAATTATTAGGAATAATATCTCAAACAAAATAAAATAAACAAAAATAAAATCAAGCACAAACTGCTAAGATAAATACCTAAAATTATAATGCATTCAATGTATTCAAAGAAAAAAAGAAAAAAAACTGGACTGGTACGAGGAAAAAAGAAAAGTTATGTATAAAACAAATATATACAGAAAATGGCTAAAGCAGAATATTGGTAAACAACCAAGAAAAAGAAAAAGGATGTCTGATAGTTAAAATGATCACAAGAAGAATAGGAAAACAAACCAATGAAAAGTTAGAAATGATGAAATTAACAACTAAATAAATAAAAAACAATCAACTGTATGAGTAGATAACAGTATATAGCAAAGGTACAGCAGAAGGAAGAATGAGTAAAAGGCCAAAGTGATCTAAAAACAAACCACAAGGTGGACAATCCCAAAATATATTATTATTATTAATTTAAGTCACAAGATGACAAAAAAGGTATTTAAGATTGACTGTTGAATAAGTCCAGCAATCAAAAATAAACTGAGCAGAGATGATGTTCCTCTGGTCTCAGAAAAAATGAGTAGTAATGGAAGAAACCAGCTACTAAAAAGTTAGGGAAAAAATTATATAAAAGGGAGAACACACTAATGGAAATAAATAAAAACAGATCCAAATAAAGTGGAATGAATCAAGTAAGGAGAGAAATATGAATGAAGAAACAAACAAGAGAGAAATGGAAAAAGATTATATATAACTGATAATTTCATACAAAACTATGCTAAGTGTTTTATCAAAATGATCAATTTTGAAGTAGATGCATTACGTTATAACACAAATAAGCCACCCCAATACCAGGGATAAAAAAGATGATTCTGAATATAAAATAATAATTCATATAAAATAAAATGTTTAACATAAAGAAAATAAAAAGACAATGACACGACAAACGTCGACATGACCTAACCCAAGTGATTGACCCAACAAGAGAAAACAAAAGAAGAAGGGAACAACAAAAAACAAACAAGAATAAAACCAAATGAAGAAGAAAGTGATTAACCAAACCAAATGGTAGAAGGGGAAAAACCGAAACCAAGCAAAAATGAAACCAATTGAAGGAATTGAATGACACAATGCCACTTATTAAAATGAACCCCAAGGAGAAGATGGAAAAACAAGATATAAAGGAAATACAATGAAAATGAAGAAGGAGGAAAATGAAAAAGAAACAAACCTAAGTTAAAGGGAAATAAACAAAAAGGAAACCCTATGATAAGACACAAACAAGTAATAAAGAAGAAAATCAGGAGAAATGATACACTCAATGTAAGGTTGAAACAGAAACCGATAAATAACTTAAGTAATAAATAAATATTATCATCAATTAATGGATAATAAAGTAAATGACAATTGAAAGAAACCCAATTAAAGAATGTTAAATATAAAAGCAAACTAACCCACATATTACAGTTAGAAGTAATGTTAAAATCAATAGAGACATAAAATTGTTAATATTGTTAATGATATTTGTAATGAAAGAGATAGTACGGTAGTGGGAAAGTAATAACAGGGATGACCCATTTAGAAAAACTTAAAACCAAAAACACTTTAGAAGTGCAAAAGTGGAAGTGAAAACCCCAAAATAAAGTAATAAAGAAGAAACACTAAATAAATTATAATAAACAATAAATAATTTAAAAGTGAAGGTGATGATTAAATGAGAATAATCTATAACAAAGAATGTTTGTATAGTCAAAAATAGTGAAGGATAAAAGCATAAACACATAGTAAATCAATAAGAAACACTAAAAGGTTAACAGTGAAAAATATTAGTATTTAAGAATAGTATTAAGAGTAAACAGTTAATTAAGGTATAATGAACGCTGAAAAGAGATAAAGACAGTATTAATTAAGAAAGAACATTATAGTTAAGTTTAATTGAATACAGTTATAATTAAAAGGGAGAATCCCATGGAAGAGAAAACAGATAGTGTTAGCATGGAGTGAAAGTAAAGAGTATTTAAAAAATTAAGAAGTTAAAACAAATCAATAAACACCCCATGTTACCAGGGATCATTATTAAAGTAAGTTCAAAGAATGTGATGTTGTTTATCACACAAAAAATGATATGAAGTGAAATGAACTGTAAACAAATGTTATCAAATAATTAATAAATAATTGTGTAAGCAAGTTTATGAATAGGATATTGCTGGAAGAATTATACAGACCATAGACCTAGACGTTATATTTTATGTGAACAAAAGTAGTAAATAATGGCCACATTGTTCTTATTGGCAAATTAAATGAGTAGGAAAGTAAAGAAATGAAAACGAGAAAACCAGATAGTAAATAATTAGCAATTAATTATGATAACAAAGCTAAGCTCATTAAGCTAAAAAGAGACATAATTTGTACGAAATGAGTAAATACAAATAATGGCTACTTAGGCCTATGAAAATGCCTAACTGTCAAGAACAAACCACTACAAATTTAATAAGTTAACAAAGAAATTAGCAAATCCGAGGCGAATAACTCACCAAGGATAAACTGTAAATAATTTTTAAGACAAAATATTATAATAAGTATTTGAGTCCAAAAAGAAATGTAATTAACAAGTATTTAAATAATTGTAAAATCATAAAACCTAAAATAACCCAAACTTGTGGGGTATCAAATTAATCTATGAAAGGAAATACAAATAACAGTGATAATAGTTAATACTTAGGAGGGAAGACAGAGAAATAAAAGCATTCAGAAGATATACAAGGATTTTGTAAAGAATTCAAATTTTGATAACAATGGATTGTGTCAATCTAAGCCAATCAAATTTAATTGGTAACCATAGCAACTGCCGTTAGGGACGGAATTACGGTTGAATATCGTTACTCGTAAAGCGTCACTTGTGCAGAACAGAAGCCGAATTTTAAAAGACCAACTGTTAATAAAGAAAAAGTAAAATTAATAAACAAAATTCAAAACGATGATCGAATAAGAAGCAGACAAACAACTGGAACTGTCAACTGATGCCAAGGACCAAAATACCAGGAAATTAAAGGAAAATATGACCAAACCTAATACGAAAAGGACGCCAGACCTACTTAAGTCCCAAGAGTAATGAAAACAGAAAACGATTGCAGCCCAATCTTCTTCCAACTCAATGTTTGATAACACCAAGTCATCTGATGTGTTAAGTTTCCTTAATTACCCTATTTCCAAAAAATAAACTCACTTTAAATATTTCTAAAAGTAATAAACTCTCACTGTCAACCGAATATTCTCTTTCAAAGATTAATTAAGAAAAATAACACACTGAAAATTTGTTAACATAACATATAACCTGTTGTGTGAATACGAACTTTATAAACACTACAGAACAGATTGTAACTACACACCTTATTATTTAAGTACACATAAAGTAAGGTAATGTATTTTTTATTGTAATCATAGGTATTATTTGTCTTGTAATCAAAAGAATCCCGATTTTGAACGAGTATATTGTAAATTAACCAAAACTGCAGCCATGCTGATGGGAATACCTCGTTACCAAAATCGATTCGCCATCCTGAGAATAAGTGTTTCATGTAAAAAGTCGGTGCAATTTTATTAATCAACCAATATAATTTAATTGTCAAACTGAAAATTTATTTATCAACCATTAAAATAACTAGTACAGGGAGTAACCATTGTTATTATTTCATAGGGAGTGTATCATATAATTTTTGTTTGTTAGCGAATTAGCTTTGACGGCACAGCGCTCACGTTGCAAATCGACACACTACTTGATTGAGTCAGCCGTCTAACCAAGGCGGGAAGTATTTGAATGCTTCGGCCGTCACAGCTGTGAAGTTAAACCATATTATCTAAGAATTTTAATTGTTTTTAATAATCAATTTGGCGCCACCCGGGAATCACAAATTCCTATTTACTAACAGGTAAGGTTACTACCAGGTTGTACTGGTAATTCCAACATTGCTACAGACATCGTTAACACAAAAATATGTAACGACCCTAGTGCGAGACGAACGCACTCACTCACACATACCCTATACTCGTCATGTAAGAGAGACTTCCCAGTCAACCCGGACAGATTGGCGACCAACCGGTGAGGCTGGAAAAGGACACTAGCGGCGATTATGAGGAGACATTCCATGGTTACAAGATACCAAACAAGGAAAGGAACAGAAAGTACCGACCAAGAAGAAATGGAAGAAATTGAAGAAATGATCGGAGAATTATTCGAAGAGGATCCCCAGGAGGACCAACCAGAACCGGAAGTGGAAGCAACAGTCGGGGACCAACCAAGTAAACCCACTCAGAAAGAGGACCTGAGCATGCAGGAGATGTTAAAAATCCTAATGGAAGGGGATAACAAAATGCAGGAACAATTCAACAAGAACCAGGAGAAAACTGATGAAAATTTTAAGAAACATAAGGTAGAAAGAAAGGTAGACAAGGAAGAAGCAAAAGAACTAAGAAAGAAAAACAGGGAATTCTTAAATGAAAAACTGAACAGAAACATGGAAGAATTGAAGAAACAAATCAAGGAGAACATAGAACTCCTGAATAACAAAATGGAAAGCAACCATGAAGCCCTGAAGAAAAGCCAGGAGACATTAGAAAAGAAGAGTGAGGAGCTGAAGAGGCAGATAAAGAAAGATCTTGAAATATTAAACAACAAGATCGAGAACAACAGTGAGACAATTCAACGACAATTGAAGGAAGACAGTGAGAAGAATAGAGAAGAATTAAGATACATACTAATAGGGTATCATGAAGAAATCAAGCAGACAAAAACGGGGATGAACAAGAAATGGGAAGAAACAAATTATCCAGCAGATCAACTTAATGAAACATTAGATAGTGATTTCAAACCAATGAATGAAACACTAGACGCCACTTCTGAAGGTAGTAAGGAGATGGAAATTGTAGAAGAATCAAGTGTATTGTTTTCTGAAAAAAAAGGTAGCAATAACACCGAGAAAATCAAGCGCATAAAAACCAACTGTAGAAGAGTAAAGAAGAATCGAATCATTAAGAAGATTAAGAAAACAGAGGAAATGGGAAAAGTATATAAAAAGAAACTACTAAAAACAAGAGAAGAAGTGGAGATAATGAAGAACGGACTAATTGATGTGTTTAATTTACCCCTTACCGACCAAAGCAAATACATGAAATATAAAGATTGTAGGAGGACCGTAAAAGCAATTATACAGGGAATTCACAACAAACCAGCGGAGGAAAACTTCAGCAGATCGATAAGAAAATGGAAATTAACCAAAATTGAAATGACTCTCTCAACAAAACAGTGGGTCACAAATTAAGGAGGTCTCTAAAACACTGGAGCACACCAGAATGGGAAATGCAAAATAAAAAATCAATAATAACATTAACGAAGGAGGTACAATTAACAACTTCTTTGATTAATCAAAATGTAGTGAATGACGTACGCATGGAGACAAATGAAATATGATATTAGAAGAATTATGGTACAAAATAGAAGATACCTATTTCACAAGAACGAAAATAGTTCTACACACCGAGGTTATCCGAACCACAAGTACAGAGGAAATGATGGACCATGGATAAACAAAGTGAAGATGAACACAGAGAAATGGAACTGATTTTCAGGGTAATGACCAAGCAAACCAATGGAAGCGAAGGAGTATTAAATTAAATTAAACCAATTAATAATAACCAAAACAAGAATTGACAAGAAACAACTAAGACGAATTAAATGAGAACTAATAAACCATAATACATAAATTTAAAATGTTATCCAGAATAAATGTAGAAAACCAAACATTTGAAGGAGAAAAGGAGAAGATCGCCAAAGTGTTTTACATAATAAAGGATAGGAAGGACCTGGAAGATATTCTAAGCGAAATAGTGGTACAACAGAAACAAGATTCAAAATTACTAAACATAAGAAGAAGACTATTAGAAAATGAAGAAATTATAAATAAATATTATTGTATCCACCAAGATATACTCTTTATTAGAACCAAAAAGAATCAAAGAACGTGGAAACTTGAAGTTCCAAAATCATTAGAAACCAATATAATTAAAGATTATCATGTTCGATATGGACATATGGGAACATTAAAAATTGTAAAAGCATTGGAGGAGGAAATCTTTATCAAAAATATAACAAGAAAAGTAAACCAGAATATTAAAACCTGCACAATATGTCAAATGGTCAAAACAAATAACGAGAAAAAAGAGTGAACAATAATACCCATTACTTCAAACACCAAGTTAGAAAAAGTATTTCTCGACATATGTGGACCATTCCCACGTAGCGGAGGGAGACATAAATACAAGTTTATAGGAATAATATTAGACCATTACACAAAGTACACAAAATTATATGCAATAAACTGAGCTACTATGAAGAAAATATTAGACATAATAAAAAATAAATACATCACAGAAGTTGGAAAAACATACATGATAATAACAGACCACGGGACACAATTCAAAGGAAGGAAGTGGCGAGATGAATTATTAAAAGAGAACATAAAAACCTATAAAACATCCAAATACCACCCTAGTAGTAATACCGCAGAAAGAGTGTTAAGAGAGGTGGGACGAATACTAAGAACTTATTGTTATGATAACCAAAAGGAATGGCAGAAATATTTAGCTTCAACCGAAGTATTTCTAAATACAAGTTACCACCATTTTATTGAGAACACCCCATATTTAATGATGTTTGGAAGGAAACCCCTTAGAGAGATACAAGAATTAATAGACTTCCCAGTCAACCCAGAAGACCTGTATGATGAAAACAAATGTTATAGCCGTATTATGGAGAAAGTTGAGAAGCAAAAGGCAAGGTATTCACAAAACCAACCTAAAATAATAAAAAATAACGAAGGAGAAAGGGTATTAATAAAAAACCGTGAACTACCCAGTACACTTGAAGGGATAGCCAAAAAACTGCTATTATTATACATAGGACCTTATGTCATCACCAAATACAATGGAAACAATACTTATGAAATAAGTAATATAACCACCAAAAAGATAAAAGGAGTTTACAATCAAGCTTCTATAAAAAAGTTTTATGAAGAAAAATAAATTACAATAAATAAATAAACCAATGCCAAAATTCAAAAATTATGTGAGCACAACTTACAACAATATTTCGATGACTTATGAGGCCTAATATAAACAAAAAATTGTAAGAAAGGAATAAGGTACAAAACTTCCTGCAACGTAAGATCAACTTACCATCAAATAAAGATGACGTATGAAGCATAATATAAAAAATTAATAAGGAATAAGTTACAAAAATTCCTATAAAGTAAGAAAAACTTACTTACAAAAATTATTAGGAATAATATCTCAAACAAAATAAAATAAACAAAAATAAAATCAAGCCCAAACTGCTAAGATAAATACCTAAAATTATAATGCATTCAATGTATTCAAAGAAAAAAGAAAAAAAACTGAACTGGTACGAGGAAAAAAGAAAAGTTATGTATAAAACAAATATATACAGAAAATGGCTAAAGCAGAATATTGGTAAACAACCAAGAAAAAGAAAAAGGATGTCTGATAGTTAAAATGATCACAAGAAGAATAGGAAAACAAACCAATGAAAAGTTAGAAATGATGAAATTAACAACTAAATAAATAAAAAACAATCAACTGTATGAGTAGATAACAGTATATAGCAAAGGTACAGCAGAAGGAAGAATGAGTAAAAGGCCAAAGTGATCTAAAAACAAACCACAAGGTGGACAATCCCAAAATATATTATTATTATTAATTTAAGTCACAAGATGACAAAAAAGGTATTTAAGATTGACTGTTGAATAAGTCCAGCAATCAAAAATAAACTGAGCAGAGATGATGTTCCTCTGGTCTCAGAAAAAATGAGTAGTAATGGAAGAAACCAGCTACTAAAAAGTTAGGGAAAAAATTATATAAAAGGGAGAACACACTAATGGAAATAAATAAAAACAGATCCAAATAAAGTGGAATGAATCAAGTAAGGAGAGAAATATGAATGAAGAAACAAACAAGAGAGAAATGGAAAAAGATTATATATAACTGATAATTTCATACAAAACTATGCTAAGTGTTTTATCAAAATGATCAATTTTGAAGTAGATGCATTACGTTATAACACAAATAAGCCACCCCAATACCAGGGATAAAAAAGATGATTCTGAATATAAAATAATAATTCATATAAAATAAAATGTTTAACATAAAGAAAATAAAAAGACAATGACACGACAAACGTCGACATGACCTAACCCAAGTGATTGACCCAACAAGAGAAAACAAAAGAAGAAGGGAACAACAAAAAACAAACAAGAACAAAACCAAATGAAGAAGAAAGTGATTAACCAAACCAAATGGTAGAAGGGGAAAAACCGAAACCAAGCAAAAATGAAACCAATTGAAGGAATTGAATGACACAATGCCACTTATTAAAATGAACCCCAAGGAGAAGATGGAAAAACAAGATATAAAGGAAATACACTGAAAATGAAGAAGGAGGAAAATGAAAAAGAAACAAACCTAAGTTAAAGGGAAATAAACAAAAAGGAAACCCTATGATAAGACACAAACAAGTAATAAAGAAGAAAATCAGGAGAAATGATACACTCAATGTAAGGTTGAAACAGAAACCGATAAATAACTTAAGTAATAAATAAATATTATCATCACTTAATGGATAATAAAGTAAATGACAATTGAAAGAAACCCAATTAAAGAATGTTAAATATAAAAGCAAACTAACCCACATATTACAGTTAGAAGTAATGTTAAAATCAATAGAGACATAAAATTGTTAATATTGTTAATGATATTTGTAATGAAAGAGATAGTACGGTAGTGGGAAAGTAATAACAGGGATGACCCATTTAGAAAAACTTAAAACCAAAAACACTTTAGAAGTGCAAAAGTGGAAGTGAAAACCCCAAAATAAAGTAATAAAGAAGAAACACTAAATAAATTATAATAAATAATTTAAAAGTGAAGGTGATGATTAAATGAGAATAATCTATAACAAAGAATGTTTGTATAGTCAAAAATAGTGAAGGATAAAAGCATAAACACATAGTAAATCAATAAGAAACACTAAAAGGTTAACAGTGAAAAATATTAGTATTTAAGAATAGTATTAAGAGTAAACAGTTAATTAAGGTATAATGAACGCTGAAAAGAGATAAAGACAGTATTAATTAAGAAAGAACATTATAGTTAAGTTTAATTGAATACAGTTATAATTAAAAGGGAGAATCCCATGAAAGAGAAAACAGATAGTGTTAGCATGGAGTGAAAGTAAAGAGTATTTAAAAAATTAAGAAGTTAAAACAAATCAATAAACACCCCATGTTACCAGGGATCATTATTAAAGTAAGTTCAAAGAATGTGATGTTGTTTATCACACAAAAAATGATATGAAGTGAAATGAACTGTAAACAAATGTTATCAAATAATTAATAAATAATTGTGTAAGCAAGTTTATGAATAGGATATTGCTGGAAGAATTATACAGACCATAGACCTAGACGTTATATTTTATGTGAACAAAAGTAGTAAATAATGGCCACATTGTTCTTATTGGCAAATTAAATGAGTAGGAAAGTAAAGAAATGAAAACGAGAAAACCAGATAGTAAATAATTAGCAATTAATTATGATAACAAAGCTAAGCTCATTAAGCTAAAAAGAGACATAATTTGTACGAAATGAGTAAATACAAATAATGGCTACTTAGGCCTATGAAAATGCCTAACTGTCAAGAACAAACCACTACAAATTTAATAAGTTAACAAAGAAATTAGCAAATCCGAGGCGAATAACTCACCAAGGATAAACTGTAAATAATTTTTAAGACAAAATATTATAATAAGTATTTGAGTCCAAAAAGAAATGTAATTAACAAGTATTTAAATAATTGTAAAATCATAAAACCTAAAATAACCCAAACTTGTGGGGTATCAAATTAATCTATGAAAGGAAATACAAATAACAGTGATAATAGTTAATACTTAGGAGGGAAGACAGAGAAATAAAAGCATTCAGAAGATATACAAGGATTTTGTAAAGAATTCAAATTTTGATAACAATGGATTGTGTCAATCTAAGCCAATCAAATTTAATTGGTAACCATAGCAACTGCCGTTAGGGACGGAATTACGGTTGAATATCGTTACTCGTAAAGCGTCACTTGTGCAGAACAGAAGCCGAATTTTAAAAGACCAACTGTTAATAAAGAAAAAGTAAAATTAATAAACAAAATTCAAAACGATGATCGAATAAGAAGCAGACAAACAACTGGAACTGTCAACTGATGCCAAGGACCAAAATACCAGGAAATTAAAGGAAAATATGACCAAACCTAATACGAAAAGGACGCCAGACCTACTTAAGTCCCAAGAGTAATGAAAACAGAAAACGATTGCAGCCCAATCTTCTTCCAACTCAATGTTTGATAACACCAAGTCATCTGATGTGTTAAGTTTCCTTAATTACCCTATTTCCAAAAAATAAACTCACTTTAAATATTTCTAAAAGTAATAAACTCTCACTGTCAACCGAATATTCTCTTTCAAAGATTAATTAAGAAAAATAACACACTGAAAATTTGTTAACATAACATATAACCTGTTGTGTGAATACGAACTTTATAAACACTACAGAACAGATTGTAACTACACACCTTATTATTTAAGTACACATAAAGTAAGGTAATGTATTTTTTATTGTAATCATAGGTATTATTTGTCTTGTAATCAAAAGAATCCCGATTTTGAACGAGTATATTGTAAATTAACCAAAACTGCAGCCATGCTGATGGGAATACCTCGTTACCAAAATCGATTCGCCATCCTGAGAATAAGTGTTTCATGTAAAAAGTCGGTGCAATTTTATTAATCAACCAATATAATTTAATTGTCAAACTGAAAATTTATTTATCAACCATTAAAATAACTAGTACAGGGAGTAACCATTGTTATTATTTCATAGGGAGTGTATCATATAATTTTTGTTTGTTAGCGAATTAGCTTTGACGGCACAGTGCTCACGTTGCAAATCGACACACTACTTGATTGAGTCAGCCGTCTAACCAAGGCGGGAAGTATTTGAATGCTTCGGCCGTCACAGCTGTGAAGTTAAACCATATTATCTAAGAATTTTAATTGTTTTTAATAAACAATTTGGCGCCACCCGGGAATCACAAATTCCTATTTACTAACAGGTAAGGTTACTACCAGGTTGTACTGGTAATTCCAACATTGCTACAGACATCGTTAACACAAAAATATGTAACGACCCTAGTGCGAGACGAACGCACTCACTCACACATACCCTATACTCGTCATTTAAGAGAGACTTCCCAGTCAACCCGGACAGATTGGCGACCAACCGGTGAGGCTGGAAAAGGACACTAGCGGCGATTATGAGGAGACATTCCATGGTTACAAGATACCAAACAAGGAAAGGAACAGAAAGTACCGACCAAGAAGAAATGGAAGAAATTGAAGAAATGATCGGAGAATTATTCGAAGAGGATCCCCAGGAGGACCAACCAGAACCGGAAGTGGAAGCAACAGTCGGGGACCAACCAAGTAAACCCACTCAGAAAGAGGACCTGAGCATGCAGGAGATGTTAAAAATCCTAATGGAAGGGAATAACAAAATGCAGGAACAATTCAACAAGAACCAGGAGAAAACTGATGAAAATTTTAAGAAACATAAGGTAGAAAGAAAGGTAGACAAGGAAGAAGCAAAAGAACTAAGAAAGAAAAACAGGGAATTCTTAAATGAAAAACTGAACAGAAACAGTGAAGAACTGAAGAAACAAATCAAGGAGAACATAGAACTCCTGAATAACAAAATGGAAAGCAACCATGAAGCCCTGAAGAAAAGCCAGGAGACATTAGAAAAGAAGAGTGAGGAGCTGAAGAGGCAGATAAAGAAAGATCTTGAAATATTAAACAACAAGATCGAGAACAACAGTGAGACAATTCAACGACAATTGAAGGAAGACAGTGAGAAGAATAGAGAAGAATTAAGATACATACTAATAGGGTATCATGAAGAAATCAAGCAGACAAAAACGGGGATGAACAAGAAATGGGAAGAAACAAATTATCCAGCAGATCAACTTAATGAAACATTAGATAGTGATTTCAAACCAATGAATGAAACACTAGACACCACTTCTGAAGGTAGTAAGGAGATGGAAATTGTAGAAGAATCAAGTGTATTGTTTTCTGAAAAAAAAGGTAGCAATAACACCGAGAAAATCAAGCGCATAAAAACCAACTGTAGAAGAGTAAAGAAGAATCGAATCATTAAGAAGATTAAGAAAACAGAGGAAATGGGAAAAGTATATAAAAAGAAACTACTAAAAACAAGAGAAGAAGTGGAGATAATGAAGAACGGACTAATTGATGTGTTTAATTTACCCCTTACCGACCAAAGCAAATACATGAAATATAAAGATTGTAGGAGGACCGTAAAAGCAATTATACAGGGAATTCACAACAAACCAGCGGAGGAAAACTTCAGCAGATCGATAAGAAAATGGAAATTAACCAAAATTGAAATGACTCTCTCAACAAAACAGTGGGTCACAAATTAAGGAGGTCTCTAAAACACTGGAGCACACCAGAATGGGAAATGCAAAATAAAAAATCAATAATAACATTAACGAAGGAGGTACAATTAACAACTTCTTTGATTAATCAAAATGTAGTGAATGACGTACGCATGGAGACAAATGAACATATGATATTAGAAGAATTATGGTACAAAATAGAAGATACCTATTTCACAAGAACGAAAATAGTTCTACACACCGAGGTTATCCGAACCACAAGTACAGAGGAAATGATGGACCATGGATAAACAAAGTGAAGATGAACACAGAGAAATGGAACTGATTTTCAGGGTAATGACCAAGCAAACCAATGGAAGCGAAGGAGTATTAAATTAAATTAAACCAATTAATAATAACCAAAACAAGAATTGACAAGAAACAACTAAGACGAATTAAATGAGAACTAATAAACCATAATACATAAATTTAAAATGTTATCCAGAATAAATGTAGAAAACCAAACATTTGAAGGAGAAAAGGAGAAGATCGCCAAAGTGTTTTACATAATAAAGGATAGGAAGGACCTGGAAGATATTCTAAGCGAAATAGTGGTACAACAGAAACAAGATTCAAAATTACTAAACATAAGAAGAAGACTATTAGAAAATGAAGAAATTATAAATAAATATTATTGTATCCACCAAGATATACTCTTTATTAGAACCAAAAAGAATCAAAGAACGTGGAAACTTGAAGTTCCAAAATCATTAGAAACCAATATAATTAAAGATTATCATGTTCGATATGGACATATGGGAACATTAAAAATTGTAAAAGCATTGGAGGAGGAAATCTTTATCAAAAATATAACAAGAAAAGTAAACCAGAATATTAAAACCTGCACAATATGTCAAATGGTCAAAACAAATAACGAGAAAAAAGAGTGAACAATAATACCCATTACTTCAAACACCAAGTTAGAAAAAGTATTTCTCGACATATGTGGACCATTCCCACGTAGCGGAGGGAGACATAAATACAAGTTTATAGGAATAATATTAGACCATTACACAAAGTACACAAAATTATATGCAATAAACTGAGCTACTATGAAGAAAATATTAGACATAATAAAAAATAAATACATCACAGAAGTTGGAAAAACATACATGATAATAACAGACCACGGGACACAATTCAAAGGAAGGAAGTGGCGAGATGAATTATTAAAAGAGAACATAAAAACCTATAAAACATCCAAATACCACCCTAGTAGTAATACCGCAGAAAGAGTGTTAAGAGAGGTGGGACGAATACTAAGAACTTATTGTTATGATAACCAAAAGGAATGGCAGAAATATTTAGCTTCAACCGAAGTATTTCTAAATACAAGTTACCACCATTTTATTGAGAACACCCCATATTTAATGATGTTTGGAAGGAAACCCCTTAGAGAGATACAAGAATTAATAGACTTCCCAGTCAACCCAGAAGACCTGTATGATGAAAACAAATGTTATAGCCGTATTATGGAGAAAGTTGAGAAGCAAAAGGCAAGGTATTCACAAAACCAACCTAAAATAATAAAAAATAACGAAGGAGAAAGGGTATTAATAAAAAACCGTGAACTACCCAGTACACTTGAAGGGATAGCCAAAAAACTGCTATTATTATACATAGGACCTTATGTCATCACCAAATACAATGGAAACAATACTTATGAAATAAGTAATATAACCACCAAAAAGATAAAAGGAGTTTACAATCAAGCTTCTATAAAAAAGTTTTATGAAGAAAAATAAATTACAATAAATAAATAAACCAATGCCAAAATTCAAAAATTATGTGAGCACAACTTACAACAATATTTCGATGACTTATGAGGCCTAATATAAACAAAAAATTGTAAGAAAGGAATAAGGTACAAAACTTCCTGCAACGTAAGATCAACTTACCATCAAATAAAGATGACGTATGAAGCATAATATAAAAAATTAATAAGGAATAAGTTACAAAAATTCCTATAATGTAAGAAAAACTTACTTACAAAAATTATTAGGAATAATATCTCAAACAAAATAAAATAAACAAAAATAAAATCAAGCCCAAACTGCTAAGATAAATACCTAAAATTATAATGCATTCAATGTATTCAAAGAAAAAAGAAAAAAAACTGAACTGGTACGAGGAAAAAAGAAAAGTTATGTATAAAACAAATATATACAGAAAATGGCTAAAGCAGAATATTGGTAAACAACCAAGAAAAAGAAAAAGGATGTCTGATAGTTAAAATGATCACAAGAAGAATAGGAAAACAAACCAATGAAAAGTTAGAAATGATGAAATTAACAACTAAATAAATAAAAAACAATCAACTGTATGAGTAGATAACAGTATATAGCAAAGGTACAGCAGAAGGAAGAATGAGTAAAAGGCCAAAGTGATCTAAAAACAAACCACAAGGTGGACAATCCCAAAATATATTATTATTATTAATTTAAGTCACAAGATGACAAAAAAGGTATTTAAGATTGACTGTTGAATAAGTCCAGCAATCAAAAATAAACTGAGCAGAGATGATGTTCCTCTGGTCTCAGAAAAAATGAGTAGTAATGGAAGAAACCAGCTACTAAAAAGTTAGGGAAAAAATTATATAAAAGGGAGAACACACTAATGGAAATAAATAAAAACAGATCCAAATAAAGTGGAATGAATCAAGTAAGGAGAGAAATATGAATGAAGAAACAAACAAGAGAGAAATGGAAAAAGATTATATATAACTGATAATTTCATACAAAACTATGCTAAGTGTTTTATCAAAATGATCAATTTTGAAGTAGATGCATTACGTTATAACACAAATAAGCCACCCCAATACCAGGGATAAAAAAGATGATTCTGAATATAAAATAATAATTCATATAAAATAAAATGTTTAACATAAAGAAAATAAAAAGACAATGACACGACAAACGTCGACATGACCTAACCCAAGTGATTGACCCAACAAGAGAAAACAAAAGAAGAAGGGAACAACAAAAAACAAACAAGAACAAAACCAAATGAAGAAGAAAGTGATTAACCAAACCAAATGGTAGAAGGGGAAAAACCGAAACCAAGCAAAAATGAAACCAATTGAAGGAATTGAATGACACAATGCCACTTATTAAAATGAACCCCAAGGAGAAGATGGAAAAACAAGATATAAAGGAAATACACTGAAAATGAAGAAGGAGGAAAATGAAAAAGAAACAAACCTAAGTTAAAGGGAAATAAACAAAAAGGAAACCCTATGATAAGACACAAACAAGTAATAAAGAAGAAAATCAGGAGAAATGATACACTCAATGTAAGGTTGAAACAGAAACCGATAAATAACTTAAGTAATAAATAAATATTATCATCACTTAATGGATAATAAAGTAAATGACAATTGAAAGAAACCCAATTAAAGAATGTTAAATATAAAAGCAAACTAACCCACATATTACAGTTAGAAGTAATGTTAAAATCAATAGAGACATAAAATTGTTAATATTGTTAATGATATTTGTAATGAAAGAGATAGTACGGTAGTGGGAAAGTAATAACAGGGATGACCCATTTAGAAAAACTTAAAACCAAAAACACTTTAGAAGTGCAAAAGTGGAAGTGAAAACCCCAAAATAAAGTAATAAAGAAGAAACACTAAATAAATTATAATAAATAATTTAAAAGTGAAGGTGATGATTAAATGAGAATAATCTATAACAAAGAATGTTTGTATAGTCAAAAATAGTGAAGGATAAAAGCATAAACACATAGTAAATCAATAAGAAACACTAAAAGGTTAACAGTGAAAAATATTAGTATTTAAGAATAGTATTAAGAGTAAACAGTTAATTAAGGTATAATGAACGCTGAAAAGAGATAAAGACAGTATTAATTAAGAAAGAACATTATAGTTAAGTTTAATTGAATACAGTTATAATTAAAAGGGAGAATCCCATGAAAGAGAAAACAGATAGTGTTAGCATGGAGTGAAAGTAAAGAGTATTTAAAAAATTAAGAAGTTAAAACAAATCAATAAACACCCCATGTTACCAGGGATCATTATTAAAGTAAGTTCAAAGAATGTGATGTTGTTTATCACACAAAAAATGATATGAAGTGAAATGAACTGTAAACAAATGTTATCAAATAATTAATAAATAATTGTGTAAGCAAGTTTATGAATAGGATATTGCTGGAAGAATTATACAGACCATAGACCTAGACGTTATATTTTATGTGAACAAAAGTAGTAAATAATGGCCACATTGTTCTTATTGGCAAATTAAATGAGTAGGAAAGTAAAGAAATGAAAACGAGAAAACCAGATAGTAAATAATTAGCAATTAATTATGATAACAAAGCTAAGCTCATTAAGCTAAAAAGAGACATAATTTGTACGAAATGAGTAAATACAAATAATGGCTACTTAGGCCTATGAAAATGCCTAACTGTCAAGAACAAACCACTACAAATTGTAATAAGTTAACAAAGAAATTAGCAAATCCGAGGCGAATAACTCACCAAGGATAAACTGTAAATAATTTTTAAGACAAAATATTATAATAAGTATTTGAGTCCAAAAAGAAATGTAATTAACAAGTATTTAAATAATTGTAAAATCATAAAACCTAAAATAACCCAAACTTGTGGGGTATCAAATTAATCTATGAAAGGAAATACAAATAACAGTGATAATAGTTAATACTTAGGAGGGAAGACAGAGAAATAAAAGCATTCAGAAGATATACAAGGATTTTGTAAAGAATTCAAATTTTGATAACAATGGATTGTGTCAATCTAAGCCAATCAAATTTAATTGGTAACCATAGCAACTGCCGTTAGAGACGGAATTACGGTTGAATATCGTTACTCGTAAAGCGTCACTTGTGCAGAACAGAAGCCGAATTTTAAAAGACCAACTGTTAATAAAGAAAAAGTAAAATTAATAAACAAAATTCAAAACGATGATCGAATAAGAAGCAGACAAACAACTGGAACTGTCAACTGATGCCAAGGACCAAAATACCAGGAAATTAAAGGAAAATATGACCAAACCTAATACGAAAAGGACGCCAGACCTACTTAAGTCCCAAGAGTAATGAAAACAGAAAACGATTGCAGCCCAATCTTCTTCCAACTCAATGTTTGATATCACCAAGTCATCTGATGTGTTAAGTTTCCTTAATTACCCTATTTCCAAAAAATAAACTCACTTTAAATATTTCTAAAAGTAATAAACTCTCACTGTCAACCGAATATTCTCTTTCAAAGATTAATTAAGAAAAATAACACACTGAAAATTTGTTAACATAACATATAACCTGTTGTGTGAATACGAACTTTATAAACACTACAGAACAGATTGTAACTACACACCTTATTATTTAAGTACACATAAAGTAAGGTAATGTATTTTTTATTGTAATCATAGGTATTATTTGTCTTGTAATCAAAAGAATCCCGATTTTGAACGAGTATATTGTAAATTAACCAAAACTGCAGCCATGCTGATGGGAATACCTCGTTACCAAAATCGATTCGCCATCCTGAGAATAAGTGTTTCATGTAAAAAGTCGGTGCAATTTTATTAATCAACCAATATAATTTAATTGTCAAACTGAAAATTTATTTATCAACCATTAAAATAACTAGTACAGGGAGTAACCATTGTTATTATTTCATAGGGAGTGTATCATATAATTTTTGTTTGTTAGCGAATTAGCTTTGACGGCACAGCGCTCACATTGCAAATCGACACACTACTTGATTGAGTCAGCCGTCTAACCAAGGCGGGAAGTATTTGAATGCTTCGGCCGTCACAGCTGTGAAGTTAAACCATATTATCTAAGAATTTTAATTGTTTTTAATAAACAATTTGGCGCCACCCGGGAATCACAAATTCCTATTTACTAACAGGTAAGGTTACTACCAGGTTGTACTGGTAATTCCAACATCGCTACAGACATCGTTAACACAAAAATATGTAACGACCCTAGTGCGAGACGAACGCACTCACTCACACATACCCTATACTCGTCATTTAAGACAGACTTCCCAGTCAACCCGGACAGATTGGCGACCAACCGGTGAGGCTGGAAAAGGACACTAGCGGCGATTATGAGGAGACATTCCATGGTTACAAGATACCAAACAAGGAAAGGAACAGAAAGTACCGACCAAGAAGAAATGGAAGAAATTGAAGAAATGATCGGAGAATTATTCGAAGAGGATCCCAGGAGGACCAACCAGAACCGGAAGTGGAAGCAACAGTCGGGGACCAACCAAGTAAACCCACTCAGAAAGAGGACCTGAGCATGCAGGAGATGTTAAAAATCCTAATGGAAGGGAATAACAAAATGCAGGAACAATTCAACAAGAACCAGGAGAAAACTGATGAAAATTTTAAGAAACATAAGGTAGAAAGAAAGGTAGACAAGGAAGAGCAAAAGAACTAAGAAAGAAATACAGGGAATTCTTAAATGAAAAACTGAACAGAAACAGTGAAGAACTGAAGAAACAAATCAAGGAGAACATAGAACTCCTGAATAACAAAATGGAAAGCAACCATGAAGCCCTGAAGAAAAGCCAGGAGACATTAGAAAAGAAGAGTGAGGAGCTGAAGAGGCAGATAAAGAAAGATCTTGAAATATTAAACAACAAGATCGAGAACAACAGTGAGACAATTCAACGACAATTGAAGGAAGACAGTGAGAAGAATAGAGAAGAATTAAGATACATACTAATAGGGTATCATGAAGAAATCAAGCAGACAAAAACGG
Source organism: Magicicada septendecula (assembly GCA_034769895.1). Lineage (NCBI taxonomy): Eukaryota > Metazoa > Arthropoda > Insecta > Hemiptera > Cicadidae > Magicicada > Magicicada septendecula. The sequence continues at coordinate 330,698,321 of CM068370.1, forward strand.
GGATGAACAAGAAATGGGAAGAAACAAATTATCCAGCAGATCAACTTAATGAAACATTAGATAGTGATTTCAAACCAATGAATGAAACACTAGACGCCACTTCTGAAGGTAGTAAGGAGATGGAAATTGTAGAAGAATCAAGTGTATTGTTTTCTGAAAAAAAAGGTAGCAATAACACCGAGAAAATCAAGCGCATAAAAACCAACTGTAGAAGAGTAAAGAAGAATCGAATCATTAAGAAGATTAAGAAAACAGAGGAAATGGGAAAAGTATATAAAAAGAAACTACTAAAAACAAGAGAAGAAGTGGAGATAATGAAGAACGGACTAATTGATGTGTTTAATTTACCCCTTACCGACCAAAGCAAATACATGAAATATAAAGATTGTAGGAGGACCGTAAAAGCAATTATACAGGGAATTCACAACAAACCAGCGGAGGAAAACTTCAGCAGATCGATAAGAAAATGGAAATTAACCAAAATTGAAATGACTCTCTCAACAAAACAGTGGGTCACAAATTAAGGAGGTCTCTAAAACACTGGAGCACACCAGAATGGGAAATGCAAAATAAAAAATCAATAATAACATTAACGAAGGAGGTACAATTAACAACTTCTTTGATTAATCAAAATGTAGTGAATGACGTACGCATGGAGACAAATGAACATATGATATTAGAAGAATTATGGTACAAAATAGAAGATACCTATTTCACAAGAACGAAAATAGTTCTACACACCGAGGTTATCCGAACCACAAGTACAGAGGAAATGATGGACCATGGATAAACAAAGTGAAGATGAACACAGAGAAATGGAACTGATTTTCAGGGTAATGACCAAGCAAACCAATGGAAGCGAAGGAGTATTAAATTAAATTAAACCAATTAATATTAACCAAAACAAGAATTGACAAGAAACAACTAAGACGAATTAAATGAGAACTAATAAACCATAATACATAAATTAAAAATGTTATCCAGAATAAATGTAGAAAACCAAACATTTGAAGGAGAAAAGGAGAAGATCGCCAAAGTGTTTTACATAATAAAGGATAGGAAGGACCTGGAAGATATTCTAAGCGAAATAGTGGTACAACAGAAACAAGATTCAAAATTACTAAACATAAGAAGAAGACTATTAGAAAATGAAGAAATTATAAATAAATATTATTGTATCCACCAAGATATACTCTTTATTAGAACCAAAAAGAATCAAAGAACGTGGAAACTTGAAGTTCCAAAATCATTAGAAACCAATATAATTAAAGATTATCATGTTCGATATGGACATATGGGAACATTAAAAATTGTAAAAGCATTGGAGGAGGAAATCTTTATCAAAAATATAACAAGAAAAGTAAACCAGAATATTAAAACCTGCACAATATGTCAAATGGTCAAAACAAATAACGAGAAAAAAGAGTGAACAATAATACCCATTACTTCAAACACCAAGTTAGAAAAAGTATTTCTCGACATATGTGGACCATTCCCACGTAGCGGAGGGAGACATAAATACAAGTTTATAGGAATAATATTAGACCATTACACAAAGTACACAAAATTATATGCAATAAACTGAGCTACTATGAAGAAAATATTAGACATAATAAAAAATAAATACATCACAGAAGTTGGAAAAACATACATGATAATAACAGACCACGGGACACAATTCAAAGGAAGGAAGTGGCGAGATGAATTATTAAAAGAGAACATAAAAACCTATAAAACATCCAAATACCACCCTAGTAGTAATACCGCAGAAAGAGTGTTAAGAGAGGTGGGACGAATACTAAGAACTTATTGTTATGATAACCAAAAGGAATGGCAGAAATATTTAGCTTCAACCGAAGTATTTCTAAATATAAGTTACCACCATTTTATTGAGAACACCCCATATTTAATGATGTTTGGAAGGAAACCCCTTAGAGAGATACAAGAATTAATAGACTTCCCAGTCAACCCAGAAGACCTGTATGATGAAAACAAATGTTATAGCCGTATTATGGAGAAAGTTGAGAAGCAAAAGGCAAGGTATTCACAAAACCAACCTAAAATAATAAAAAATAACGAAGGAGAAAGGGTATTAATAAAAAACCGTGAACTACCCAGTACACTTGAAGGGATAGCCAAAAAACTGCTATTATTATACATAGGACCTTATGTCATCACCAAATACAATGGAAACAATACTTATGAAATAAGTAATATAACCACCAAAAAGATAAAAGGAGTTTACAATCAAGCTTCTATAAAAAAGTTTTATGAAGAAAAATAAATTACAATAAATAAATAAACCAATGCCAAAATTCAAAAATTATGTGAGCACAACTTACAACAATATTTCGATGACTTATGAGGCCTAATATAAACAAAAAATTGTAAGAAAGGAATAAGGTACAAAACTTCCTGCAACGTAAGATCAACTTACCATCAAATAAAGATGACGTATGAAGCATAATATAAAAAATTAATAAGGAATAAGTTACAAAAATTCCTATAAAGTAAGAAAAACTTACTTACAAAAATTATTAGGAATAATATCTCAAACAAAATAAAATAAACAAAAATAAAATCAAGCCCAAACTGCTAAGATAAATACCTAAAATTATAATGCATTCAATGTATTCAAAGAAAAAAGAAAAAAAACTGAACTGGTACGAGGAAAAAAGAAAAGTTATGTATAAAACAAATATATACAGAAAATGGCTAAAGCAGAATATTGGTAAACAACCAAGAAAAAGAAAAAGGATGTCTGATAGTTAAAATGATCACAAGAAGAATAGGAAAACAAACCAATGAAAAGTTAGAAATGATGAAATTAACAACTAAATAAATAAAAAACAATCAACTGTATGAGTAGATAACAGTATATAGCAAAGGTACAGCAGAAGGAAGAATGAGTAAAAGGCCAAAGTGATCTAAAAACAAACCACAAGGTGGACAATCCCAAAATATATTATTATTATTAATTTAAGTCACAAGATGACAAAAAAGGTATTTAAGATTGACTGTTGAATAAGTCCAGCAATCAAAAATAAACTGAGCAGAGATGATGTTCCTCTGGTCTCAGAAAAAATGAGTAGTAATGGAAGAAACCAGCTACTAAAAAGTTAGGGAAAAAATTATATAAAAGGGAGAACACACTAATGGAAATAAATAAAAACAGATCCAAATAAAGTGGAATGAATCAAGTAAGGAGAGAAATATGAATGAAGAAACAAACAAGAGAGAAATGGAAAAAGATTATATATAACTGATAATTTCATACAAAACTATGCTAAGTGTTTTATCAAAATGATCAATTTTGAAGTAGATGCATTACGTTATAACACAAATAAGCCACCCCAATACCAGGGATAAAAAAGATGATTCTGAATATAAAATAATAATTCATATAAAATAAAATGTTTAACATAAAGAAAATAAAAAGACAATGACACGACAAACGTCGACATGACCTAACCCAAGTGATTGACCCAACAAGAGAAAACAAAAGAAGAAGGGAACAACAACAAACAAACAAGAACAAAACTAAATGAAGAAGAAAGTGATTAACCAAACCAAATGGTAGAAGGGGAAAAACCGAAACCAAGCAAAAATGAAACCAATTGAAGGAATTGAATGACACAATGCCACTTATTAAAATGAACCCCAAGGAGAAGATGGAAAAACAAGATATAAAGGAAATACACTGAAAATGAAGAAGGAGGAAAATGAAAAAGAAACAAACCTAAGTTAAAGGGAAATAAACAAAAAGGAAACCCTATGATAAGACACAAACAAGTAATAAAGAAGAAAATCAGGAGAAATGATACACTCAATGTAAGGTTGAAACAGAAACCGATAAATAACTTAAGTAATAAATAAATATTATTATCAATTAATGGATAATAAAGTAAATGACAATTGAAAGAAACCCAATTAAAGAATGTTAAATATAAAAGCAAACTAACCCACATATTACAGTTAGAAGTAATGTTAAAATCAATAGAGACATAAAATTGTTAACATTGTTAATGATATTGTAATGAAAGAGATAGTACGGTAGTGGGAAAGTAATAATAGGGATGACCCATTTAGAAACACTTAAAACCAAAAACATTTTAGAAGTGCAAAAGTGGAAGTGAAAACCCCAAAATAAAGTAATAAAGAAGAAACACTAAATAAATTATAATAAACAATAAATAATTTAAAAGTGAAGGTGATGATTAAATGAGAATAACGTATAACAAAGAATGTTTGTATAGTCAAAAATAGTGAAGGATAAAAGCATAAACACATAGTAAATCAATAAGAAACACTAAAAGGTTAACAGTGAAAAATATTAGTATTTAAGAATAGTATTAAGAGTAAACAGTTAATTAAGGTATAATGAACGCTGAAAAGTGATAAAGACAGTATTAATTAAGAAAGAACATTATAGTTAAGTTTAATTGAATACAGTTATAATTAAAAGGGAGAATCCCATGAAAGAGAAAACAGATAGTGTTAGCATGGAGTGAAAGTAAAGAGTATTTAAAAAATTAAGAAGTTAAAACAAATCAATAAACATCCCATGTTATCAGGGATCATTATTAAAGTAAGTGCAAAGAATGTGATGTTGTTTATCACACAAAAAATGATATGAAGTGAAATGAACTGTAAACAAATGTTATCAAATAATTAATAAATAATTGTGTAAGCAAGTTTATGAATAGGATATTGCTGGAAGAATTATACAGACCATAGACCTAGACGTTGTATTTTATGAGAACAAAAGTAGTAAATAATGGCCACATTGTTCTTATTGGCAAATTAAATGAGTAGGAAAGTAAAGAAATGAAAACGAGAAAACCAGATAGTAAATAATTAGCAATTAATTATGATAACAAAGCTAAGCTCATTAAGCTAAAATGAGACATAATTTGTACGAAATGAGTAAATACAAATAATGGCTACTTAGGCCTATGAAAATGCCTAACTGTCAAGAACAAACCACTACAAATTGTAATAAGTTAACAAAGAAATTAGCAAATCCGAGGCGAATAACTCACCAAGGATAAACTGTAAATAATTTTTAAGACAAAATATTATAATAAGTATTTGAATCCAAAAAGAAATGTAATTAACAAGTATTAAAATAATTGTAAAATCATAAAACCTAAAATAACCCAAACTTGTGGGGTATCAAATTAATCTATGAAAGGAAATACAAATAACAGTGATAATAGTTAATACTTAGGAGGGAAGACAGAGAAATAAAAGCAATCAGAAGATATACAAGGATTTTGTAAAGAATTCAAATTTTGATAACAATGGATTGTGTCAATCTAAGCCAAACAAATTTAATTGGTAACCATAGCAACTGCCGTTAGGGACGGAATTACGGTTGAATATCGTTACTCGTAAAGCGTCACTTGTGCAGAACAGAAGCCGAATTTTAAAAGACCAACTGTTAATAAAGAAAAAGTAAAATTAATAAACAAAATTCAAAACGATGATCGAATAAGAAGCAGACAAACAACTGGAACTGTCAACTGATGCCAAGGACCAAAATACCAGGAAATTAAAGGAAAATATGACCAAACCTAATACGAAAAGGACGCCAGACCTACTTAAGTCCCAAGAGTAATGAAAACAGAAAACGATTGCAGCCCAATCTTCTTCCAACTCAATGTTTGATAACAACAAGTCATCTGATGTGTTAAGTTTCCTTAATTACCCTATTTCCAAAAAATAAACTCACTTTAAATATTTCTAAAAGTAATAAACTCTCACTGTCAACCGAATATTCTCTTTCAAAGATTAATTAAGAAAAATAACACACTGAAAATGTTTTAACATAACACATAACCTGTTGTGTGAATACGAACTTTATAAACACTACAGAACAGATTGTAACCACACACCTTATTATTTAAGTACACATAAAGTAAGGTAATGTATATTTTATTGTAATCATAGGAATTATTTGTCTTGTAATCAAAAGAATCCCGATTTTGAACGAGTATATTGTAAATTAACCAAAACTGCAGCCATGCTGATGGGAATACCTCGTTACCAAAATCGATTCGTCATCCTGGGAATAAGTGTTTCATGTAAAAAGTCGGTGCAATTTTATTAATCAACCAATATAATTTAATTGTCAAACTGAAAATTTATTTATCAACCATTAAAATAACTAGTACAGGGAGTAACCATTGTTATTATTTCATAGGGAGTGTATCATATAATTTTTGTTTGTTAGCGAATTAGCTTTGACGGCACAGCGCTCACGTTGCAAATCGACACACTACTTGATTGAGTCAGCCGTCTAACCAAGGCGGGAAGTGTTTGAATGCTCCGGCCGTCACAGCTGTGAAGTTAAACCATGTTATCTAAGAATTTTAATTGTTTTTAATAAACAATTTGGCGCCACCCGGGAATCACAAATCCCTATTTACTAACAGGTAAGGTTACTACCAGGTTGTACTGGTAATTCCAACATCGCTACGGACATCGTTAACACAAAAATATGTAGCGACCCTAGTGCGAGACGAACGCACTCACTCACTCATACCCTATACTCGTCATTTAAGAGAGACTTCCCAGTCAACCCGGACAGATTGGCGACCAACCGGTGAGGTTAGAAAAGGAGACTAGCGGCGATTATGAGGAGACATTCCATGGTTACAAGATACCAAACAAGGAAAGGAACAGAAAGTACCGACCAAGAAGAAATGGAAGAAATTGAAGAAATGATCGCAGAATTATTCGAAGAGGATCCCCAGGAGCACCAACCAGAACCGGAAGTGGAAGCAACAGTCGGGGACCAACCATGTAAACCCACTCAGAAAAAGGACCTGAGCATGCAGGAGATGTTAAAAATCCTAATGGAAGGGAAAAACAAAATGCAGGAACAATTCAACAAGAACCAGGAGAAAACTGATGAAAATTTTAAGAAACAAAAGGAAGAAAGAAAGGAAGACAAGGAAGAGCAAAAGAACTAAGAAAGAAATACAGGGAATTCTTAAATGAAAAACTGAACAGAAACAGTGAAGAATTGAAGAAACAAATCAAGGAGAACACAGAACTCCTGAATAACAAAATGGAAAGCAACCATGAAGCCCTGAAGAAAAGCCAGGAGACATTAGAAAAGAAGAGTAAGGAGCTGAAGAGGCAGATAAAGAAAGATCTTGAAATATTAAACAACAAGATCGAGAACAACAGTGAGACAATTCAACGACAATTGAAGGAAGACAGTGAGAAGAATAGAGAAGAATTAAGATACATACTAATAGGGTATCATGAAGAAATCAAGCAGACAAAAACGGGGATGAACAAGAAATGGGAAGAAACAAATTATCCAGCAGATCAACTTAATGAAACATTAGATAGTGATTTCAAACCAATGAATGAAACACTAGACGCCACTTCTGAAGGTAGTAAGGAGATGGAAATTGTAGAAGAATCAAGTGTATTGTTTTCTGAAAAAAAAGGTAGCAATAACACCGAGAAAATCAAGCGCATAAAAACCAACTGTAGAAGAGTAAAGAAGAATCGAATCATTAAGAAGATTAAGAAAACAGAGGAAATGGGAAAAGTATATAAAAAGAAACTACTAAAAACAAGAGAAGAAGTGGAGATAATGAAGAACGGACTAATTGATGTGTTTAATTTACCCCTTACCGACCAAAGCAAATACATGAAATATAAAGATTGTAGGAGGACCGTAAAAGCAATTATACAGGGAATTCACAACAAACCAGCGGAGGAAAACTTCAGCAGATCGATAAGAAAATGGAAATTACCCAAAATTGAAATGACTCTCAACAAAACAGTGGGTCACAAATTAAGGAGGTCTCTAAAACACTGGAGCACACCAGAATGGGAAATGCAAAATAAAAAATCAATAATAACATTAACGAAGGAGGTACAATTAACAACTTCTTTGATTAATCAAAATGTAGTGAATGACGTACGCATGGAGACAAATGAACATATGATATTAGAAGAATTATGGTACAAAATAGAAGATACCTATTTCACAAGAACGAAAATAGTTCTACACACCGAGGTTATCCGAACCACAAGTACAGAGGAAATGATGGACCATGGATAAACAAAGTGAAGATGAACAAAGAGAAATGGAACTGATTTTCAGGGTAATGACCAAGCAAACCAATGGAAGCGAAGGAGTATTAAATTAAATTAAACCAATTAATAATAACCAAAACAAGAATTGACAAGAAACGACTAAGACGAATTAAATGAGAACTAATAAACCATAATAAATAAATTTAAAATGTTATCCAGAATAAATGTAGAAAACCAAACATTTGAAGGAGAAAAGGAGAAGATCGCCAAAGTGTTTTACATAATAAAGGATAGGAAGGACCTGGAAGATATTCTAAGCGAAATAGTGGTACAACAGAAACAAGATTCAAAATTACTAAACATAAGAAGAAGACTATTAGAAAATGAAGAAATTGTAAATAAATATTATTGTATCCACCAAGATATACTCTTTATTAGAACCAAAAAGAATCAAAGAACGTGGAAACTTGAAGTTCCAAAATCATTAGAAACCAATATAATTAAAGATTATCATGTTCGATATGGACATATGGGAACATTAAAAATTGTAAAAGCATTGGAGGAGGAAATCTTTATCAAAAATATAACAAGAAAAGTAAACCAGAATATTAAAACCTGCACAATATGTCAAATGGTCAAAACAAATAACGAGAAAAAAGAGTGAACAATAATACCCATTACTTCAAACACCAAGTTAGAAAAAGTATTTCTCGACATATGTGGACCATTCCCACGTAGCGGAGGGAGACATAAATACAAGTTTATAGGAATAATATTAGACCATTACACAAAGTACACAAAATTATATGCAATAAACTGAGCTACTATGAAGAAAATATTAGACATAATAAAAAATAAATACATCACAGAAGTTGGAAAAACATACATGATAATAACAGACCACGGGACACAATTCAAAGGAAGGAAGTGGCGAGATGAATTATTAAAAGAGAACATAAAAACCTATAAAACATCCAAATACCACCCTAGTAGTAATACCGCAGAAAGAGTGTTAAGAGAGGTGGGACGAATACTAAGAACTTATTGTTATGATAACCAAAAGGAATGGCAGAAATATTTAGCTTCAACCGAAGTATTTCTAAATATAAGTTACCACCATTTTATTGAGAACACCCCATATTTAATGATGTTTGGAAGGAAACCCCTTAGAGAGATACAAGAATTAATAGACTTCCCAGTCAACCCAGAAGACCTGTATGATGAAAACAAATGTTATAGCCGTATTATGGAGAAAGTTGAGAAGCAAAAGGCAAGGTATTCACAAAACCAACCTAAAATAATAAAAAATAACGAAGGAGAAAGGGTATTAATAAAAAACCGTGAACTACCCAGTACACTTGAAGGGATAGCCAAAAAACATAGGACCTTATTATACATAGGACCTTATGTCATCACCAAAGACAATGGAAACAATACTTATGAAATAAGTAATATAACCACCAAAAAGATAAAAGGAGTTTACAATCAAGCTTCTGTAAAAAAGTTTTATGAAGAAACATAAATTACAATAAATAAATAAACCAATGCCAAAATTCAAAAATTATGTGAGCACAACTTACAACAATATTTCGATGACTTATGAGGCCTAATATAAAAAAAAAATTGTAAGAAAGGAATAAGGTACAAAACTTCCTGCAATGTAAGATCAACTTACCATCAAATAAAGATGACGTATGAAGCATAATATAAAAAATTAATAAGGAATAAGTTACAAAACTTCCTATAAAGTAAGAAAAACTAACTTACCAAAATTATTAAGAATAATATCTCAAACAAAATAAAATAAACAAAAATAAAATCAAGCACAAACTGCTAAGATAAATACCTAAAATTATAATGCATTCAATGTATTCAAAGAAAAAAGAAAAAAAACTGAACTGGTACGAGGAAAAAAGAAAAGTTATGTATAAAACAAATATATACAGAAAATGGCTAAAGCAGAATATTGGTAAACAACCAAGAAAAAGAAAAAGGATGTCTGATAGTTAAAATGATCACAAGAAGAATAGGAAAACAAACCAATGAAAAGTTAGAAATGATGAAATTAACAACTAAATAAATAAAAAACAATCAACTGTATGAGTAGATAACAGTATATAGCAAAGGTACAGCAGAAGGAAGAATGAGTAAAAGGCCAAAGTGATCTAAAAACAAACCACAAGGTGGACAATCCCAAAATATATTATTATTATTAATTTAAGTCACAAGATGACAAAAAAGGTATTTAAGATTGACTGTTGAATAAGTCCAGCAATCAAAAATAAACTGAGCAGAGATGATGTTCCTCTGGTCTCAGAAAAAATGAGTAGTAATGGAAGAAACCAGCTACTAAAAAGTTAGGGAAAAAATTATATAAAAGGGAGAACACACTAATGGAAATAAATAAAAACAGATCCAAATAAAGTGGAATGAATCAAGTAAGGAGAGAAATATGAATGAAGAAACAAACAAGAGAGAAATGGAAAAAGATTATATATAACTGATAATTTCATACAAAACTATGCTAAGTGTTTTATCAAAATGATCAATTTTGAAGTAGATGCATTACGTTATAACACAAATAAGCCACCCCAATACCAGGGATAAAAAAGATGATTCTGAATATAAAATAATAATTCATATAAAATAAAATGTTTAACATAAAGAAAATAAAAAGACAATGACACGACAAACGTCGACATGACCTAACCCAAGTGATTGACCCAACAAGAGAAAACAAAAAAAGAAGGGAACAACAAAAAACAAACAAGAATAAAACCAAATGAAGAAGAAAGTGATTAACCAAACCAAATGGTAGAAGGGGAAAAACCGAAACCAAGCAAAAATGAAACCAATTGAAGGAATTGAATGACACAATGCCACTTATTAAAATGAACCCCAAGGAGAAGATGGAAAAACAAGATATAAAGGAAATACACTGAAAATGAAGAAGGAGGAAAATGAAAAAGGAACAAACCTAAGTTAAAGGGAAATAAACAAAAAGGAACCCCTATGATAAGACACAAACAAGTAATAAAGAAGAAAAGCAGGAGAAATGATACACTCAATGTAAGGTTGAAACAGAAACCGATAAATAACTTAAGTAATAAATAAATATTATTATCAATTAATGGATAATAAAGTAAATGACAATTGAAAGAAACCCAATTAAAGAATGTTAAATATAAAAGCAAACTAACCCACTTATTACAGTTAGAAGTAATGTTAAAATCAATAGAGTCATAAAATTGTTAATATTGCTAATAATATTTGTAATGAAAGAGATAGTACGGTAGTGGGAAAGTAATAATAGGGATGACCCATTTAGAAACACTTAAAACCAAAAACATTTTAGAAGTGCAAAAGTGGAAGTGAAAACCCCAAAATAAAGTAATAAAGAAGAAACACTAAATAAATTATAATAAACAATAAATAATTTAAAAGTGAAGGTGATGATTAAATGAGAATAATCTATAACAAAGAATGTTTGTATAGTCAAAAATAGTGAAGGATAAAAGCATAAACACATAGTAAATCAATAAGAAACACTAAAAGGTTAACAGTGAAAAATATTAGTATTTAAGAATAGTATTAAGAGTAAACAGTTAATTAAGGTATAATGAACGCTGAAAAGTGATAAAGACAGTATTAATTAAGAAAGAACATTATAGTTAAGTTTAATTGAATACAGTTATAATTAAAAGGGAGAATCCCATGAAAGAGAAAACAGATAGTGTTAGCATGGAGTGAAAGTAAAGAGTATTTAAAAAATTAAGAATTTAAAACAAATCAATAAACACCCCATGTTATCAGGGATCATTATTAAAGTAAGTGCAAAGAATGTGATGTTGTTTATCACACAAAAAATGATATGAAGTGAAATGAACTGTAAACAAATGTTATCAAATAATTAATAAATAATTGTGTAAGCAAGTTTATGAATAGGATATTGCTGGAAGAATTATACAGACCATAGACCTAGACGTTGTATTTTATGAGAACAAAAGTAGTAAATAATGGCCACATTGTTCTTATTGGCAAATTAAATGAGTAGGAAAGTAAAGAAATGAAAACGAGAAAACCAGATAGTAAATAATTAGCAATTAATTATGATAACAAAGCTAAGCTCATTAAGCTAAAATGAGACATAATTTGTACGAAATGAGTAAATACAAATAATGGCTACTTAGGCCTATGAAAATGCCTAACTGTCAAGAACAAACCACTACAAATTGTAATAAGTTAACAAAGAAATTAGCAAATCCGAGGCGAATAACTCACCAAGGATAAACTGTAAATAATTTTTAAGACAAAATATTATAATAAGTATTTGAATCCAAAAAGAAATGTAATTAACAAGTATTAAAATAATTGTAAAATCATAAAACCTAAAATAACCCAAACTTGTGGGGTATCAAATTAATCTATGAAAGGAAATACAAATAACAGTGATAATAGTTAATACTTAGGAGGGAAGACAGAGAAATAAAAGCAATCAGAAGATATACAAGGATTTTGTAAAGAATTCAAATTTTGATAACAATGGATTGTGTCAATCTAAGCCAAACAAATTTAATTGGTAACCATAGCAACTGCCGTTAGGGACGGAATTACGGTTGAATATCGTTACTCGTAAAGCGTCACTTGTGCAGAACAGAAGCCGAATTTTAAAAGACCAACTGTTAATAAAGAAAAAGTAAAATTAATAAACAAAATTCAAAACGATGATCGAATAAGAAGCAGACAAACAACTGGAACTGTCAACTGATGCCAAGGACCAAAATACCAGGAAATTAAAGGAAAATATGACCAAACCTAATACGAAAAGGACGCCAGACCTACTTAAGTCCCAAGAGTAATGAAAACAGAAAACGATTGCAGCCCAATCTTCTTCCAACTCAATGTTTGATAACACCAAGTCATCTGGTGTGTTAAGTTTCCTTAATTACCCTATTTCCAAAAAATAAACTCACTTTAAATATTTCTAAAAGTAATAAACTCTCACTGTCAACCGAATATTCTCTTTCAAAGATTAATTAAGAAAAATAACACACTGAAAATTTTTTAACATAACACATAACCTGTTGTGTGAATACGAACTTTATAAACACTACAGAACAGATTGTAACCACACACCTTATTATTTAAGTACACATAAAGTAAGGTAATGTATATTTTATTGTAATCATAGGAATTATTTGTCTTGTAATCAAAAGAATCCCGATTTTGAACGAGTATATTGTAAATTAACCAAAACTGCAGCCATGCTGATGGGAATACCTCGTTACCAAAATCGATTCGTCATCCTGGGAATAAGTGTTTCATGTAAAAAGTCGGTGCAATTTTATTAATCAACCAATATAATTTAATTGTCAAACTGAAAATTTATTTATCAACCATTAAAATAACTAGTACAGGGAGTAACCATTGTTATTATTTCATAGGGAGTGTATCATATAATTTTTGTTTGTTAGCGAATTAGCTTTGACGGCACAGCGCTCACGTTGCAAATCGACACACTACTTGATTGAGTCAGCCGTCTAACCAAGGCGGGAAGTGTTTGAATGCTCCGGCCGTCACAGCTGTGAAGTTAAACCATGTTATCTAAGAATTTTAATTGTTTTTAATAAACAATTTGGCGCCACCCGGGAATCACAAATCCCTATTTACTAACAGGTAAGGTTACTACCAGGTTGTACTGGTAATTCCAACATCGCTACGGACATCGTTAACACAAAAATATGTAACGACCCTAGTGCGAGACGAACGCACTCACTCACTCATACCCAATACTCGTCATTTAAGAGAGACTTCCCAGTCAACCCGGACAGATTGGCGACCAACCGGTGAGGTTAGAAAAGGAGACTAGCGGCGATTATGAGGAGACATTCCATGGTTACAAGATACCAAACAAGGAAAGGAACAGAAAGTACCGACCAAGAAGAAATGGAAGAAATTGAAGAAATGATCGCAGAATTATTCGAAGAGGATCCCCAGGAGCACCAACCAGAACCGGAAGTGGAAGCAACAGTCGGGGACCAACCATGTAAACCCACTCAGAAAAAGGACCTGAGCATGCAGGAGATGTTAAAAATCCTAATGGAAGGGAAAAACAAAATGCAGGAACAATTCAACAAGAACCAGGAGAAAACTGATGAAAATTTTAAGAAACAAAAGGAAGAAAGAAAGGAAGACAAGGAAGAAGCAAAAGAACTAAGAAAGAAATACAGGGAATTCTTAAATGAAAAACTGAACAGAAACAGTGAAGAATTGAAGAAACAAATCAAGGAGAACACAGAACTCCTGAATAACAAAATGGAAAGCAACCATGAAGCCCTGAAGAAAAGCCAGGAGACATTAGAAAAGAAGAGTGAGGAGCTGAAGAGGCAGATAAAGAAAGATTTTGAAATATTAAACAACAAGATCGAGAACAACAGTGAGACACTTCAACGACAATTGAAGGAAGACAGTGAGAAGAATAGAGAAGAATTAACATACATACTAATAGGGTATCATGAAGAAATCAAGCAGACAAAAACGGGGATGAACAAGAAATGGGAAGAAACAAGTTATCCAGCAGATCAACTTAATGAAACATTTGATAGTGATTTCAAACCATTGAATGAAACAGTAGACACCACTTCTGAAGGTAGTAAGGAGATGGAAATTGTAGAAGAATCAAGTGTATTGTTTTCTGAAAATAAAGTTAACAATAACACCAAGAAAATCAAGCGCATAAAAACCAACTGTAGAAGAGTAAAGAAGAATCGAATCATTAAGAAGATTAAGAAAACAGAGGAAATGGGAAAAGTATATAAAAAGAAACTACTAAAAACAAGAGAAGAAGTGGAGATAATGAAGAACGGACTAATTGATGTGTTTAATTTACCCCTTACCGACCAAAGCAAATACATGAAATATAAAGATTGTAGGAGGACCGTAAAAGCAATTATACAGGGAATTCACAACAAACCAGCGGAGGAAAACTTCAGCAGATCGATAAGAAAATGGAAATTACCCAAAATTGAAATGACTCTCAACAAAACAGTGGGTCACAAATTAAGAAGGTCTCTAAAACACTGGAGCACACCAGAATGGGAAATGCAAAATAAAAAATCAATAATAACATTAACGAAGGAGGTACAATTAACAACTTCTTTGATTAATCAAAATGTAGTGAATGACGTACGCATGGAGACAAATGAACATATGATATTAGAAGAATTATGGTACAAAATAGAAGATACCTATTTCACAAGAACGAAAATAGTTCTACACACCGAGGTTATCCGAACCACAAGTACAGAGGAAATGATGGACCATGGATAAACAAAGTGAAGATGAACACAGAGAAATGGAACTGATTTTCAGGGTAATGACCAAGCAAACCAATGGAAGGGAAGGAGTATTAAATTAAATTAAACCAATTAATAATAACCAAAACAAGAATTGACAAGAAACGACTAAGATGAATTAAATGAGAACTAATAAACCATAATACATAAATTTAAAATGTTATCCAGAATAAATGTAGAAAACCAAACATTTGAAGGAGAAAAGGAGAAGATCGCCAAAGTGTTTTACATAATAAAGGATAGGAAGGACCTGGAAGATATTCTAAGCGAAATAGTGGTACAACAGAAACAAGATTCAAAATTACTAAACATAAGAAGAAGACTATTAGAAAATGAAGAAATTGTAAATAAATATTATTGTATCCAAAAAGATATACTCTTTATTAGAACCAAAAAGAATCAAAGAACGTGGAAACTTGAAGTTCCAAAATCATTAGAAACCAATATAATTAAAGATTATCATGTTCGATATGGACATATGGGAACATTAAAAATTGTAAAAGCATTGGAGGAGGAAATCTTTATCAAAAATATAACAAGAAAAGTAAACCAGAATATTAAAACCTGCACAATATGTCAAATGGTCAAAACAAATAACGAGAAAAAAGAGTGAACAATAATACCCATTACTTCAAACACCAAGTTAGAAAAAGTATTTCTCGACATATGTGGACCATTCCCACGTAGCGGAGGGAGACATAAATACAAGTTTATAGGAATAATATTAGACCATTACACAAAGTACACAAAATTATATGCAATAAACTGAGCTACTATGAAGAAAATATTAGACATAATAAAAAATAAATACATCACAGAAGTTGGAAAAACATACATGATAATAACAGACCATGGGACACAATTCAAAGGAAGGAAGTGGCGAGATGAATTATTAAAAGAGAACATAAAAACCTATAAAACATCCAAATACCACCCTAGTAGTAATACCGCAGAAAGAGTGTTAAGAGAGGTGGGACGAATACTAAGAACTTATTGTTATGATAACCAAAAGGAATGGCAGAAATATTTAGCTTCGACCGAAGTATTTCTAAATATAAGTTACCACCATTTTATTGAGAACACCCCATATTTAATGATGTTTGGAAGGAAACCCCTTAGAGAGATACAAAAATTAATAGACTTCCCAGTCAACCCAGAAGACCTGTATGATGAAAACAAATGTTATAGCCGTATTATGGAGAAAGTTGAGAAGCAAAAGGCAAGGTATTCACAAAACCAACCTAAAATAATAAAAAATAACGAAGGAGAAAGGGTATTAATAAAAAACCGTGAACTACCCAGTACACTTGAAGGAATAGCCAAAAAACTGCTATTATTATACATAGGACCTTATGTCATCACCAAAGACAATGGAAACAATACTTATGAAATAAGTAATATAACCACCAAAAAGATAAAAGGAGTTTACAATCAAGCTTCTATAAAAATTTTTATGAAGAAAAATAAATTACAATAAATAAATAAACCAATGCGAAAATTCAAAAATTATGTGAGCACAACTTACAACAATATTTCGATGACTTATGAGGCCTAATATAAAAAAAAAATTGTAAGAAAGGAATAAGGTACAAAACTTCCTGCAACGTAAGATCAACTTACCATCAAATAAAGATGACGTATGAAGCATAATATAAAAAATTAATAAGGAATAAGTTACAAAAATTCCTATAAAGTAAGAAAAACTAACTTACAAAAATTATTAGGAATAATATCTCAAACAAAATAAAATAAACAAAAATAAAATCAAGCACAAACTGCTAAGATAAATACCTAAAATTATAATGCATTCAATGTATTCAAAGAAAAAAAAGAAAACAAAACTTAACTGGTACGAGAAAAAAAGAAAAGTTATGTATAAAACAAATATATACAGAAAATGGCTAAAGCAGAATATTGGTAAACAACCAAGAAAAAGAAAAAGGATGTCTGATAGTTAAAATGATCACAAGAAGAATAGGAAAACAAACCAATGAAAAGTTAGAAATGATGAAATTAACAACTAAATAAATAAAAAACAATCAACTATATGAGTAGATAACAATATATAGCAAAGGTACAGCAGAAGGAAGAATGAGTAAAAGGCCAAAGTGATCTAAAAACAAACCACAAGGTGGACAATCCCAAAATATATTATTATTATTAATTTAAGTCACAAGATGACAAAAAAGGTATTTAAGATTGACTGTTGAATAAGTCCAGCAATCAAAAATAAACTGAGCAGAGATGATGTTCCTCTGGTCTCAGAAAAAATGAGTAGTAATGGAAGAAACCAGCTACTAAAAAGTTAGGGAAAAAATTATATAAAAGGGAGAACACACTAATGGAAATAAATAAAAACAAATCCAAATAAAGTGGAATGAATCAAGTAAGGAGAGAAACATGAATGAAGAAACAAACAAGAGAGAAATGGAAAAAGATTATATATAACTGATAATTTCATACAAAACTATGCTAAGTGTTTTATCAAAATGATCAATTTTGAAGTAGATGCATTATGTTATAACACAAATAAGCCACCCCAATACCAGGGATAAAAAAGATGATTCTGAATATAAAATAATAATTCATATAAAATAAAATATTTAACATAAAGAAAATAAAAAGACAATGACACGACAAACGTCGACATGACCTAACCCATGTGATTGACCCAACAAGAGAAAACAAAAGAAGAAGGGAACAACAAAAAACAAACAAGAATAAAACCAAATGAAGAAGAAAGTGATTAACCAAACCAAATGGAAGAAGGGGAAAACCGAAACCAAGCAAAAATGAAACCAATTGAAGGAATTGAATGACACAATGCCACTTATTAAAATGAACCCCAAGGAGAAGATGGAAAAACAAGATATAAAGGAAATACACTGAAAATGAAGAAGGAGGAAAATGAAAAAGAAACAAACCTAAGTTAAAGGGAAATAAACAAAAAGGAAACCGTATGATAAGACACAAACAAGTAATAAAGAAGAAAATCAGGAGAAATGATACACTCAATGTAAGGTTGAAACAGAAACCGATAAATAACTTAAGTAATAAATAAATATTATCATCAATTAATGGATAATAAAGTAAATGACAATTGAAAGAAACCCAATTAAAGAATGTTAAATATAAAAGCAAACTAACCCACATATTACAGTTAGAAGTAATGTTAAAATCAATAGAGACATAAAATTGTTAATATTGTTAATGATATTTGTAATGAAAGAGATAGTACGGTAGTGGGAAAGTAATAATAGGGATGACCCATTTAGAAAAACTTAAAACCAAAAACACTTTAGAAGTGCAAAAGTGGAAGTGAAAACCCCAAAATAAAGTAATAAAGAAGAAACACTAAATAAATTATAATAAACAATAAATAATTTAAAAGTGAAGGTGATGATTAAATGAGAATAATGTATAACAAAGAATGTTTGTATAGTCAAAAATAGTGAAGGATAAAAGCATAAACACATAGTAAATCAATAAGAAACACTAAAAGGTTAACAGTGAAAAATATTAGTATTTAAGAATAGTATTAAGAGTAAACAGTTAATTAAGGTATAATGAACGCTGAAAAGTGATAAAGACAGTATTAATTAAGAAAGAACATTATAGTTAAGTTTAATTGAATACAGTTATAATTATAAGGGAGAATCCCATGAAAGAGAAAACAGATAGTGTTAGCATGGAGTGAAAGTAAAGAGTATTTAAAAAATTAAGAAGTTAAAACAAATCAATAAACACCCCATGTTACCAGGGATCATTATTAAAGTAAGTTCAAAGAATGTGATGTTGTTTATCACACAAAAAATGATATGAAGTGAAATGAACTGTAAACAAATGTTATCAAATAATTAATAAATAATTGTGTAAGCAAGTTTATGAATAGGATATTGCTGGAAGAATTATACAGACCATAGACCTAGACGTTATATTTTATGTGAACAAAAGTAGTAAATAATGGCCACATTGTTCTTATTGGCAAATTAAATGAGTAGGAAAGTAAAGAAATGAAAACGAGAAAACCAGATAGTAAATAATTAGCAATTAATTATGATAACAAAGCTAAGCTCATTAAGCTAAAAAGAGACATAATTTGTACGAAATGAGTAAATACAAATAATGGCTACTTAGGCCTATGAAAATGCCTCACTGTCAAGAACAAACCACTACAAATTGTAATAAGTTAACAAAGAAATTAGCAAATCCGAGGCGAATAACTCACCAAGGATAAACTGTAAATAATTTTTAAGACAAAATATTATAATAAGTATTTGAGTCCAAAAAGAAATGTAATTAACAAGTATTAAAATAATTGTAAAATCATAAAACCTAAAATAACCCAAACTTGTGGGGTATCAAATTAATCTATGAAAGGAAATACAAATAACAGTGATAATAGTTAATACTTAGGAGGGAAGACAGAGAAATAAAAGCATTCAGAAGATATACAAGGATTTTGTAAAGAATTCAAATTTTGATAACAATGGATTGTGTCAATCTAAGCCAATCAAATTTAATTGGTAACCATAGCAACTGCCGTTAGGGACGGAATTACGGTTGAATATCGTTACTCGTAAAGCGTCACTTGTGCAGAACAGAAGCCGAATTTTAAAAGACCAACTGTTAATAAAGAAAAAGTAAAATTAATAAACAAAATTCAAAACGATGATCGAATAAGAAGCAGACAAACAACTGGAACTGTCAACTGATGCCAAGGACCAAAATACCAGGAAATTAAAGGAAAATATGACCAAACCTAATACGAAAAGGACGCCAGACCTACTTAAGTCCCAAGAGTAATGAAAACAGAAAACGATTGCAGCCCAATCTTCTTCCAACTCAATGTTTGATAACACCAAGTCATCTGATGTGTTAAGTTTCCTTAATTACCCTATTTCCAAAAAATAAACTCACTTTAAATATTTCTAAAAGTAATAAACTCTCACTGTCAACCGAATATTCTCTTTCAAAGATTAATTAAGAAAAATAACACACTGAAAATGTTTTAACATAACACATAACCTGTTGTGTGAATACGAACTTTATAAACACTACAGAACAGATTGTAACCACACACCTTATTATTTAAGTACACATAAAGTAAGGTAATGTATTTTTTATTGTAATCATAGGTATTATTTGTCTTGTAATCAAAAGAATCCCGATTTTGGACGAGTATATTGTAAATTAACCAAAACTGCAGCCATGCTGATGGGAATACCTCGTTACCAAAATCGATTCGTCATCCTGAGAATAAGTGTTTCATGTAAAAAGTCGGTGCAATTTTATTAATCAACCAATATAATTTAATTGTCAAACTGAAAATTTATTTATCAACCATTAAAATAACTAGTACAGGGAGTAACCATTGTTATTATTTCATAGGGAGTGTATCATATAATTTTTGTTTGTTAGCGAATTAGCTTTGACGGCACAGCGCTCACGTTGCAAATCGACACACTACTTGATTGAGTCAGCCGTCTAACCAAGGCGGGAAGTATTTGAATGCTCCGGCCGTCACAGCTGTGAAGTTAAACCATATTATCTAAGAATTTTAATTGTTTTTAATAAACAATTTGGCGCCACCCAGGAATCAAAAATTCCTATTTACTAACAGGTAAGGTTACTACCAGGTTGTACTGGTAATTCCAACATCGCTACAAACATCGTTAACACAAAAATATGTAACGACCCTAGTGCGAGACGAACGCACTCACTCACACATACCCTATACTCGTCATTTAAGAGAGACTTCCCAGTCAACCCGGACAGATTGGCGACCAACCGGTGAGGTTAGAAAAGGAGACTAGCGGCGATTATGAGGAGACATTCCATGGTTACAAGATACCAAACAAGGAAAGGAACAGAAAGTACCGACCAAGGAGAAATGGAAGAAATTGAAGAAATGATCGCAGAATTATTCGAAGAGGATCCCCAGGAGGACCAACCAGAACCGGAAGTGGAAGCAACAGTCGGGGACCAACAAAGTAAACCCACTCAGAAAGAGGACCTGAGCATGCAGGAGATGTTAAAAATCCTAATGGAAGGGAAAAACAAAATGCAGGAACAATTCAACAAGAACCAGGAGAAAACTGATGAAAATTTTAAGAAACAAAAGGAAGAAAGAAAGGAAGACAAGGAAGAAGCAAAAGAACTAAGAAAGAAATACAGGGAATTCCTAAATGAAAAACTGAACAGAAACAGTGAAGAATTGAAGAAACAAATCAAGGAGAACACAGAACTCCTGAATAACAAAATGGAAAGCAACCATGAAGCCCTGAAGAAAAGCCAGGAGACATTAGAAAAGAAGAGTGAGGAGCTGAAGAGGCAGATAAAGAAAGATTTTGAAATATTAAACAACAAGATCGAGATCAACAGTGAGACACTTCAATGACAATTGAAGGAAGACAGTGAGAAGAATAGAGAAGAATTAAGATACATACTAATAGGGTATCATGAAGAAATCAAGCAGACAAAAACGGGGATGAACAAGAAATGGGAAGAAACACATTATCCAGCAGATCAACTTAATGAAACATTTGATAGTGATTTCAAACCATTGAATGAAACAGTAGACACCACTTCTGAAGGTAGTAAGGAGATGGAAATTGTAGAAGAATCAAGTGTATTGTTTTCTGAAAATAAAGGTAACAATAACACCAAGAAAATCAAGCGCATAAAAACCAACTGTAGAAGAGTAAAGAAGAATCGAAACAAACAGAGAAAATGAAGAAGAAGAAGATTAAGAAAACAGAGGAAATGGGAAAAGTATATAAAAAGAAACTACTAAAAACAAGAGAAGAAGTGGAGATAATGAAGAACAGACTAATTGATGTGTTTAATTTACCCCTTACCGACCAAAGCAAATACATGAAATATAAAGATTGTAGGAGGACCGTAAAAGCAATTATACAGGGAATTCACAACAAACCAGCGGAGGAAAACTTCAGCAGATCGATAAGAAAATGGAAATTACCCAAAATTGAAATGACTCTCAACAAAACAGTGGGTCACAAATTAAGGAGGTCTCTAAAACACTGGAGCACACCAGAATGGGAAATGCAAAATAAAAAATCAATAATAACATTAACGAAGGAGGTACAATTAACAACTTCTTTGATTAATCAAAATGTAGTGAATGACGTACGCATGGAGACAAATGAACATATGATATTAGAAGAATTATGGTACAAAATAGAAGATACCTATTTCACAAGAACGAAAATAGTTCTACACACCGAGGTTATCCGAACCACAAGTACAGAGGAAATGATGGACCATGGATAAACAAAGTGAAGATGAACACAGAGAAATGGAACTGATTTTCAGGGTAATGACCAAGCAAACCAATGGAAGGGAAGGAGTATTAAATTAAATTAAACCAATTAATAATAACCAAAACAAGAATTGACAAGAAACAACTAAGACGAATTAAATGAGAACTAATAAACCATAATACATAAATTTAAAATGTTATCCAGAATAAATGTAGAAAACCAAACATTTGAAGGAGAAAAGGAGAAGATCGCCAAAGTGTTTTACATAATAAAGGATAGGAAGGACCTGGAAGATATTCTAAGCGAAATAGTGGTACAACAGATACAAGATTCAAAATTACTAAACATAAGAAGAAGACTATTAGAAAATGAAGAAATTATAAATAAATATTATTGTATCCACCAAGATATACCCTTTATTAGAACCAAAAAGAATCAAAGAACGTGGAAACTTGTAGTTCCAAAATCATTAGAAACCAATATAATTAAAGATTATCATGTTTGATACGGACATATGGGAACATTAAAAATTGTAAAAGCATTGGAGGAGGAAATCTTCATCAAAAATATAACAAGAAAAGTAAACCAGAATATTAAAACCTGCACAATATGTCAAATGGTCAAAACAAATAACGAGAAAAAAGAGTGAACAATAATACCCATTACTTCAAACACCAAGTTAGAAAAAGTATTTCTCGACATATGTGGACCATTCCCACGTAGCGGAGGGAGACATAAATACAAGTTTATAGGAATAATATTAGACCATTACACAAAGTACACAAAATTATATGCAATAAACCGAGCTACTATGAAGAAAATATTAGACATAATAAAAAATAAATACATCACAGAAGTTGGAAAACCATACATGATAATAACAGACAACGGGACACAATTCAAAGGAAGGAAGTGGCGAGATGAATTATTAAAAGAGAACATAAAAACCTATAAAACATCCAAATACCACCCTAGTAGTAATACCGCAGAAAGAGTGTTAAGAGAGGTGGGACGAATACTAAGAACTTATTGTTATGATAACCAAAAGGAATGGCAGAAATATTTAGCTTCAACCGAAGTATTTCTAAATATAAGTTACCACCATTTTATTGAGAACACCCCATATTTAATGATGTTTGGAAGGAAACCCCATAGAGAGATACAAGAAATAATAGACTTCCCAGTCAACCCAGAAGACCTGTATGATGAAAACAAATGTTATAGCCGTATTATGGAGAAAGTTGAGAAGCAAAAGGCAAGGTATTCACAAAACCAACCTAAAATAATAAAATATAACGAAGGAGAAAGGGTATTAATAAAAAACCGTGAACTACCCAGTACACTTGAAGGGATAGCCAAAAAACTGCTATTATTATACATAGGACCTTATGTCATCACCAAAGACAATGGAAACAATACTTATGAAATAAGTAATATAACCACCAAAAAGATAAAAGGAGTTTACAATCAAGCTTTTATAAAACAGTTTTATGAAGAAAAATAAATTACAATAAATAAATAAACCAATGCCAAAATTCAAAAATTATGTGAGCACAACTTACAACAATATTTCGATGACTTATGAGGCCTAATATAAAAAAAAATTGTAAGAAAGGAATAAGGTACAAAACTTCCTGCAACGTAAGATCAACTTACCATCAAATAAAGATGACGTATGAAGCATAATATAAAAAATTATAATAAGGAATAAGTTACAAAACTTCCTATAAAGTAAGAAAAACTAACTTACCAAAATTATTAAGAATAATATCTCAAACAAAATAAAATAAACAAAAATAAAATCAAGCACGAACTGCTAAGATAAATACCTAAAATTATAATGCATTCAATGTATTCAAAGAAAAAAAAAAGAAAAAAACTGAACTGGTACGAGGAAAAAAGAAAAGTTATATATAAAACAAATATATACAGAAAATGGCTAAAGCAGAATATTGGTAAACAACCAAGAAAAAGAAAAAGGATGTCTAAGATAGTTAAAACGATCACAAGAAGAATAGGAAAACAAACCAATGAAAAGTTAGAAATGATGAAATTAACAACTAAATAAATAAAAAACAATCAACCGTATGTGTAGATAACAGTATATAGCAAAGGTACAGCAGAAGGAAGAATGAGTAAAAGGCCAAAGTGATCTAAAAACAAACCACAAGGTGGACAATCCCAAAATATATTATTATTATTAATTTAAGTCACAAGATGACAAAAAAGGTATTTAAGATTGACTGTTGAATAAGTCCAGCAATCAAAAATAAACTGAGCAGAGATGATGTTCCTCTGGTCTCAGAAAAGTGAGTAGTAATGGAAGAAACCAGCTACTAAAAAGTTAGGGAAAAAATTATATAAAAGGGAGAACACACTAATGGAAATAAATAACAACAGATCCAAATAAAGTGGAATGAATCAAGTAAGGAGAGAAATAAGAATGAAGAAACAAACAAGAGAGAAAAGGAAAAAGATTATATATAACTGATAATTTCATAAAAAACTATACTAAGTGTTTTACCAAAATGATCATTTTTGAAGGAGAGGCATTATGTTATAACACAAATAAGCCACCCCAATACCAGGGATTAAAAAGATGATTCTGAATATAAAATAATAATTCATATAAAATAAAATGTTTAATATAAAGAAAATAAAAAGACAATGACACGACAAATGTCGACATGACCTAACCCAAGTGATTGACCCAACAAGAGAAAACACAAGAAGAAGGGAACAACAAAAAACAAACAAGAATAAAACCAAATGAAGAAGAAAATGATTAACCAAACCAAATGGAAGAAGGGGAAAAACCGAAACCAAGCAAAAATGAAACCAATTGAAGGAATTGAATGACACAATGCCACTTATTAAAATGAACCCCAAGGAGAAGATGGAAAAACAAGATATAAAGGAAATACACTGAAAATGAAGAAGGAGGAAAATGAAAAAGAAACAAACCTAAGTTGAAGGGAAATAAACAAAAAGGAACCCCTATGATAAGACACAAACAAGTAATAAAGAAGAAAAGCAGGAGAAATGATACACTCAATGTAAGGTTGAAACAGAAACCGATAAATAACTTAAGTAATAAATAAATATTATTATCAATTAATAGATAATAAAGTAAATGACAATTGAAAGAAACCCAATTAAAGAATGTTAAATATAAAAGCAAACTAACCCACATATTACAGTTAGAAGTAATGTTAAAATCAATAGAGACATAAAATTGTTAACATTGTTAATGATATTTGTAATGAAAGAGATAGTATGGTAGTGGGAAAGTAATAATAGGGATGACCCATTTAGAAACACTTAAAACCAAAAACATTTTAGAAGTGCAAAAGTGGAAGTGAAAACCCCAAAATAAAGTAATAAAGAAGAAACACTAAATAAATTATAATAAACAATAAATAATTTAAAAGTGAAGGTGATGATTAAATGAGAATAATGTATAACAAAGAATGTTTGTATAGTCAAAAATAGTGAAGGATAAAAGCATAAACACATAGTAAATCAATAAGAAACACTAAAAGGTTAACAGTGAAAAATATTAGTATTTAAGAATAGTATTAAGAGTAAACAGTTAATTAAGGTATAATGAACGCTGAAAAGTGATAAAGACAGTATTAATTAAGAAAGAACATTATAGTTAAGTTTAATTGAATACAGTTATAATTAAAAGGGAGAATCCCATGAAAGAGAAAACAGATAGTGTTAGCATGGAGTGAAAGTAGAGTATTTAAAAAATTAAGAAGTTAAAACAAATCAATAAACACCCCATGTTACCAGGGATCATTATTAAAGTAAGTGCAAAGAATGTGATGTTGTTTATCACACAAAAAATGATATGAAGTGAAATGAACTGTAAACAAATGTTATCAAATAATTATTCAATAATTGTGTAAGCAAGTTTATGAATAGGATATTGCTGGAAGAATTATACAGACCATAGACCTAGACGTTGTATTTTATGTGAATAAAAGTAGTAAATAATGGCCACATTGTTCTTATTGGCAAATTAAATGAGTAGGAAAGTAAAGAAATGACAACGAGAAAACCAGATAGTAAATAATTAGCAATTAATTATAATAACAAAGCTAATCTCATTAAGCTAAAAAGAGACATAATTTGTACGAAATGAGTAAATACAAATAATGGCTACTTAGGCCTATGAAAACGCCTAACTGTCAAGAACAAACAACTACAAATTGTAATAAGTTAACAAAGAAATTAGCAAATCCGAGGCGAATAACTCACCAAGGATAAACTGTAAATAATTTTTAAGACATAATATTATAATAAGAATTTGAATCCAAAAAGAAATGTAATTAACAAGTATAAAATAATTGTAAAATCATAAAACTTAAATAACCCAAACTTGTGGGGTATCAAATTAATCTATGAAAGGAAATACAGATAACAGTGATAATAGTTAATACTTAGGAGGGAAGACAGAGAAATAAAAGCAATCAGAAGATATACAAGGATTTTGTAAAGAATTCAAATTTTGATAACAATGGATTGTGTCATCTAAGCCAATCAAATTTAATTGGTAACCATAGCAACTGCCGTTAGGGGCGGAATTACGGTTGAATATCGTTACTCGTAAAGCGTCACTTGTGCAGAACAGAAGCCGAATTTTAAAAGACCAACTGCTAATAAAGAAAAAGTAAAATTAATAAACATAATTCAAAACGATGATCGAATAAGAAGCAGACGAACAACTGGAACTGTCAACTGATGCCAAGTACCAAAATACCAGGAAATTAAAGGAAAATATGACCAAACCTAATATGAAAAGGACGCCAGACCTACTTAAGTCCCAAGAGTAATGAAAACAGAAAACGATTGCAGCCCAATCTTCTTCCAACTCAATGTTTGATAACACCAAGTCATCTGATGTGTTAAGTATCCTTAATTACCCTATTTCCAATAAATAAACTCACTTTAAATATTTCTAAAAGTAATAAACTCTCACTGTCAACCGAATATTCTCTTTCAAAGATTAATTAAGAAAAATAACACACTGAAAATTTGTTAACATAACACATAACCTGTTGTGTGAATACGAACTTTACAAACACATTTAACGACACTACAGAACAGATTGTAACCACACACCTTATTATTTAAGTACACATAAAGTAAGGTAATGTATATTTTATTGTAATCATAGGAATTATTTGTCTTGTAATCAAAAGAATCCCGATTTTAAACGAGTATATTGTAAATTAAACAATACTGCAGCCATGCTGATGGGAATACCTCGTTACCAAAATCGATTCGTCATCCTGAGAATAAGTGTTTCATGTAAAAAGTCGGTGCAATTTTATTAATCAACCAATATAATTTAATTGTCAAACTGAAAATTTATTTATCAACCATTAAAATAACTAGTACAGGGAGTAACCATTGTTATTATTTCATAGGGAGTGTATCATATAATTTGTGTTTGTTAGCGAATTAGCTTTGACGGCACAGCGCTCATGTTGCAAATCGACACACTACTTGATTGAGTCAGCCGTCTAACCAAGGCGAGAAGTATTTGAATGCTCCGGCCGTCACAGCTGTGAACTTAATTAAACCATATTATCTAAGAATTTTAATTGTTTTTAATAAACAATTTGGCGCCACCCAGGAATCACAAATCCCTATGAAGAACTGAAGAAACAAATCAAGGAGAACATAGAACTCCTGAATAACAAAATGGAAAGCAACCATGAAGCCCTGAAGAAAAGCCAGGAGACATTAGAAAAGAAGAGTGAGGAGCTGAAGAGGCAGATAAAGAAAGATCTTGAAATATTAGACAACAAGATCGAGAACAACAGTGAGACACTTCAACGACAATTGAAGGAAGACAGTGAGAAGAATATAGAAGAATTAAGATACATACTAATAGGGTATCATGAAGAAATCAAGTAGACAAAAACGGGGATGAACAAGAAATGGGAAGAAACAAATTATCCAGCAGATCAACTTAATGAAACATTAGATAGTGATTTCAAACCAATGAATGAAACACTAGACACCACTTCTGAAGGTAGTAAGGAGATGGAAATTGTAGAAGAATCAAGTGTATTGTTTTCTGAAAATAAAGGTAACAATAACACCAAGAAAATCAAGCGCATAAAAACCAACTGTAGAAGAGTAAAGAAGAATCGAAACAAACAGAGAAAATGAAGAAGAAGAAGATTAAGAAAACAGAGGAAATGGGAAAAGTATATAAAAAGAAACTACTAAAAACAAGAGAAGAAGTGGAGATAATGAAGAACGGACTAATTGATGTGTTTAATTTACCCCTTACCGACCAAAGCAAATACATGAAATATAAAGATTGTAGGAGGACCGTAAAAGCAATTATACAGGGAATTCACAACAAACCAGCGGAGGAAAACTTTAGCAGATCGATAAGAAAATGGAAATTAACCAAAATTGAAATGACTCTCAACAAAACAGTGGGTCACAAATTAACGAGGTCTCTAAAACACTGGAGCACACCAGAATGGGAAATGCAAAATAAAAAAATCAATAATAACATTAACGACGGAGGGACAATTAACAACTTCTTTGATTAATCAAAATGTAGTGAATGACGTACGCATGGAGACAAATGAACATATGATATTAGAAGAATTATGGTACAAAATAGAAGATACCTATTTCACAAGAACGAAAATAGTTCTACACACCGAGGTTATCCGAACCACAAGTACAGAGGAAATGATGGACCATGGATAAACAAAGTGAAGATGAACACAGAGAAATGGAACTGATTTTCAGGGTAATGACCAAGCAAACCAATGGAAGCGAAGGAGTATTAAATTAAATTAAACCAATTAATAATAACCAAAACAAGAATTGACAAGAAACGACTAAGACGAATTAAATGAGAACTAATAAACCATAATACATAAATTTAAAATGTTATCCAGAATAAATGTAGAAAACCAAACATTTGAAGGAGAAAAGGAGAAGATCGCCAAAGTGTTTTACATAATAAAGGATAGGAAGGTCCTGGAAGATATTCTAAGCGAAATAGTGGTACAACAGAAACAAGATTCAAAATTACTAAACATAAGAAGAAGACTATTAGAAAATGAAGAAATTATAAATAAATATTATTGTATCCACCAAGATATACTCTTTATTAGAACCAAAAAGAATCAAAGAACGTGGAAACTTGTAGTTCCAAAATCATTAGAAACCAATATAATTAAAGATTATCATGTTCGATATGGACATATGGGAACATTAAAAATTGTAAAAGCATTGGAGGAGGAAATCTTTATCAAAAATATAACAAGAAAAGTAAACCAGAATATTAAAACCTGCACAATATGTCAAATGGTCAAAACAAATAACGAGAAAAAAGAGTGAACAATAATACCCATTACTTCAAACACCAAGTTAGAAAAAGTATTTCTCGACATATGTGGACCATTCCCATGTAGCGGAGGGAGACATAAATACAAGTTTATAGGAATAATATTAGACCATTACACAAAGTACACAAAATTATATGCAATAAACCGAGCTACTATGAAGAAAATATTAGACATAATAAAAAATAAATACATCACAGAAGTTGGAAAAACATACATGATAATAACAGACCACGGGACACAATTCAAAGGAAGGAAGTGGCGAGATGAATTATTAAAAGAGAACATAAAAACCTATAAAACATCCAAATACCACCCTAGTAGTAATACCGCAGAAAGAGTGTTAAGAGAGGTGGGACGAATACTAAGAACTTATTGTTATGATAACCAAAAGGAATGGCAGAAATATTTAGCTTCAACCGAAGTATTTCTAAATATAAGTTACCACCATTTTATTGAGAACACCCCATATTTAATGATGTTTGGAAGGAAACCCCTTAGAGAGATACAAGAATTAATAGACTTCCCAGTCAACCCAGAAGACCTGTATGATGAAAACAAATGTTATAGCCAAATACACTGTACTCACCGTCTATGGCTTTTTTCCGTGATGTTTTTTCCAGTTTACATGTTTCAAGGCACTTGCCTCATCATCAGAACTTATAAAATCAATCTATGTCATAAATAATGACATTTGTCAAAATATTAAAAACACAATATGGCAATTAAACTAAGTACATAAATTCGCTTTAAAAATGTTCGGTGTGCCTTGCAAGACAACACGCGCCGTACTGACATAATCTAAGCCTTATCTCGACTATATCTCATAGCGGTATCGTACAGTATATTTGATTTATACTGTAATTGGTCGTTCAACACATGTGGCTTGGTACTGGCGTCGTTGTATGCTTTGTAAATTTCATATTCTTCAAGGGCGTTCAAATAACTCCCTTTACTGCAGAAATGAAGGGGTATTAAATTTGAGCTAAAATCCGTGTAACTGTGACTGTTGTTTATGAGGTGCTTGGCGAAATTTGACTTGATATTGTCGAAGTTGTAAACTCGTGTAGGGGGTCTATGTTCAGAAAATCTTTTCAAAAAACCTCGACCCGTCTGGCCCACATAAAAAGCCTCACAGTCGTTGCAGACTAGCTTATAAACACCCGTTTTATTTTCAAGACTGGTATGTTCACGGGTGCGGAGATTATTCAAGATGTTATTACTAGTCTTATAGGAAACGACTATGTTGTTAACTTTATTAATAGTTGACTTAAAAATCCCCGGCATGAAATGCGTATAAGGTGCCGCAATATACTTGCGTGTCTTTGTTTCGAGGTTCTCATTTCTATTATTTACATCATTAGTTTCATTTTTAATAGTGTTACTCTTCTTTTTCTTTTGTTTTTTTAAAATATTATCTACTATTCTTTCATTGTACCCGTTGTTAAACGCAATGACTTTAATGGTACTTAACTCTTCGATATAATCCTCGATGCTAAGGGGTATAGACAACAAGCGATGTATCATGCTATGGAATGCAGCTAATTTCTGTGAAATGTGGTGGAACGATGAGGCATGTATGACAGCGTCAGTCATCGTGGGCTTCCTTATGGATGACTGACGCTGTCATACATGCCTCATCGTTCCACCCCATTTCACAGAAATTAGCTGCATTCCATAGCATGATACATCGCTTGTTGTCTATACCCCTTAGCATCGAGGATTATATCGAAGAGTTAAGTACCATTAAAGTCATTGTGTTTAACAACGGGTACAATGAAAGAATAGTAGATAATATTTTTAAAAAACAAAAGAAAAAGAAGAGTAACACTATTAAAAATGAAACTAATGATGTAAATAATAGAAATGAGAACCTCGAAACAAAGACACGCAAGTACATTGCGGCACCTTATACGCATTTCATGCCGGGGATTTTTAAGTCAACTATTAATAAAGTTAACAACATAGTCGTTTCCTATAAGACTAGTAATAACATCTTGAATAATCTCCGCACCCGTGAAAATACCAGTCTTGAAAATAAAACGGGTGTTTATAAGCTAGTCTGCAACGACTGTGAGGCTTTTTATGTGGGCCAGACGGGTCGAGGTTTTTTGAAAAGATTTTCTGAACATAGACCCCCTACACGAGTTTACAACTTCGACAATATCAAGTCAAATTTCGCCAAGCACCTCATAAACAACAGTCACAGTTACACGGATTTTAGCTCAAATTTAATACCCCTTCATTTCTGCAGTAAAGGGAGTTGTTTGAACGCCCTTGAAGAATATAAAATTTACAAAGCATACAACGACGCCAGTACCATGCCACATGTGTTGAACGACCAATTACAGTATAAATCAAATATACTGTACGATACCGCTATGAGATATAGTCGAGATAAGGCTTAGATTACGTCAGTACGGCGCGTGTTGTCTTGCAAGGCACACCGAACATTTTTAAAGCGAATTTATGTACTTAGTTTAATTGCCGTATTGTGTTTTACTTCCATATTCCTTAAGGAATGGAAGTATGGTGATGGCAAAAAAAATCGTGTTCGAGATTATTGCAGATTCTGATTCTACTACACTCAAAACATGAAAAAAAGTCGTTTTCCGAAAAGTGTCTGTGTGTCTGTCTGTCTGTCTATCTGTCTGTCTGTCTGTCTGTCTGTAGATTTTTTTTCTATGGCAAACGATAACTGCCGCAAATTCAAACAGAATAAAATAATTTTTTGCATGCAGGCCTGATTTGCAGAGTACTCGCGACCTATTGTTTTTGGTGAAGATCGGTTGAGGGAAAGGGGTAGTTTACCTGCAACGTTTTTTTTTTAGCAAGGGTAATTGTTTGTTTGGCAATTGATAACAGCCGCAAATTCAAACAGAATCAAATAATGTTTCGCATACAGCCCTGAATTGTAGAGTTCTCAAGATCTGTTGATTTTGGTGAAGATCGGTTAAGGGAAAGGGGTAGTTTACCTGTAACGTTTTATGTTTTAACAAGGGTATTTCCTATGGCAAACGATAACAGCCGCAAATTCAAACAGAATCAAAAGATTATTTGCACACAGCCCTAAATTGTAGAGTTCTCAAGACCTATTGTTTTTGGTGAAGTTCGGTTGAGGGAAAGGGGTAGTTTACCTGCAACGTTTTTTTAACAAGGGTATTTTCTATGGCAAACGATAACAGCCGCAAATTCAAACAGAATCAAATAATGTTTTGCATACAGCCCTGATTTGTAGAGTACTCAAGACCTATTGTTTTTGGTGAAGATCGGTTAAGGGGAAGGGGTAGTTTACCTGCAACCTTTTACGTTTTAACAAGAGTAAAGTACTTGAAAATTTATTTAAACTTTTTCAAACAATGGTAATTGTTAAAAATAAAATAATTTTGTTGCCAGGCAATAAAATTAAAATTTTTTCATTTTAATGTAAATCATGTATAAGAGAAAATATATCGCGCTTGGCAGGCGATATTAAGATTTAAATATAAATCTTAGAATATGGAAGTCATGTATGGTTCTCCATACCGATATTTTAATATTTTGACAAATGTCATTATTTATGACATAGATTGATTTTATAAGTTCTGATGATGAGGCAAGTGCCTTGAAACATGTAAACTGGAAAAAACATCACGGAAAAAAGCCATAGACGGTGAGTACAGTGTATTTGGTTAACAAACACGTGGCTTGGGACTACAATTGGATTTATTCCATTTAATTCAAAACAAATTTATAGCTAAACTAATATGTTATAGCCGTATTATGGAGAAAGTTGAGAAGCAAAAGGCAAGGTATTCACAAAACCAACCTAAAATAATAAAAAATAACGTAGGAGAAAGGGTATTAATAAAAAACCGTGAACTACCCAGTACACTTGAAGGGATAGCCAAAAAACTGCTATTATTATACATAGGACCTTATGTCATCACCAAAGACAATGGAAACAATACTTATGAAATAAGTAATATAACCACCAAAAAGATAAAAGGAGTTTACAATCAAGCTTCTATAAAAAAGTTTTATGAAGAAAAATAAATTACAATAAATAAATAAACCAATGCCAAAATTCAAAAATTATGTGAGCACAACTTACAACAATATTTCGATGACTTATGAGGCCTAATATAAAAAAAAATTGTAAGAAAGGAATAAGGTACAAAACTTCCTGCAACGTAAGATCAACTTACCATCAAATAAAGATGACGTATGAAGCATAATATAAAAAATTATAATACGGAATAAGTTACAAAACTTCCTATAAAGTAAGAAAAACTAACTTACCAAAATTATTAAGAATAATATCTCAAACAAAATAAAATAAACAAAAATAAAATCAAGCACGAACTGCTAAGATAAATACCTAAAATTATAATGCATTCAATGTATTCAAAGAAAAAAAAAAGAAAAAAAACTGAACTGGTACGAGGAAAAAAGAAAAGTTATGTATAAAACAAATATATACAGAAAATGGGTAAAGCAGAATATTGGTAAACAACCAAGAAAAAGAAAAAGGATGTCTAAGATAGTTAAAACGATCACAAGAAGAATAGGAAAACAAACCAATGAAAAGTTAGAAATGATGAAATTAACAACTAAATAAATAAAAAACAATCAACTGTATGAGTAGATAACAGTATATAGCAAAGGTACAGCAGAAGGAAGAATGAGTAAAAGGCCAAAGTGATCTAAAAACAAACCACAAGGTGGACAATCCCAAAATATATTATTATTATTAATTTAAGTCACAAGATGACAAAAAAGGTATTTAAGATTGACTGTTGAATAAGTCCAGCAATCAAAAATAAACTGAGCAGAGATGATGTTCCTCTGGTCTCAGAAAAAGTGAGTAGTAATGGAAGAAAACAGCTACTAAAAAGTTAGGGAAAAAATTATATAAAAGGGAGAACACACTAATGGAAATAAATAACAACAGATCCAAATAAAGTGGAATGAATCAAGTAAGGAGAGAAATAAGAATGAAGAAACAAACAAGAGAGAAAAGGAAAAAGATTATATATAACTGATAATTTCATAAAAAACTATGCTAAGTGTTTTATCAAAATGATCAATTTTGAAGGAGAGGCATTATGTTATAACACAAATAAGCCACCCCAATACCAGGGATAAAAAAGATGATTCTGAATATAAAATAAAAATTCATATAAAATAAAATGTTTAATATAAAGAAAATAAAAAGACAATGACACGACAAATGTCGACATGACGTAACCCAAGTGATTGACCCAACAAGAGAAAACAAAAGAAGAAGGGAACAACAAAAAACAAACAAGAATAAAACCAAATGAAGAAGAAAGTGATTAACCAAACCAAATGGAAGAAGGGGAAAAACCGAAACCAAGCAAAAATGAAACCAATTGAAGGAATTGAATGACACAATGCCACTTATTAAAATGAACCCCAAGGAGAAGATGGAAAAACAAGATATAAAGGAAATACACTGAAAATGAAGAAGGAGGAAAATGAAAAAGAAACAAACCTAAGTTAAAGGGAAATAAACAAAAAGGAACCCCTATGATAAGACACAAACAAGTAATAAAGAAGAAAAGCAGGAGAAATGATACACTCAATGTAAGGTTGAAACAGAAACCGATAAATAACTTAAGTAATAAATAAATATTATTATCAATTAATGGATAATAAAGTAAATGACAATTGAAAGAAACCCAATTAAAGAATGTTAAATATAAAAGCAAACTAACCCACTTATTACAGTTAGAAGTAATGTTAAAATCAATAGAGACATAAAATTGTTAATATTGCTAATGATATTTGTAATGAAAGAGATAGTACGGTAGTGGGAAAGTAATAATAGGGATGACCCATTTAGAAACACTTAAAACCAAAAACATTTTAGAAGTGCAAAAGTGGAAGTGAAAACCCCAAAATAAAGTAATAAAGAAGAAACACTAAATAAATTATAATAAAAAATAAATAATTTAAAAGTGAAGGTGATGATTAAATGAGAATAATGTATAACAAAGAATGTTTGTATAGTCAAAAATAGTGAAGGATAAAAGCATAAACACATAGTAAATCAATAAGAAACACTAAAAGGTTAACAGTGAAAAATATTAGTATTTAAGAATAGTATTAAGAGTAAACAGTTAATTAAGGTATAATGAACGCTGAAAAGTGATAAAGACAGTATTAATTAAGAAAGAACATTATAGTTAAGTTTAATTGAATACAGTTATAATTAAAAGGGAGAATCCCATGAAAGAGAAAACAGATAGTGTTAGCATGGAGTGAACGTAAAGAGTATTTAAAAAATTAAGAAGTTAAAACAAATCAATAAACACCCCATGTTACCAGGGATCATTATTAAAGTAAGTTCAAAGAATGTGATGTTGTTTATCACACAAAAAATGATATGAAGTGAAATGAACTGTAAACAAATGTTATCAAATAATTATTAAATAATTGTGTAAGCAAGTTTATGAATAGGATATGGTTGGAAGAATTATACAGACCATAGACCTAGACGTTGTATTTTATGTGAACAAAAGTAGTAAATAATGGCCACATTGTTCTTATTGGCAAATTAAATGAGTAGGAAAGTAAAGAAATGAAAACGAGAAAACCAGATAGTAAATAATTAGCAATTAATTATAACAACAAAGCTAAGCTCATTAAACTAAAAAGGGAAATAATTTGTACGAAATGAGTAAATACAAATAATGGCTACTTAGGCCTATGAAAACGCCTAACTGTCAAGAACAAACAACTACAAATTGTAATAAGTTAACAAAGAAATTAGCAAATCCGAGGTGAATAACTCACCAAGGATAAACTGTAAATAATTTTTAAGACAAAATATTACAATAAGTATTTGAATCCAAAAAGAAATGTAATTAACAAGTATTAAAATAATTGTAAAATCATAAAACCTAAAATAACCCAAACTTGTGGGGTATCAAATTAATCAATGAAACGAAATACAAATAACAGTGATAATAGTTAATACTTAGGAGGGAAGACAGAGAAATAAAAGCAATCAGAAGATATACAAGGATTTTGTAAAGAATTCAAATTTTGATAACAATGGATTGTGTCAATCTAAGCCAATCAAATTTAATTGGTAACCATAGCAACTGCCGTTAGGGACGGAATTACGGTTGAATATCGTAACTCGTAAAGCGTCACTTGTGCAGAACAGAAGCCGAATTTTAAAAGACCAACTGTTAATAAAGAAAAAGTAAAATTAATAAACATAATTCAAAACGATGATCGAATAAGAAGCAGACGAACAACTGGAACTGTCAACTGATGCCAAGGATCAAAATACCAGGAAATTAAAGGAAAATATGACCAAACCTAATATGAAAAGGACGCCAGACCTACTTAAGTCCCAAGAGTAATGAAAACAGAAAACGATTGCAGCCCAACCTTCTTCCAACTCAATGTTTGATAACACCAAGTCATCTGATGTGTTAAGTATCCTTAATTACCCTATTTCCAATAAATAAACTCACTTTAAATATTTCTAAAAGTAATAAACTCTCACTGTCAACCGAATATTCTCTTTCAAAGATTAATAAAGAAAAATAACACACTGAAAATTTGTTAACATAACACATAACCTGTTGTGTGAATACGAACTTTATAAACACATTTAACGACACTACAGAACAGATTGTAACCACACACCTTATTATTTAAGTACACATAAAGTAAGGTAATGTATTTTTTATTGTAATCATAGGAATTATTTGTCTTGTAATCAAAAGAATCCCGATTTTGAACGAGTATATTGTAAATTAACCAATACTGCAGCCATGTTGATGGGAATACCTCGTTACCAAAATCGATTCGTCATCCTGAGAATAAGTGTTTCATGTAAAAAGTCGGTGCAATTTTATTAATCAACCAATATAATTTAATTGTCAAACTGAAAATTTATTTATCAACCATTAAAATAACTAGTACAGGGAGTAACCACTGTTATTATTTCATAGGGAGTGTATCATATAATTTGTGTTTGTTAGCAAATTAGCTTTGACGGCACAGCGCTCATGTTGCAAATCGACACACTACTTGATTGAGTCAGCCGTCTAACCAAGGCGAGAAATATTTGAATGCTCCGGCCGTCACAGCTGTGAACTTAATTAAACCATATTATCTAAGAATTTTAATTGTTTATAATAAACAATTTGGCGCCACCCGGGAATCACAAATCTCTATGAAGAACTGAAGAAACAAATCAAGGAGAACATAGAACTCCTGAATAACAAAATGGAAAGCAACCATGAAGCCCTGAAGAAAAGCCAGGAGACATTAGAAAAGAAGAGTGAGGAGCTGAAGAGGCAGATAAAGAAAGATCTTGAAATATTAGACAACAAGATCGAGAACAACAGTGAGACACTTCAACGACAATTGAAGGAAGACAGTGAGAAGAATATAGAAGAATTAAGATACATACTAATAGGGTATCATGAAGAAATCAAGCAGACAAAAATGGGGATGAACAAGAAATGGGAAGAAACAAATTATCCAGCAGATCAACTTAATGAAACATTAGATAGTGATTTCAAACCAATGAATGAAACACTAGACACCACTTCTGAAGGTAGTAAGGAGATGGAAATTGTAGAAGAATCAAGTCTATTGTTTTCTGAAAATAAAGGTAGCAATAACACCGAGAAAATCAAGCGCATAAAAACCAACTGTAGAAGAGTAAAGAAGAATCGAATCATTAAGAAGATTAAGAAAACAGAGGAAATGGGAAAAGTATATAAAAAGAAACTACTAAAAACAAGAGAAGAAGTGGAGATAATGAAGAACGGACTAATTGATGTGTTTAATTTACCCCTTACCGACCAAAGCAAATACATGAAATATAAAGATTGTAGGAGGACCGTAAAAGCAATTATACAGGGAATTCACAACAAACCAGCGGAGGAAAACTTCAGCAGATCGATAAGAAAATGGAAATTAACCAAAATTGAAATGACTCTCAACAAAACAGTGGGTCACAAATTAACGAGGTCTCTAAAACACTGGAGCACACCAGAATGGGAAATGCAAAATAAAAAATCAATAATAACATTAACGAAGGAGGTACAATTAACAACTTCTTTGATTAATCAAAATGTAGTAAATGACGTACGCATGGAGACAAATGAACATATGATATTAGAAGAATTATGGTACAAAATAGAATATACCTATTTCACAAGAACGAAAATAGTTCTACACACCGAGGTTATCCGAACCACAAGTACAGAGGAAATGATGGACCATGGATAAACAAAGTGAAGATGAACACAGAGAAATGGAACTGATTTTCAGGGTAATGACCAAGCAAACCAATGGAAGCGAAGGAGTATTAAATTAAATTAAACCAATTAATAATAACCAAAACAAGAATTGACAAGAAACAACTAAGACGAATTAAATGAGAACTAATAAACCATAATACATAAATTTAAAATGTTAACCAGAATAAATGTAGAAAACCAAACATTTGAAGGAGAAAAGGAGAAGATCGCCAAAGTGTTTTACATAATAAAGGATAGGAAGGACCTGGAAGATATTCTAAGCGAAATAGTGGTACAACAGAAACAAGATTCAAAATTACTAAACATAAGAAGAAGACTATTAGAAAATGAAGAAATTATAAATAAATATTATTGTATCCACCAAGATATACCCTTTATTAGAACCAAAAAGAATCAAAGAACGTGGAAACTTGTAGTTCCAAAATCATTAGAAACCAATATAATTAAAGATTATCATGTTCGATACGGACATATGGGAACATTAAAAATTGTAAAAGCATTGGAGGAGGAAATCTTTATCAAAAATATAACAAGAAAAGTAAACCAGAATATTAAAACCTGCACAATATGTCAAATGGTCAAAACAAATAATGAGAAAAAAGAGTGAACAATAATACCCATTACTTCAAACACCAAGTTAGAAAAAGTATTTCTCGACATATGTGGACCATTCCCACGTAGCGGAGGGAGACATAAATACAAGTTTATAGGAATAATATTAGACCATTACACAAAGTACACAAAATTATATGCAATAAACCGAGCTACTATGAAGAAAATATTAGACATAATAAAAAATAAATACATCACAGAAGTTGGAAAAACATACATGATAATAACAGACCACGGGACACAATTCAAAGGAAGGAAGTGGCGAGATGAATTATTAAAAGAGAACATAAAAACCTATAAAACATCCAAATACCACCCTAGTAGTAATACCGCAGAAAGAGTGTTAAGAGAGGTGGGACGAATACTAAGAACTTATTGTTATGATAACCAAAAGGAATGGCAGAAATATTTAGCTTCAACTGAAGTATTTCTAAATATAAGTTACCACCATCTTATTGAGAACACCCCATATTTAATGATGTTTGGAAGGAAACCCCTTAGAGAGATACAAGAATTAATAGACTTCCCAGTCAACCCAGAAGACCTGTATGATGAAAACAAATGTTATAGCCGTATTATGGAGAAAGTTGAGAAGCAAAAGGCAAGGTATTCACAAAACCAACCTAAAATAATAAAAAATAACGAAGGAGAAAGGGTATTAATAAAAAACCGTGAACTACCCAGTACACATAAAGGGATAGCCAAAAAACTGCTATTATTATACATAGGACCTTATGTCATCACCAAAGACAATGGAAACAATACTTATGAAATAAGTAATATAACCACCAAAAAGATAAAAGGAGTTTACAATCAAGCTTCTATAAAAAAGTTTTACGAAGAAAAATAAATTACAATAAATAAATAAACCAATGCCAAAATTCAAAAATTATGTGAGCACAACTTACAACAATATTTCGATGACTTATGAGGCCTAATATAAAAAAAAATTGTAAGAAAGGAATAAGGTACAAAACTTCCTGCAACGTAAGATCAACTTACCATCAAATAAAGATGACGTATGAAGCATAATATAAAAAATTATAATACGGAATAAGTTACAAAACTTCCTATAAAGTAAGAAAAACTAACTTACCAAAATTATTAAGAATAATATCTCAAACAAAATAAAATAAACAAAAATAAAATCAAGCACGAACTGCTAAGATAAATACCTAAAATTATAATGCATTCAATGTATTCAAAGAAAAAAAAAAGAAAAAAAACTGAACTGGTACGAGGAAAAAAGAAAAGTTATGTATAAAACAAATATATACAGAAAATGGCTAAAGCAGAATATTGGTAAACAACCAAGAAAAAGAAAAAGGATGTCTAAGATAGTTAAAACGATCACAAGAAGAATAGGAAAACAAACCAATGAAAAGTTAGAAATGATGAAATTAACAACTAAATAAATAAAAAACAATCAACTGTATGAGTAGATAACAGTATATAGCAAAGGTACAGCAGAAGGAAGAATGAGTAAAAGGCCAAAGTGATCTAAAAACAAACCACAAGGTGGACAATCCCAAAATATATTATTATTATTAATTTAAGTCACAAGATGACAAAAAAGGTATTTAAGATTGACTGTTGAATAAGTCCAGCAATCAAAAATAAACTGAGCAGAGATGATGTTCCTCTGGTCTCAGAAAAAGTGAGTAGTAATGGAAGAAAACAGCTACTAAAAAGTTAGGGAAAAAATTATATAAAAGGGAGAACACACTAATGGAAATAAATAACAACAGATCCAAATAAAGTGGAATGAATCAAGTAAGGAGAGAAATAAGAATGAAGAAACAAACAAGAGAGAAAAGGAAAAAGATTATATATAACTGATAATTTCATAAAAAACTATGCTAAGTGTTTTATCAAAATGATCAATTTTGAAGGAGAGGCATTATGTTATAACACAAATAAGCCACCCCAATACCAGGGATAAAAAAGATGATTCTGAATATAAAATAAAAATTCATATAAAATAAAATGTTTAATATAAAGAAAATAAAAAGACAATGACACGACAAATGTCGACATGACGTAACCCAAGTGATTGACCCAACAAGAGAAAACAAAAGAAGAAGGGAACAACAAAAAACAAACAAGAATAAAACCAAATGAAGAAGAAAGTGATTAACCAAACCAAATGGAAGAAGGGGAAAAACCGAAACCAAGCAAAAATGAAACCAATTGAAGGAATTGAATGACACAATGCCACTTATTAAAATGAACCCCAAGGAGAAGATGGAAAAACAAGATATAAAGGAAATACACTGAAAATGAAGAAGGAGGAAAATGAAAAAGAAACAAACCTAAGTTAAAGGGAAATAAACAAAAAGGAACCCCTATGATAAGACACAAACAAGTAATAAAGAAGAAAAGCAGGAGAAATGATACACTCAATGTAAGGTTGAAACAGAAACCGATAAATAACTTAAGTAATAAATAAATATTATTATCAATTAATGGATAATAAAGTAAATGACAATTGAAAGAAACCCAATTAAAGAATGTTAAATATAAAAGCAAACTAACCCACTTATTACAGTTAGAAGTAATGTTAAAATCAATAGAGACATAAAATTGTTAATATTGCTAATGATATTTGTAATGAAAGAGATAGTACGGTAGTGGGAAAGTAATAATAGGG
The DNA here is from genome assembly GCA_034769895.1 of Magicicada septendecula. Taxonomy (NCBI): domain Eukaryota; kingdom Metazoa; phylum Arthropoda; class Insecta; order Hemiptera; family Cicadidae; genus Magicicada; species Magicicada septendecula. The sequence continues at coordinate 330,740,975 of CM068370.1, forward strand.
ATGACCCATTTAGAAACACTTAAAACCAAAAACATTTTAGAAGTGCAAAAGTGGAAGTGAAAACCCCAAAATAAAGTAATAAAGAAGAAACACTAAATAAATTATAATAAAAAATAAATAATTTAAAAGTGAAGGTGATGATTAAATGAGAATAATGTATAACAAAGAATGTTTGTATAGTCAAAAATAGTGAAGGATAAAAGCATAAACACATAGTAAATCAATAAGAAACACTAAAAGGTTAACAGTGAAAAATATTAGTATTTAAGAATAGTATTAAGAGTAAACAGTTAATTAAGGTATAATGAACGCTGAAAAGTGATAAAGACAGTATTAATTAAGAAAGAACATTATAGTTAAGTTTAATTGAATACAGTTATAATTAAAAGGGAGAATCCCATGAAAGAGAAAACAGATAGTGTTAGCATGGAGTGAACGTAAAGAGTATTTAAAAAATTAAGAAGTTAAAACAAATCAATAAACACCCCATGTTACCAGGGATCATTATTAAAGTAAGTTCAAAGAATGTGATGTTGTTTATCACACAAAAAATGATATGAAGTGAAATGAACTGTAAACAAATGTTATCAAATAATTATTAAATAATTGTGTAAGCAAGTTTATGAATAGGATATGGTTGGAAGAATTATACAGACCATAGACCTAGACGTTGTATTTTATGTGAACAAAAGTAGTAAATAATGGCCACATTGTTCTTATTGGCAAATTAAATGAGTAGGAAAGTAAAGAAATGAAAACGAGAAAACCAGATAGTAAATAATTAGCAATTAATTATAACAACAAAGCTAAGCTCATTAAACTAAAAAGGGAAATAATTTGTACGAAATGAGTAAATACAAATAATGGCTACTTAGGCCTATGAAAACGCCTAACTGTCAAGAACAAACAACTACAAATTGTAATAAGTTAACAAAGAAATTAGCAAATCCGAGGTGAATAACTCACCAAGGATAAACTGTAAATAATTTTTAAGACAAAATATTACAATAAGTATTTGAATCCAAAAAGAAATGTAATTAACAAGTATTAAAATAATTGTAAAATCATAAAACCTAAAATAACCCAAACTTGTGGGGTATCAAATTAATCAATGAAACGAAATACAAATAACAGTGATAATAGTTAATACTTAGGAGGGAAGACAGAGAAATAAAAGCAATCAGAAGATATACAAGGATTTTGTAAAGAATTCAAATTTTGATAACAATGGATTGTGTCAATCTAAGCCAATCAAATTTAATTGGTAACCATAGCAACTGCCGTTAGGGACGGAATTACGGTTGAATATCGTAACTCGTAAAGCGTCACTTGTGCAGAACAGAAGCCGAATTTTAAAAGACCAACTGTTAATAAAGAAAAAGTAAAATTAATAAACATAATTCAAAACGATAATCGAATAAGAAGCAGACGAACAACTGGAACTGTCAACTGATGCCAAGGATCAAAATACCAGGAAATTAAAGGAAAATATGACCAAACCTAATATGAAAAGGACGCCAGACCTACTTAAGTCCCAAGAGTAATGAAAACAGAAAACGATTGCAGCCCAACCTTCTTCCAACTCAATGTTTGATAACACCAAGTCATCTGATGTGTTAAGTATCCTTAATTACCCTATTTCCAATAAATAAACTCACTTTAAATATTTCTAAAAGTAATAAACTCTCACTGTCAACCGAATATTCTCTTTCAAAGATTAATAAAGAAAAATAACACACTGAAAATTTGTTAACATAACACATAACCTGTTGTGTGAATACGAACTTTATAAACACATTTAACGACACTACAGAACAGATTGTAACCACACACCTTATTATTTAAGTACACATAAAGTAAGGTAATGTATTTTTTATTGTAATCATAGGAATTATTTGTCTTGTAATCAAAAGAATCCCGATTTTGAACGAGTATATTGTAAATTAACCAATACTGCAGCCATGTTGATGGGAATACCTCGTTACCAAAATCGATTCGTCATCCTGAGAATAAGTGTTTCATGTAAAAAGTCGGTGCAATTTTATTAATCAACCAATATAATTTAATTGTCAAACTGAAAATTTATTTATCAACCATTAAAATAACTAGTACAGGGAGTAACCACTGTTATTATTTCATAGGGAGTGTATCATATAATTTGTGTTTGTTAGCAAATTAGCTTTGACGGCACAGCGCTCATGTTGCAAATCGACACACTACTTGATTGAGTCAGCCGTCTAACCAAGGCGAGAAATATTTGAATGCTCCGGCCGTCACAGCTGTGAACTTAATTAAACCATATTATCTAAGAATTTTAATTGTTTATAATAAACAATTTGGCGCCACCCGGGAATCACAAATCTCTATGAAGAACTGAAGAAACAAATCAAGGAGAACATAGAACTCCTGAATAACAAAATGGAAAGCAACCATGAAGCCCTGAAGAAAAGCCAGGAGACATTAGAAAAGAAGAGTGAGGAGCTGAAGAGGCAGATAAAGAAAGATCTTGAAATATTAGACAACAAGATCGAGAACAACAGTGAGACACTTCAACGACAATTGAAGGAAGACAGTGAGAAGAATATAGAAGAATTAAGATACATACTAATAGGGTATCATGAAGAAATCAAGCAGACAAAAATGGGGATGAACAAGAAATGGGAAGAAACAAATTATCCAGCAGATCAACTTAATGAAACATTAGATAGTGATTTCAAACCAATGAATGAAACACTAGACACCACTTCTGAAGGTAGTAAGGAGATGGAAATTGTAGAAGAATCAAGTCTATTGTTTTCTGAAAATAAAGGTAGCAATAACACCGAGAAAATCAAGCGCATAAAAACCAACTGTAGAAGAGTAAAGAAGAATCGAATCATTAAGAAGATTAAGAAAACAGAGGAAATGGGAAAAGTATATAAAAAGAAACTACTAAAAACAAGAGAAGAAGTGGAGATAATGAAGAACGGACTAATTGATGTGTTTAATTTACCCCTTACCGACCAAAGCAAATACATGAAATATAAAGATTGTAGGAGGACTGTAAAAGCAATTATACAGGGAATTCACAACAAACCAGCGGAGGAAAACTTCAGCAGATCGATAAGAAAATGGAAATTAACCAAAATTGAAATGACTCTCAACAAAACAGTGGGTCACAAATTAACGAGGTCTCTAAAACACTGGAGCACACCAGAATGGGAAATGCAAAATAAAAAATCAATAATAACATTAACGAAGGAGGTACAATTAACAACTTCTTTGATTAATCAAAATGTAGTAAATGACGTACGCATGGAGACAAATGAACATATGATATTAGAAGAATTATGGTACAAAATAGAATATACCTATTTCACAAGAACGAAAATAGTTCTACACACCGAGGTTATCCGAACCACAAGTACAGAGGAAATGATGGACCATGGATAAACAAAGTGAAGATGAACACAGAGAAATGGAACTGATTTTCAGGGTAATGACCAAGCAAACCAATGGAAGCGAAGGAGTATTAAATTAAATTAAACCAATTAATAATAACCAAAACAAGAATTGACAAGAAACAACTAAGACGAATTAAATGAGAACTAATAAACCATAATACATAAATTTAAAATGTTATCCAGAATAAATGTAGAAAACCAAACATTTGAAGGAGAAAAGGAGAAGATCGCCAAAGTGTTTTACATAATAAAGGATAGGAAGGACCTGGAAGATATTCTAAGCGAAATAGTGGTACAACAGATACAAGATTCAAAATTACTAAACATAAGAAGAAGACTATTAGAAAATGAAGAAATTATAAATAAATATTATTGTATCCACCAAGATATACCCTTTATTAGAACCAAAAAGAATCAAAGAACGTGGAAACTTGTAGTTCCAAAATCATTAGAAACCAATATAATTAAAGATTATCATGTTTGATACGGACATATGGGAACATTAAAAATTGTAAAAGCATTGGAGGAGGAAATCTTCATCAAAAATATAACAAGAAAAGTAAACCAGAATATTAAAACCTGCACAATATGTCAAATGGTCAAAACAAATAACGAGAAAAAAGAGTGAACAATAATACCCATTACTTCAAACACCAAGTTAGAAAAAGTATTTCTCGACATATGTGGACCATTCCCACGTAGCGGAGGGAGACATAAATACAAGTTTATAGGAATAATATTAGACCATTACACAAAGTACACAAAATTATATGCAATAAACCGAGCTACTATGAAGAAAATATTAGACATAATAAAAAATAAATACATCACAGAAGTTGGAAAACCATACATGATAATAACAGACAACGGGACACAATTCAAAGGAAGGAAGTGGCGAGATGAATTATTAAAAGAGAACATAAAAACCTATAAAACATCCAAATACCACCCTAGTAGTAATACCGCAGAAAGAGTGTTAAGAGAGGTGGGACGAATACTAAGAACTTATTGTTATGATAACCAAAAGGAATGGCAGAAATATTTAGCTTCAACCGAAGTATTTCTAAATATAAGTTACCACCATTTTATTGAGAACACCCCATATTTAATGATGTTTGGAAGGAAACCCCATAGAGAGATACAAGAAATAATAGACTTCCCAGTCAACCCAGAAGACCTGTATGATGAAAACAAATGTTATAGCCGTATTATGGAGAAAGTTGAGAAGCAAAAGGCAAGGTATTCACAAAACCAACCTAAAATAATAAAATATAACGAAGGAGAAAGGGTATTAATAAAAAACCGTGAACTACCCAGTACACTTGAAGGGATAGCCAAAAAACTGCTATTATTATACATAGGACCTTATGTCATCACCAAAGACAATGGAAACAATACTTATGAAATAAGTAATATAACCACCAAAAAGATAAAAGGAGTTTACAATCAAGCTTTTATAAAACAGTTTTATGAAGAAAAATAAATTACAATAAATAAATAAACCAATGCCAAAATTCAAAAATTATGTGAGCACAACTTACAACAATATTTCGATGACTTATGAGGCCTAATATAAAAAAAAATTGTAAGAAAGGAATAAGGTACAAAACTTCCTGCAACGTAAGATCAACTTACCATCAAATAAAGATGACGTATGAAGCATAATATAAAAAATTATAATAAGGAATAAGTTACAAAACTTCCTATAAAGTAAGAAAAACTAACTTACCAAAATTATTAAGAATAATATCTCAAACAAAATAAAATAAACAAAAATAAAATCAAGCACGAACTGCTAAGATAAATACCTAAAATTATAATGCATTCAATGTATTCAAAGAAAAAAAAAAGAAAAAAAACTGAACTGGTACGAGGAAAAAAGAAAAGTTATATATAAAACAAATATATACAGAAAATGGCTAAAGCAGAATATTGGTAAACAACCAAGAAAAAGAAAAAGGATGTCTAAGATAGTTAAAACGATCACAAGAAGAATAGGAAAACAAACCAATGAAAAGTTAGAAATGATGAAATTAACAACTAAATAAATAAAAAACAATCAACCGTATGTGTAGATAACAGTATATAGCAAAGGTACAGCAGAAGGAAGAATGAGTAAAAGGCCAAAGTGATCTAAAAACAAACCACAAGGTGGACAATCCCAAAATATATTATTATTATTAATTTAAGTCACAAGATGACAAAAAAGGTATTTAAGATTGACTGTTGAATAAGTCCAGCAATCAAAAATAAACTGAGCAGAGATGATGTTCCTCTGGTCTCAGAAAAGTGAGTAGTAATGGAAGAAACCAGCTACTAAAAAGTTAGGGAAAAAATTATATAAAAGGGAGAACACACTAATGGAAATAAATAACAACAGATCCAAATAAAGTGGAATGAATCAAGTAAGGAGAGAAATAAGAATGAAGAAACAAACAAGAGAGAAAAGGAAAAAGATTATATATAACTGATAATTTCATAAAAAACTATACTAAGTGTTTTACCAAAATGATCATTTTTGAAGGAGAGGCATTATGTTATAACACAAATAAGCCACCCCAATACCAGGGATTAAAAAGATGATTCTGAATATAAAATAATAATTCATATAAAATAAAATGTTTAATATAAAGAAAATAAAAAGACAATGACACGACAAATGTCGACATGACCTAACCCAAGTGATTGACCCAACAAGAGAAAACACAAGAAGAAGGGAACAACAAAAAACAAACAAGAATAAAACCATATGAAGAAGAAAATGATTAACCAAACCAAATGGAAGAAGGGGAAAAACCGAAACCAAGCAAAAATGAAACCAATTGAAGGAATTGAATGACACAATGCCACTTATTAAAATGAACCCCAAGGAGAAGATGGAAAAACAAGATATAAAGGAAATACACTGAAAATGAAGAAGGAGGAAAATGAAAAAGAAACAAACCTAAGTTGAAGGGAAATAAACAAAAAGGAACCCCTATGATAAGACACAAACAAGTAATAAAGAAGAAAAGCAGGAGAAATGATACACTCAATGTAAGGTTGAAACAGAAACCGATAAATAACTTAAGTAATAAATAAATATTATTATCAATTAATAGATAATAAAGTAAATGACAATTGAAAGAAACCCAATTAAAGAATGTTAAATATAAAAGCAAACTAACCCACATATTACAGTTAGAAGTAATGTTAAAATCAATAGAGACATAAAATTGTTAACATTGTTAATGATATTTGTAATGAAAGAGATAGTATGGTAGTGGGAAAGTAATAATAGGGATGACCCATTTAGAAACACTTAAAACCAAAAACATTTTAGAAGTGCAAAAGTGGAAGTGAAAACCCCAAAATAAAGTAATAAAGAAGAAACACTAAATAAATTATAATAAACAATAAATAATTTAAAAGTGAAGGTGATGATTAAATGAGAATAATGTATAACAAAGAATGTTTGTATAGTCAAAAATAGTGAAGGATAAAAGCATAAACACGTAGTAAATCAATAAGAAACACTAAAAGGTTAACAGTGAAAAATATTAGTATTTAAGAATAGTATTAAGAGTAAACAGTTAATTAAGGTATAATGAACGCTGAAAAGTGATAAAGACAGTATTAATTAAGAAAGAACATTATAGTTAAGTTTAATTGAATACAGTTATAATTAAAAGGGAGAATCCCATGAAAGAGAAAACAGATAGTGTTAGCATGGAGTGAAAGTAGAGTATTTAAAAAATTAAGAAGTTAAAACAAATCAATAAACACCCCATGTTACCAGGGATCATTATTAAAGTAAGTGCAAAGAATGTGATGTTGTTTATCACACAAAAAATGATATGAAGTGAAATGAACTGTAAACAAATGTTATCAAATAATTATTCAATAATTGTGTAAGCAAGTTTATGAATAGGATATTGCTGGAAGAATTATACAGACCATAGACCTAGACGTTGTATTTTATGTGAATAAAAGTAGTAAATAATGGCCACATTGTTCTTATTGGCAAATTAAATGAGTAGGAAAGTAAAGAAATGACAACGAGAAAACCAGATAGTAAATAATTAGCAATTAATTATAATAACAAAGCTAATCTCATTAAGCTAAAAAGAGACATAATTTGTACGAAATGAGTAAATACAAATAATGGCTACTTAGGCCTATGAAAACGCCTAACTGTCAAGAACAAACAACTACAAATTGTAATAAGTTAACAAAGAAATTAGCAAATCCGAGGCGAATAACTCACCAAGGATAAACTGTAAATAATTTTTAAGACATAATATTATAATAAGAATTTGAATCCAAAAAGAAATGTAATTAACAAGTATAAAATAATTGTAAAATCATAAAACTTAAATAACCCAAACTTGTGGGGTATCAAATTAATCTATGAAAGGAAATACAGATAACAGTGATAATAGTTAATACTTAGGAGGGAAGACAGAGAAATAAAAGCAATCAGAAGATATACAAGGATTTTGTAAAGAATTCAAATTTTGATAACAATGGATTGTGTCATCTAAGCCAATCAAATTTAATTGGTAACCATAGCAACTGCCGTTAGGGGCGGAATTACGGTTGAATATCGTTACTCGTAAAGCGTCACTTGTGCAGAACAGAAGCCGAATTTTAAAAGACCAACTGCTAATAAAGAAAAAGTAAAATTAATAAACATAATTCAAAACGATGATCGAATAAGAAGCAGACGAACAACTGGAACTGTCAACTGATGCCAAGTACCAAAATACCAGGAAATTAAAGGAAAATATGACCAAACCTAATATGAAAAGGACGCCAGACCTACTTAAGTCCCAAGAGTAATGAAAACAGAAAACGATTGCAGCCCAATCTTCTTCCAACTCAATGTTTGATAACACCAAGTCATCTGATGTGTTAAGTATCCTTAATTACCCTATTTCCAATAAATAAACTCACTTTAAATATTTCTAAAAGTAATAAACTCTCACTGTCAACCGAATATTCTCTTTCAAAGATTAATTAAGAAAAATAACACACTGAAAATTTGTTAACATAACACATAACCTGTTGTGTGAATACGAACTTTACAAACACATTTAACGACACTACAGAACAGATTGTAACCACACACCTTATTATTTAAGTACACATAAAGTAAGGTAATGTATATTTTATTGTAATCATAGGAATTATTTGTCTTGTAATCAAAAGAATCCCGATTTTAAACGAGTATATTGTAAATTAAACAATACTGCAGCCATGCTGATGGGAATACCTCGTTACCAAAATCGATTCGTCATCCTGAGAATAAGTGTTTCATGTAAAAAGTCGGTGCAATTTTATTAATCAACCAATATAATTTAATTGTCAAACTGAAAATTTATTTATCAACCATTAAAATAACTAGTACAGGGAGTAACCATTGTTATTATTTCATAGGGAGTGTATCATATAATTTGTGTTTGTTAGCGAATTAGCTTTGACGGCACAGCGCTCATGTTGCAAATCGACACACTACTTGATTGAGTCAGCCGTCTAACCAAGGCGAGAAGTATTTGAATGCTCCGGCCGTCACAGCTGTGAACTTAATTAAACCATATTATCTAAGAATTTTAATTGTTTTTAATAAACAATTTGGCGCCACCCAGGAATCACAAATCCCTATGAAGAACTGAAGAAACAAATCAAGGAGAACATAGAACTCCTGAATAACAAAATGGAAAGCAACCATGAAGCCCTGAAGAAAAGCCAGGAGACATTAGAAAAGAAGAGTGAGGAGCTGAAGAGGCAGATAAAGAAAGATCTTGAAATATTAGACAACAAGATCGAGAACAACAGTGAGACACTTCAACGACAATTGAAGGAAGACAGTGAGAAGAATATAGAAGAATTAAGATACATACTAATAGGGTATCATGAAGAAATCAAGTAGACAAAAACGGGGATGAACAAGAAATGGGAAGAAACAAATTATCCAGCAGATCAACTTAATGAAACATTAGATAGTGATTTCAAACCAATGAATGAAACACTAGACACCACTTCTGAAGGTAGTAAGGAGATGGAAATTGTAGAAGAATCAAGTGTATTGTTTTCTGAAAATAAAGGTAACAATAACACCAAGAAAATCAAGCGCATAAAAACCAACTGTAGAAGAGTAAAGAAGAATCGAAACAAACAGAGAAAATGAAGAAGAAGAAGATTAAGAAAACAGAGGAAATGGGAAAAGTATATAAAAAGAAACTACTAAAAACAAGAGAAGAAGTGGAGATAATGAAGAACGGACTAATTGATGTGTTTAATTTACCCCTTACCGACCAAAGCAAATACATGAAATATAAAGATTGTAGGAGGACCGTAAAAGCAATTATACAGGGAATTCACAACAAACCAGCGGAGGAAAACTTTAGCAGATCGATAAGAAAATGGAAATTAACCAAAATTGAAATGACTCTCAACAAAACAGTGGGTCACAAATTAACGAGGTCTCTAAAACACTGGAGCACACCAGAATGGGAAATGCAAAATAAAAAAATCAATAATAACATTAACGACGGAGGGACAATTAACAACTTCTTTGATTAATCAAAATGTAGTGAATGACGTACGCATGGAGACAAATGAACATATGATATTAGAAGAATTATGGTACAAAATAGAAGATACCTATTTCACAAGAACGAAAATAGTTCTACACACCGAGGTTATCCGAACCACAAGTACAGAGGAAATGATGGACCATGGATAAACAAAGTGAAGATGAACACAGAGAAATGGAACTGATTTTCAGGGTAATGACCAAGCAAACCAATGGAAGCGAAGGAGTATTAAATTAAATTAAACCAATTAATAATAACCAAAACAAGAATTGACAAGAAACGACTAAGACGAATTAAATGAGAACTAATAAACCATAATACATAAATTTAAAATGTTATCCAGAATAAATGTAGAAAACCAAACATTTGAAGGAGAAAAGGAGAAGATCGCCAAAGTGTTTTACATAATAAAGGATAGGAAGGTCCTGGAAGATATTCTAAGCGAAATAGTGGTACAACAGAAACAAGATTCAAAATTACTAAACATAAGAAGAAGACTATTAGAAAATGAAGAAATTATAAATAAATATTATTGTATCCACCAAGATATACTCTTTATTAGAACCAAAAAGAATCAAAGAACGTGGAAACTTGTAGTTCCAAAATCATTAGAAACCAATATAATTAAAGATTATCATGTTCGATATGGACATATGGGAACATTAAAAATTGTAAAAGCATTGGAGGAGGAAATCTTTATCAAAAATATAACAAGAAAAGTAAACCAGAATATTAAAACCTGCACAATATGTCAAATGGTCAAAACAAATAACGAGAAAAAAGAGTGAACAATAATACCCATTACTTCAAACACCAAGTTAGAAAAAGTATTTCTCGACATATGTGGACCATTCCCATGTAGCGGAGGGAGACATAAATACAAGTTTATAGGAATAATATTAGACCATTACACAAAGTACACAAAATTATATGCAATAAACCGAGCTACTATGAAGAAAATATTAGACATAATAAAAAATAAATACATCACAGAAGTTGGAAAAACATACATGATAATAACAGACCACGGGACACAATTCAAAGGAAGGAAGTGGCGAGATGAATTATTAAAAGAGAACATAAAAACCTATAAAACATCCAAATACCACCCTAGTAGTAATACCGCAGAAAGAGTGTTAAGAGAGGTGGGACGAATACTAAGAACTTATTGTTATGATAACCAAAAGGAATGGCAGAAATATTTAGCTTCAACCGAACTATTTCTAAATATAAGTTACCACCATTTTATTGAGAACACCCCATATTTAATGATGTTTGGAAGGAAACCCCTTAGAGAGATACAAGAATTAATAGACTTCCCAGTCAACCCAGAAGACCTGTATGATGAAAACAAATGTTATAGCCAAATACACTGTACTCACCGTCTATGGCTTTTTTCCGTGATGTTTTTTCCAGTTTACATGTTTCAAGGCACTTGCCTCATCATCAGAACTTATAAAATCAATCTATGTCATAAATAATGACATTTGTCAAAATATTAAAAACACAATATGGCAATTAAACTAAGTACATAAATTCGCTTTAAAAATGTTCGGTGTGCCTTGCAAGACAACACGCGCCGTACTGACATAATCTAAGCCTTATCTCGACTATATCTCATAGCGGTATCGTACAGTATATTTGATTTATACTGTAATTGGTCGTTCAACACATGTGGCTTGGTACTGGCGTCGTTGTATGCTTTGTAAATTTCATATTCTTCAAGGGCGTTCAAATAACTCCCTTTACTGCAGAAATGAAGGGGTATTAAATTTGAGCTAAAATCCGTGTAACTGTGACTGTTGTTTATGAGGTGCTTGGCGAAATTTGACTTGATATTGTCGAAGTTGTAAACTCGTGTAGGGGGTCTATGTTCAGAAAATCTTTTCAAAAAACCTCGACCCGTCTGGCCCACATAAAAAGCCTCACAGTCGTTGCAGACTAGCTTATAAACACCCGTTTTATTTTCAAGACTGGTATGTTCACGGGTGCGGAGATTATTCAAGATGTTATTACTAGTCTTATAGGAAACGACTATGTTGTTAACTTTATTAATAGTTGACTTAAAAATCCCCGGCATGAAATGCGTATAAGGTGCCGCAATATACTTGCGTGTCTTTGTTTCGAGGTTCTCATTTCTATTATTTACATCATTAGTTTCATTTTTAATAGTGTTACTCTTCTTTTTCTTTTGTTTTTTTAAAATATTATCTACTATTCTTTCATTGTACCCGTTGTTAAACGCAATGACTTTAATGGTACTTAACTCTTCGATATAATCCTCGATGCTAAGGGGTATAGACAACAAGCGATGTATCATGCTATGGAATGCAGCTAATTTCTGTGAAATGTGGTGGAACGATGAGGCATGTATGACAGCGTCAGTCATCGTGGGCTTCCTTATGGATGACTGACGCTGTCATACATGCCTCATCGTTCCACCCCATTTCACAGAAATTAGCTGCATTCCATAGCATGATACATCGCTTGTTGTCTATACCCCTTAGCATCGAGGATTATATCGAAGAGTTAAGTACCATTAAAGTCATTGTGTTTAACAACGGGTACAATGAAAGAATAGTAGATAATATTTTTAAAAAACAAAAGAAAAAGAAGAGTAACACTATTAAAAATGAAACTAATGATGTAAATAATAGAAATGAGAACCTCGAAACAAAGACACGCAAGTACATTGCGGCACCTTATACGCATTTCATGCCGGGGATTTTTAAGTCAACTATTAATAAAGTTAACAACATAGTCGTTTCCTATAAGACTAGTAATAACATCTTGAATAATCTCCGCACCCGTGAAAATACCAGTCTTGAAAATAAAACGGGTGTTTATAAGCTAGTCTGCAACGACTGTGAGGCTTTTTATGTGGGCCAGACGGGTCGAGGTTTTTTGAAAAGATTTTCTGAACATAGACCCCCTACACGAGTTTACAACTTCGACAATATCAAGTCAAATTTCGCCAAGCACCTCATAAACAACAGTCACAGTTACACGGATTTTAGCTCAAATTTAATACCCCTTCATTTCTGCAGTAAAGGGAGTTGTTTGAACGCCCTTGAAGAATATAAAATTTACAAAGCATACAACGACGCCAGTACCATGCCACATGTGTTGAACGACCAATTACAGTATAAATCAAATATACTGTACGATACCGCTATGAGATATAGTCGAGATAAGGCTTAGATTACGTCAGTACGGCGCGTGTTGTCTTGCAAGGCACACCGAACATTTTTAAAGCGAATTTATGTACTTAGTTTAATTGCCGTATTGTGTTTTACTTCCATATTCCTTAAGGAATGGAAGTATGGTGATGGCAAAAAAAATCGTGTTCGAGATTATTGCAGATTCTGATTCTACTACACTCAAAACATGAAAAAAAGTCGTTTTCCGAAAAGTGTCTGTGTGTCTGTCTGTCTGTCTATCTGTCTGTCTGTCTGTCTGTCTGTAGATTTTTTTTCTATGGCAAACGATAACTGCCGCAAATTCAAACAGAATAAAATAATTTTTTGCATGCAGGCCTGATTTGCAGAGTACTCGCGACCTATTGTTTTTGGTGAAGATCGGTTGAGGGAAAGGGGTAGTTTACCTGCAACGTTTTTTTTTTAGCAAGGGTAATTGTTTGTTTGGCAATTGATAACAGCCGCAAATTCAAACAGAATCAAATAATGTTTCGCATACAGCCCTGAATTGTAGAGTTCTCAAGATCTGTTGATTTTGGTGAAGATCGGTTAAGGGAAAGGGGTAGTTTACCTGTAACGTTTTATGTTTTAACAAGGGTATTTCCTATGGCAAACGATAACAGCCGCAAATTCAAACAGAATCAAAAGATTATTTGCACACAGCCCTAAATTGTAGAGTTCTCAAGACCTATTGTTTTTGGTGAAGTTCGGTTGAGGGAAAGGGGTAGTTTACCTGCAACGTTTTTTTAACAAGGGTATTTTCTATGGCAAACGATAACAGCCGCAAATTCAAACAGAATCAAATAATGTTTTGCATACAGCCCTGATTTGTAGAGTACTCAAGACCTATTGTTTTTGGTGAAGATCGGTTAAGGGGAAGGGGTAGTTTACCTGCAACCTTTTACGTTTTAACAAGAGTAAAGTACTTGAAAATTTATTTAAACTTTTTCAAACAATGGTAATTGTTAAAAATAAAATAATTTTGTTGCCAGGCAATAAAATTAAAATTTTTTCATTTTAATGTAAATCATGTATAAGAGAAAATATATCGCGCTTGGCAGGCGATATTAAGATTTAAATATAAATCTTAGAATATGGAAGTCATGTATGGTTCTCCATACCGATATTTTAATATTTTGACAAATGTCATTATTTATGACATAGATTGATTTTATAAGTTCTGATGATGAGGCAAGTGCCTTGAAACATGTAAACTGGAAAAAACATCACGGAAAAAAGCCATAGACGGTGAGTACAGTGTATTTGGTTAACAAACACGTGGCTTGGGACTACAATTGGATTTATTCCATTTAATTCAAAACAAATTTATAGCTAAACTAATATGTTATAGCCGTATTATGGAGAAAGTTGAGAAGCAAAAGGCAAGGTATTCACAAAACCAACCTAAAATAATAAAAAATAACGTAGGAGAAAGGGTATTAATAAAAAACCGTGAACTACCCAGTACACTTGAAGGGATAGCCAAAAAACTGCTATTATTATACATAGGACCTTATGTCATCACCAAAGACAATGGAAACAATACTTATGAAATAAGTAATATAACCACCAAAAAGATAAAAGGAGTTTACAATCAAGCTTCTATAAAAAAGTTTTATGAAGAAAAATAAATTACAATAAATAAATAAACCAATGCCAAAATTCAAAAATTATGTGAGCACAACTTACAACAATATTTCGATGACTTATGAGGCCTAATATAAAAAAAAATTGTAAGAAAGGAATAAGGTACAAAACTTCCTGCAACGTAAGATCAACTTACCATCAAATAAAGATGACGTATGAAGCATAATATAAAAAATTATAATACGGAATAAGTTACAAAACTTCCTATAAAGTAAGAAAAACTAACTTACCAAAATTATTAAGAATAATATCTCAAACAAAATAAAATAAACAAAAATAAAATCAAGCACGAACTGCTAAGATAAATACCTAAAATTATAATGCATTCAATGTATTCAAAGAAAAAAAAAAGAAAAAAAACTGAACTGGTACGAGGAAAAAAGAAAAGTTATGTATAAAACAAATATATACAGAAAATGGCTAAAGCAGAATATTGGTAAACAACCAAGAAAAAGAAAAAGGATGTCTAAGATAGTTAAAACGATCACAAGAAGAATAGGAAAACAAACCAATGAAAAGTTAGAAATGATGAAATTAACAACTAAATAAATAAAAAACAATCAACTGTATGAGTAGATAACAGTATATAGCAAAGGTACAGCAGAAGGAAGAATGAGTAAAAGGCCAAAGTGATCTAAAAACAAACCACAAGGTGGACAATCCCAAAATATATTATTATTATTAATTTAAGTCACAAGATGACAAAAAAGGTATTTAAGATTGACTGTTGAATAAGTCCAGCAATCAAAAATAAACTGAGCAGAGATGATGTTCCTCTGGTCTCAGAAAAAGTGAGTAGTAATGGAAGAAAACAGCTACTAAAAAGTTAGGGAAAAAATTATATAAAAGGGAGAACACACTAATGGAAATAAATAACAACAGATCCAAATAAAGTGGAATGAATCAAGTAAGGAGAGAAATAAGAATGAAGAAACAAACAAGAGAGAAAAGGAAAAAGATTATATATAACTGATAATTTCATAAAAAACTATGCTAAGTGTTTTATCAAAATGATCAATTTTGAAGGAGAGGCATTATGTTATAACACAAATAAGCCACCCCAATACCAGGGATAAAAAAGATGATTCTGAATATAAAATAAAAATTCATATAAAATAAAATGTTTAATATAAAGAAAATAAAAAGACAATGACACGACAAATGTCGACATGACGTAACCCAAGTGATTGACCCAACAAGAGAAAACAAAAGAAGAAGGGAACAACAAAAAACAAACAAGAATAAAACCAAATGAAGAAGAAAGTGATTAACCAAACCAAATGGAAGAAGGGGAAAAACCGAAACCAAGCAAAAATGAAACCAATTGAAGGAATTGAATGACACAATGCCACTTATTAAAATGAACCCCAAGGAGAAGATGGAAAAACAAGATATAAAGGAAATACACTGAAAATGAAGAAGGAGGAAAATGAAAAAGAAACAAACCTAAGTTAAAGGGAAATAAACAAAAAGGAACCCCTATGATAAGACACAAACAAGTAATAAAGAAGAAAAGCAGGAGAAATGATACACTCAATGTAAGGTTGAAACAGAAACCGATAAATAACTTAAGTAATAAATAAATATTATTATCAATTAATGGATAATAAAGTAAATGACAATTGAAAGAAACCCAATTAAAGAATGTTAAATATAAAAGCAAACTAACCCACTTATTACAGTTAGAAGTAATGTTAAAATCAATAGAGACATAAAATTGTTAATATTGCTAATGATATTTGTAATGAAAGAGATAGTACGGTAGTGGGAAAGTAATAATAGGGATGACCCATTTAGAAACACTTAAAACCAAAAACATTTTAGAAGTGCAAAAGTGGAAGTGAAAACCCCAAAATAAAGTAATAAAGAAGAAACACTAAATAAATTATAATAAAAAATAAATAATTTAAAAGTGAAGGTGATGATTAAATGAGAATAATGTATAACAAAGAATGTTTGTATAGTCAAAAATAGTGAAGGATAAAAGCATAAACACATAGTAAATCAATAAGAAACACTAAAAGGTTAACAGTGAAAAATATTAGTATTTAAGAATAGTATTAAGAGTAAACAGTTAATTAAGGTATAATGAACGCTGAAAAGTGATAAAGACAGTATTAATTAAGAAAGAACATTATAGTTAAGTTTAATTGAATACAGTTATAATTAAAAGGGAGAATCCCATGAAAGAGAAAACAGATAGTGTTAGCATGGAGTGAACGTAAAGAGTATTTAAAAAATTAAGAAGTTAAAACAAATCAATAAACACCCCATGTTACCAGGGATCATTATTAAAGTAAGTTCAAAGAATGTGATGTTGTTTATCACACAAAAAATGATATGAAGTGAAATGAACTGTAAACAAATGTTATCAAATAATTATTAAATAATTGTGTAAGCAAGTTTATGAATAGGATATGGTTGGAAGAATTATACAGACCATAGACCTAGACGTTGTATTTTATGTGAACAAAAGTAGTAAATAATGGCCACATTGTTCTTATTGGCAAATTAAATGAGTAGGAAAGTAAAGAAATGAAAACGAGAAAACCAGATAGTAAATAATTAGCAATTAATTATAACAACAAAGCTAAGCTCATTAAACTAAAAAGGGAAATAATTTGTACGAAATGAGTAAATACAAATAATGGCTACTTAGGCCTATGAAAACGCCTAACTGTCAAGAACAAACAACTACAAATTGTAATAAGTTAACAAAGAAATTAGCAAATCCGAGGTGAATAACTCACCAAGGATAAACTGTAAATAATTTTTAAGACAAAATATTACAATAAGTATTTGAATCCAAAAAGAAATGTAATTAACAAGTATTAAAATAATTGTAAAATCATAAAACCTAAAATAACCCAAACTTGTGGGGTATCAAATTAATCAATGAAACGAAATACAAATAACAGTGATAATAGTTAATACTTAGGAGGGAAGACAGAGAAATAAAAGCAATCAGAAGATATACAAGGATTTTGTAAAGAATTCAAATTTTGATAACAATGGATTGTGTCAATCTAAGCCAATCAAATTTAATTGGTAACCATAGCAACTGCCGTTAGGGACGGAATTACGGTTGAATATCGTAACTCGTAAAGCGTCACTTGTGCAGAACAGAAGCCGAATTTTAAAAGACCAACTGTTAATAAAGAAAAAGTAAAATTAATAAACATAATTCAAAACGATGATCGAATAAGAAGCAGACGAACAACTGGAACTGTCAACTGATGCCAAGGATCAAAATACCAGGAAATTAAAGGAAAATATGACCAAACCTAATATGAAAAGGACGCCAGACCTACTTAAGTCCCAAGAGTAATGAAAACAGAAAACGATTGCAGCCCAACCTTCTTCCAACTCAATGTTTGATAACACCAAGTCATCTGATGTGTTAAGTATCCTTAATTACCCTATTTCCAATAAATAAACTCACTTTAAATATTTCTAAAAGTAATAAACTCTCACTGTCAACCGAATATTCTCTTTCAAAGATTAATAAAGAAAAATAACACACTGAAAATTTGTTAACATAACACATAACCTGTTGTGTGAATACGAACTTTATAAACACATTTAACGACACTACAGAACAGATTGTAACCACACACCTTATTATTTAAGTACACATAAAGTAAGGTAATGTATTTTTTATTGTAATCATAGGAATTATTTGTCTTGTAATCAAAAGAATCCCGATTTTGAACGAGTATATTGTAAATTAACCAATACTGCAGCCATGTTGATGGGAATACCTCGTTACCAAAATCGATTCGTCATCCTGAGAATAAGTGTTTCATGTAAAAAGTCGGTGCAATTTTATTAATCAACCAATATAATTTAATTGTCAAACTGAAAATTTATTTATCAACCATTAAAATAACTAGTACAGGGAGTAACCACTGTTATTATTTCATAGGGAGTGTATCATATAATTTGTGTTTGTTAGCAAATTAGCTTTGACGGCACAGCGCTCATGTTGCAAATCGACACACTACTTGATTGAGTCAGCCGTCTAACCAAGGCGAGAAATATTTGAATGCTCCGGCCGTCACAGCTGTGAACTTAATTAAACCATATTATCTAAGAATTTTAATTGTTTATAATAAACAATTTGGCGCCACCCGGGAATCACAAATCTCTATGAAGAACTGAAGAAACAAATCAAGGAGAACATAGAACTCCTGAATAACAAAATGGAAAGCAACCATGAAGCCCTGAAGAAAAGCCAGGAGACATTAGAAAAGAAGAGTGAGGAGCTGAAGAGGCAGATAAAGAAAGATCTTGAAATATTAGACAACAAGATCGAGAACAACAGTGAGACACTTCAACGACAATTGAAGGAAGACAGTGAGAAGAATATAGAAGAATTAAGATACATACTAATAGGGTATCATGAAGAAATCAAGCAGACAAAAATGGGGATGAACAAGAAATGGGAAGAAACAAATTATCCAGCAGATCAACTTAATGAAACATTAGATAGTGATTTCAAACCAATGAATGAAACACTAGACACCACTTCTGAAGGTAGTAAGGAGATGGAAATTGTAGAAGAATCAAGTCTATTGTTTTCTGAAAATAAAGGTAGCAATAACACCGAGAAAATCAAGCGCATAAAAACCAACTGTAGAAGAGTAAAGAAGAATCGAATCATTAAGAAGATTAAGAAAACAGAGGAAATGGGAAAAGTATATAAAAAGAAACTACTAAAAACAAGAGAAGAAGTGGAGATAATGAAGAACGGACTAATTGATGTGTTTAATTTACCCCTTACCGACCAAAGCAAATACATGAAATAT
Organism: Magicicada septendecula; assembly: GCA_034769895.1. Taxonomy (NCBI): domain Eukaryota; kingdom Metazoa; phylum Arthropoda; class Insecta; order Hemiptera; family Cicadidae; genus Magicicada; species Magicicada septendecula. Next base: position 330,760,648 of record CM068370.1, read on the forward strand.
AAAGATTGTAGGAGGACCGTAAAAGCAATTATACAGGGAATTCACAACAAACCAGCGGAGGAAAACTTCAGCAGATCGATAAGAAAATGGAAATTAACCAAAATTGAAATGACTCTCAACAAAACAGTGGGTCACAAATTAACGAGGTCTCTAAAACACTGGAGCACACCAGAATGGGAAATGCAAAATAAAAAATCAATAATAACATTAACGAAGGAGGTACAATTAACAACTTCTTTGATTAATCAAAATGTAGTAAATGACGTACGCATGGAGACAAATGAACATATGATATTAGAAGAATTATGGTACAAAATAGAATATACCTATTTCACAAGAACGAAAATAGTTCTACACACCGAGGTTATCCGAACCACAAGTACAGAGGAAATGATGGACCATGGATAAACAAAGTGAAGATGAACACAGAGAAATGGAACTGATTTTCAGGGTAATGACCAAGCAAACCAATGGAAGCGAAGGAGTATTAAATTAAATTAAACCAATTAATAATAACCAAAACAAGAATTGACAAGAAACAACTAAGACGAATTAAATGAGAACTAATAAACCATAATACATAAATTTAAAATGTTAACCAGAATAAATGTAGAAAACCAAACATTTGAAGGAGAAAAGGAGAAGATCGCCAAAGTGTTTTACATAATAAAGGATAGGAAGGACCTGGAAGATATTCTAAGCGAAATAGTGGTACAACAGAAACAAGATTCAAAATTACTAAACATAAGAAGAAGACTATTAGAAAATGAAGAAATTATAAATAAATATTATTGTATCCACCAAGATATACCCTTTATTAGAACCAAAAAGAATCAAAGAACGTGGAAACTTGTAGTTCCAAAATCATTAGAAACCAATATAATTAAAGATTATCATGTTCGATACGGACATATGGGAACATTAAAAATTGTAAAAGCATTGGAGGAGGAAATCTTTATCAAAAATATAACAAGAAAAGTAAACCAGAATATTAAAACCTGCACAATATGTCAAATGGTCAAAACAAATAATGAGAAAAAAGAGTGAACAATAATACCCATTACTTCAAACACCAAGTTAGAAAAAGTATTTCTCGACATATGTGGACCATTCCCACGTAGCGGAGGGAGACATAAATACAAGTTTATAGGAATAATATTAGACCATTACACAAAGTACACAAAATTATATGCAATAAACCGAGCTACTATGAAGAAAATATTAGACATAATAAAAAATAAATACATCACAGAAGTTGGAAAAACATACATGATAATAACAGACCACGGGACACAATTCAAAGGAAGGAAGTGGCGAGATGAATTATTAAAAGAGAACATAAAAACCTATAAAACATCCAAATACCACCCTAGTAGTAATACCGCAGAAAGAGTGTTAAGAGAGGTGGGACGAATACTAAGAACTTATTGTTATGATAACCAAAAGGAATGGCAGAAATATTTAGCTTCAACTGAAGTATTTCTAAATATAAGTTACCACCATCTTATTGAGAACACCCCATATTTAATGATGTTTGGAAGGAAACCCCTTAGAGAGATACAAGAATTAATAGACTTCCCAGTCAACCCAGAAGACCTGTATGATGAAAACAAATGTTATAGCCGTATTATGGAGAAAGTTGAGAAGCAAAAGGCAAGGTATTCACAAAACCAACCTAAAATAATAAAAAATAACGAAGGAGAAAGGGTATTAATAAAAAACCGTGAACTACCCAGTACACATAAAGGGATAGCCAAAAAACTGCTATTATTATACATAGGACCTTATGTCATCACCAAAGACAATGGAAACAATACTTATGAAATAAGTAATATAACCACCAAAAAGATAAAAGGAGTTTACAATCAAGCTTCTATAAAAAAGTTTTACGAAGAAAAATAAATTACAATAAATAAATAAACCAATGCCAAAATTCAAAAATTATGTGAGCACAACTTACAACAATATTTCGATGACTTATGAGGCCTAATATAAAAAAAAATTGTAAGAAAGGAATAAGGTACAAAACTTCCTGCAACGTAAGATCAACTTACCATCAAATAAAGATGACGTATGAAGCATAATATAAAAAATTATAATACGGAATAAGTTACAAAACTTCCTATAAAGTAAGAAAAACTAACTTACCAAAATTATTAAGAATAATATCTCAAACAAAATAAAATAAACAAAAATAAAATCAAGCACGAACTGCTAAGATAAATACCTAAAATTATAATGCATTCAATGTATTCAAAGAAAAAAAAAAGAAAAAAAACTGAACTGGTACGAGGAAAAAAGAAAAGTTATGTATAAAACAAATATATACAGAAAATGGCTAAAGCAGAATATTGGTAAACAACCAAGAAAAAGAAAAAGGATGTCTAAGATAGTTAAAACGATCACAAGAAGAATAGGAAAACAAACCAATGAAAAGTTAGAAATGATGAAATTAACAACTAAATAAATAAAAAACAATCAACTGTATGAGTAGATAACAGTATATAGCAAAGGTACAGCAGAAGGAAGAATGAGTAAAAGGCCAAAGTGATCTAAAAACAAACCACAAGGTGGACAATCCCAAAATATATTATTATTATTAATTTAAGTCACAAGATGACAAAAAAGGTATTTAAGATTGACTGTTGAATAAGTCCAGCAATCAAAAATAAACTGAGCAGAGATGATGTTCCTCTGGTCTCAGAAAAAGTGAGTAGTAATGGAAGAAAACAGCTACTAAAAAGTTAGGGAAAAAATTATATAAAAGGGAGAACACACTAATGGAAATAAATAACAACAGATCCAAATAAAGTGGAATTAATCAAGTAAGGAGAGAAATAAGAATGAAGAAACAAACAAGAGAGAAAAGGAAAAAGATTATATATAACTGATAATTTCATAAAAAACTATGCTAAGTGTTTTATCAAAATGATCAATTTTGAAGGAGAGGCATTATGTTATAACACAAATAAGCCACCCCAATACCAGGGATAAAAAAGATGATTCTGAATATAAAATAAAAATTCATATAAAATAAAATGTTTAATATAAAGAAAATAAAAAGACAATGACACGACAAATGTCGACATGACGTAACCCAAGTGATTGACCCAACAAGAGAAAACAAAAGAAGAAGGGAACAACAAAAAACAAACAAGAATAAAACCAAATGAAGAAGAAAGTGATTAACCAAACCAAATGGAAGAAGGGGAAAAACCGAAACCAAGCAAAAATGAAACCAATTGAAGGAATTGAATGACACAATGCCACTTATTAAAATGAACCCCAAGGAGAAGATGGAAAAACAAGATATAAAGGAAATACACTGAAAATGAAGAAGGAGGAAAATGAAAAAGAAACAAACCTAAGTTAAAGGGAAATAAACAAAAAGGAACCCCTATGATAAGACACAAACAAGTAATAAAGAAGAAAAGCAGGAGAAATGATACACTCAATGTAAGGTTGAAACAGAAACCGATAAATAACTTAAGTAATAAATAAATATTATTATCAATTAATGGATAATAAAGTAAATGACAATTGAAAGAAACCCAATTAAAGAATGTTAAATATAAAAGCAAACTAACCCACTTATTACAGTTAGAAGTAATGTTAAAATCAATAGAGACATAAAATTGTTAATATTGCTAATGATATTTGTAATGAAAGAGATAGTACGGTAGTGGGAAAGTAATAATAGGGATGACCCATTTAGAAACACTTAAAACCAAAAACATTTTAGAAGTGCAAAAGTGGAAGTGAAAACCCCAAAATAAAGTAATAAAGAAGAAACACTAAATAAATTATAATAAAAAATAAATAATTTAAAAGTGAAGGTGATGATTAAATGAGAATAATGTATAACAAAGAATGTTTGTATAGTCAAAAATAGTGAAGGATAAAACCATAAACACATAGTAAATCAATAAGAAACACTAAAAGGTTAACAGTGAAAATTATTAGTATTTAAGAATAGTATTAAGAGTAAACAGTTAATTAAGGTATAATGAACGCTGAAAAGTGATAAAGACAGTATTAATTAAGAAAGAACATTATAGTTAAGTTTAATTGAATACAGTTATAATTAAAAGGGAGAATCCCGTGAAAGAGAAAACAGATAGTGTTAGCATGGAGTGAACGTAAAGAGTATTTAAAAAATTAAGAAGTTAAAACAAATCAATAAACACCCCATGTTACCAGGGATCATTATTAAAGTAAGTTCAAAGAATGTGATGTTGTTTATCACACAAAAAATGATATGAAGTGAAATGAACTGTAAACAAATGTTATCAAATATATATTAAATAATTGTGTAAGCAAGTTTATGAATAGGATATGGTTGGAAGAATTATACAGACCATAGACCTAGACGTTGTATTTTATGTGAACAAAAGTAGTAAATAATGGCCACATTGTTCTTATTGGCAAATTAAATGAGTAGGAAAGTAAAGAAATGAAAACGAGAAAACCAGATAGTAAATAATTAGCAATTAATTATAACAACAAAGCTAAGCTCATTAAACTAAAAAGGGAAATAATTTGTACAAAATGAGTAAATACAAATAATGGCTACTTAGGCCTATGAAAACGCCTAACTGTCAAGAACAAACAACTACAAATTGTAATAAGTTAACAAAGAAATTAGCAAATCCGAGGTGAATAACTCACCAAGGATAAACTGTAAATAATTTTTAAGACAAAATATTACAATAAGTATTTGAATCCAAAAAGAAATGTAATTAACAAGTATTAAAATAATTGTAAAATCATAAAACCTAAAATAACCCAAACTTGTGGGGTATCAAATTAATCAATGAAACGAAATACAAATAACAGTGATAATAGTTAATACTTAGGAGGGAAGACAGAGAAATAAAAGCAATCAGAAGATATACAAGGATTTTGTAAAGAATTCAAATTTTGATAACAATGGATTGTGTCAATCTAAGCCAATCAAATTTAATTGGTAACCATAGCAACTGCCGTTAGGGACGGAATTACGGTTGAATATCGTAACTCGTAAAGCGTCACTTGTGCAGAACAGAAGCCGAATTTTAAAAGACCAACTGTTAATAAAGAAAAAGTAAAATTAATAAACATAATTCAAAACGATGATCGAATAAGAAGCAGACGAACAACTGGAACTGTCAACTGATGCCAAGGACCAAAATACCAGGAAATTAAAGGAAAATATGACCAAACCTAATATGAAAAGGACGCCAGACCTACTTAAGTCCCAAGAGTAATGAAAACAGAAAACGATTGCAGCCCAATCTTCTTCCAACTCAATGTTTGATAACACCAAGTCATCTGATGTGTTAAGTATCCTTAATTACCCTATTTCCAATAAATAAACTCACTTTAAATATTTCTAAAAGTAATAAACTCTCACTGTCAACCGAATATTCTCTTTCAAAGATTAATAAAGAAAAATAACACACTGAAAATTTGTTAACATAACACATAACCTGTTGTGTGAATACGAACTTTATAAACACATTTAACGACACTACAGAACAGATTGTAACCACACACCTTATTATTTAAGTACACATAAAGTAAGGTAATGTATTTTTTATTGTAATCATAGGAATTATTTGTCTTGTAATCAAAAGAATCCCGATTTTGAACGAGTATATTGTAAATTAACCAATACTGCAGCCATGTTGATGGGAATACCTCGTTACCAAAATCGATTCGTCATCCTGAGAATAAGTGTTTCATGTAAAAAGTCGGTGCAATTTTATTAATCAACCAATATAATTTAATTGTCAAACTGAAAATTTATTTATCAACCATTAAAATAACTAGTACAGGGAGTAACCATTGTTATTATTTCATAGGGAGTGTATCATATAATTTGTGTTTGTTAGCAAATTAGCTTTGACGGCACAGCGCTCATGTTGCAAATCGACACACTACTTGATTGAGTCAGCCGTCTAACCAAGGCGAGAAATATTTGAATGCTCCGGCCGTCACAGCTGTGAACTTAATTAAACCATATTATCTAAGAATTTTAATTGTTTATAATAAACAATTTGGCGCCACCCGGGAATCACAAATCTCTATGAAGAACTGAAGAAACAAATCAAGGAGAACATAGAACTCCTGAATAACAAAATGGAAAGCAACCATGAAGCCCTGAAGAAAAGCCAGGAGACATTAGAAAAGAAGAGTGAGGAGCTGAAGAGGCAGATAAAGAAAGATCTTGAAATATTAGACAACAAGATCGAGAACAACAGTGAGACACTTCAACGACAATTGAAGGAAGACAGTGAGAAGAATAGAGAAGAATTAAGATACATACTAATAGGGTATCATGAAGAAATCAAGCAGACAAAAACGGGGATGAACAAGAAATGGGAAGAAACAAATTATCCAGCAGATCAACTTAATGAAACATTAGATAGTGATTTCAAACCAATGAATGAAACACTAGACACCACTTCTGAAGGTAGTAAGGAGATGGAAATTGTAGAAGAATCAAGTCTATTGTTTTCTGAAAATAAAGGTAGCAATAACACCGAGAAAATCAAGCGCATAAAAACCAACTGTAGAAGAGTAAAGAAGAATCGAATCATTAAGAAGATTAAGAAAACAGAGGAAATGGGAAAAGTATATAAAAAGAAAACTACTAAAAACAAGAGAAGAAGTGAAGATAATGAAGAACGGACTAATTGATGTGTTTAATTTACCCCTTACCGACCAAAGCAAATACATGAAATATAAAGATTGTAGGAGGACCGTAAAAGCAATTATACAGGGAATTCACAACAAACCAGCGGAGGAAAACTTCAGCAGATCGATAAGAAAATGGAAATTAACCAAAATTGAAATGACTCTCAACAAAACAGTGGGTCACAAATTAACGAGGTCTCTAAAACACTGGAGCACACCAGAATGGGAAATGCAAAATAAAAAATCAATAATAACATTAACGAAGGAGGTACAATTAACAACTTCTTTGATTAATCAAAATGTAGTAAATGACGTACGCATGGAGACAAATGAACATATGATATTAGAAGAATTATGGTACAAAATAGAATATACCTATTTCACAAGAACGAAAATAGTTCTACACACCGAGGTTATCCGAACCACAAGTACAGAGGAAATGATGGACCATGGATAAACAAAGTGAAGATGAACACAGAGAAATGGAACTGATTTTCAGGGTAATGACCAAGCAAACCAATGGAAGCGAAGGAGTATTAAATTAAATTAAACCAATTAATAATAACCAAAACAAGAATTGACAAGAAACAACTAAGACGAATTAAATGAGAACTAATAAACCATAATATATAAATTTAAAATGTTAACCAGAATAAATGTAGAAAACCAAACATTTGAAGGAGAAAAGGAGAAGATCGCCAAAGTGTTTTACATAATAAAGGATAGGAAGGACCTGGAAGATATTCTAAGCGAAATAGTGGTACAACAGAAACAAGATTCAAAATTACTAAACATAAGAAGAAGACTATTAGAAAATGAAGAAATTATAAATAAATATTATTGTATCCACCAAGATATACCCTTTATTAGAACCAAAAAGAATCAAAGAACGTGGAAACTTGTAGTTCCAAAATCATTAGAAACCAATATAATTAAAGATTATCATGTTCGATACGGACATATGGGAACATTAAAAATTGTAAAAGCATTGGAGGAGGAAATCTTTATCAAAAATATAACAAGAAAAGTAAACCAGAATATTAAAACCTGCACAATATGTCAAATGGTCAAAACAAATAATGAGAAAAAAGAGTGAACAATAATACCCATTACTTCAAACACCAAGTTAGAAAAAGTATTTCTCGACATATGTGGACCATTCCCACGTAGCGGAGGGAGACATAAATACAAGTTTATAGGAATAATATTAGACCATTACACAAAGTACACAAAATTATATGCAATAAACCGAGCTACTATGAAGAAAATATTAGACATAATAAAAAATAAATACATCACAGAAGTTGGAAAAACATACATGATAATAACAGACCACGGGACACAATTCAAAGGAAGGAAGTGGCGAGATGAATTATTAAAAGAGAACATAAAAACCTATAAAACATCCAAATACCACCCTAGTAGTAATACCGCAGAAAGAGTGTTAAGAGAGGTGGGACGAATACTAAGAACTTATTGTTATGATAACCAAAAGGAATGGCAGAAATATTTAGCTTCAACTGAAGTATTTCTAAATATAAGTTACCACCATCTTATTGAGAACACCCCATATTTAATGATGTTTGGAAGGAAACCCCTTAGAAAGATACAAGAATTAATAGACTTCCCAGTCAACCCAGAAGACCTGTATGATGAAAACAAATGTTATAGCCGTATTATGGAGAAAGTTGAGAAGCAAAAGGCAAGGTATTCACAAAACCAACCTAAAATAATAAAAAATAACGAAGGAGAAAGGGTATTAATAAAAAACCGTGAACTACCCAGTACACTTAAAGGGATAGCCAAAAAACTGCTATTATTATACATAGGACCTTATGTCATCACCAAAGACAATGGAAACAATACTTATGAAATAAGTAATATAACCACCAAAAAGATAAAAGGAGTTTACAATCAAGCTTCTATAAAAAAGTTTTACGAAGAAAAATAAATTACAATAAATAAATAAACCAATGCCAAAATTCAAAAATTATGTGAGCACAACTTACAACAATATTTCGATGACTTATGAGGCCTAATATAAAAAAAAATTGTAAGAAAGGAATAAGGTACAAAACTTCCTGCAACGTAAGATCAACTTACATCAAATAAAGATGACGTATGAAGCATAATATAAAAAATTATAATACGGAATAAGTTACAAAACTTCCTATAAAGTAAGAAAAACTAACTTACCAAAATTATTAAGAATAATATCTCAAACAAAATAAAATAAACAAAAATAAAATCAAGCACGAACTGCTAAGATAAATACCTAAAATTATAATGCATTCAATGTATTCAAAGAAAAAAAAAAGAAAAAAACTGAACTGGTACGAGGAAAAAAGAAAAGTTATGTATAAAACAAATATATACAGAAAATGGCTAAAGCAGAATATTGGTAAACAACCAAGAAAAAGAAAAAGGATGTCTAAGATAGTTAAAACGATCACAAGAAGAATAGGAAAACAAACCAATGAAAAGTTAGAAATGATGAAATTAACAACTAAATAAATAAAAAACAATCAACTGTATGAGTAGATAACAGTATATAGCAAAGGTACAGCAGAAGGAAGAATGAGTAAAAGGCCAAAGTGATCTAAAAACAAACCACAAGGTGGACAATCCCAAAATATATTATTATTATTAATTTAAGTCACAAGATGACAAAAAAGGTATTTAAGATTGACTGTTGAATAAGTCCAGCAATCAAAAATAAACTGAGCAGAGATGATGTTCCTCTGGTCTCAGAAAAAGTGAGTAGTAATGGAAGAAAACAGCTACTAAAAAGTTAGGGAAAAAATTATATAAAAGGGAGAACACACTAATGGAAATAAATAACAACAGATCCAAATAAAGTGGAATGAATCAAGTAAGGAGAGAAATAAGAATGAAGAAACAAACAAGAGAGAAAAGGAAAAAGATTATATATAACTGATAATTTCATAAAAAACTATGCTAAGTGTTTTATCAAAATGATCAATTTTGAAGGAGAGGCATTATGTTATAACACAAATAAGCCACCCCAATACCAGGGATAAAAAAGATGATTCTGAATATAAAATAAAAATTCATATAAAATAAAATGTTTAATATAAAGAAAATAAAAAGACAATGACACGACAAATGTCGACATGACGTAACCCAAGTGATTGACCCAACAAGAGAAAACAAAAGAAGAAGGGAACAACAAAAAACAAACAAGAATAAAACCAAATGAAGAAGAAAGTGATTAACCAAACCAAATGGAAGAAGGGGAAAAACCGAAACCAAGCAAAAATGAAACCAATTGAAGGAATTGAATGACACAATGCCACTTATTAAAATGAACCCCAAGGAGAAGATGGAAAAACAAGATATAAAGGAAATACACTGAAAATGAAGAAGGAGGAAAATGAAAAAGAAACAAACCTAAGTTAAAGGGAAATAAACAAAAAGGAACCCCTATGATAAGACACAAACAAATAATAAAGAAGAAAAGCAGGAGAAATGATACACTCAATGTAAGGTTGAAACAGAAACCGATAAATAACTTAAGTAATAAATAAATATTATTATCAATTAATGGATAATAAAGTAAATGACAATTGAAAGAAACCCAATTAAAGAATGTTAAATATAAAAGCAAACTAACCCACTTATTACAGTTAGAAGTAATGTTAAAATCAATAGAGTCATAAAATTGTTAATATTGCTAATGATATTTGTAATGAAAGAGATAGTACGGTAGTGGGAAAGTAATAATAGGGATGACCCATTTAGAAACACTTAAAACCAAAAACATTTTAGAAGTGCAAAAGTGGAAGTGAAACCCCCAAAATAAAGTAATAAAGAAGAAACACTAAATAAATTATAATAAACAATAAATAATTTAAAAGTGAAGGTGATGATTAAATGAGAATAATGTATAACAAAGAATGTTTGTATAGTCAAAAATAGTGAAGGATAAAACCATAAACACATAGTAAATCAATAAGAAACACTAAAAGGTTAACAGTGAAAATTATTAGTATTTAAGAATAGTATTAAGAGTAAACAGTTAATTAAGGTATAATGAACGCTGAAAAGTGATAAAGACAGTATTAATTAAGAAAGAACATTATAGTTAAGTTTAACTGAATACAGTTATAATTAAAAGGGAGAATCCCATGAAAGAGAAAACAGATAGTGTTAGCATGGAGTGAACGTAAAGAGTATTTAAAAAATTAAGAAGTTAAAACAAATCAATAAACACCCCATGTTACCAGGGATCATTATTAAAGTAAGTTCAAAGAATGTGATGTTGTTTATCACACAAAAAATGATATGAAGTGAAATGAACTGTAAACAAATGTTATCAAATAATTATTAAATAATTGTGTAAGCAAGTTTATGAATAGGACATGGTTGGAAGAATTATACAGACCATAGACCTAGACGTTGTATTTTATGTGAACAAAAGTAGTAAATAATGGCCACATTGTTCTTATTGGCAAATTAAATGAGTAGGAAAGTAAAGAAATGAAAACGAGAAAACCAGATAGTAAATAATTAGCAATTAATTATAACAACAAAGCTAAGCTCATTAAACTAAAAAGGGACATAATTTGTACGAAATGAGTAAATACAAATAATGGCTACTTAGGCCTATGAAAACGCCTAACTGTCAAGAACAAACAACTACAAATTGTAATAAGTCTGTGGGTAGAAGCCATAACTTGATAAGTCGAGTTTTTATCAAAATTGAGTTATTAGTACAGATAGATTTGTCTCGTTGAGATCTACAAGATGGTAAAACCAGATAAGTAAAATTCCCACTAATAGTGACGTAGTGAAGCTGGCCCAAACCTGATAAGTCAATTTTTGTAATAGTATAAGTTGCCATAACTTGATATGTAGGTCATAACAACCTTTACTGCAAGCATTTTACTCAATATTTACATATTTATAAGATGGCAAAACTTGACATGTCAGGATATCCACTTTTAACATCTTTGAAAAGATCATATTATTTATCTTTTATAAGATGTCAAAACTTGATATGTTGACATACCATGTTTAAACATGATCACAAATGTATATTATTTTAAAATTCACAAAGATGACATAACATGATAAGTTTACATATCAAGTTTTCACTTCTGAAAAACAACATTCATTTAGCTTATGTACAGCTATTGCCAAACCTGATATGAATACTTATCATGTTTTGCCACTTTGTAATAATATGTATTTTGTTAATAAACGTACTGTCAGCTGATATCTTGTGCAGCATCACCATGCTTTTGTGTTTTGAAGTTGTAATTAGTTGCTAAAGTTGTTTAAAATGACGTGGACTTGTGAATGTGGTGAAAAAGTAGAAAGCCGATCAAAATATTTACTGCATAAAGGAATATGCAAAACAGAAGACGTTAACCCGAAGAAGAGTGATTTAGGGGAATGTAGTTTTCAAGATAACCTCAAAGAGAGGGGCCAAGGTGATTGTGACTTACCTATTACTGAGGAACCTTTTTCTGATTTAATACTGAATATTGAAGGGGAATGTATCGTTGATAGTGAGATTAGTATTACCATTAATTCAAATGATCAAACATCGAATTTAGTTAGGCCTACTGCAGAGCCTATAGTAGTAGAAAACCTCGTAGAGAAGAGCCAAGGAGAAGTTTTACCTATAATAGATGATGAACCCTTGTCTGATGTCGATAATATTTTAGAAGTGGATTATGTTGTTGGTAATACGGTTATTATTAATACCACAAATTGTGAACAACGCACTGACCAAACATCATCTCTGGAGAAGCCTACCACTGTATTTGATCAGCTTATATCTGATACACTTTCTGATATGCCTCAGGTAAGTTAAACCTACTTGTATAAAGCTAATAAGTTTTTAATTCAGGCCAAAGCAGCAGGCCAAAAAAGCATTATTATGTTAGTAGTGCTGCAAAAGTAATCTGGTAAAACTAACAAGTCTACGAGAAGTCAGAGCACAAATTCTGAGCTGCTGCTTGTTGTACATTATCAACCCCATGCGCTGGCACATCAGTATTTAATGTAAGATAGCCAAGGCAACCACTATGGTTAAAATTAGCTGGGTATAGTTACTATGATTGGCTACTGGACAAATAAATCAAGGTTTGAATAATAATGTATTTGGAATTTTGAAACAGTAAAAATTTCCTTTTTTAAAAAAATCTTAATTATACATTATTTTTAGGATTGGTTGGATAATGAAGAAATTGACGACTTAGATGCAGACCCAGATTGGTCCCCTACAGATGATCAGCCAAGAAAACGCAAAATTGGCCTACTAAACCTACAGCTTTCTAAACGCTGCAAAATAATAAAAGAGACTGACTTTGGTTAGTTAATATTTTTATCATTTAATTCAATGATTACAATTCTAGCAGACTTAATCATTAAAAAAACTACCCTGTTCCAATTTAACAAACCTACTTATTTCAGGAGTTAGAACTCGAGAAGAGGAGAAAAGAAAAAGTGATCTAGGTCTCTCTTACAAAACACGATCTGGAAAAGTCAAGCCACCAATCTCGTTTCAAGCTGTTCAGGAGTGCTGCAAGAAAAAAAAGTGTTGTGAATCGGTGAAAATAGAAATTCAAAGAGAAATATTTAACAATTTCTATTCACTGCCATTGAAAGTCCGCGACCAAATATTATGTGAAAGAATGGCCATTGTAGACAAAAAAAACATTTGCTGTGGCAAAGGAAAGAGTAATGAAACACATAATAGGGTAGTTACAGTATTATACTATTTAATTATTGACGGCAAGAAAGTAAGTGTGTGTAAAACTATGTTTATGCGTGTATATGGAATCACAAGAGGAAAAGTGGATGTTCTAGTAGAAAAGCTTAGAGCTGCTCCTTTTGGAATTATTGATCGCGATATGAGAGGAAGCCATGAACCAGTTAACAAAACCAGTGAGGATGAAGTAAATGCTATCCATGAATTCATTAATACATATCCAAGACATGAAAGCCACTATGCAAGATGAGACAGTTCATCAAAAAAATCTTCCCACCAAGCCACTTGACTGTGAACAAGATGTATAAGGAGTACTTAGAAATGCGAGTTAAAAATGGCCATGACAAATCTGCCTGTTATGACGTTTTTAGGAAAACTTTCAATACTACAGGGTACAAGTTTAAGCAACCGTATATTGATACATGCAAAACTTGTGATGCATTTAATGTTAGTAAGAGGTCCGCTTCAAATAAACAAGACCGTGATGCAATTGACGACTGCTACAAATCACATGTTTTAGAAGCACAGGAAGGTTATGATAGAAAACGAGAAGACAAGGCTAGTGGTAAAACTACTGACTATCAACGAGTTTTGGTGTTTGATCTACAGCAGGTACTTCCAGTGCCTTTTCTTACATCTAACATAGCATACTACAAAAGGTTACTATCGATGTATAACCTTACAATCCGTGATTGTGCAAGTGATGAATCATCAGAGTGTTACATGTGGAGCGAACTTGAGGGAGGGAGAGGTTCTGAGCAAATTGGCTCCTGCATTTTAAAAAAGATTTTGGATCTTCCTGATAGTACTGAACAACTTATTACATACTCTGACACATGTGGCGGTCAGAACCGCAATATTAACATTGCAGTCATGTTTATGTATGCTTTATGTAAAAAAGATTCTCTCCAAGTTGTAGACCAGAAGTTCCTTTTACCAGGTCATACACGCCTGGAATGTGACAGTGACCATGCCAGGATTGAACGTTCAAAAAAACGTTTGGTATCGTCTGGATCATCAACAAATAATGAAGAAAACCTAAGGATTATGGTACCTCGTGACTGGTGTCAATTTGTGAGATCCCTAAAAGGGAAAAAAAGGTTTAAGGTGATTGAAATGTTTTTCAAAGATTTTAAGGCATTCTCTGTACTTTTGGAAAACAATGTTTTGGTGCATCCAACCAAGGACACAGAAAAAAATCCAGTAAATTGGCATCAAATTAAATGGTTGAGATACACAAAGGAGTTTGGGATTGTTTATTTCAAATACGATCTAAATCCTTTCTCACCATTTCGTGTACTTAACCTGATCAGGGACAGAAAAGGCAGGAGAATTTCTACAGAAAGTCTGCAAGTTCCGAGCTCGTATTCGAGGGTGCTAGGAATAAATATGAAGAAAAAAAGGGATCTTCTGTCAATACTTGACCTAATAGACAAAGACTGTCACAGGTTCTACAAAAACCTACCAACTAGTGCACAAGCTCGGGAGTTTGACGAGCTGGGTGATGAAGACGATTCTGAGGATGAAGGCTGCAACTAAACCACCGAGAGTAATACTAAGACTGATCATTAATTATCAAGATACTATTGTTCCATAATATTAAGTTACTATTGTTCCAATAAAAGTTTTTCATATTTTGTAGGAAAAAGTTATTATTTTTCCTGTTTTTACTATTAAGAATATATTTATTTTTAAAGACGGCAAAACTTGTTAAGTTATAAAATCGTAAATATCTCATTTGATGCATTGTTCTTTTCATCTCATTTTTATGACATTAAAAGTTTATAATTTAAGCTGCAAGAAAACCATTAAGGTAATAAATTTGGTTCAAATTTGGATTTACCATAGCAATTCTAACATAAAACTGCTCTCCTGTAAAATTAGAAAAAGTCGACTTATCAAGTTATGGCTTCTACCCACAGAAGTTAACAAAGAAATTAGCAAATCCGAGGTGAATAACTCACCAAGGATAAACTGTAAATAATTTTTAAAACAAAATATTATAATAAGTATTTGAATCCAAAAAGAAATGTAATTAAAAAGTATTAAAATAATTGTAAAATCATAAAACCTAAAATAACCCAAACTTGTGGGGTATCAAATTAATCTATGAAAGGAAATACAAATAACAGTGATAATAGTTAATACTTAGGAGGGAAGACAGAGAAATAAAAGCAATCAGAAGATATACAAGGATTTTGTAAAGAATTCAAATTTTGATAACAATGGATTGTGTCAATCTAAGCCAATCAAATTTAATTGGTAACCATAGCAACTGCCGTTAGGGACGGAATTACGGTTGAATATCGTAACTCGTAAAGCGTCACTTGTGCAGAACAGAAGCCGAATTTTAAAAGACCAACTTTTAATAAAGAAAAAGTAAAATTAATAAACATAATTCAAAACGATGATCGAATAAGAAGCAGACGAACAACTGGAACTGTCAACTGATGCCAAGGACCAAGATACCAGGAAATTAAAGGAAAATATGACCAAACCTAATATGAAAAGGACGCCAGACCTACTTAAGTCCCAAGAGTAATGAAAACAGAAAACGATTGCAGCCCAATCTTCTTCCAACTCAATGTTTGATAACACCAAGTCATCTGATGTGTTAAGTATCCTTAATTACCCTATTTCCAATAAATAAACTCACTTTAAATATTTCTAAAAGTAATAAACTCTCACTGTCAACCGAATATTCTCTTTCAAAGATTAATTAAGAAAAATAACACACTGAAAATTTGTTAACATAACACATAACCTGTTGTGTGAATACGAACTTTATAAACACATTTAACGACACTACAGAACAGATTGTAACCACACACCTTATTATTTAAGTACACATAAAGTAAGGTAATGTATTTTTTATTGTAATCATAGGAATTATTTGTCTTGTAATCAAAAGAATCCCGATTTTGAACGAGTATATTGTAAATTAACCAATACTGCAGCCATGCTGATGGGAATACCTCGTTACCAAAATCGATTCGTCATCCTGAGAATAAGTGTTTCATGTAAAAAGTCGGTGCAATTTTATTAATCAACCAATATAATTTAATTGTCAAACAGAAAATTTATTTATCAACCATTAAAATAACTAGTACAGGGAGTAACCATTGTTATTATTTCATAGGGAGTGTATCATATAATTTGTGTTTGTTAGCGAATTAGCTTTGACGGCACAGCGCTCATGTTGCAAATCGACACACTACTTGATTGAGTCAGCCGTCTAACCAAGGCGAGAAGTATTTGAATGCTCCGGCCGTCACAGCTGTGAACTTAATTAAACCATATTATCTAAGAATTTTAATTGTTTTTAATAAACAATTTGGCGCCACCCGGGAATCACAGATCCCTATTTACTAACAGGTAAGGTTACTACCAGGTTGTACTGGTAATTCCAACATCGCTACGGACATCGTTAACACAAAAATATGAAACGACCCTAGTGCGAGACGAACGCACTCACTCACACATACCCTATACTTGTCATTTAAGAGAGACTTCCCAGTCAACCGGGACAGATTGGCGACCAACCGGTGAGGCTAGAAAAAAAAACTAGCGGCGATTATAAGGAGACATTCCATGGTTACAAGATACCAAACAAGGAAAGGAACGGAAGGTACCGACCAAGAAAAAATGGAAGAAATTGAAGAAATGATCGGAGAATTATTCGAAGAAGATCCCCAGGAGGACCAACCAGAAAACCCAAACCAACCAGAACCGGAAGCGGAAGGAACAGTCGGGGACCAACCAAGTAAACCCACTCAGAAAGAGGACCTGAGCATGCAGGAGATGTTAAAAATCCTATTGGAAGGGAATAACAAAATGCAGTAACAATTGAACAAGAACCAGGAGAAAACTGATGAAAATTTTAAGAAACAAAAGGAAGAAAGAAAGGAAGACAAGGAAGAAGCAAAAGAACTAAGAAAGAAATACAGGGAATTCTTTAAAAAAAACTGAACAGAAACAGTGAAGAATTGAAAAAACAAATCAAGGAGAACATAGAACTCCTGAATAACAAAATGGAAAGCAACCATGAAGCCCTGAAGAAAAGCCAGGAGACATTAGAAAAGAAGAGTGAGGAGCTGAAGAGGCAGATAAAGAAAGATCTTGAAATATTAAACAACAAGATCGAGAACAACAGTGAGACACTTCAACGACAATTGAAGGAAGACAGTGAGAAGAATTAAGATACATACTAATAGGGTATCATGAAGAAATCAAGCAGACAAAAACGGGGATGAACAAGAAATGGGAAGAAACAAATTATCCAGCAGATCAACTTAATGAAACATTAGATAGTGATTTCAAACCATTGAATGAAACACTAGACACCACTTCTGAAGGTAGTAAGGAGATGGAAATTGTATAAGAATCAAGTGTATTGTTTTCTGAAAATAAATGTAACAATAACACCGAGAAAATCAAGCGCATAAAAACCAACAGTAGAAGAGTAAAGAAGAATCGAATCATTAAAAAGATTAAGAAAACAGAGGAAATGGGAAAAGTATATAAAAAGAAACTACTAAAAACAAGAGAAGAAGTGGAGATGATGAAGAACGGACTAATTGAGGTGTTTAATTTACCCCTTACCGACCAAAGCAAATACATGAAATATAAAGATTGTAGGAGGACCGTAAAAGCAATTATACAGGGAATTCACAACAAACCAGCGGAGGAAAACTTCAGCAGATCGATAAGAAAATGGAAATTACCCAAAGTTGAAAGGACTCTCAACAAAACAGTTGGTCACAAATTAAGGAGGTCTCTAAAACACTGGAGCACACCAGAATGGGAAATGCAAAATAAAAAATCAATAATAACATTAACGAAGGAGGTACAAGTAACAACTTCTTTGATTAATCAAAATGTAGTGAATGACGTAGGCATGGAGACAAATGAACATATGATATTAGAAGAATTATGGTACAAAATAGAAGATACCTATTTCACAAGAACGAAAATAGTTCTACACACTGAGGTTATCCGAACCACAAGTACAGAGGAAATGATGGACCATGGATAAACAAAGTGAAGATGAACACAGAGAAATGGAACTGATTTTCAGGGTAATGACCAAGCAAACCAATGGAAGGGAAGGAGTATTAAATTAAATTAAACCAATTAATAATAACCAAAACAAGAATTGACAAGAAACGACTAAGACAAATTAAATGAGAACTAATAAACCATAATAAATAAATTTAAAATGTTATCCAGAATAAATGTAGAAAACCAAACATTTGAAGGAGAAAAGGAGAAGATCGCCAAAGTGTTTTACATAATAAAGGATAGGAAGGACCTGGAAGATATTCTAAGCGAAATAGTGGTACAACAGAAACAAGATTCAAAATTACTAAAAATGGCTAAAGCAGAATATTGGTAAACAACCAAGAAAAAGAAAAAGGATGTCTAAGATAGTTAAAACGATCACAAGAAGAATAGGAAAACAAACCAATGAAAAGTTACAAATGATGAAATTAACAACTAAATAAATAAAAAACAATCAACTGTATGAGTAGATAACAGTATATAGCAAAGGTACAGCAGAAGGAAGAATAAGCAAAAGGCCAAAGTGATCTAAAAACAAACCACAAGGTGGACAATCCCAAAATATATTTTTATTATTAATTTAAGTCACAAGATGACAAAAAAGGTATTTAAGATTGACTGTTGAATAAGTCCAGCAATCAAAAATAAACTGAGCAGAGATGATGTTCCTCTGGTCTCAGAAAAAATGAGTAGTAATGGAAGAAACCAGCTACTAAAAAGTTAGGGAAAAAATTATATAAAAGGGAGAACACACTAATGGAAATAAATAACAACAGATCCAAATAAAGTGGAATAAATCAAGTAAGGAGAGAAATAAGAATGAAGAAACAAACAAGAGAGAAAAGGAAAAAGATTATATATAACTGATAATTTCATAAAAAACTATGCTAAGTGTTTTATCAAAATGATCAATTTTGAAGGAGAGGCATTACGTTATAACACAAATAAGCCACCCCAATACCAGGGATAAAAAAGATGATTCTGAATATAAAATAATAATTCATATAAAATAAAATGTTTAATATAAAGAAAATAAAGACAATGACACAACAAACGTCGACATGACCTAACCCAAGTGATTGACCCAACAAGAGAAAACAAAAGAAGAAGGGAACAACAAAAAACAAATAATAAGTATTTGAATCCAAAAAGAAATGTAATTAACAATAATTAAAATAATTGTAAAATCATAAAACCTAAAATAACCCAAACTTGTGGGGTATCAAATTAATCTATGAAAGGAAATACAAATAACAGTGATAATAGTTAATACTTAGGAGGGAAGACAGAGAAATAAAAGCAATCAGAAGATATACAAGGATTTTGAAAAGAATTCAGATTTTGATAACAATGGATTGTGTCAATCTAAGCCAATCAAATTTAATTGGTAACCATAGCAACTGCCGTTAGGGACGGAATTACGGTTGAATATCGTTACTCGTAAAGCGTCACTTGTGCAGAACAGAAGCCGAATGTTAAAAGACCAACTTTTAATAAAGAAAAAGTAAAATTAATGAACAAAATTCAAAACTATGATCGAATAAGAAGCAGACGAACAACTGGAACTGTCAACTGATGCCAAGGACCAAAATACCAGGAAATTAAAGGAAAATATGACCAAACATAATAAGAAAAGGACGCCAGACCTACTTAAGTCCCAAGAGTAATGAAAACAGAAAACGATTGCAGCCCAATCTTCTTCCAACTCAATGTTTGATAACACCAAGTCATCTGATGTGTTAAGTATCCTTAATTACCCTATTTCCAATAAATAAACTCACTTTAAATATTTCTAAAAGTAATAAATTCTCACTGTCAACCGAATATTCTCTTTCAAAGATTAATTAAGAAAAATAACATTGAAAATTTGTTAACATAACACATAACCTGTTGTGTGAATACGAACTTTATAAACACATTTAACGACACTACAGAACAGATTGTAACCACACACCTTATTATTTAAGTACACATAAAGTAAGGTAATGTATTTTTTATTGTAATCATAGGAATTATTTGTCTTGTAATCAAAAGAATCCCGATTTTGAACGAGTATATTGTAAATTAACCAATACTGCAGCCATGCTGATGGGAATACCTCGTTACCAAAATCGATTCGTCATCCTGAGAATAAGTGTTTCATGTAAAAAGTCGGTGCAATTTTATTAATCAACCAATATAATTTAATTGTCAAACTGAAAATTTATTTAAAGGTAGAAAACTAGAATTTCTGCCCTTAAAGGTAAGTAAAACTTCATGTTTATATTTACGTTGTAATATATAACAAGATGGCGCCCGACATTTGAAAGTAAATACAATTATTGGCTAAGTGTAAAGTTATATTTTATTATCAGTAATAAAAAATAATATAACATTGGCTTTCCCGACCAGGGACACTACTTAAAATTTTATTTTATGTGGGTAAGCCTACAGAGAGAGCGGAAAAGTTATCTGAAATAATAGGTATAATTTTAACATAGCCTATCTTCCACGAGGTTATGTTATAAGGTTATATGCATGCGGGTAATATTAAAATAAGTAAAATGAATACCAATAAAGGTGATAACGTAGATGAAACAGTTGCGAGTGAGATGGATGTTAAACTGAACCAAATTAGTCAGACCAGTGAAACCAGTGTAACTGAATTAAACCCAGTTCCGTTAACCCCCATCTCAACTCAAGACGTAAATAAAACAGATGAGATTAGTGCAATGATGCAATTACTGTTAAAGTTAGACAAAAAGCTAGATGAGCAAAAATTTGATTCTAATGTTAAATATACTAACTTGAATGACAAATTTGATAATTTGACTGACTGATGACAAATAAACAATTTAATGAGCAGAAAAATGAAATCAGAAATAGTTTTGATGTGAAGTTTGATGAATTAAAGACTGAAATTAAAAAACGTAACGATAATCTTGACAAACAATGTGACAAAGTGATTAAAAGGTTAGATGAGAGTTTAACTCAAATAAAAAATCAGAAGGTGAGTAGCAGTGAAAATATGACGAAAAACGAAGTACTAATTAATAAGGTGAGTAACAATGATAATTTGAATGAGTTTACAGGTAGTAACAATGGTATAATTAAGAATATGGTGTCAGAAAATGATAATGAGAATATTATGAGTGATAATGAGACGTTTGTGTGTGTTGAGTCAGAGAGAGAGCTGAGAGACAGTATATTTGTAAAGAGATGCAGGGGGTAGAATTTTCCTTTGATGTTGTGGTAGGGGGTGAAGTCACATCTTCACGTATTTTTAATAAGGACGAGAGTTCCTTAGATTTATATTTGGGAGACGAAAGGTCTACAAATAGAGTTCCTTGGTGTTTTTGTGTACCTCATAGGTGGTGCAGTAATTATGAGTTAGTGACCCCTGCATATTTGGAAAGAGAGAGTGTAGCTTGGTGTTATGGTGAGAAATATATTGAGAGGGAGAATAAGAGAGTAATAGAGATTTTTAAAGTAAATAGAAAGTATAGTGAATTTGTAGAAAGGTTAGGAGTAGAGATGGTGGATGATTATAATGAATACTTACGTTGTAGTAAAATTGAGATAACAATAATAGTTAATGAGAATAATGGTATCAAGCACTTACCTTGGGAAGCAACGGGTGTAGCAGTAAATAATTCTGATGACTATATGACTAACATGATTATGACATATGATACTGAGGTAGACAGAACCATACCCGATCGTGACACGGTATATGATAAAAAGTTGCAGAATAAACCTATTAATTCTGGAAATGAGATTGTGGAAGAGTATAAAATTTTAAACAAATATTATATAAATAATAATTATATCATTTATATGATAAAAAATATATTGTATCGACCTAAGATTAGAATGTTATTCAATGATGGAGGATAGATTGTTTTATTGTGTAATGAACATTTAATATATGTGTGAAAAGTGATTGTGAAATGGACTGCATATGGACTGATTTTGCTCAATGATATAATAATGAGTTTGGATTGTATATTTTTAATTGTAATTATGTCAATGTATTTATGTATTCTGATGTTGTGTATTACAGGTAAATTTTATGTACACTATGTATGTAACAGCAAGTTTAATTGTTTTAATAAATAACAATTAACATGTTTTTGCTAAGTGAAAGTAATAGTGAAATTTTTAAATAATTGAATAATAATTAAAGAGTAATTACTGAATTAATGTGGTACAAAAGAATGTTGTACTAAATTTGTAACTGAAGTTGTAATGAAGGTAATTTCTAATGAATAATAAATGATTAAGTAAGAATATATATTTGAAGATTGAGATGTACTGTTATGAGTAGGTGAGAGATAAATTTTATTGTCAATGATCACAGTAAGTGTTTAAAAGGGGATAGAGGCTGGGTGTATTAATAAATAAAGCCATGTGAGTTATTCAATTAAAGTAAATGGGAGTTAGATAGATACAAATTTTAAAGAAAATAATACAGAGAGAGTATTAGATATTTTAGGGACACAGTAGTTAGTGATTATATGTAGAGGTGAGTAAAGTAAAGGTTAAACATATATTGTTGCTGATGATATTTTGTAGTGGGGGTGTGGTGATAAGGAGTGACCAACGTATAGCGTTGTAGCAGGTAATAGCGTAGTTTAAGGGAGTGTTTGCCGATATTTTGGAAGGGCAAAAAATTATGAATGTATATAGCCAGGTAGGGAACACCCATCCCTGTACAAAGACGCGCGGTGCCATAGGATTTAAAATGGAATTAGTGAAGGTATTTATAATTGAGAAATAGGTGTCATGATAGGTAAATATGGTTGTTAGTTAAAAGAAATGTGAGTACGATTATAAATGTTAGTGCCTATATAATAAGTCAGATCATAGTGAATACAGGAGTCACCCAGACTAATCAAGGATTAGAATGTGAAAGGTTAGGTAGGAAATTCAGAGTAGAGAGGTAATAGGAAATGAAATAATATAATGTAATATGAATATTAATAATAAATGATAAATAATTGATGGCTAATTAATGAAAGTTTAGAATTATTAATTAATTAATTGAAATTGTAATTTTTATAATTTAAATGCAAGCTTAAAGATGTAGGATGTGTAAATCTTAATCAAGCTAAATCTGAATTGGTTATTAACTGTATTACTGTATTGTATTAAGCGTATTACTGTATTAACATAATGATGAGGGTATTATCATGTACTATGTAATATGTATTATGTATTAGCATAGGAATTTGAACATGATGTATAGGAAATAGTGTGTGTGGAGGAGAAAGAGGGGTAAATATTATTAACAGCGACAGTTTAATTAACTGTTAATAATAATAATATTAATAATAATAATAATAATGATTTTTTTTATTTTATATATAAAATGTTTTCCTCCCTCTTACTCAAACGGGGAGATTTTGGTAATTATATCCATAAATTTGGGATTTATATATATTTATTATATCCATATATTTCATTTATATAAAGATTTGTGTTTCTTCTATAATTATATTAATTATGAAAACAGAAAGGGTTAATTATTATCGATGGGAATCGAAAAGATTTTTAAAAATAAAGGATAGTCCATGAAGAGAATGGCACTTCTATATAATTCTTGTTGATTTGAAGCAAACCCAGTGCTTCTCAACGCAAACCAGCACATAGCTAAGGGGAACAGATCAGTTAGGGATATAGCATATACCAAGCCACTATTTTATATTTTTGATTTATTGTTTCAGTGTTTGGTCATGTTGTGATGGCGGTCCTGAGCTGGCCTACGCGTCAGAGCAGGAGCGTTACGCGCCTGATTGGCCTTATGGTGTTGGGATCTCGAAGGAGAAGTCCAGTAAGGTCATGCAGCTACTGTCATCATCATCGGACCACGGGCGAGTTATTGTATTTCTTTTCATATAAATTGTAAGGGGGTTGTGGCGACATATCCTGGCTGATCCCTTTAGGAAGTACGAATGTGTCAATGAAAGTTTTTATGCTTCGGCATAAAATCTTTCATTGAGGGGGTTTTGTGACGGTACAATTCTGGTACTATAATAATTTTGTAAACCTATGGTCCTAAAAACCATAATTATTGTATTTTTATTCTCTAACCATTTATTTTTTAATAATAATAATTTTATTTCATAATCCCTATAAAGTTTTGGTGAATAAACTATAGAATATTTTAAACAACGCACATTTGAGTTAACAGGATTTCTGTAGAATTCGCTGGAAAGCTACAAATGTCACAAAAAACTGTTTGTCACAGATAACAAGTAAACAACCAAGCCCAATTACGTCAGAACTAAGGAATGCGAGGCGCAGTGTATTCGACGAGGCTTGGCGTTTGACCAAAGGGCCAGTGACGTATTTTTGCCCCACCTCCGCAATGTTTAACAAAGAAACTGTGTCATTTTTGTCCGGACCGTGAAGTGTGCCAGCCGGCGATTCACGGCCGGCGTATTCACTAAGTGGGTTTACTTAAATTTTACACCACCAAAAGTGGGCAAATAACGTGGTCCGGTACAGTAACAATTCGGCAATAACGATGTGACAGTTCAGATATTTTGTGACTGTGCAGTTGAGGAATTCGAGGTGTTCGATGGCTCGTGCAGCTAAGTATCAGCTACAACCATTTGATATCAAAGAAATTTTAAAATGACCGAAATTCAGTAAATTCATTTCAATTAAAATTATTCATTTAAACTAAATAAAAATGAGCTCATAAAAAATGATAATTGTACCAGAGAGTGAGAGAGAGAGAGAGAGAGAGAATAATGAAAGACTATTAAAAAGTGCTGGGTTGTGCAAAGTAAATGCATATATATATATATATATACACATATTAAAATGTTTAATGTTTCATAGAGTTTAAAAAAATATAAATATGTAAAGGTAATAACTATGTATTGTGGAGGGCTTGTGAAAGGGAAATTTAACTTAATTTGAATGTCGCCACCTGGCTGAGAATAGCTTGTTTGTGTCATGTAATTAAATTCCATATTATAAATAAACAGGGTAATGTCATATGGTAAACAATTTAACAAAGTGTCATTATTTCAAATAACACTTTCCGCTACTCAAGTTCGCTTAAACGAATTTCTGCCCTTAAAGGTAAGTAAAATTTCATGTTTATATTTACGTTGTAATATATAACAAGATGGCGCCCGACATTTGAAAGTAAATACAATTATTGGCTAAGTGTAAAGTTATATTTTATTATCAGTAATAAAAAATAATATAACAAATTCACAATAAACCAGCGGAGGAAAACTTCAGCAGATTGATAAGAAAATGGAAATTACCCAAAATTGAAAGGACTCTCAACAAAACAGTGGGTCACAAATTAAGGAGGTCTCTAAAACACTGGAGCACACCAGAATGGGAAATGCAAAATAAAAAATCAATAATAACATTAACGAAGGAGGTACAATTAACAACTTCTTTGATTAATCAAAATGTAGTGAATGACGTACGCATGGAGACAAATGAACATATGATATTAGAAGAATTATGGTACAAAATAGAAGATACCTATTTCACAAGAACGAAAATAGTTCTACACACCGAGGTTATCCGAACCACAAGTACAGAGGAAATGATGGACCATGGATAAACAAAGTGAAGATGAACACAGAGAAATGGAACTGATTTTCAGGGTAATGACCAAGCAAACCAATGGAAGGGAAGGAGTATTATATTAAATTAAACCAATTAAACCAATTAAACCAAAACAAGAATTGACAAGAAATGACTAAACGACTAAGACGAATTAAATGAGAATTAATAAACCATAATAAATAAATTTAAAATGTTATCCAGAATAAATGTAGAAAACCAAACATTTGAAAGAGAAAAGGAGAAGATCGCCAAAGTGTTTTACATAATAAAGGATAGGAAGGACCTGGAAGATATTCTAAGCGAAATAGTGGTACAACAGAAACAAGATTCAAAATTACTAAACATAAGAAGAAGACTATTAGAAAATGAAGAAATTATAAATAAATATTATTGTATACACCAAGATATACTCTTTATTAGAACCAAAAAGAATCAAAGAACGTGGAAACTTGTAGTTCCAAAATCATTAGAAACCAAGATAATTAAAGATTATCATGTTCGATACGGACATATGGGAACATTAAAAATTTTAAAAGCATTGGAGGAGGAAATCTTTATCAAAAATATAACAAGAAAAGTAAACCAGAATATTAAAACCTGCACAATATGTCAAATGGTCAAAACAAATAACGAGAAAAAAGAGTGAACAATGATACCCATTACTTCAAACACCAAGTTAGAAAAAGTATTTCTCGACATATGTGGACCATTCCCACGTAGCGGAGGGAGACATAAATACAAGTTTATAGGAATAATATCAGACCATTACACAAAGTACACAAAATTATATGCAATAAACCGAGCTACTATGAAGAAAATATTAGACAAAATAAAAAATAAATACATCACAGAAGTTGGAAAACCATACATGATAATAACAGACCACGGGACACAATTCAAAGGAAGGAAGTGGCGAGATGAATTATTAAAAGAGAACATTAAAACCTATAAAACATCCAAATACCACCTTAGTAGTAATACCGCAGAAAGAGTGTTAAGAGAGGTGGGATGAATACTAAGAACTTGTTGTTATGATAACCAAAAGGAATGGCAGAAATATTTAGCTTCAACCGAAGTATTTCTAAATACAGGTTACCACCATTTTATTGAGAAAACCCCATATTTAATGATGTTTGGAAGGAAACCCCATAGAGAGATACAAGAATTAATAGACTTCCCAGTCAACCCAGAAGACCTGTATAATGCAAACAAATGTTATAGCCGTATTATGGAGAAAGTTGAGAAGCAAAAGGCAAGGTATTCACAAAACCAACCTAAAATAATAAAATATAACGAAGGAGAAAGGGTATTAATAAAAAACCGTGAACTACCCAGTACACTTGAAGGGATAGCCAAAAAACTGCTATTATTATACATAGGACCTTATGTCATCACCAAAGACAATGGAAACAATACTTATGAAATAAGTAATATAACCACCAAAAAGATAAAAGGAGTTTACAATCAAGCTTCTATAAAAAAGTTTTATGAAGAAAAATAAATTACAATAAATAAATAAACCAATGCCAAAATTCAAAAATTATGTGAGCACAACTTACAACAATATTTCGATGACTTATGAGGCCTAATATAAAAAAAAATTGTAAGAAAGGAATAAGGTACAAAACTTCCTGCAACGTAAGATCAACTTACCATCAAATAAAGATGACGTATGAAGCATAATATAAAAAATTATAATAAGGAATAAGTTACAAAAATTCCTATAAAGTAAGAAAAACTAACTTACAAAAATTATTAAGAATAATATCTCAAACAAAATAAAATAAACAAAAATAAAATCAAGCACGAACTGCTAAGATAAATACCTAAAATTATAATGCATTCAATGTATTCAAAGAAAAAAAAGAAAAAACTGAACTGGTACGAGGAAAAAAGAAAAGTTATGTATAAAACAAATATATACAGAAAATGGCTAAAGCAGAATATTGGTAAATAACCAAGAAAAAGAAAAAGGATGTCTAAGATAGTTAAAACGATCACAAGAAGAATAGGAAAACAAACCAATGAAAAGTTACAAATGATGAAATTAACAACTAAATAAATAAAAAACAATCAACTGTATGAGTAGATAACAGTATATAGCAAAGGTACAGCAGAAGGAAGAATAAGCAAAAGGCCAAAGTGATCTAAAAACAAACCACTAGGTGGACAATCCCAAAATATATTTTTATTATTAATTTAAGTCACAAGATGACAAAAAAGGTATTTAAGATTGACTGTTGAATAAGTCCAGCAATCAAAAATAAACTGAGCAGAGATGATGTTCCTCTGGTCTCAGAAAAAATGAGTAGTAATGGAAGAAACCAGCTACTAAAAAGTTAGGGAAAAAATTATATAAAAGGGAGAACACACTAATGGAAATAAATAACAACAGATCCAAATAAAGTGGAATGAATCAAGTAAGGAGAGAAATAAGAATGAAGAAACAAACAAGAGAGAAAAGGAAAAAGATTATATATAACTGATAATTTCATAAAAAACTATGCTAAGTGTTTTATCAAAATGATCAATTTTGAAGGAGAGGCATTATGTTATAACACAAATAAGCCACCCCAATACCAGGGATAAAAAAGATGATTCTGAATATAAAATAATAATTCATATAAAATAAAATGTTTAATATAAAGAAAATAAAGACAATGACACGACAAACGTCGACATGACCTAACCCAAGTGATTGACCCAACAAGAGAAAACAAAAGAAGAAGGGAACAACAAAAAACAAATAATAAGTATTTGAATCCAAAAGAAATGTAATTAACAAGTATTAAAATAATTGTAAAATCATAAAACCTAAAATAACCCAAACTTGTGGGGTATCAAATTAATCTATGAAAGGAAATACAAATAACAGTGATAATAGTTAATACTTAGGAGGGAAGACAGAGAAATAAAAGCAATCAGAAGATATACAAGGATTTTGAAAAGAATTCAAATTTTGATAACAATGGATTGTGTCAATCTAAGCCAATCAAATTTAATTGGTAACCATAGCAACTGCCGTTAGGGACAGAATTACGGTTGAATATCGTTACTCGTAAAGCGTCACTTGTGCAGAACAGAAGCCGAATGTTAAAAGACCAACTTTTAATAAAGAAAAAGTAAAATTAATGAACAAAATTCAAAACGATGATCGAATAAGAAGCAGACGAACAACTGGAACTGTCAACTGATGCCAAGGACCAAAATACCAGGAAATTAAAGAAAAATATGACCAAACCTAATAAGAAAAGGACGCCAGACCTACTTAAGTCCCAAGAGTAATGAAAACAGAAAACGATTGCAGCCCAATCTTCTTCCAACTCAATGTTTGATAACACCAAGTCATCTGATGTGTTAAGTATCCTTAATTACCCTATTTCCAATAAATAAACTCACTTTAAATATTTCTAAAAGTAATAAACTCTCACTGTCAACCGAATATTCTCTTTCAAAGATTAATTAAGAAAAATAACACACTGAAAATTTGTTAACATAACACATAACCTGTTGTGTGAATACGAACTTTATAAACACATTTAACGACACTACAGAACAGATTGTAACCACACACCTTATTATTTAAGTACACATAAAGTAAGGTAATGTATTTTTTATTGTAATCATAGGAATTATTTGTCTTGTAATCAAAAGAATCCCGATTTTGAACGAGTATATTGTAAATTAACCAATACTGCAGCCATGCTGATGGGAATACCTCGTTACCAAAATCGATTCGTCATCCTGAGAATAAGTGTTTCATGTAAAAAGTCGGTGCAATTTTATTAATCAACCAATATAATTT
This sequence comes from Magicicada septendecula, assembly GCA_034769895.1. Classification (NCBI taxonomy): domain Eukaryota; kingdom Metazoa; phylum Arthropoda; class Insecta; order Hemiptera; family Cicadidae; genus Magicicada; species Magicicada septendecula. The sequence continues at coordinate 330,790,515 of CM068370.1, forward strand.
AATTGTCAAACTGAAAATTTATTTATCAACCATTAACATAACTAGTACAGGGAGTAACCATTGTTATTATTTCATAGGGAGTGTATCATATAATTTTTGTTTGTTAGCGAATTAGCTTTGACGGCACAGCGCTCACGTTGCAAATCGACACACTACTTGATTGAGTCAGCCGTCTAACCAAGGCGGGAAGTATTTGAATGCTCCGGCCGTCACAGCTGTGAACTTAGTTAAACCATAATATCTAAGAATTTTAATTGTTTTTAATAAACAATTTGGCGCCACCCGGGAATCACAAATCCCTATTTACTAACAGGTAAGGTTACTACCAGGTTGTACTGGTAATTCCAACATCGCTACGGACATCGTTAACACAAAAATATGTAACGACCCTAGTGCGAGATGAACGCGCTCAATCACACATACCCTATACTTGTCATTTAAGAGAGACTTCCCAGTCAACCCGGACAGATTGGCGACCAACCGGTGAGGCTAGAAAAGAAGACTAGCGGCGATTATAAGGAGACATTCCATGGTTACAAGATACCAAACAAGGAAAGGAACGGAAAGTACCGACCAAGAAGAAATGGAAGAAATTGAAGAAATGATCGGAGAATTATTCGAAGAGGATCCCCAGGAGGACCAACCAGAAAACCCAAACCAACCAGAACCGTAAGTGGAAGGAACAGTCGGGGACCAACCAAGTAAACCCACTCAGAAAGAGGACCTGAGCATGCAGGAGATGTTAAAAATCCTATTGGAAGGGAATAACAAAATGCAGTAACAATTGAACAAGAACCAGGAGAAAACTGATGAAAATTATAAGAAACAAAAGGAAGAAAGAAAGGAAGACAAGGAAGAAGCAAAAGAACTAAGAAAGAAATACAGGGAATTCTTAAATGAAAAACTGAACAGAAACAGTGAAGAATTGAAGAAACAAATCAAGGAGAACATAGAACTCCTGAATAACAAAATGGAAAGCAACCATGAAGCCCTGAAGAAAAGCCAGGAGACATTAGAAAAGAAGAGTGAGGAGCTGAAGAGGCAGATAAAGAAAGATCTTGAAACATTAAACAACAAGATCGAGAACAACAGTGAGACACTTCAACGACAATTGAAGGAAGACAGTGAGAAGAATTAAGATACATACTAATAGGGTATCATGAAGAAATCAAGCAGACAAAAACGGGGATGAACAAGAAATGGGAAGAAACAAATTATCCAGCAGATCAACTTAATGAAACATTAGATAGTGATTTCAAACCATTGAATGAAACACTAGACACCACTTCTGAAGGTAGTAAGGAGATGGAAATTGTAGAAGAATCAAGTGTATTGTTTTCTGAAAATAAAGGTAACAATAACACCGAGAAAATCAAGCGCATAAAAACCAACAGTAGAAGAATAAAGAAGAATCGAATCATTAAGAAGATTAAGAAAACAGAGGAAATGGGAAAAGTAGATAAAAAGAAACTACTAAAAACAAGAGAAGAAGTGGAGATGATGAAGAATGGACTAATTGATGTGTTTAATTTATCCTTTACTGACCAAAGCAAATACATGAAATATAAAGATTGTAGGAGGACCATAAAAGCAATTATAGAGGGAATTTGTGACGGTACAATTCTGGTACTATAATAATTTTGTAAACCTATGGTCCTAAAAACCATAATTATTGTATTTTTATTCTCTAACCATTTATTTTTTAATAATAATAATTTTATTTCATAATCCCTATAAAGTTTTGGTGAATAAACTATAGAATATTTTAAACAACGCACATTTGAATTCACAGGATTTCTGTCGAATTCGCTGGAAAGCTACAAATGTCGCAAAAAACTGTTTGTCACAGATAACAAGTAAACAACCAAGCCCAATTACGTCAGAACTAAGGAATGCGAGGCGCAGTGTATTCGACGAGGCTTGGCATTTGAACAAAGGGCCAGTGACGTATTTTTGCCCCACCTCCGCAATGTTAACAAAGAAACTGTGTCATTTTCGTCCGGACCGTGAAGTGTGCCAGCCGGCGATTCACGGCCAGCGTATTCACTAAAGTGGATTTACTTAAATTTTACACCACCAAAAGTGGGCAAGTAACAGTGGTCCGGTACAGTAACAATTCGGCAATAACGATGTGACAGTTCAGATATTTTGTGACTGTGCAGTTGAGGAATTCGAGGTGTTCGATGCCTCGTGCAGCTAAGTATCAGTTACAACCATTTGATATCAAAGAAATTTTAAAATGACCGAAATTCAGTAAATTCATTTCAATTAAAATTATTCATTTAAACTAAATAAAAATGAGCTCATAAAAAATGATAATTGTACCAGAGAGTGTGAGAGAGAGAGAGAGAGAGAGAGAGAGAGAGAGAGAGAGAGAGAGAGAGAGAGAGAGAGAGAGAGAATAATGAAAGACTATTAAAAAGTGCTGGGTTGTGCAAAGTAAATGCATATATATATATATATATATACACATATTAAAATGTTTAATGTTTCATAGAGTTTATAAAATATAAATATGTAAAGGTAATAACTATGTATTGTGGAGGGCTTGTGAAAGGGAAATGTAACTTAATTTGAATGTCGCCACCTGGCTGAGAATAGCTTGTTTGTGTCATGTAATTAAATTCCATATTATAAATAAACAGGGTAATGTCATATGGTAAACAATTTAACAAAGTGTCATTATTTCAAATAACACTTTCCGCTACTCAAACTCGCTTAAACGAATTTCTGCCCTTAAAGGTAAGTAAAACTTCATGTTTATATTTACGTTGTAATATATAACAAGATGGCGCCCGACATTTGAAAGTAAATACAATTATTGGCTAAGTGTAAAGTTATATTTTATTATCAGTAATAAAAAATAATATAACATTGGCTTTCCCGACCAGGGATACTACTTAAAATTTTATTTTATGTGGGTAAGCCTACAGAGAGAGCGGAAAAGTTATCTGAAATAATAGGTATAATTTTAACATAGCCTATCTTCCACGAGGTTATGTTATAAGGTTATATGCATGCGGGTAATATTAAAATAAGTAAAATGAATACCAATAAAGGTGATAACGTAGATGAAACAGTTGCGAGTGAGATGGATGTTAAACTGAACCAAATTAGTCAGACCAGTGAAACCAGTGTAACTGAATTAAACCCAGTTCCGTTAACCCCCATCTCAACTCAAGACGTAAATAAAACAGATGAGATTAGTGCAATGATGCAATTACTGTTAAAGTTAGACAAAAAGCTAGATGAGCAAAAATTTGATTCTAATGTTAAATATACTAACTTGAATGACAAATTTGATAATTTGACTGACTGATGACAAATAAACAATTTAATGAGCAGAAAAATGAAATCAGAAATAGTTTTGATGTGAAGTTTGATGAATTAAAGACTGAAATTAAAAAACGTAACGATAATCTTGACAAACAATGTGACAAAGTGATTAAAAGGTTAGATGAGAGTTTAACTCAAATAAAAAATCAGAAGGTGAGTAGCAGTGAAAATATGACGAAAAACGAAGTACTAATTAATAAGGTGAGTAACAATGATAATTTGAATAATGAGTTTACAGGTAGTAACAATGGTATAATTAAGAATATGGTGTCAGAAAATGATAATGAGAATATTATGAGTGATAATGAGATGTTTGTGTGTGTTGAGTCAGAGAGAGAGAGCTGAGAGACAGTATATTTGTAAAGAGATGCAGGGGGTAGAATTTTCCTTTGATGTTGTGGTAGGGGGTGAAGTCAAGTCTTCACGTATTTTTTATAAGGACAAGAGTTCCTTAGATTTATATTTGGGAGACGAAAGGCCTACAAGTAGAGTTCCTTGGTGTTTTTGTGTACCTCATAGGTGGTGCAGTAATTATGAGTTAGTGACCCCTGCATATTTGGAAAGAGAGAGTGTAGCTTGGTGTTATGGTGAGAAATATATTGAGAGGGAGAATAAGAGAGTAATAGAGATTTTTAAAGTAAATAGAAAGTATAGTGAATTTGTAGAAAGGTTAGGAGTAGAGATGGTGGATGATTATAATGAATACTTACCTTGTAGTAAAATTGAGATAACAATAATAGTTAATGAGAATAATGGTATCAAGCACTTACCTTGGGAAGTAACGGGTGTAGCAGTAAATAATTCTGATGACTATATGACTAACATGATTATGACATATGATACTGAGGTAGACAGAACCATACCCGATCGTGACACGGTATATGATAAAAAGTTGCAGAATAAACCTATTAATTCTGGAAATGAGATTGTGGAAGAGTATAAAATTTTAAACAAATATTATATAAATAATAATTATATCATTTATATGATAAAAAATATATTGTATCGACCTAAGATTAGAATGTTATTCAATGATGGAGGATAGATTGTTTTATTGTGTAATGAACATTTAATATATGTGTGAAAAGTGATTGTGAAATGGACTGCATATGGACTGATTTTGCTCAATGATATAATAATGAGTTTGGATTGTATATTTTTAATTGTAATTATGTCAATGTATTTATGTATTCTGATGTTGTGTATTACAGGTAAATTTTATGTACACTATGTATGTAACAGCAAGTTTAATTGTTTTAATAAATAACAATTAACATGTTTTTGCTAAGTGAAAGTAATAGTGAAGTTTTTAAATAATTGAATAATAATTAAAGAGTAATTACTGAATTAATGTGGTACAAAAGAAAGTTCTACTAAATTTGTAACTGAAGTTGTAATGAAGGTAATTTCTAATTAATAATAAATGATTAAGTAAGAATATATATTTGAAGATTGAGATGTACTGTTATGAGTAGGTAAGAGATAAATTTTATTGTTAATGATCACAGTAAGTGTTTAAAAGGGGATAGAGCCTGGGTGTATTAATAAATAAAGGCATGTGAGTTATTCAATTAAAGTACATGGGAGTTAGATAGATAAGAATTTTAAAGAAAATAATACAGAGAGAGGATTAGATATTTTAGGGACACAGTAGTTAGTCTAAGTCTAATAAGATTCAAGCTAAATCTGAATTGGTTATTAACCGTATTACTGTATTGTATTAAGCGTATTACTGTATTAACATAATGATGAGGGCATTATCATGTACTATGTAATATGTATTATGTATTAGCATAGGAATTTGAACATGATGTATAGGAAATAGTGTGTGTGGAGGAGAAAGAGGGGTAAATATTATTAACAGCGCCAGTTTAATTAACTGTTAATAATAATAATAATAATAATAATAATGATTTTTTTTTATTTTATATATAAAATGTTTTCCTCCCTCTTACTCAAACGGGGAGATTTTGGTAATTATATCCATAAATTTGGGATTTATATATATTTATTATATCCATATATTTCATTTATATAAAGATTTGTGTTTCTTCTATAATTATATTAATTATGAAAACAGAAAGGGTTAATTATTATCGATGGGAATCGAAAAGATTTTTAAAAATAAAGGATAGTCCATGAAGAGAATGGCACTTCTATATAATTCTTGTTGATTTGAAGCAAACCCAGTGCTTCTCAACGCAAACCAGCACATAGCTAAGGGGAACAGATCAGTTAGGGATATAGCATATACCAAGCCACTATTTTATATTTTTGATTTATTGTTTCAGTGTTTGGTGATGTTGTGATGGCGGTCCTGAGCTGGCCTACGCGTCAGAGCAGGAGCGTTATGCGCCTGATTGGCCTTATGGTGTTGGGATCTCGAAGGAGAAGTCCAGTAAGGTCATGCAGGTACTGTCATCATCATCGGACCACGGGCGAGTTATTGTATTTCTTTTCATATAAATTGTAAGGGGGTTGTGGCGACATATCCTGGCTGAACCCTTTAGGAAGTACGAATGTGTCAATGAAAGTTTTTATGCTTCGGCATAAAATCTTTCATTGAGGGGGTTTTGTGATGGTACAATTCTGGTACTATAATAATTTTGTAAACCTATGGTCCTAAAAACCATAATTATTGTATTTTTATTCTCTAACCATTTATTTTTTAATAATAATAATTTTATTTCATAATCCCTATAAAGTTTTGGTGAATAAACTATAGAATATTTTAAACAACGCACATTTGAGTTAACAGGATTTCTGTCAAATTTGCTGGAAAGCTACAAATGTCACAAAAAACTGTTTGTCACAGATAACAAGTAAACAACCAAGCCCAATTATGTCAGAACTAAGGAATGCGAGGCACAGTGTATTCGACGAGGCTTGGCGTTTGAACAAAGGGCCAGTGACGTATTTTTGCCCCACCTCCGCAATGTTTAACAAAGAAACTGTGTCATTTTTGTCCGGACCGTGAAGTGTGCCAGCCGGCGATTTACGGCTGGCGTATTCACTAAGTGGATTTACTTAAATTTTACACCACCAAAAGTGGGCAAATAACAGTGGTCCGGTACAGTAACAATTCGGCAATAACGATGTGACAGTTCAGATATTTTGTGACTGTGCAGTTGAGGAATTCGAGGTGTTCGATGCCTCGTGCAGCTAAGTATCAGCTACAACCATTTGATATCAAAGAAATTTTAAAATGACCGAAATTCAGTAAATTCATTTCAATTAAAATTATTCATTTAAACTAAATAAAAATGAGCTCATAAAAAATGATAATTGTACCAGAGAGTGAGAGAGAGAGAGAGAGAGAGAGAGAGAGAGAGAGAGAGAGAGAGAGAGAGAGAGAGAGAGAGAGAGTGAATAATGAAAGACTATTAAAAAGTGCTGGGTTGTGCAAAGTAAATGCATATATATATATATATATATATATTGTAATAAAAGAAATAATTAGGTGTTAAGATGCGACGATGATGCCTCACGTTGCGAGCGTCAATTTGTAATAATATGAAATAGAATGTGTTGAGTACGTGTTTAAATAAGCTCCACGTTGTTATGCGCCAATTTGTAATAAAACCAACATGTGCCGGTGCTAGCGAAAATGTCCGTCTTATTCAAACCCCGCTGTTGTAATCAATTCAGTAACGAACTGCTTGTTAATTATGTGAGGACGTATGTAATAATGTATGATACCAGCTGGAGACGTCAAATTATAAAGAGATCTTGTCTATGAGTATAATTAGTTATAAGAGACTCCGGTGTAACAAACGCCAAGTAGTACGTTGTAGGTGGCGATTCGTAACAATTAAAATGCTGTTACCTGGTTTAATTAATATGTTATTAACTAATATACCTTGCGGTTGTGACCAGTGAAACCCTCAGAACACAGATTATTAAGTCCACAAACTTAGAATTATATTCCTGAATTTATAATGGTAGTATTCTGTAGACTTAATTTAATTCTCAGTGGTTGTTTAATATGAGCAATATATATGGAGTATTTACTGAATGTAAGTGGTTTTTGTCTCAACCCTAGTCCCTCAACGATAAAAATTTCATTCAAATTTAGTATGGCAAAACCCGTTAGTTCAGCAATCTCCCGTCCCACCAGCTGCAAACTTGGAGCGCTGTTATTATAAATAAGTGTGCGTATAGGTTAGTTATTCTGAGTGTTTGTATCAATCTGTTAATAAATTATTACGCCAATTACATATAGTATTTTCTCTGCAATGATTAAAACGTTATCTCATACAACAAATGTACTTTATTTATTTTTCTCTGGTATTTAACCAGTTACGTTGTCTCAGACAAATAATAAGACAATACAATCGACTATCCCAACATGTATCGATTCTTAATTATTCGAATTCTAATAAGAAAAACATATATACTTTGAAAATAACGACAAATAATTCTTATACCAGGGTTCGTGTAGTTCTTTGAACCATTAGTAAGGCCAGGTAAAACGCATAATTAAGGTTGTTCAATTTACAAAAAGAATAAAATTATTTACTTAAAATACAATATGAAAATAATTTGTTTTTTTACCCAAGCGGCGAAAGCTTCATTAGGTGGTGAATGTTTGTCAACTACGATCAAAATGCAGGTTATATCTTCTTCACCCAGTAAAACTGCTCTGGTCTTCAATGAATGGATGATGATAATCCCACGGGAACTCTGGTGCTTCGAGTCTTCTTTTGCGTCTTCACAATTCTTGGTCCCAACGAATGGAATTAGGATCTCAGCTTCCGCTGTCAATGAAGGTTATTTCGTCAACCGAATCTTCTGTATTTCCAAATATTTCCGTTAATTCAGGCTTCAACTCTTTATTGGTCTTCAATTTATAGCATGAATTGGTTTGATACCAAATTCAGCGGAATTGTTTAGTGAATGAGGTGAGACGCTTTCAGTTCTTTTTTATTGTATTCATTGATAATTTATAGGGTTATTTAATTTGTATGATTCATTAACATTCCAGTATAATTGTTTTGCAAAATGTTTTTTTTCAATTTGGATATATATTTTCTTTATATTTATTCATATATTTTAAATATATCGGTTCATTTCAACCTAATAGCTTGTAACAATCAGTACCATCTATTCAAAATCAACAAGTTACTAAAAATCAGTTGCCTTAACAACCAGGTTTTCTATATATCCTTGAGCCGGCATTATAGAATATTACTACTCCTTTCCAATAAAATACTCCATGCTTGGATTAATATTGAATCATATAAAATTCTCCCCTAACCTTCCTTATTAAACAGTAAATGTTTTACTAGAGTTTCGTTGGACTGGGTTTACTAAAAAGGTATTAATTTCCTTTCACTAATATGGAATTTAGGCCTATAGATTCATTTACAACCATTATAACATTATTTGGTTTTTAACTTAATTTTCTTTTTACCTGACCTACTGTACAATTAATTATTGATTACATAGTTAATTACATGAATTTTAATTTACTGGTGGTTATTTGTTTTTACATTAATCAATTGGTTCTGGAACCCTTTATTAATTTATGACATAATTGTCAGAACTACTTGTTAGACTTGAAACACTGGTCACACTCCTGATCCAGTTTATAAACATTAATTAGAACAACAGTATCTTTCAATTTTATACAATACTGACAACTTAGTACCGTGCCTAACATTGGTAACTATATTGTGCTGTATAAAAACAAATCTAATATAAAATATAAACATAATTATTGAGTAAGTATTATTATCAAACAACATCATTTCATTTTTAACACATTCAACATACAATATAAATATTCTGTAGACCTTAACATGTCACAGTACAAAACAAACATTTCATTACATCTAATCATTCATTAGCCTGGGTTTTATACATTTAATATTAGTCATTGCCTCCTTTTTACTTGAGGTCCTTCTCAAACATATGAACTATCGAACAACCTTAAGTCTGGGTATGGTCTTTGACCATATTTCATTCAGTCTTTTATGTAACGTTGGGGAACCTCAACTATGTTGCGTTACATAACACCCCCCCTTCGAAATAAGTTTATTTTGGTATAAACAAAGTTTAGCAAGAAATAAACTTCTAATTTGTATCTGGCCAATTGGTTTCCTATTTATAGTACTTTTATATTTCCCAATTATTCGTTATTTTATTATCATTTCTTCGTTCCTTCTTAAAGTCAATTATTTCCCAAGTTTAAATCTTATTTCTATAATCATTCTTGTGACATTCTTCATTAATTATACATTTTGGATCTGGTTTTATTTAATTCTCTATATTTATTTGTGAGTTTTCCCTCTAATATTTAATTTTCCTAAACCTCCCTAACATTATAACTGGAATCGAATCGGTGGTGCTCTATCGGCTAACCAATTACCGTCGTCCGTTACATACTTTCTGGGATCAGAGGAACATCATCTCTGCCCAGTCAAATGATTGCTGGAATATTCTACAGTCAATCTTCATTAATAAACCTCGTAAGGTAGTCATCATGTGACCTTCAATAAAATAATAAATAATAATCATATTCTAGGGATTATTCACTGTACTTTAACTCAGATCATATTATTTCTTCATATTAATTCTTCCTTCTATTATACACTTTTTCTCTCCAATACTTGGCTATTTTATTGACATTTATTAATTGGGTTTTGTTTACGGATAATTCTTAACCATTAGTTTTTTTTCTTTTCTTGTGATCCTTTTGATGGTTCCATTTTGGCTTCTTCATTCTCTTGTCTTCATTGGCTCATATTCCTTTGTGATCAATACAGCTGGTTATGAGATTTTGGTCAGTACTATACATTACATTATGTAGCTATATTCTTCTGGCACAATCATTATTATTTCTTTTACATTCTAAATTACATTTCTCACTATTATGTTACATTAGATAAACTCATTTCGTCTTTTGGTTTTGATGATTTTTATTAAGTTGAATTAGTGTAAAATTTTTTTTTCTTCTTTCATATCAGTTTAAAAGCAATTTCTTCTAAATTGTATAGTAAGGTGTTCTTACTTATTTTTCGACTTTGGTTGTTCTTTTTATCTTCAAAATTCTCTTTCTTATATAATTCATAAATTGTTTTCTTAGATACTTGTTTGTAAGTTGAGCTTACTTCATTTTTTGAATTTTGGGGTATTTATTCTCTTTATTTTAAATCATACTGTTTCTGAATAATTATGAGTAAGTTGTTCTTACATCCTTTGGAATTTTGGGTTTTTTAGTTTCTTCATTTTAAATTGTATTGTTCGAAATAACATGAGTAAGATGTCCTTACGTCTTTTGGAATTTTGGGTTTTTTATTTACAATGGGTTGCTTGGTCCTGTATCCATAAAATCCGTCCCTTTTCATTATATTCTGTTTGGAATCTGTTTAACCGTGGTCCATTATTTCCTCTATACTGGTGGTTCGGGTCTCTCTAGTGTATAGAGTTATTTCTGTCCTTGTGACATATCTCATTATTGTACAGTTCTTGCCTCTTGTCACTATAACATTGTCATTTATAGTCAAGCTCATCATTGTCCTTTGAACTGATTCTTCTGTACTGTCTCTTAATTGTTCTGATGGTTCATACATAAATTCCATAAGTCCTCCATGCTCCTTAGTTAGTTTTGGCCTTTTTGGTCCTTCTAGTCCATCTGGGAATTCAAGTGTGGTTCGTTTAAAGTTTCTCACTTGCCTTACTTCTCTGTTTTCCGTAATTGGTCTATTATGCAGTTTAACTAATCCCCCTTTAATCATTTCCAATTCTTCCCGTGTATCTATTAATTTCCTTTTACACATTTGTCTTATTCTCACTATCTTCATTTCATCATGAATCCGTTCTATTCTTCCGGTTCTATCAATTGGTATCTTGTCAAATTTTTCTTGGGTCTTCGCTTGTATGTTTCCTATTTGAGTAGTTTTGGTCTCTACTTCTACTCTGAGTTGCATGATGGGTTCATCTGTCTTTTCCAGATCCACCGTAATTTCATTTATTTGCTGTCTTACCTCCACTTCATAGCTATCAACTCCTTTGCTCCGTGTTTCATTGACAATTATAATACTTCCATTGATGACTTCCCTCAATGCTAGGCCTTGTTCATTGATGATTTGCCGCAACTCCTTATTATGGTTTTCAATTTTCTCATCCATTCGTTTGTTATTCTCCAGAATCTGCCTCAAACTCTCATCATTCCTGTCAAACCTTTTATTCATTTGCTTGATTAAATTTTTGCTCAAAATTTCGTTTTGTTTTCTTGAGTTTTCATTAATACTGTCTATTTTATTTTCCAGCTTTTCTGAATTTTCATTTATACTGTCTATCTTTTCATTGATTTGTCTAAAATCGGCCTTCAATCGTTCATTATTTTCATTTATGGTTTGCCTTAAAAGTTCACTAGTACTTTCCTTAATACTGTCTATTTTTTTATTAGTTTGTCTATTATCTTCTTTGATACTGTCTATTTTATTTTCTAGCTTTTCTGAGTTTTCTTCAAATTTTTTATTTAATTCTTCCTTCTGTTTCCTGGAATCTTCTTTGATACTGTCTATTTTTTCATTAGTTTGTCTATTATCTTCTTTGATTAATTCCCATAATTTTTGTAAATCTAGGCCTCCTCTGGCTTCCTCTTTATCTGGTTGGTCCCCTTGGGCATCTTCTTCCACTATTTCCGTTTCCGTATCCATAACTATTTCAGTTTCTTCTGTATCACCTGTCTGTTGATCCATTTCACTGTCCGTGATTAATTCTATTTCTTGTTCCTGTCCACCTTCTTCCTTCTCCTTCTCTTCTGCCCTCTTCTTCGATCTGCCTCTGGTATTAAGCATTCCTGTGCCTCTAATGGTTGCCTGCTCAAGTTAAGTAACAAATAATATGATTTTTTACTTAACTAAAGCCCACTCGTTGAGCGCCAATTTGTAATAAAAGAAATAATTAGGTGTTAAGATGCGACGATGATGCCTCACGTTTCGAGCGTCAATTTGTAATAATATGAAATAGAATGTGTTGAGTACGTGTTTAAATAAGCTCCACGTTGTTATGCGCCAATTTGTAATAAAACCAACATGTGCCGGTGCTAGCGAAAATGTCCGTCTTATTCAAACCCCGCTGTTGTAATCAATTCAGTAACGAACTGCTTGTTAATTATGTGAGGACGTATGTAATAATGTATGATACCAGCTGGAGACGTCAAATTATAAAGAGATCTTGTCTATGAGTATAATTAGTTATAAGAGACTCCGGTGTAACAAACGCCAAGTAGTACGTTGTAGGTGGCGATTCGTAACAATTAAAATGCTGTTACCTGGTTTAATTAATATGTTATTAACTAATATACCTTGCGGTTGTGACCAGTGAAACCCTCAGAACACAGATTATTAAGTCCACAAACTTAGAATTATATTCCTGAATTTATAATGGTAGTATTCTGTAGACTTAATTTAATTCTCAGTGGTTGTTTAATATGAGCAATATATATGGAGTATTTACTGAATGTAAGTGGTTTTTGTCTCAACCCTAGTCCCTCAACGATAAAAATTTCATTCAAATTTAGTATGGCAAAACCCGTTAGTTCAGCAATCTCCCGTCCCACCAGCTGCAAACTTGGAGCGCTGTTATTATAAATAAGTGTGCGTATAGGTTAGTTATTCTGAGTGTTTGTATCAATCTGTTAATAAATTATTACGCCAATTACATATAGTATTTTCTCTGCAACGATTAAAACGTTATCTCATACAACAAATGTACTTTATTTATTTTTCTCTGGTATTTAACCAGTTACGTTGTCTCAGACAAATAATAAGACAATACAATCGACTATCCCAACATGTATCGATTCTTAATTATTCGAATTCTAATAAGAAAAACATATATACTTTGAAAATAACGACAAATAATTCTTATACCAGGGTTCGTGTAGTTCTTTGAACCATTAGTAAGGCCAGGTAAAACGCATAATTAAGGTTGTTCAATTTACAAAAAGAATAAAATTATTTACTTAAAATACAATGATATGAAAATAATTTGTTTTTTTACCCAAGCGGCGAAAGCTTCATTAGGCGGTGAATGTTTGTCAACTACGATCAAAATGCAGGTTATATCTTCTTCACCCAGTAAAACTGCTCTGGTCTTCAATGAATGGATGATGATAATCCCACGGGAACTCTGGTGCTTCGAGTCTTCTTTTGCGTCTTCACAATTCTTGGTCCCAACGAACTGGAATTAGGATCTCAGCTTCCGCTGTCAATGAAGGTTATTTCGTCAACCGAATCTTCTGTATTTCCAAATATTTCCGTTAATTCAGGCTTCAACTCTTTATTGGTCTTCAATTTATAGCATGAATTGGTTTGATACCAAATTCAGCGGAATTGTTTAGTGAATGAGGTGAGACGCTTTCAGTTCTTTTTTATTGTATTCATTGATAATTTATAGGGTTATTTAATTTGTATGATTCATTAACATTCCAGTATAATTGTTTTGCAAAATGTTTTTTTTCAATTTGGATATATATTTTCTTTATATTTATTCATATATTTTAAATATATCGGTTCATTTCAACCTAATAGCTTGTAACAATCAGTACCATCTATTCAAAATCAACAAGTTACTAAAAATCAGTTGCCTTAACAACCAGGTTTTCTATATATCCTTGAGCCGGCATTATAGAATATTACTACTCCTTTCCAATAAAATACTCCATGCTTGGATTAATATTGAATCATATAAAATTCTCCCCTAACCTTCCTTATTAAACAGTAAATGTTTTACTAGAGTTTCGTTGGACTGGGTTTACTAAAAAGGTATTAATTTCCTTTCACTAATATGGAATTTAGGCCTATAGATTCATTTACAACCATTATAACATTATTTGGTTTTTAACTTAATTTTCTTTTTACCTGACCTACTGTACAATTAATTATTGATTACATAGTTAATTACATGAATTTTAATTTACTGGTGGTTATTTGTTTTTACATTAATCAATTGGTTCTGGAACCCTTTATTAATTTATGACATAATTGTCAGAACTACTTGTTAGACTTGAAACACTGGTCACACTCCTGATCCAGTTTATAAACATTAATTAGAACAACAGTATCTTTCAATTTTATACAATACTGACAACTTAGTACCGTGCCTAACATTGGTAACTATATTGTGCTGTATAAAAACAAATCTAATATAAAATATAAACATAATTATTGAGTAAGTATTATTATCAAACAACATCATTTCATTTTTAACACATTCAACATACAATATAAATATTCTGTAGACCTTAACATGTCACAGTACAAAACAAACATTTCATTACATCTAATCATTCATTAGCCTGGGTTTTATACATTTAATATTAGTCATTGCCTCCTTTTTACTTGAGGTCCTTCTCAAACATATGAACTATCGAACAACCTTAAGTCTGGGTATGGTCTTTGACCATATTTCATTCAGTCTTTTATGTAACGTTGGGGAACCTCAACTATGTTGCGTTACATAACACCCCCCCTTCGAAATAAGTTTATTTTGGTATAAACAAAGTTTAGCAAGAAATAAACTTCTAATTTGTATCTGGCCAATTGGTTTCCTATTTATAGTACTTTTATATTTCCCAATTATTCGTTATTTTATTATCATTTCTTCGTTCCTTCTTAAAGTCAATTATTTCCCAAGTTTAAATCTTATTTCTATAATCATTCTTGTGACATTCTTCATTAATTATACATTTTGGATCTGGTTTTATTTAATTCTCTATATTTATTTGTGAGTTTTCCCTCTAATATTTAATTTTCCTAAACCTCCCTAACATTATAACTGGAATCGAATCGGTGGTGCTCTATCGGCTAACCAATTACCGTCGTCCGTTACATACTTTCTGGGATCAGAGGAACATCATCTCTGCCCAGTCAAATGATTGCTGGAATATTCTACAGTCAATCTTCATTAATAAACCTCGTAAGGTAGTCATCATGTGACCTTCAATAAAATAATAAATAATAATCATATTCTAGGGATTATTCACTGTACTTTAACTCAGATCATATTATTTCTTCATATTAATTCTTCCTTCTATTATACACTTTTTCTCTCCAATACTTGGCTATTTTATTGACATTTATTAATTGGGTTTTGTTTACGGATAATTCTTAACCATTAGTTTTTTTTCTTTTCTTGTGATCCTTTTGATGGTTCCATTTTGGCTTCTTCATTCTCTTGTCTTCATTGGCTCATATTCCTTTGTGATCAATACAGCTGGTTATGAGATTTTGGTCAGTACTATACATTACATTATGTAGCTATATTCTTCTGGCACAATCATTATTATTTCTTTTACATTCTAAATTACATTTCTCACTATTATGTTACATTAGATAAACTCATTTCGTCTTTTGGTTTTGATGATTTTTATTAAGTTGAATTAGTGTAAAATTTTTTTTTCTTCTTTCATATCAGTTTAAAAGCAATTTCTTCTAAATTGTATAGTAAGGTGTTCTTACTTATTTTTCGACTTTGGTTGTTCTTTTTATCTTCAAAATTCTCTTTCTTATATAATTCATAAATTGTTTTCTTAGATACTTGTTTGTAAGTTGAGCTTACTTCATTTTTTGAATTTTGGGGTATTTATTCTCTTTATTTTAAATCATACTGTTTCTGAATAATTATGAGTAAGTTGTTCTTACATCCTTTGGAATTTTGGGTTTTTTAGTTTCTTCATTTTAAATTGTATTGTTCGAAATAACATGAGTAAGATGTCCTTACGTCTTTTGGAATTTTGGGTTTTTTATTTACAATGGGTTGCTTGGTCCTGTATCCATAAAATCCGTCCCTTTTCATTATATTCTGTTTGGAATCTGTTTAACCGTGGTCCATTATTTCCTCTATACTGGTGGTTCGGGTCTCTCTAGTGTATAGAGTTATTTCTGTCCTTGTGACATATCTCATTATTGTACAGTTCTTGCCTCTTGTCACTATAACATTGTCATTTATAGTCAAGCTCATCATTGTCCTTTGAACTGATTCTTCTGTACTGTCTCTTAATTGTTCTGATGGTTCATACATAAATTCCATAAGTCCTCCATGCTCCTTAGTTAGTTTTGGCCTTTTTGGTCCTTCTAGTCCATCTGGGAATTCAAGTGTGGTTCGTTTAAAGTTTCTCACTTGCCTTACTTCTCTGTTTTCCGTAATTGGTCTATTATGCAGTTTAACTAATCCCCCTTTAATCATTTCCAATTCTTCCCGTGTATCTATTAATTTCCTTTTACACATTTGTCTTATTCTCACTATCTTCATTTCATCATGAATCCGTTCTATTCTTCCGGTTCTATCAATTGGTATCTTGTCAAATTTTTCTTGGGTCTTCGCTTGTATGTTTCCTATTTGAGTAGTTTTGGTCTCTACTTCTACTCTGAGTTGCATGATGGGTTCATCTGTCTTTTCCAGATCCACCGTAATTTCATTTATTTGCTGTCTTACCTCCACTTCATAGCTATCAACTCCTTTGCTCCGTGTTTCATTGACAATTATAATACTTCCATTGATGACTTCCCTCAATGCTAGGCCTTGTTCATTGATGATTTGCCGCAACTCCTTATTATGGTTTTCAATTTTCTCATCCATTCGTTTGTTATTCTCCAGAATCTGCCTCAAACTCTCATCATTCCTGTCAAACCTTTTATTCATTTGCTTGATTAAATTTTTGCTCAAAATTTCGTTTTGTTTTCTTGAGTTTTCATTAATACTGTCTATTTTATTTTCCAGCTTTTCTGAATTTTCATTTATACTGTCTATCTTTTCATTGATTTGTCTAAAATCGGCCTTCAATCGTTCATTATTTTCATTTATGGTTTGCCTTAAAAGTTCACTAGTACTTTCCTTAATACTGTCTATTTTTTTATTAGTTTGTCTATTATCTTCTTTGATACTGTCTATTTTATTTTCTAGCTTTTCTGAGTTTTCTTCAAATTTTTTATTTAATTCTTCCTTCTGTTTCCTGGAATCTTCTTTGATACTGTCTATTTTTTCATTAGTTTGTCTATTATCTTCTTTGATTAATTCCCATAATTTTTGTAAATCTAGGCCTCCTCTGGCTTCCTCTTTATCTGGTTGGTCCCCTTGGGCATCTTCTTCCACTATTTCCGTTTCCGTATCCATAACTATTTCAGTTTCTTCTGTATCACCTGTCTGTTGATCCATTTCACTGTCCGTGATTAATTCTATTTCTTGTTCCTGTCCACCTTCTTCCTTCTCCTTCTCTTCTGCCCTCTTCTTCGATCTGCCTCTGGTATTAAGCATTCCTGTGCCTCTAATGGTTGCCTGCTCAAGTTAAGTAACAAATAATATGATTTTTTACTTAACTAAAGCCCACTCGTTGAGCGCCAATTTGTAATAAAAGAAATAATTAGGTGTTAAGATGCGACGATGATGCCTCACGTTGCGAGCGTCAATTTGTAATAATATGAAATAGAATGTGTTGAGTACGTGTTTAAATAAGCTCCACGTTGTTATGCGCCAATTTGTAATAAAACCAACATGTGCCGGTGCTAGCGAAAATGTCCGTCTTATTCAAACCCCGCTGTTGTAATCAATTCAGTAACGAACTGCTTGTTAATTATGTGAGGACGTATGTAATAATGTATGATACCAGCTGGAGACGTCAAATTATAAAGAGATCTTGTCTATGAGTATAATTAGTTATAAGAGACTCCGGTGTAACAAACGCCAAGTAGTACGTTGTAGGTGGCGATTCGTAACAATTAAAATGCTGTTACCTGGTTTAATTAATATGTTATTAACTAATATACCTTGCGGTTGTGACCAGTGAAACCCTCAGAACACAGATTATTAAGTCCACAAACTTAGAATTATATTCCTGAATTTATAATGGTAGTATTCTGTAGACTTAATTTAATTCTCAGTGGTTGTTTAATATGAGCAATATATATGGAGTATTTACTGAATGTAAGTGGTTTTTGTCTCAACCCTAGTCCCTCAACGATAAAAATTTCATTCAAATTTAGTATGGCAAAACCCGTTAGTTCAGCAATCTCCCGTCCCACCAGCTGCAAACTTGGAGCGCTGTTATTATAAATAAGTGTGCGTATAGGTTAGTTATTCTGAGTGTTTGTATCAATCTGTTAATAAATTATTACGCCAATTACATATAGTATTTTCTCTGCAATGATTAAAACGTTATCTCATACAACAAATGTACTTTATTTATTTTTCTCTGGTATTTAACCAGTTACGTTGTCTCAGACAAATAATAAGACAATACAATCGACTATCCCAACATGTATCGATTCTTAATTATTCGAATTCTAATAAGAAAAACATATATACTTTGAAAATAACGACAAATAATTCTTATACCAGGGTTCGTGTAGTTCTTTGAACCATTAGTAAGGCCAGGTAAAACGCATAATTAAGGTTGTTCAATTTACAAAAAGAATAAAATTATTTACTTAAAATACAATGATATGAAAATAATTTGTTTTTTTACCCAAGCGGCGAAAGCTTCATTAGGCGGTGAATGTTTGTCAACTACGATCAAAATGCAGGTTATATCTTCTTCACCCAGTAAAACTGCTCTGGTCTTCAATGAATGGATGATGATAATCCCACGGGAACTCTGGTGCTTCGAGTCTTCTTTTGCGTCTTCACAATTCTTGGTCCCAACGAACTGGAATTAGGATCTCAGCTTCCGCTGTCAATGAAGGTTATTTCGTCAACCGAATCTTCTGTATTTCCAAATATTTCCGTTAATTCAGGCTTCAACTCTTTATTGGTCTTCAATTTATAGCATGAATTGGTTTGATACCAAATTCAGCGGAATTGTTTAGTGAATGAGGTGAGACGCTTTCAGTTCTTTTTTATTGTATTCATTGATAATTTATAGGGTTATTTAATTTGTATGATTCATTAACATTCCAGTATAATTGTTTTGCAAAATGTTTTTTTTCAATTTGGATATATATTTTCTTTATATTTATTCATATATTTTAAATATATCGGTTCATTTCAACCTAATAGCTTGTAACAATCAGTACCATCTATTCAAAATCAACAAGTTACTAAAAATCAGTTGCCTTAACAACCAGGTTTTCTATATATCCTTGAGCCGGCATTATAGAATATTACTACTCCTTTCCAATAAAATACTCCATGCTTGGATTAATATTGAATCATATAAAATTCTCCCCTAACCTTCCTTATTAAACAGTAAATGTTTTACTAGAGTTTCGTTGGACTGGGTTTACTAAAAAGGTATTAATTTCCTTTCACTAATATGGAATTTAGGCCTATAGATTCATTTACAACCATTATAACATTATTTGGTTTTTAACTTAATTTTCTTTTTACCTGACCTACTGTACAATTAATTATTGATTACATAGTTAATTACATGAATTTTAATTTACTGGTGGTTATTTGTTTTTACATTAATCAATTGGTTCTGGAACCCTTTATTAATTTATGACATAATTGTCAGAACTACTTGTTAGACTTGAAACACTGGTCACACTCCTGATCCAGTTTATAAACATTAATTAGAACAACAGTATCTTTCAATTTTATACAATACTGACAACTTAGTACCGTGCCTAACATTGGTAACTATATTGTGCTGTATAAAAACAAATCTAATATAAAATATAAACATAATTATTGAGTAAGTATTATTATCAAACAACATCATTTCATTTTTAACACATTCAACATACAATATAAATATTCTGTAGACCTTAACATGTCACAGTACAAAACAAACATTTCATTACATCCAATCATTCATTAGCCTGGGTTTTATACATTTAATATTAGTCATTGCCTCCTTTTTACTTGAGGTCCTTCTCAAACATATGAACTATCGAACAACCTTAAGTCAGGGTATGGTCTTTGACCATATTTCATTCAGTCTTTTATGTAACGTTGGGGAACCTCAACTATGTTGCGTTACAATATATATATATATATATATATATTAAAATGTTTAATGTTTCATAGAGTTTAAAAAAATATAAATATGTAAAGGTAATAACTATGTATTGTGGAGGGCTTGTGAAAGGGAAATTTAACTTAATTTGAATGTCGCCACCTGGCTGAGAATAGCTTGTTTGTGTCATGTAATTAAATTCCATATTATAAATAAACAGGGTAATGTCATATGGTAAACAATTTAACAAAGTGTCATTATTTCAAATAACACTTTCCGCTACTCAAGTTCGCTTAAACGAATTTCTGCCCTCAAAAGGTAAGTAAAACTTCATGTTTATATTTACGTTGTAATATATAACAAGATGGCGCCCGACATTTGAAAGTAAATACAATTATTGGCTAAGTGTAAAGTTATATTTTATTATCAGTAATAAAAAATAATATAACAAATTCACAACAAACCAGCGGAGGAAAACTTCAGCAGATTGATAAGAAAATGGAAATTACCCAAAATTGAAAGGACTCTCAACAAAACAGTGGGTCACAAATTGAGGAGGTCTCTAAAACACTGGAGCACACCAGAATGGGAAATGCAAAATAAAAAATCAATAATAACATTAACGAAGGAGGTACAATTAAAAACTTCTTTGATTAATCAAAATGTAGTGAGTGACGTATGCATGGAGACAAATGAACATATGATATTAGAAGAATTATGGTACAAAATAGAAGATACCTATTTCACAAGAACGAAAATAGTTCTACACACCGAGGTTATCCGAACCACAAGTACAGAGGAAATGATGGACCATGGATAAACAAAGTGAAGATGAACACAGAGAAATGGAACTGATTTTCAGGGTAATGACCAAGCAAACCAATGGAAGGGAAGGAGTATTAAATTAAATTAAACCAATTAAACCAAAACAAGAATTGACAAGAAATGACTAAATGACTAAGACTAATTAAATGAGAACTAATAAACCATAATAAATAAATTTAAAATGTTATCCAGAATAAATGTAGGAAACCAAACATTTGAAGGAGAAAAGGAGAAGATCGCCAAAGTGTTTTACATAATAAAGGATAGGAAGGACCTGGAAGATATTCTAAGCGAAATAGTGGTACAACAGAAACAAGATTCAAAATTACTAAACATAAGAAGAAGACTATTAGAAAATGAAGAAATTATAAATAAATATTATTGTATCCACCAAGATATACTCTTTATTAGAACCAAAAAGAATCAAAGAACGTGGAAACTTGTAGTTCCAAAATCATTAGAAACCAAGATAATTAAAGATTATCATGTTCGATACGGACATATGGGAACATTAAAAATTTTAAAAGCATTGGAGGAGGAAATCTTTATCAAAAATATAACAAGAAAAGTAAACCAGAATATTAAAACCTGCACAATATGTCAAATGGTCAAAAGAAATAACGAGAAAAAAGAGTGAACAATAATACCCATTACTTCAAACACCAAGTTAGAAAAAGTATTTCTCGACATATGTGGACCATTCCCACGTAGCGGAGGGAGACATAAATACAAGTTTATAGGAATAATATCAGACCATTACACAAAGTACACAAAATTATATGCAATAAACCGAGCTACTATGAAGAAAATATTAGACATAATAAAAAATAAATACATCACAGAAGTTGGAAAACCATACATGATAATAACAGACCACGGGACACAATTCAAAGGAAGGAAGTGGCGAGATGAATTATTAAAAGAGAACATTAAAACCTATAAAACATCCAATTACCACCTTAGTAGTAATACCGCAGAAAGAGTGTTAAGAGAGGTGGGATGAATACTAAGAACTTGTTGTTATGATAACCAAAAGGAATGGCAGAAATATTTAGCTTCAACCGAAGTATTTCTAATTACAGGTTACCACCATTTTATTGAGAACACCCCATATTTAATGATGTTTGGAAGGAAACCCCATAGAGAGATACAAGAATTAATAGACTTCCCAGTCAACCCAGAAGACCTGTATGATGAAATCAAATGTTATAGCCGTATTATGGAGAAAGTTGAGAAGCAAAAGGCAAGGTATTCACAAAACCAACCTAAAATAATAAAATATAACGAAGGAGAAAGGGTATTAATAAAAAACCGTGAACTACCCAGTACACTTGAAGGGATAGCCAAAAAACTGCTATTATTATACATAGGACCTTATGTCATCACCAAAGACAATGGAAACAATACTTATGAAATAAGTAATATGACCACCAAAAAGATAAAAGGAGTTTACAATCAAGCTTCTATAAAAAAGTTTTATGAAGAAAAATAAATTACAATAAATAAATAAACCAATGCCAAAATTCAAAAATTATGTGAGCACAACTTACAACAATATTTCGATGACTTATGAGGCCTAATATAAAGCAAAGGTACAGCAGAAGGAAGAATGAGTAAAAGGCCAAAGTGATCTAAAAACAAACCACAAGGTGGACAATCCCAAAATATATTATTATTATTAATTTAAGTCACAAGATGACAAAAAAGGTATTTAAGATTGACTGTTGAATAAGTCCAGCAATCAAAAATAAACTGAGCAGAGATGATGTTCCTCTGGTCTCAGAAAAAATGAGTAGTAATGGAAGAAAACAGCTACTAAAAAGTTAGGGAAAAAATTATATAAAAGGGAGAACACACTAATGGAAATAAATGAAAACAGATCCAAATAAAGTGGAATGAATCAAGTATGGAGAGAAATAAGAATGAAGAAACAAACAAGAGAGAAAAGGAAAAAAATTATATATAACTGATAATTTCATAAAAAACTATGCTAAGTGTTTTATTAAAATGATCAATTTTGAAGGAGAGGCATTATGTTATAACACAAATAAGCCACCCCAATACCAGGGATAAAAAAGATGATTCTGAATATAAAATAATAATTCATATAAAATAAAATGTTTAATATAAAGAAAATAAAAAGACAATGACACAACAAATGTCGACATGACCTAACCCAAGTGATTGACCCAACAAGAGAAAACAAAAGAAGAAGGGAACAACAAAAAACAAACAAGAATAAAACCAAATGAAGAAGAAAGTGATTAACCAAACCAAATGGAAGAAGGAGAAAAACCGAAACCAAGCAAAAATGAAACCAATTGAAGAATTGAATGACACAATGCCACTTATTAAAATGAACCCCAAGGAGAAGATGGAAAAACAAGATATAAAGGAAATACACTGAAAATGAAGAACGAGGAAAATGAAAAAGAAACAAACCTAAGTTAAAGGGAAATAAACAAAAAGGAAACCCTATGATAAGACACAAACAAGTAATAAAGAAGAAAAGCAGGAGAAATGATACACTCAATGTAAGGTTAAAACAGAAACCGATAAATAACTGAAGTAATAAATAAATATTATTATCAATTAATGGATAATAAAGTAAATGACAATTGAAAGAAACCCAATTAAAGAATGTTAAATATAAAAGCAAACTAACCCACATATTACAGTTAGAAGTAATGTTAAAATCAATAGAGACATAAAATTGTTAATATTGTTAATGATATTTGTAATGAAAGAGATAGTACAGTAGTGGGAAAGTAATAATAGGGATGACCCATTTAGAAACACTTAAAACCAAAAACATTTTAGAAGTGCAAAAGTGGAAGTGAAAACCCCAAAATAAAGTAATAAAGAAGAAACACTAAATAAATTATAATAAACAATAAATAATTTAAAAGTGAAGGTGATGATTAAATGAGAATAATGTATAACAAAGAATGTTTGTATAGTCAAAAATAGTAAAGGATAAAAGCATAAACACATAGTAAATCAATAAGAAACACTAAAAGGTTAACAGTGAAAAATATTAGTATTTAAGAATAGTATTAAGAGTAAACAGTTAATTAAGGTATAATGAACGCTGAAAAGTGATAAAGACAGTATTAATTAAGAAAGAACATTGTAGTTAAGTTTAATTGAATACAGTTATAATTAAAAGGGAGAATCCCATGAAAGAGAAAACAGATAGTGTTAGCATGGAGTGAAAGTAAAGAGTATTTAAAAAATTAAGAAGTTAAAACAAATCAATAAACACCCCATGTTACCAGGGATCATTATTAAAGTAAGTTCAAAGAATGTGATGTTTATCACACAAAAAATGATATGAAGTGAAATGAACTGTAAACAAATGTTATCAAATAATTATTAAATAATTGTGTAAGCAAGTTTATGAATAGGATATGGCTGGAAGAATTATACAGACCATAGACCTAGACGTTGTATTTTATGTGAACAAAAGTAGTAAATAATGGCCACATTGTTCTTATTGGCAAATTAAATGAGTAGGAAAGTAAAGAAATGAAAACGAGAAAACCAGATATTAAATAATTAGCAATTAATTATAATAACAAAGCTAAGCTCATTAAGCTAAAAAGAGACATAATTTGTACGAAATGAGTAAATACAAATAATGGCTACTTAGGCCTATGAAAATGCCTAACTGTCAAGAACAAACAAGTACAAATTGTAATAAGTTAACAAAGAAATTAGCAAATCCGAGGCGAATAACTCCACCAAGGATAAACTGTAAATAATTTTTAAGACAAAATATTATAATAAGTATTTGAATCCAAAAAGAAATGTAATTAACAAGTATTAAAATAATTGTAAAATCATAAAACCTAAAATAACCCAAACTTGTGGGGTATCAAATTAATCTATGAAAGGAAATACAAATAACAGTGATAATAGTTAATACTTAGGAGGGAAGACAGAGAAATAAAAGCAATCAGAAGATATACAAGGATTTTGAAAAGAATTCAAATTTTGATAACAATGGATTGTGTCAATCTAAGCCAATCAAATTTAATTGGTAACCATAGCAACTGCCGTTAGGGACAGAATTACGGTTGAATATCGTTATTCGTAAAGCGTCACTTGTGCAGAACAGAAGCCGAATTTTAAAAGACCAACTTTTAATAAAGAAAAAGTAATATTAATAAACAAAATTCAAAATGATGATCGAATAAGAAGCAGACGAACAACTGGAACTGTCAACTGATGCCAAGGACCAAAATACCAGGAAATTGAAGGAAAATGTGACCAAACCTAATATGAAAAGGACGCCAGACCTACTTAAGTCCCAAGAGTAATGAAAACAGAAAACGATTGCAGCCCAATCTTCTTCCAACTCAATGTTTGATAACACCAAGTCATCTGATGTGTTAAGTATCCTTAATTACCCTATTTCCAAAAAATAAACTCACTTTAAATATTTCTAAAAGTAATAAACTCTCACTGTCAACTGAATATTCGCTTTCAAAGATTAATTAAGAAAAATAACACACTGAAAATTTGTTAACATAACACATAGGTTATGTTACCAAAACTGCAGCCATGCTGATGTGAATACCTCGTTACCAAAATCGATTCGTCATCCTGAGAATAAGTGTTTTATGTAAAAAGTCGGTGCAATTTTATTAATCAACCATAATAATTTAATTGTCAAACTAAAAATTTATTTATCAACCATTAAAATAACTAGTACAGGGAGTAACCATTGTTATTATTTCATAGGGAGTGTATCATATAATTTGTGTTTGTTAGCGAATTAGCTTTGACGGCACAGCGCTCACGTTGCATATCGACACACTACTTGATCGAGTCAGCCGTCTAACCAAAGCGGGAAGTATTTGAATGCTCCGGCCGTCACAGCTGTGAACTTAGTTAAACCATATTATCTAAGAATTTTAATTGTTTTTAATAAACAATTTGGCGCCACCCGGGAATCACAAATCCCTATTTACTAACAGGTAAGGTTACTACTGGGTTGTACTGGTAATTACAACATCGCTACGGACATCGTTGTCCATCAGTAGTTAGGTTACTAAGTAATAAAACATCGAAGGTGTACCTAAATATAAAATATGTAATGAGTAGTATGAGATGTAAAATATTAACACTGTGTCTAGTGGTTGAGTTTAATGTGTAGGAGTTGAGTATAATCTACTGTTCAATTAATATTTAATGTGTATAAAATGTACTTGGTGTTGTACTGTATCATGATATAGTGTTTACATGATATTTATTTTATGTTTTGTGTGTAGTAAGTGTGGAGCCGTTGCTTTAAGGATGTACTAAGTCATGGGTACTCATTTTATTCATGTTAAAATTGTATTTAGATAATTAAATACAAGTACATTTATTAGGTATGATATTATGTTAAATGTATTTACTTTAATTACTTAATGAAGATGTTTAAAATAATATTTGTAAACTTGGCCAGGAAGACAATAAGTATTAATAAGTTGGCAAGTAGTTATTATAATTATGTTAAAAACTAATGATGAACTAAATAATAATAATGAATTGCAACCAGGAAATTAAAATTGATCTAAGTGGCCATAAGCCAGTGACTCTTTTTACAGTAGGTCAGGTAAAGAAAAATTAAATTAAAAACAAAACAAAATTATAACATGTGTAGTAAAACCAATAGGCCTAAATTTAATATTTGTAAAAAGGAATTAACACCTTTTTAATAAGTCCATTCAGATGAAAATGTAGTAAAATGTATACGGTTTAATAAGGCAGATTAAGTGAAAGTTTTATGTGATTTGGTGTAATTCCAAGCATGGAGTATTTTATTAAATAAGAGTAGTAATATTTCCTAATTCTGGCTCTAGGATATCAAATATTATCCAATGACAGAAAAAGTAATGGTTGTTAGGGTAACAGAAATGCAAGAAATTTTGTTGATTTCAACATTCGATTGTTATATGCTATTGGGTAAAGTTCAGCAGACAAATTTTAAAAGAGAACCAAATAAAATGAATAAAATTTAGTAAATCAAACGTCTTAAAGCCAATCCATTTAAAAAAGAACTGAGTAATAACTACTGAACCATATTTCAGGAAAAATAATTCTACACATCCTCAAAGTTCACGGAATTAATAAATCCTCATTCAAACTAATTCCAGTAAAAGAATGATGATGAAAACGAGTTAACATTAAACAAAGATGATCCATAGCAGAAGAAGTCAAAATTAATTAAAATATAAGTTAAAACGTACACGAAGATCTTTTGTATTGAAATACCAAACCTCACTTTCAATAAACTAACGAAGTCATAACACTACACCAATTCCACTGGGACCGGCCACTACTAGGATCGTGAAGAAGAACGGAGACCAGAACTGAACTTCTGTTACACTCCTGGACATCATCTCTAAACCTTTACTGAAAATCTGGACGCTGTTTTTGGTCAAGAGTAACCTAACCATTTCATCTTCACGCCGTTATGAACAGACACGGCCACCTTCAGTATCGTATCGCTCAGTAAAAAACCTGCTTATATTTAATTTTATATATTAAGAGTTAATAACCATTGTAATACTTAGTAACCTTAATTTTGCATTACCTGGCCTTACTAATCGTTCAAAGAATTACATGTACCCTGGGATAAGAGATAAACCGAAAATTATATTTAAATTGTAATATACACCACTAGTTCACTAACAAATCGATTCAGTATTGTAAGATCGATATTACGATCTAATAACCGACGAAGACAACTGTGAAAATTAAAAATAATATAAATAAAGAATCCTTCTTGTATGTGACGATGTTCGTGTTATTGTATTTTGATTAGGGAGTAATTTACAGAGAAAGAAAGTGATAAAACCGTCAAGTGAAACTACTTAACCTATAAGAACGAGTCAATTACTAATAACAGCGCTCGTTGCAGACAGCTGGTGAATACGGGAGAGTGTAGAACTAACGTATTCTCTTCGCCACACTTTGGTCCATTTAAATAATACAGACCGACTAGGGTTGGAGAGAATTACTGAATTATTAACTATAATACCCATAATATAGCGTTATTCTCTGGTAAAACACTTGGTAATTAATTAACACAGGTCTATGTTCAACATACGAATCATATCAACTATATAATAAATAATTGTTTTTATAAATTAATATTGATTTGCAGGAGGTCTCATCGGCAACCATATAATAAATATTTTTCTTATAAACAGAGTGAATTAGTAACAAATTGGCACATACCAACATGGAGATTAATTAAACCCTGAAATAAAACAATTATTGTTTTATTACAAATTGGCGAACCCAACAGTGGGACTTTCAAACTTCTCAAATCTAATTAATAACGAAAAATAATCATTTATTGTTTTATTACAAATTGGCGCCCAACGTGGGGCTTAACGTTGATACACGGGAGTCTCATATAAGTAAATAAACAAAAGTAATTGTTTTATTACAAATTGGCGCTCAACGAGTGGGCTTTAGTTAAGTAAGAAATCGACTATATCGCTATTACTTAACTGGAGCAGGCAACTATTAGAGGCACAGGAATGCATACAAGAGGTGTTTCTAAAAGGATTGCGAAGGACCAGGAAACAGAAGAAGATAGACAGGAAGAAGAAGTGGAGATAATTACAGACACCGGAATGGAACAACAAGCGAGCGATAAAGAGGATGCCCAAGGGGACCAACCAGATAAAGCGATAGCCAGAGAAGAACCAAATTGGCAAGACATGATGAAATTTATGGAAGAACAATTTAGGAAACAGGAGGAAAACTCAAAGGAACAAAAGGAAGAATTAAATAAAAAATTCGAGGAAAATTCAGAGAAGCTGGAAAATAAAATAGACAGTATTAACGAAAACTCAAAGAAACAAAACGAAATTTTGAGTGAGAATTTAATCAAACTAATGAATGAGAAGTTTGACAAAAATAAAGAGGAAACTGCTGAGAATAACCGGCTGATAAATGAAAGCTTAAACCAAATTAATGAAAGGTTTGACAGAAACGACGAGAGCTTAAGGCAGATTCAGGAAAATCACAAACAAATAGACAAGAGAATTGAAAACAGTAATAAGGAGTTGAGGCAAATTATAAATGAACAAAACCAAGCGTTGAGGGAAGTCATCAATGAAAGGGTTGCAAATGTCAATGAAACACTTAACAAAAGGGTGGATAGTTATGAAGAGGAAGTAAGACAGCAAATAACTGAAACTAAGGTGGGTTTAGAAAAGACAGATGAAACCATCATACAACTCGCAGTGGAAGTAGAGGCCAAAATTAATCAAGTGGAAAACAATAACAAAACTAGAATAAAAGAAGTACAATTAGAAACCCAAGGGAAATTGGACGAAGTGCAAATTAATATAGCTGGGAGAATTGAAATAGTTAACAACGAAATAACGCAAATAAAAACCCAAGTGGATCAAAATAAGGGGACTGTCGAAAATATACAGAATCAGGAATTGATTAATATAAAGGAGTCAATAGAAGTTTTACAAAATCGACCAATGTATCTGGCACATCACATAGCCCCTGAACAAAAAGAAAATATCAATTTCAAAATTTATAGAGGAAACCCCATAGAATTTCTAGAGAGAATAGATGAATGGTTTAGTAGAATTAAGGTGACCCGATGGAACATAATAAAAAGTTTGTTGGATGATTGTTTTAAAAGCATAAATGATAATTGGTGCTCAGCGGTCCGGAATGAAACAAGCAATTATGAAGAGTTTAAAAAGGCTTTTAGGTCGAAATACTGGTCGGATTCCGTACAGAACATGATTAGGGACAACATCACCAACATTAAACATTAATCAAGAGCAGTCCCCAACTACCTACTTTTTGGGAAAGGTGTGTTTGGCACGTCTTGGAACCGCGAATACCAGAGGAATATTTAGTAAATAAATTATCTTACCATTTTGAAGAAGAGATAGTTCGTGCCAGATGCAGTGGACAAGTGAAGACAGTGGGAGCAATGGAAACCTTGTTGGCCAGTTACGAAATGGAAGACTATTATCAAAGGTCTCGAAGGCAAAGTGAATATTCAAACAATAGGAGGGAGGAGCCAAATCAAGAGTCGCGTCCGGGAATAAATAGATATAACAACAATAATTATAACCGAAGGGTTAATGACCAGTTTATGAATAATCGTTACCGTAATAATCATTACCAAAACAATCATTATAATAACTATAATAATAACAGATACAGCGCAGGCCGCAGGAATTTTGATAACGGGAGAGACTATTGGAATAATAACAGAGCGAACAACGACCAACGAAATCAAACTGGTAATAGATAGTGATGGCAACCCAGGAACCACTGCTAGAGACAATCGTCCGCAGGATGGGGTGGAAAACTAAATACAGCAGTGGAAGTATCAAGTAACCCCTCACTGCTGGGATTGAAAGGGTATGTATGAACCCAAAAAGAAAATAACCAAATTATAACCATTACGGAAAACAATTATTTAAAGGACATACGAAATGATTTAACTGAAGAAGGGTTACAGTCAGAGAATAAAACTGACAATCAAATTATATATATAATGGCAGAATTGCAAGGAGTTATGACAGACATGGTGATTGATACCGGAGCGAACGTGTCACTTCTGGACAAAGTAGAATATAACCAAATAAGGGAAATGTATAAGAAAAATATACCAACATTACCAGTCAATAACATGGTAATAATAGGTGCTACTGGCAGACCAAATAAAACAATACGGCAACAAGTAATGATGGAAGTATCTAGTGAAGGTAAAACTATTCCTATGGTGTTTATGGTAGCTCAAGGATTACCATTTAAAGCAATGCTAGGGTGTGATACGCTGCGGCGCCACTCAGCTATTATTGATATGGGCAGAGGAAAAATAACCCTGTACGGTACCATGAAAATGGAGAATGGTCAAGTGAAATAGTGGATCATAAAAATGCCACTCACCACCGACATTCTTTTACTCTAATGCATGATGATGGAATGGAATATAGAACACCTTTTGAGGAATTAGCCTGTGTTAAGGAGGATGAATGGAAAGAAAAATTGCAAGAAATTTATTTGTTTAAAACTGCCAATAATAATGGAGTGACACCTGAACAAAAAAATCAGTTAATTAAAATCTATAACAGATATAAAAAAGTATTTTCGGATTTGCCAGGAAAGGCTAAGAATTTTATTTGTGAATTGTCATTTAAACAACCCATCAATTTTAACAGGAAATCATATCCTATACCCCAATCCCTAAAACCAGCAGTGAGAAGGGAAATACAGAGTATGATAGAACAGGATATAATTGAGTATAGCTCATCACCATACACCAGCCCTATAGTAGCCATAAAGAAAAAGGATGGTACCGTACGCTTATGTTTGGATGCCAGGGAGATAAATAAAAATATAATAAATGATAGAACCTCACCAGGTGAAATTGAAGAGTTAATGAAGAAATTTAAGAATTGCAAGTATATGAGTATTTGGGATGCTGTTTGTGGATACTGGCAGGTGGAGTTACATCCCAACAGTAGAAATTACGTCGCCTTTATATTTGAAGGTAGAAATTACCATTTTAAACGTATTCCTTTTGGATTAGTAAACTCTGTGGGGGTTTTTATTAAATGCATGGACCAGGTCCTAGGTAGAGAAGTGTTAGACTTCACAACAGTGTACGTAGATGATATATTGGTAACTTCAAACACATGGGAGGAACATTGCCAACGTGTGGAAATGGTATTAAGCAAATTGGAAAGGAGCAACATTACTCTGAAATTGAATAAGTCAAAATTATTAACCGATCAATTACAATTCCTCGGTTTCATACTCTCTGAAAATGGAATATCCACATCCCCTGAAAAAGTGGAAGCTATTCAAAACTTCCCCAGACCAAAAAACATTCGACAGTTGCAATCATTCCTAGGAGTGTGCAACTACTACCGAAAATTCCAAAGGAATTATTCCCAATTAACAGCAAGATTTAAACACTTACTGTCATCTAAACATAAATGGAAGTGGAAGGAGGAAGATGATGAGACATTCATCTTAATTAAGGAAAAATTTTTACAGAACATCATTCTGCATCATCCTGATTTTGATAAGAAATTTTTTATAAATTGTGATGCCAGTGATGTGAGTCTGGGTGCTGAACTGTACCAGGAAGATCAAGAAGGAGATCACCAAGTAATAAGTTTTGCCAGCAGGGTATTAAATCAGTGTGAAAGAAATTACAGTGTCACGGAAAAGGAATTATTGAGTGTGGTATTTGCATGCGGTAAATTCCACACGTATGTATTAGGTTATCCTTTAACAGTACGGTCCGACCATAAGTCCATATCATTCATACAAAGGTGCAAACTAAGCCATGGTAGACTAACTCGTTGGATATTGGCTCTCCAAGAATATAACATAACCTGGGAATTTGTACCAGGTAAACAAAACACTGTAGCTGATGCTCTATCTAGAGTGAACATGGAGAATGGTACTTTTGAAATTGAAAGGGAGGACGTTGGAAGAATATATCATGTAATATTCGCTAGAGAAGAACTAATAGGAGTATTAAACAAAATTCAGGAAGAACAAACAAGGGATCAGAGATTATCCACCATACGGGAACGCCTCATCAGTGATGATGCTATGATTGTGCAATGTTATCAAAACTATAACGGGTTAATTTTCATAAAATCCCCTGTTGTGAAAAATAAGTGGAAATTGTATATTCCCAAATCTACAGAGTCATTAATAATAAATAATTATCATCAAATGTATGGACACATGGGTCCCATCAAAGTAGTAAAGGCACTGGAGGAGCATGTGTATATTAAGGGTTTAAACAAGAAGGTAAGGGAATTAATAAAAAGGTGTGGAATATGTCAAAGGGTTAAGGTAAACAATGAGCAAAAGGAAGGGGCTTTAATAACAATTACTTCAGAGAGGAAATTAGAAAAAACATTTCTTGACATTTGCGGGCCTTTCCCACGCAGTGGAGGCAGGCGCCGATATAAATATATTGTAATCATCCTAGACCATTTCACACGTTACACTAAACTGTATCCTATCAGTAAAGCATCCACCAATGTTATTATTAAGGTGATCGCAGAAAAGTACCTCATAGATGTGGGAACTCCATATTCTATAATAACGGACCATGGAACCCAATTCAAGGGTCGAAAATGGAAATTAGAAATGTCAAATCGAGGAATCAAAACCTACAAAACTTCTATTTACCATCCTAGCAGTAATCCGGCAGAGAGGGTACTCAGAGAGGTAGGGCGAGTCCTCCGTACTTATTGTTATGACAATCATAGAAAATGGAGTGAATTCATAAATGAAACCGAAACCTTTTTAAATATTGCTCATCACGAAATTATTGGTGTTACGCCATACCAAATGATGTTTTCAAAACTACCACCTCGAGAAATTACTAAATTGATACAATTCCCTGAAGGACCCGAAGAAGAACTTGACCTTACACATGTATATAATAGATTACTCCACAAGTTGGAAACTAGAAGGAAAAAACAGAATGCTACCCGGAAAAATATCATCAAATACACCGTCGGCGAAAAAATTTTAATAAGAAACCATCAACAACCGAGCAGTTCTGAAGGAATAGCCAAAAAATTATTGTTATTATATGTTGGACCTTTTGTAATAATCCAGGACAATCAAAACAACACATACGTGGTGTCTGACCCAATAAATAATAAGGTGAAGGGTACTTATAACCAAACGGAAATAAAAAAATACTACAAGTAAGAAGAAAACCTTATCATAGATGAACTATAAGTTTATTTTAACTAAACTTTATTCAGCCAAAATAAACTTCTTTCGAAGGGGGAGTATTATGTAACGTAACAGAGTTGAGATTCCTGACGTTACATAAAAAACTTTGTAAACATGACTTAAAACAATGCCCAAAGTATGTTATAATTAAATACAAGAGGGCCAATCTCACCTAAAAAATGCATTGAAGGTACCTAGTAAGGTTACTAAGTAATAAAACATCGAAGGTGTACCTAAATATAAAATATGTAATGAGTAGTATGAGATGTAAAATATAAACACTGTGTCTAGTGGGATGAGTTTAATGTGTAGGAGCAGTGGCGGCGCTAACGAAACGGGGGCCCCCCGCGAAACTAATTAGGGGGCCCTATAAAAATGGTTAAATTTTGTATACGTAATAGGGGAAACACTCAAATGAGTTTCTATTTATGTGTGTTTCACAACAATGGTTTGTGAATACTTTCTCGTCTATCACAAAGCGTTTGCAATTTGCAAAGGACGTTTTACACGTGTACAAACTCTTAAAATTCGTTGTTGCTAATTAGACAAAGTTCTATACAAACTATAAAAAAACCAAAATAAAAAGAATGATTTATTTTTACGTCAAAGATCTAAATTCAGACTATGAAACAGTACCGCACACAGAGTGTTAAAAATTTATTATTTAAAAACGAATATCAAAGTAACATTCTAGCTTTTTTCAAACATTTAAATTAGTTTGTAACTGAATTTGTAAAATTCTTGAATATACTCTATACAAGTTCTCCTTAAGTCTAATCCAAGTCAATAACACTCGAACTCAAGTAATGTACAATATTTACAGATGAGGATCAACCAAAGTTCACTGTTCTCCTAAGCCTAGTCTTCTTTTTTTAATAGCTAAGAACTTTTCAACCACTTCGTTGATATTAGTTTTCTGTGTCTCTTCATGCTCAATGCTTAACAGTGCCAAGTCACTCAACCGAGTTTGGGCCATAGTACTTCTTAAGTATGACTTAATTTAATTAATTTAAGTTTTGAAAAGCTTCTTTCCGCTGTAGCTGTTGTGACAGGTATGGTTAAATAAAGCTGCAAAGCTGTAGTTAAGTCTGGGAGGCAACTTTAAGGCAGCTGTTTTCTTCAACCAGTAAATTCATCATTTCTCGAATTCTTTTCTTGTGTACAATTTCTTTGGCCATCAGAGCTTTGAAGGATATTACTTGGTCAGGCAGTGATGTGGAAAGGTCACCAGGATACACATTTACCAGAGCCTTACTTTTCTCCACTATTGTCTCTTGTGAGAAGTTTACTAAATTCTGAGGCGTCAGGAATGAAAACCTATCATCAATGCAACGCAATCCTTCAAATCTCATTTGTAGCTGAGCTATTACAATATCTAGTGTTGCATTGAAAACTTTTACTTCAAACGATTTCACTGGGTCGTCAATTCTATGCTCAACTGATAATTCAACAAAGAAGCGTTTTACAACTCGTTTACGCTTATTTTTCATGTTACAAGTTATGTCCCATGACTGGGCCAACTGGGGCCCCCAATGAGGGTCGGGGCCCCCACGCCGTGGGGTATGCGGGGGTGGGGCCCCCCATGAGGGTAGGGGCCCCCCCGCGCCACGGGGTCTGCGGGAGCCTTATTGCCGCCACTATGTAGGAGTTGAGTATAATCTACTGTTCAATTAATATTTAATGTGTTATAAAATGTACTTGGTGTTGTACTGTATCATGATATAGTGTTTACATGATATTTATTTTATGTTTTGTGTGTAGTAAGTGTGGAGCCATTGCTTTAAGGAAGTACTAAGTCATGGGTACTCATTTTATTCATGTTAAAATTGTATTTAGATAATTAAATACAAGTACATTTATTAGGTATGATATTATGTTAAATGTGTTTACTTTAATTACTTAATGAAGATGTTTAAAATAATATTTGTAAACTTGGCCAGGAAGACAATAAGTATTAATAAGTTGGCAAGTAGTTATTATAATTATGTTAAAAACTAATGATGAACTAAATAATAATAATGAATTGAAACCAGGAAATCAAAATTGATATAAGTGGCCATAAGCCAGTGACTCTTTGTACAGTAGGTCAGGTAAAGAAAAATTAAATTAAAAACAAAACAAAATTATAACATGTGTAGTAAAACCAATAGGCCTAAATTTAATATTTGTAAAAGGAAATTAATACCTTTTTAATAAGTCCATTCAGATGAAAATGTAGTAAAATGTATACGGTTTAATAAGGCAGATTAAGTGAAAGTTTTATGTGATTTGGTGTAATTCCAAGCATGGAGTATTTTATTAAATAAGAGTAGTAATATTTCCTAATTCTGGCTCTAGGATATCAAATATTATCCAATGACAGAAAAAGTAATGGTTGTTAGGGTAACAGAAATGCAAGAAATTTTGTTGATTTCAACATTCGATTGTTATATGCTATTGGGTAAAGTTCAGCAGACAAATTTTAAAAGAGAACCAAATAAAATGAATAAAATTTAGTAAATCAAACGTCTTAAAGCCAATCCATTTAAAAAAGAACTGAGTAATAACTACTGAACCATATTTCAGGAAAAATAATTCTACACATCCTCAAAGTTCACGGAATTAATAAATCCTCATTCAAACTAATTCCAGTAAAAGAATGATGATGAAAACGATTTAACATTAAACAAAGATGATCCATAGCAGAAGAAGTCAAAATTAATTAAAATATAAGTTAAAACGTACACGAAGATCTTTTGTATTGAAATACCAAACCTCACTTTCAATAAACTAACGAAGTCCTAACACTACACCAATTCCACTGGGACCGGCCACTACTAGGATCGTGAAGAAGAACGGAGACCAGAACTGAACTTCTGTTACACTCCTGGACATCATCTCTAAACCTTTACTGAAAATCTGGACGCTGTTTTTGGTCAAGAGTAACCTAACCCAATGTAACTAGAATAATAAGGTAGGCCACTCTTGCCAATTACGCTCCCATTGGTTGCTTCGCTCTGAAGAAGCCTTTTAAAGGAGAAACCGGTTCAGGCTATAAGGTAAAACTTTATACTTTTACTTATAAAAAACCTAGTGTTCCGAGTCGTTAATGTAATAGTGATATTTAGTTAAGTAACGGACACGTCATGGACAACGAAATCCAAGAATTTAAAATATTTAATTACAGATATTACTTTTTTCTATCTGCACATAAAAAGAAAACTCTATCTCAGGGTTAACAATTATTAAGTTGATTTATATTATTTAGTACTGTGTATGATTTATTCTTTTCTTTAATCCGTACCAAATAACGTTAGTGTATAAAGTTTTTAATAAATAACAAGGTAAGAATATCTACAATATAAATATAAATAGCTTGAATCTGAACTCTTCACAACTGCAACGGGTTCAATTCTAGTTGACGTTTATCATCTTAAAGGTAATGCTAGGCTTCATGATCTGTTCCTTCTATGGGATTTCTTATTAGATTAAATGTTGAATTATATTTTCTTCTATGATTACTAACTTGATACTTCTTCGGAATATCGAATTTTATTGTATTGACACTCAAACTATCTTCCAGGACAGGCTTCTTCTTTTAGTTCGGCGTTCTCTAAATGATATACTCAGACTTTTTGAGATATTGTTGTTTATTAAGTTGTATACAAATTATGATTCTTTCAATGTTATAGATTTATACTCTCGTATGTTTATTAAATTCAATATCAATGTTAACTCCCTTCCTTTAAAGGTTTCCTTTATTAAATACAAAATTAAATTCTTTTATAAAAATTAAACTCTTTTAATGTGTATCTTATTACATATAAAATTAGACTTTTTGATGTGGCTCTTCTTAAATATAAAATTAGACTAACAAATTTTCTTTCATTTGAATACAATTCAAATCTAACAATTTACAATTTGTCATTTAGATACCTAACTTCATTCGTCACATCTTTAACACAATGAGGATTGCTTTACAAAATGAGGTGTGGTAAACAATAAAATAATGACAAAGAATTGTAAATAAATTTAGAGTGAAATTAATTGTGTTTGTGTTGTAAAATGTATTGTAGGTAAACAACAATGGGTTAGTCGCTTGCAAGTTCCGATACGATGCGCATCGTGTAGTTGTGTAATTGTATACACACGGTATGTGCGAGTGAAACTTTTTATTTTATTTATTTCTTATTAAGTTGACGTACTCCATGTGAGTGATTCTTGTTTTTTATCAACCTGATGATGGGACCATGAGTCCCGAAACGCGTAGTTTTTAAAGAAACATTGAAGTTGCAAGGAGGAGCACCAGTGTACCTGGATACACAAGGTAATATTAAATATACTTAAACAATATGTGTGTGTAGCTGAAATTAATTTAATAATAATAATAATATTTTGTTAAACTAAATAAATAATGAGAGGTGATAATCAATGAATTGTAATTGTTTTGGAAGAAGGTAATTAAAGTAATGTTGTGTTTTAAATAATTGATGGAATTAAAATAAGTTGATATTAATTAATTAATTAATTTAAAATGTTATATAAAGAGATTTTGCTAATGAATTTAAACGATTTTTGAGATTTGAACTTGGTAAAATAAGCAGTAATTGAATAAATGTAAGATGTATTTAGTTGTGGAATATATTATTGTTATTGTTTCAGAAGGTACATGGAGATGTGTACATGATTTGGTGATGAATTGTTTATAATTTTGTGTCAGTAACAGGAATCATATGTTTTGAATGATGTACTGTGAGTATGAATTTTATAATACAAGTTAAATAGAGTAAAATGTTTACATGTGTTGAAAAGATTTTAAACTCAATGATGAAACTAATTTGAGATAGTTATACTAAATAGAAACCATAGTTAAAAGGTAATAATAACTGAAATGTGATGTAAAATAAAGATTAATAATAAATTTGAAATTTTTGAGGAATCTAATTGTAGTAAGTAATAAATAATTAAATGATGATATATAAAAGAGTTAATAAAAATTTCAAGTTGTAATGTTTATAATTTTTGTTTATTATGAATTTGTTTATTAATTGTAATTATTAATTGTTAATGTTTATAATTGTAACGATTTTGTTTATTGTTTTATTGTGTCATTAATTTTGTTATGTTAGAGTGTAAGGATTATGAACTTATGTTGTGTTTTTATGGTATCATTTTATATGGTGTATATAGGGCAAGGTCAGTCACCTTGACTGATACCAGAGAGATCAGCTGATAACTGATGTTAGAGCCAGGATAGGTTTATAGTGATTAACTCATGAATTTTGTTACTTCAATTAAATTCAATAATCTTGTTTTTTTCTCTTGATATTGATAAAAGAAACATTTTGGGGAAATAAAATTTGTTGAAAAAAACAAAACAAAAAATCTGCATTAAAGTACGTCATTGTAAATTGTAATGTTCATTATAAGTAGGGAAGGTGTCAGCTGATTCATGATGTGTATCTTATGTTATCTTTGTAATCAAGTGTAGCTATTTGCGAAGTTATGGTAGTCATAAGTTGTTTATTATAAGTTTAATATAATAAATTTGTTTATTATTATATGGGTTACTATATTACTATATAGTTATACTATTACATTGTTTATTTATTTATTAAATTAAATGCATTTGGAGAATTTGGGAATGTTTTTAAAGAAAAAAAAGAAACTTTTTTATGATTAACTTCACTAATTAAAGTAAACCATATGACTCATCCTAAAAGGAGAATCTTTGATAGACTTGGGTTGATTGCTCTATCGAACGAAATTTATATAATTGATTTAGGAGATTATTTTTGAGAGTTGATGTCAAGAAGTAGGGAGTTTGTGTTTAATTAATAACGAAAATGTGTACGCACCCAGTAATTGCTAAAAGCGACCCAGTATGCATGTAAGGGGGAACATATCGGTTGAGGATCTGGTATGGTATAAGGCCAGTGTTTTGATTTTGGGCGGAATGTTAGAAGGGTAGGTGTACTGGTGAGTACCTGTCCGATTTTATGGTGTTGGGATCTCGTACAGAGAAGTCCAGTAATCTCGTTCAGGTGCAGCCATGGTCGCTGAGCTAGGGGGGTAGTTTACCCATGATGTGTTTAGAAATTAACGGGGGTTGTTGGCACCATATCCTCACCGATCCTCTTAGGGGTTAGCAATGAGAGTTTTTCTGTTTCGGCAGAAAACCTCTTATTGGCGGGGGAATTGTAACGGCACAGACTGATGGAGTTTTGTAAGTGAAATCTTTTCAACATTGTTTGCAACTTAGAAATTACGGTGAATAGACTATAGCGTCGAGACGGGTGTGAATTGACATTGGTATGTGCAGATTGCAAAGAGGGCGTGCCCACGCTTTCAACCGCGCACTCGGACGGCCAACTTTCCCAGAGTTTGGTCACGTATTAAGAAATTCTTTCACTGTATGCGCACAAAAAACTCGGCAGTCTATTGAGAGACCGAACACCGGCCGGGCGTTAACACATAGACTCATCAGCCTAAAACTTCAGCTTGTAATTTTAAAGTATTAAAATGTGGCTAAATTGATAATATAAAGTGGAATTAAAAACAACGTGAGAACAAATTATTTTACAGTGACATAGAAAATGAAATGCGAGAACTATTTTCGGACATGTGAGGGAATAAACCCACAGAGTACAACACGGGTCGACCAGGACGTACAGAGAAGTAACAGTGCAACTTTCTTCTTAATTCTTACCGTAATTTTTATAAAGCGCTAAAAATAAAGTATGGGGAAAATTTAAATGGTATGAGTGAGAGCGTGAGCAATCTGGGTCATTTTTGTAGATAATAAGTTAATAATTATGTTATAGTCAGTAGCAAATGAATTTTGATAGCATGCATATGTGAATTAAATATTGCTCGGAGTGTTACTCCTAGAAAAAGCATAACTCAACAGTAAAAGTCACAATTTGAAATAGTTTCACAATTCATAATGTATCATGTTGTACAATAAAAGGAACAGAGTGTATCAGTAGATTCAAACTAGAAATAAAAAAGAAAAAATGTCATGCTAAATAAATAAAGTAACATTTTATTTGAGTTTATAAAAATATGTGTTTGTTAATTTGCATTCACCTGTGGTTTTACTCTGCCAGAGTACATCAGACGACACCTTGGTAAATTATCGGTAAGGTAAGTGACTAGAATTTCAATATTTTAAACATTAATAAACATGTACAGCTTCAGTTGA
Source organism: Magicicada septendecula (assembly GCA_034769895.1). NCBI lineage: Eukaryota > Metazoa > Arthropoda > Insecta > Hemiptera > Cicadidae > Magicicada > Magicicada septendecula. The sequence continues at coordinate 330,831,533 of CM068370.1, forward strand.
TGCCCTAAACAGGGCCAAAATTCAATATTTTAATAACTAAAAAACAAGTCAAGCTTCAGGTTCATCCCTTTTAATTTATAGTGTTAATTATTTATATTCTCCCCTTCTCATGTTGCTTCTTAAAATGCATGTTGAAGATATGTACCCTTACATATTGCCCTGCCACTAAAATTGATTATTTCAGCAAATATCGTTCAGGTGTTTGGGTGAAATTATCGATCTTTTATTTAATTATTTCATTAATCACTTGTTAGTTTTGGAGCTTTCGGTTGTTATTGTTTTACATAGTATCAGTATTCTTCTTGATTTTCTGTATTATTTTCTAGTCTATGTTTTATCCCTATAATACTTAATTCCCTAACATTTCTTCCCTAAAAATTATATTGATTCGGACTGGAGGAGGGTACTTTTGACTCCTTTGCTCCGCCGTCAATTATATCATCTGAGTACAGAGGAACGTATCGTCTGCCCAGGCATATGATTGCTGGATTATCTACAGTCAATCATTAACAAAATTATATACGTAGTCTAAGTATGACTATAAATAAATATCATTATGGGATTCTTCACATTATTGTTATTTAGTTTATACAATACATTATTTCAACAAACATTTTTTTTTTCTTGACTCATATCCTTTAGCTCTTAGTGATATGATATTATTGATGGGTATTATGCACATGATATTATTATTATTCAGTTTTTATTACTTTTCTTTTAACACTGATTGTTTATTAATCGGGTGCAGGATGCTTCTCTCACATTTAATAATATTTTTTCATTGAAGATTGGTTATATGTTCCCTTTCTTCTTTGTGTATTTGGGTCTACGATTTCATATGTATTATTTTGATTATCCTTACTCACTATATAAGGTCCGGTGTAAAGTAGCAATAACTTCTTGGCTATCCCTTCCATGGTACTTGGTAACTCTCTGTTTTTAAGTAATACTTGCTCTCCAATCTGATATTGTAGGGGTTTTGGTTGCAATTTTCTTCTTTATTTCTCAACTGGTTTGCCATGTCGTTAATCCAAAAAATCAGTCCCTTTTCTCGATAGTGCATGGTATTCAGTTCATCCATAGTCCATAATTTCATCTGCACTTGTTGTTCGGATCACTCTGGTGTGCAGAACTATTTCCGTTCTCGTGATATGGATCTCTGCTACCTTGTACAGCAATTCTTCTGAGATCATATGTCCATTAGTATCAATAACTGCTTCAATCACTTTATCATTTTGTTTTTTAAACAAAGAAGTTAATTGTACATCCATCATGAATGCTTGCACTGATTTTTTATTCTGCATTGCTATTTCCAATGTTTTCCATTTAAATATAGATTTGCTTAAGTTTCTACTCACTGGTTTGTTGTGAGTCCCTTCTATAATTCCTTTTAAAGTTCTCCTACAATCTTTATAATTCATTATTTCAGTTTGGTCAGTAATTGGTAGATTAAATACATTAATTAGTCCATTCTTCATCATCTCCAATTCTTCCTTTGTATTTATTATTTTCTTTTGGTGTAATTTTCCTATTTGCTTTATTTTCTGAATACCTGGTTCTTTCCCCTTTAGTGTTGACTTCTATCTGCTTACTATCCCTTTTGTTTCTGTTATTGTTATTCTCAGGTAACGATATATTTGTGTCCTCTTTATTTTCTGTTTCCTTGTCGCTATCTTCTATTTCCTGCCTGACTCGTTCCTTGTTTTTATCATTTGATATTTCTTCTGTTGTCTTATTCATATTGTCTATTTTCTCGTATAAGGCCTCCATATTTCTCTGGCTGTCTTGCTTCAGTTCATCCATTTTTTCTTCCATCTTCTTGCTGTTCTTGTCCAATTTTTCATTAATTTCCTCCTTATTTTTGTTCAATTCACCCTTAAAATCTTCTTTTAAAGATGCTATATTTTTGTTGGTCTCTTCAGTTTTCTTATTCAACTCTTCCTTAAAATCTTTTTTTATTCCCATGATCAGGGCGATCTTCCATCTCCTGGAATCTCTCCTCCTCAGTTTGTACTGGTTTCTCTGGTTGGTTTTCTGACTGTATGGGCTCAGCAGGTTCCATGGGAGGTAATATCTGTTCTATGTCCTCGACCGGGGTCACTTCCTTATCATCCATGTCGACGTCCTCCGTCCTCTTCTTGGGTCTGCCTCTAGTGATCATCTTGCTCTCCTTTTTTTGTAATCGCCGCTAGATACAATCCTTCCTGGAAATCTAGCCTCACTAGTTGGTCGCCAATTTGTAATGATTCGTCGTCCTTCTCGTTTAAGCCCCGCGATGAAGCGTCAATTTGTATAGATATCTCTTTCCTTCTGCTTATATGTCACACATTTGTGCATCAATTTGTAGTATTATATTTACGTATGGGTTATTTAGCCACACGTTGTTGGTGTTAATTTGTGAAAGAACTTCCGTCATTGTATAACAGTCCCACTGTTGTTGGTGTCTGATAGTCCTTACCTGTCCTTACTCGTTCTTTCTTCCCGATAGGCGCCAAATTGTTTTCTGAAAAAAAAAACAATTAAAAATTTTGCTCAGTGACGTTTTTCTATGCGATGTTGGCAAATTCAAATTACCCACGCGGACTGGCGGGAATTCTAATCTCACTTGTCGTTCGACGTGTTGCCAACACAGAATTTCGGTAATGAATCCTGTTCACCGCTAAAGTACACAAACTATAAAATATATATCTCAAATAAAAATGAAGGACAATTATTAATTATCAGTACTTGTTTATTATTGTTCAAAATTTGCTAAATATTGATAATTCAAATACAATACAAATTATTATAAAGAAAGTTTCGCTCCGGCTAAAATTTAATTTCCACTCAGCAGATGGCTAAGGTGACAGCAGTTGTTCGAGACCATTATGGCCGCTAATATTCTTTATTTACACAAGTTATACTGTCAATGAGTTCTTTGGATTATGAAAAATTTAAAACAAGATGTGATTAAAGTACACCACCTTACATTAATAGTACTTAATTACTAAAAAAGGTTTTACATAAAGTTCAATTCTTCGTGTTTAAAAGTGTGTGTCAATATTATAGGCTTTGTACATAGGTTATTTTACAGTTACATACAATTTAAATAAATATTATCTATTAATCCTTGAAAGAATTTAGTGTTCAAAGTTCAGAGTGAGAGTTATCGTTTGTGAAAAAAGTTAATCAAATTTAGTTCGTAGATAGTGGTAATTTAAATTATACTTAACAAAACCATATTGTTTTTGCTACGGTCATACGGCCATCAGTATTTCTTCCAGGTTGTGTTGTACTTTCGTTAACTTTCAATGGTAGGTTTCCCTTCTTCTTCTTGCGTCGGTTTCTTATTATTCATGTTTCATTTATTTTTTATTATTAAAATTTTGTTTATTGTTATTATTTGGTTTACTGGAACTATGTTCGACTTCTTGTATTCATTTTATTTTCATCTGGAACTTATTTTCTTCTTTATTAAACTTTTATTGAGATGAATTCAGTATAGTGTCCGTCTCGCTGGGTCGTTAATAATGGCACTCTCGTTTTTTAACGGTTTTTAAAATATAATAATGTTAGTTGTTATGGCAACCACCTCCACTCTTATTGGTTAAATACATTTGAACCTATTGTTATAAATCCTGGGTTTCTGTTCAAAATTAATAAATATTTTATAATGGCTTTTGTTTCTTGGTGATATTATCAATGTATGAAATATTAACATATATATCCCTATTTTCTTTCAAAGATCAATTTGACATCTCACAAGGCTGGTCTAGGTCATGTATTAAGGTTTTTAGACAAAATTGCTAATGCTATGTTATTATATAATTCACTTATTTATACTGTTTATTCCATTTTTTGACATATTATTATTGTTAGTTAATTGTAATCAAATAATTTACTTGGTCTTACTATTCAAATACAATAGTCAATTGCTTACAATTGGTTTTCTGAAGTTAGACAGTTAGGTATTTTATAGGCCTAAGCTGTAACAGTCTAGAATTTCTTATTTTGCTCTATTTAAACATTATTTATTAAATCCATACGTTCTGCTTATTGTCATTTAATACTTAGTGTTTTTTTGAAGTTACTTTGTAGCTGTTTTACAATCAATTAATGTTATTATAATTTACAAAATCATTTCTTATCTGATATTCTTTCTTTTCTACTTATATAATGATGATTAATCTTGTGGTTGTTAAGTTTATATCATTGCTAGCTAATGCCTACTCCTATCTCTTACACACTTTTTTAACACTTAATCCTACTAACAAAACATAACACAGAAATAGGTTTATGGTCTGTCCCTTGTTCAGCCATATTCCTTCTTATAAACTATAATTCTTTAAATTAAACAAAATAATTGGTGAGTATTGTAGCGACACCATCTATACTATGAAGATAATCATTCTAGTGATTCCTTTAGTAATAGAAGATGTTTTCTAGTTCTTACACCCACAACTACTCTGTTTCTTACAGGCTAACACAATTAACTTATTTGTCTATTAATCATTTGATTGTGGTTCTGGTTTGTTACACTTGGTTACTATTCTTTTTCTTTAAGATTATAAGTTGTTTATTTATTACCTATCTCTCACTCTTGGATTTTTATTGGGTTTTAAAACATAATTTTATAGTCCGTTTTTCTATATTTTATGTTCTACTTTTTATCTCACTATCGGGCTATTAATATTACACATATTCTATTAACAAATGTTTTCCCTTAATTACTATGGGTAGTGTACTTCTTGTTTACATACTCTATATAATACTTGTTACTATTTTTGATTTATTTGTGTTTTGGTTTTATTTGTCTACCTTTGATTATTTTTTTGTCTTTATTTGTCCTATCACTGGGGTTGGGGTTTGTTTCTACCTACTCACTTACCATATTTATTGGGTTATTTTGGTTAAATAGCATTGTACTGTTGTTTCAAGTTTTGCTTCGTTGCTTGCTACATTTCTCTTATCATAGGTTACTTTTCTTATTACCTTTATATATTTGATCATATAATTATGTTAAATACCCATTCTTTTATCTCTGGTTCATCCCTTTTAATTTATAGTGTTAATTATTTATATTCTCCCCTTCTCATGTTGCTTCTTAAAATGCATGTTGAAGATATGTACCCTGACAATATATATATATATATATATATATATATATATATTGCAACGTTACATACACATAAAAATGGGCGTGACTGGTCTCACGTTCAAGATTGACAAATTATGTAACAAAATAGCATTTAAATTGGGTTTCAGGTGTATCTGCAATAAGAACTCTATGTAACTTGTAACGGTATTTCAAATTTATTTGATATTAATAAAATTGTGCACTTAGCACTTACTTCGACTTAAAACATTCGTTATTATTTGTTATTATGCCGTAAGGCTTATGCTATATACATCCTTACTGACTAAATATTCTATTCTACTAATTATTGTATTAAAGAAAAATCTCATTTCCAGACTACTCAGTCAATTTAATGTGTTTCAAAATATCAATATTTAAATATCTTTTTTATATATTCTAATGTACTCAAAATATTAATAGTTATTGAATTTATCTTTTGTTTCTCAGTACTGATTTATCTCAAATACTAATTGTTTTCATTTAAATGCTTTGTATTCATTTTATTTCATATTAATTTGAGCTCTTGTTACGTTAATCGTATTTCTAAAACATCTATGATTTGAATTCTACTTTACAATAAACATTGGCTCTTACTTTTAAATAGAATAGAAATGTCTTTAATTGTCTTTGAGTTCATTGTACGATTAAGAGATAAATAAGTTGTTTATCACCTTATTGTCGTCAATCATACTCGATCATTTGATCCATCTGTAGTCGTCCTCGTCTCGCACTCCAGCGTCCTCTTGTCCAGCGTCGAATCACTCCTCTTTCCAGCGTCGACTCGCTCTTCTTGTCCAGCGTCGAATCACTGCTCTTGTCCAGCGTCGACTCGCTCTTCTTTTCAGCATCGAATCGCTTTCTTGTCCAGCGTCGTATCACTCTCTGGAACTTCTCGTGCTGTTTCTGACGTCAATGGATCTTCTTATGTGGATCTTCTTATGTAATTTTGTTATTATTTAAAAACAGTTTGTTTTACAATCCAGTTACATAACTGTATGTAACTGGAAGATGAAATTATTTACAAAAATTTAAATATTCTGTGCGGATGGGCAGAAGCTCCCGCTGCACCGTGGATGATTTACAAAAGAGAACCACTGTAGCTTGTGTGTCCTATTTATACCCATGTCTTGGTCGACACCTGCAGTGGTACGAAATCGACATGTCAGAAACTGTCTCTGGATTCAGTTCCCCCACTCTTTGTCAATTTCACTATTTCTTATATTTCTGCGAATTGCAGAGTCCTGTAAGTATACTCTTATACTTATCGTATAACTATTTTTACAACACATGTTCACTGTAATTTTTGACATTGCAACTTAACCCTTTCGATTTGTACACAGTTATTTCACTATTACACTCGTACAGTGTGGCACTTTCACATGGTTTTCGTACACAGTATTTAGTAAATTTTCTTACATTTTATTGTGTTTTTGGATTTTACTCTTTAATTATAGTTTATGAATAATTACAGAAAAAAAGTAATTATGCAATTATTCATCTTGGGGTGGTAAACTCGCCTGCATATGTAATGGGTCGAATTAGAAGGTTTTTATTTTATTGATTTTGGTCTCGATTTTATATAAAGATTTTAAATTCACTTCATGTATGTAAGCTACCCCAGTTTAATTTTATATTAATACAAATCACCCATTCAATCACTTTCAAATTGCCAGACTTCACCTGTGAGGAGCCTCCAGTACAGCAATGCACATTATTTAGCCAAAACAAATGTACAGACGTATTGCGTACCGCCCAGCAGCAGCCTGGTGACACACTCTACAGTCTGCAGTTTGCCAGCAGAGAGTGAACAGATAGCCAGCAGCAGCATAAAGTGCTGGAAATAGTAAAACTGTGGCCTCGGAAGTGCAAGATAGGCCGTAATAATTAGTCGGCCTATCTATTCAAGTCGGAAAGTAACATCCTAACCTGCCGGACGCGAATAGTAGTGCGTCCACCGACTGGACTCAAATTTCACCTAAATTACAGAGCAAAAATGTGAAGCAGCAGTGGTGTTGTGGTGAGGCGGCGGCCATTTGAACAAAATTCTCAGCACGACCGGGTGCGTGAAAAACTGTGTGCACACAACAGTTCAGTTTCATCAGGTAAAGAGTGGTAACCAAGATATAAAATTACAAAGCAGAGTTAGTGAAGTGAGCGGGCCAAAATCAAGTGAACAATACACTTTCGGGCAATTATTAATAAAGATTAATAAACATACGAGTCACGTGGCAACGAAAGCAGTGAGCCGTCGGGTAACCAGTAACCGTATTTTCAACAAATTTTTATTAAAGGGTTTTTTGTGCAAACATGTTAATTAAATAATAGTAGTTGGTTTTGTAAAGGTGTGAATGTGAGAGTAAATAGCAGATTTGGGCTGTCTAATTAAGGTAAGGTGTTTATTGTAATTCTGTAAGCATAAGTAATACCATCATGTAACTATCAGTAAGGGTTTTATGCATTTTCAATGATTTGAGCCAAGAGGCCAAATAAATACCAATTTAATACTTGAAGGATATTTTAAAGTAAAAAATAAAATTTTAATTAATTTCTCTTTAAAAATGCGTTGCGTAAGTTCTTACGATAACCTATAATCATATTTGCATTTTTATGTTCGTGGTGCGGACCCTGGCGGAAGGTGAAACAGGTAGGTGGAAAATAAAATAAAATTTGTATATTTGTATGTGAATAGAACATCACATTTGGCGCCCGAACAGGGACTCGAATTTGAATAATTAAAATTCCACACCTACGATAAATGCAAGTTCGATTTGAGGGTTGAGTAACAGTACGTAAAAAATTACGCAGCACATACAAACTAGTACATCAATGTTTAGAGTTTAAGAGTTAAGTGGTAAACGGTTTTATGTAAGTAAATCTAGATTAAAAAATTTAGAAAAATGGCAGGAAAGAATGAGAGCAATATACATGAAACGACTAGTGTCGAAAACTATAATGAACGAGTCAAAGAGTTGTCGATGGACGATATATTTACTTTAATGAAAACAATGTCTGAGAGTTTGAGTAGTGATGTCAATAAAATGAATAGCAGTATCAATGTAAAATTCGATGTTCAAAAGAAGAGTTTTGATAGCAAATTTGATGAACAGAAAAACGAGATGCAAGAATTTAAAAGTAGTGTAAATGAGAAATTAGACATACAGAGCAATTTTAATAAAAAATTCGAAGAACGGAATATTCAGTTTCAGCAGAGTATTAGTGTAAAATTTGATGAACTTAAAACTGAAATTAATAAAGTACAAATCAAATGTGAGAGTAACTGTAACAAATTGAAATATGAATTAAATGAAACGTTGAGTCATTCATTAAAAAATATGAATAACAGAATTGAGAAAATAGTAGAGTCAGTAGAACATAATAATGTAAAAATAAGTAGTAGAGTCAGTAAAGTAAAAATAATAATGATAATAAAACATTTACAAATGATGACAATAATGTCAAAAATGAGAATATAATTAAAAATGTGGTATTAGAGAGTAAGGTAACAAGTGTTAATAATGAAATTGAAAATGGTAATGTGATTGAAAGGGTGGTATCAGAAAGTGATACGTTGAAAATAGATAGTGAAACAGTAAGTGAGAGTGAGAAAATGATAAGTTGTAATGAAGTAATAATTAGTGTTGTTGAATTAGAAAAAGAATGGAAAGAAAGAGTAGATGAATGTGTAGGGCAGAGGGTAAATTTTCCCCTTATTTGTGATGAACCAAGGTGTTCAAAAGTGTTATTATTGGAGGGCAAGAGACCCTTATTAGTGAAAGATTTGAGTTGTTTATTTTTGTTGAATAATTTTGTACCATCTGCATGGAATGAGAGAGAAAGTATGATATGGTGTTATGATGAGAGAGATTTAGATGGAGAGTTGTGGGTTGATAGAGAGACAGAATTATATAAATTAAAGAGAGACTATAATGAGTTGAAAGAGATGCTAAATGATTTGAAGTACTTACCTGTTAAAATAGAGAGTGAAGATTATTTTGTTGATACAGTTTTAAATAATAATAATTTACCTTATGATGAAAAAGTAACTGACATGATAATGAATGTAATTACTGATGGAGACTTAACCGATGTACTTAATGTTGACTTGGTATATGATTATTATGGTAAAATGAATAAACAGGAATTTTATGGTTACTATACACAAGATAACCGTATACAGAATGCAAATAAAATTGAAAATTGTTATGTGAAACCCCGAATAATTTTTGACGATGGTGGCTGAGCCTTAAATTCACAAATGACCAATTTTAAACAGTTTGTTTATTGGTTCTGACCCCGCAACCTTGGACATTGAAGTGTGATACAACTGAATAATAAATGATGAAGAATTGTAAATACATGTTTAGTAAATTTATTTGTGTGTTGTAAAACGTTAGATAAATAATGTATGTATGTAGTAAAACTTGTTGTGATATTAATAATAATATTAATATTTTGCAGCTTAAATAAATAACAAAAATAATTGAGAAGAAGATAATGAATGAGTTGTAGTTATTGCAATGGGTGAAAGTAATAAAAATGTTGTTTTCAATAATTGATCTAATTAAAATAATTTGAAATGTTTAAATATTTTGCTTGATGGTTGAATTTTTTAAATGAGTGTAAATTGTTTTATGAGATTTGATATTAATTAATAAATAAATGTTAAATTGTTTGATATGAAATGACACTATTGTTAAATGTTTCAGAGGTTACACGGAGATATTAGTGTATGTGTGTGTGGTGTATTTTGTGTTCAGGTCAATAAGTGGATAATGTATTGTAAGTATAAAGTTTATAATACCAGTCAGATAGAATAAAACGCTTACAGGTGTGAAAGAGTGTTACAATAATAATAAATGAATTGTGATAATGCTATTAAAGTAATTGTGGTGAATCAAAAGTATATCTGATCTGAATTGGAATAAAAAATTTAAGAGACAAATATGTTATCTAAAAGATTTATAAAAATTGAAAAGTGTAGTAAGCATATATGTCAGTATATGATGTAACCAGAATGTTTAGACTATGTGAGTATTGAGACAGAGTGTTTATAGCACGTCTGGCACACAAGTGTTTATGTAAACAGGTGTGTTATGTTGAGACTAATGTATACAGTCATGCTGAATTGACAATAACAAAAATGTTGTAGTCTGCTGAATCATTACCAGCAGCATAACCCTATTGTGACATAAAAGAATTGAAGTTAAATTTGTTCAGACAAAATAATGATGAGGTAATTACTGCAACTCAGAGTTTGAGAAATTAAATAAAATTAAATTAACTCAGCAATTAAATCAATTGAAAATTTTAATAATAAATTTAAGTTTATTCTGATGCAAACTTCATGTAATTGTAAAACAAAGGAAATATGTACTTTACTTAAATGGGAAACTGAAGGAAATTTTGGGTAAATGCTGTCAAAGGGATTAAAAGGGGGGTAGTAGAAAAAAAAATTATATATATATATTTGTATATACGTTTTGTGCCTGCCATTAAATTGATGTTTTGCATTTTTGGTTGTATTATTGTTTATATGTATCAATAGTATTATTGAATTATATGGTATAGGATATATGTATAATCAAATGTTAGGATAAGGCAGTCCATGTTTTAGTTAAAATATTCAATTTATTTGTTTTCTTTTTTATCAGTAATAATAACGAAGAGAATTAATCTATCCAGATAAGAGATTTTTTGTTTTGATACAATCTGATTTTGAACTTATTTTAGATGAGGAGTTTGTTAAAAATTTATTATAGGTGTGTGTGTGCGCCCAGTATCTGCTAAAGGCAGCCCAGTTTGCATATAAGGGGGAACATATTGGTTGAGGATCTGGCATGATCTAAGCCAGGGATTTGGAGTTTGGGGAGGCATGTTAGAAGGCTAGGTGCACGGTGGTGCGTGTCTGTTCGATTTTTCGGTGTTGGGATCTCGCACAGAGAAGTCTAGTGATCTCGTTCAGATGCGTCCATAGTCGCCGAGCCAGGGGGGTTGTTTACCCATGAGGTATAAGATAAATGGGGGGTTGTTGGCACCATATCCTCACCGGTCCTCTTAGGGGTTTAGCAATGAGAATTCTTCTGTTTCGACAGAAGATTTCTCATTGGGGGGTATTGTAATGGGTCGAATTAGAAGATTTTTATTTTATTGACTTTGGTCTCGATTTTATAAAGATTTTAAATTCACTTCATGTATGTAAGCTACCCCAGTTTAATTTTATATTAATACAAATCACCCATTCAATCACTTTCAAATTGCCAGACTTCACCTGTGAGGAGCCTCCAGTACAGCAATGCACATTATTTAGCCAAAACAAATGTACAGACATATTGCGTAACCGCCCAGCAGCAGCCTGGTGACACACTCTACAGTCTGCAGTTTGCCAGCAGAGAGTGAACAGATAGCCAGCAGCAGCATAAAGTGCTGGAAACAGTAAAACTGTGGCCTCGGGAGTGCAAGATAGGCTGTAATAATTAGTTGGCCTATCTATTCAAGTCGGAAAGTAACATCCTAATCTGCCGGACGCGAATAGTAGTGCGTCCGCCGACTGGACTCAAATTTCACCTAAATTACAGAGCAAAAATGTGAAGCAGCAGTGGTGTTGTGGTGAGGCGGCGGCCATTTGAACAAAATTCTCAGCACGACCGGGTGCGTGAAAAACCGTGTGCACACAACAGTTCAGTTTCATCAGGTAAAGAGTGGTAACCAAGATATAAAATTACAAAGCAGAGTTAGTGAAGTGAGCGGGCCAAAATCAAGTGAACAATACACTTTCGGGCAATTATTAATAAAGATTAATAAACATACGAGTCACGTGGCAACGAAAGCAGTGAGCCGTCGGGTAACCAGTAACCGTATTTTCAACAAATTTTTATTAAAGGGTTTTTTGTGCAAACATGTTAATTAAATAATAGTAGTTGGTTTTGTAAAGGTGTGAATGTGAGAGTAAATAGCAGATTTGGGCTGTCTAATTAAGGTAAGGTGTTTATTGTAATTCTGTAAGCATAAGTAATACCATCATGTAACTATCAGTAAGGGTTTTATGCATTTTCAATGATTTGAGCCAAGAGGCCAAATAAATACCAATTTAATACTTGAAGGATATTTTAAAGTAAAAAATAAAATTTTAATTAATTTCTCTTTAAAAATGCGTTGCGTAAGTTCTTACGATAACCTATAATCATATTTGCATTTTTATGTTCGTGGTGCGGACCCTGGCGAAAGGCGAAACAGGTAGGTGGAAAATAAAATAAAATTTGTATATTTGTATGTGAATAGAACATCACACATAGACCTGCGTTCACACACACTAGCAAAATACTGGTGTACACACTTTCAGTTACATTTGTGTGTGTGTGCACGTCGATTCAGGTCGAAACACCTGTTCATATTTTTGTCTGAGCCAAGCTTGCAATCCCTGACATGCTTATTTCTAATACATTATTAATTATTTACAGTTTATTAGGTATATTTAAATTTTTATATTCAATGCTCAGTACATCACTTATTTGTACTGTCGCATTATCCCTCTGCTTGGTAACAAACAAAATTTAATAAATTTATTTATTATAAATTTGTTTTTATTATTATTATTACACTTGAAAAAATGTAACAAATAATAAAAAATAATATTCGTCATTTCACCCTTAATTGGAGTGTATACAAATGTCTTACCTCCCCTCCTTATACGCTCACTGCTCGTGACCTTGTAGTAGGGAGGCTTCAACAAACAGCTGATCTGACTGGGTTTCATTGACCTCGTTGTTTTCACGTGTAAAACTTCCTAAATGACGTTGCGTGGAATTTACCAATTTCTTTCTTCTGGTTCTCATCATATACAATGAAAGTGTGTTGTCCTACTCGCTGTCTTAACGTATATACGGTCCATTATAAAGTCTGAAGAATTTCTTCGCCGTATTATCACTCCGTTTTCCCACTGGATTAGCTTTGAGTAGTACACTTTCTCACACGCTGAATTGTTGTAGCTTGTGAGTTAGATTAAATCTTTCTCTACTCTCTTGTTACCTCTTTCTCTTATCCGTTGCTTTGCGTATTCAATTTTCACACTTATTGGTACAGGTACATTTTGGTTATTAGGTTTGTTTATATACTTAGTCCAAAATCTGTTTGGCTTCTTATCTTCTTCTAATTCCATTGGAGTATATCCTGTTGCTTCATTATAATTTTCGTTAATGGCTTTCTCAAGAAATGGTAAATATTCTGCCCATTTATTGTGTTGATCATGACAATATATTCGTAAATATTTACCTAATTCTTTGTTAACTCTCTCAGCAAGGTTTCCTTGAGGATGTCTTATGGATGTGAGTACAGGTTGTATTCCATTTTCCCTTAACGTCCTCTCCCATTTTTCACTTTGGAATTGTACACCTTGATCACTGAGTACCTTCTTCATTTTTCCATATGACGGAATATATTTCTGCAGTAGTATCTTTAGAACAACTTTGGTTGTGGGTCGCATAATTGGGTACAGTCGGACTGCCTTGGAAAACACATCAATACATACCAATATGTGCTTCACACCTCGACTTGATCATGGTAGTGGTCCCAGAAAATCCACTGCAATTAGCTCTCCCTTGTTCTCCTTCTGTACACTCTGCATTCCTACGTTGTGTGTAAATTCGGTCCTTAATTTTACATTATCTTACTCATACATTCTTACCTTCGCTTCTAATATTCCTTAACTCTTTTCTTAACATGACATTACTTTATCTAATACATTACTTATACAATACATTAACATTCATTACCTTTTATTACATTTCTTTAACATTACCTTTCTGATTGCTATTACTTTCCTGAAATACACTTCCGTAACAGAATACTCTTTTCGCTTTGTAGTGTGTCGCATGATCGGTTACAGAGGAACTGTCTTGGAAAACAACGATATTTTTCTCGAAGTCCTTAATCCTAAGTAGTCTCTGCCCTTTTGACTTTTCACTCTTGCTTTCTTCTGTGTCCTTGTATCTCCATTAAATGTTCGCTTGATCAGTCGTTCTGACAATTATAGCAATTATTTCCATTCCTAACCCTTTCTTCATATTAATAACAACAATAACATCTTTTACCATTACTTTCATAAATATTTCTCTACGCTATCATTCCTTACCATCAGTAATACATTTCTTAATTAACCCTTTAAAATAATATTCCTTTTTTCTTTTTATTTGCTATCATATCCTTAATAAATAACATTTCTTAATTATACTCTCTTATATTATTATTAATAATTAATAGTAATATTATTTTTCTCATTTAAAAATAATTATTTATTTTCGGGTATTGAGTTCGGTTCGGTGTGTCGTTAGAACTGACACCCCTCTTTTATAACAATTGGTTGTTGTACACAGGAAATTCATTGTGCTCACCCTCGCGACAAATTTCCATTGTATTACTACGACGTTAGTGTGGGTACTTACCGTGTGAACGTTTGTTTTGATCGTATAAGTCACCTGTTCGTCGCTGCGTTGAATTGTTGCTGCCTTTATCGTGCGATCCATTTGTTTATAGGGTGAAAACTTTATTTTCCCTCTCTTTCTCTCGTAACAAATGCTTCGCTCTTTCTCAATTCTCTCAGCTAATGAATTGTGTGAGGTCAGTCCGTTTGAAGCCTATATAAACAGCTGTCGACGGTTTTTTCGTTCGTCTTTTATGATAATATTCATTGTACTTACTATAATTATAGTTATAATTATCGTTCACTTTATATTTCTCGTGCTTATACCTACCGTCATATTTACCACAATTTTGTGTAGTGTTTCGTCTAGATAACTTACTACGTTTCTTGTTATACCTACAGTGATATTTATCTCAGTAAGTGTAGTGTCTTATGTGTTTCACATGTGTCATCCTGTGTGACTTATTACTGTGTGTGTGTCTCACACTTGGAATATCACTACTAATAAGGTACTTTTATTAACCTTAATTTGCTTCTCTTCCTTAATGTTAATTACTTTATAATTATCGTTAGTAATTACACACGTATTTTCAACTACTATGAATTCTTCACATATTAGCTCCGTTTGTTTATTAATTATTCCACAGACATTTTCTGCGATCGTGTCAATACGTAAATTTGTATTAACAATTTTTTTTGTTAACTGCGCATTACTGTCAATAATACTTTGTTTTATTTCAAGATTATCAATTTTTAACTCTTCTAGACTTTCTGTGATTTTTATGGTGTCCTGTCTATAATTTTCGGACTGTAGCTCTAATTTATTTTCTAAACTTTCTGTTTGTTTTGTATTTATTTCATCTATTTTTCTTATTTGTTTGACATTCTCCTCCTTCAACTCTTCTTTAAATTTTTCGGCTTGTTTTATGACTAATTCGTCCATCATGGCTAGTATCGAATTTTTAAATGCTTCTAAATTCAACCCTCCTGGTTCTGCCATGTTGAATAATTATTAAAATATTTATTTAGTAGTAATTCTTTAACAATTATTATTGATAACCGTTCCCTACTTATTTATTTATTTCTGTATTTTTATTAATAGTTATTATTAATACTCATTACAGTTACACCTGTTACATAGACAAACAATATTATTTGTGGGCACCAGCTGTGTGATTACACAACAATTAACATTACATTCAGTTACTGTTTAACATAAATAATTATTACATATAATACATTTTTTATTTAACACACTCTTATATTTTAGAGCAACCATTTAGCTACATAAAAAAAATTTTAATAGTTAAATGGTGGGGATTGGGCCATACGTTCATGGGCTACAATTCATGTAACAAATTTTTTTTGCACATAAATTTAGGCATGTCGTGCCCCACCTCCAGGGCGACATATTATACAACGATACAACTGTACATAAGTTGCATAATATATGTTGTATGTGTACAAATTTACATGTAATTTAATTTGTATAGCCCCACGTTCTTTGGGAGCCATATTATGCAACGTTACATATACATAAAAATGGGCATGACTGGTCTCACGTTCAAGATTGACAAATTATGTAACAAAATAGCATTTAAATTGGGTTTCAGGTGTATCTGCAATAAGAACTCTATGTAACTTGTAACGGTATTTCAAATGTATTTGATATTATAATACTACTCTTGTACCCGTAGTATCTTAATGGTATTATAATTTGCCCGTGTTATTCCTTATATATGTTAATTTGTAATAACTAGTTGTAAATAGTGTATCAGCTGATCGTGGAATATTTATGTTGTGTGTTTACGAATGTGATTTAAATATATAAGTAAAAGAATTGAATTATTCTGCCTTGGTTTCTGAATCAGAATTATAATTATTCCAATTCAGTAGTTAGAACTCCAAAATCAATTCAAAAAATAGCGGTCGAGTCATCCCAAAATTTTTAAGTCACCTTCGATATTAGGCTTTAACCTATTATTTGAGGTTAATCTTGGTTTTGCAGTTTGCGTACTTCCAATGACTCTCCCCGAATTCTTCTTATCCTTGTTAATTTTAAAATAAATGCTGATAATATATTACGTTCCTGAAATAATAACGCATGGATATGATTTAATAACATAATGGTTTAATCTCTATAATATAAATTCAAATTATTGGAAAATTCCATTCGATACATACGGTTGTCACAATCGATATTTATCTCAGGATTTAATAATTAAATAATTTTAATATATTTCGTGGGAATTCTTGTGGCTGCTACGAAAAGTTCCTTTACATGATAATTAATAATAGAGAGTACCTTTACAAACATTATATTACTTATAATCTAAAAAATTACAAAAATTATATATTAAGTAACATACAAGGTTTGACGATATTCAATACGCTTCGTAAAAGCATGTAGGTTTCAGCGATGTCAACATCATGGCTACTATATTGTCGGTGTCAGAGAATAATGAAGTTTATTAATGTGTACAATAAATGTTTTCCTTGTAATCACTGTTCGTTTAGATATTGAATTTGTTTTCACTTTAAAATGTTTACTAGTGATTAGTGTTAGTGTAAATTGTTATATTGTCTAGTGGTTGTTCCTTGTTGGATAAAAATATTGTCAAATTATACTTTACACATCTAGACGATATTGCTGAAGGTTTTCTGGTTTATTCTGGATGATTTCTTGCTTGTGTGTGTTACTTGTTCATGAAAATTGTAGTGGAGGGATTATTATCTTCGATGATGGTCATTCAGATTCATTTTCTTTTAATTGTCTCCAAGTCACGTTACTAATATTTAGAATTAATATTAGGCAATTACCTGTATTAACTTCCGTCTTGTGACTTCTTTAGTTTTTTCCTTAAAACAACGCGTTTCGAGAATAAATTCTCATCATCAGGTTTAAAAAACTATAAAAACATCAAATTCACCCAAAACGGGTCGTCAACTATTTAAAATACACAAACACAAAAACACCACACATAATTAAACACCGACACAGTCACGGCACAGTCCGATGCGCATCGTCTCGCCGCCAACGACCAACTGTTGCACTTTGTCTTATACGACCGTTATCATTGCCCGCTGACCCATCGATATCGATGGCCGTGTTGTACAGCAGATTCGATCGGAATGAAACTTTGTCATTAAGTAGCTGGTCCGTTTGTAACTTAGAAGCCCTATATATCTCATATTCATCCACAGCGTTCATGTATGCACCCTTTTTACAATTATGAAGCAGTTTAAAGTTTTTGTGGAAGTCTGAGTACTTATGATTATACAGCATTAAATGCTGAGCGTAACTGGATCTAGTTTTCGAGATATCACTTTTGGGCAGGTGTTCTTTAAAACATTCGGCTGACGGCCTGCCCGTTTGTCCTATATAGAATTTGTCACAGTCATCGCATTCAAGCTTGTACACTCCAGTTTTCTCTTCAGCCGGGATATGAGTTCTTTGTCCCAAACGTTTTTTGATGTTATTTGTGGTTTTAAAGGCCACTGCTATTTTACGTTTTTTCAGCTCATTCTTTACAATGACTGGTAGTACATTTGTGTACTCAGTTACTATAAATTTAGTATCTTCTTTAGATGGGCCGGTTAATCTACTTTTACTATTGATTTTTACCGAGTGTTTTCTTATAAGCTTGTCTATGATTCCACTGTTATACCCATTAGCGATAGCTATACTTTTGATTATATTAGTCTCTTCCACTCTGTCTTTTTGCTCAAGGGGAATAGCAAGCATTCTATGAACGAACGCGTTGAAGGCTGCCATTTTTTGGGAATATCGATGGTACGAATCAGCATGAATAGTAATATTCGTGGTGGTGGGCTTTCTATAAATTTTGAATCTAAAACGGTCATTATATTTGCTGATAGTGAGATCAAGAAAGTTCAGGCAGCTATTGTTCTCCATTTCTAGGGTAAATTGGATTTTCATGTTTATGCTGTTCATATATCCTTTCAAATTTTCTATTTGTCTACTCGTTCCATTGAATATCATAAAAGTGTCGTCAACGTAGCGTACGTAAAATTTAATTTTGTCTCGCTGTTTATTAAGACTAGACATTAAAAATGCATTCTCAAAGTGGTTCAAGTATAGGTCCGCTAAAATCCCCGATAAAGGTGACCCCATTGCCAGACCATCCTCCTGCATGAAATACTCATTATCATAAGAGAAATAATTTTGTTTGAGTAATGTTTTTAGCAGTTGCATAAGTTCATCAATTTCATTTCTACCTAACCTATTTGTATTAATTAAGCTATTTCTGAGAATTGTCATTGTCTCATCTACCGGCACATTGGTGTACAGATTAGTTACGTCATATGAAGCCATCCTATAATGTGGTGCTGATTTAATAGTTTTAATTTTTTCAACGAGATCGTAGCTGTTTTTTATGCTGTAGTTATTTACTATGTCAATGTTCTCTTTTATGATTTTTACTAATCTTTTAGCCGTCCTATAACCAGGGGCAGTCGTGTAATTTACAACCGGGGCGTATTGGCATTATTTCTTTATGTATTTTCGGTAAACCCGTAAGTTCTGGGGCCCTGGCATTTATGGGTTTTAAATAACGTCTAGTGCTTTCAATGAGGAGATTGGGCATTTATTTATAGCGTTGTTTAATTTCTTGACATAGGCGCTAGTGGGATCCTTGTGTAGCTTTTTAATATTATTGTTTTTTATGAACTCCTGTACCTTATTGGTATATATATTTTTGTTAATAATAACTACCGTATTACCCTTATCAGCTGTCGTGACGATAGCGTTATCATGTCGAAGTTTTTCGTAAACATTACGTTTAAGAGAACTGACGACTTTGTTTATCTGTCTATTGACAATGTCGAGAATGCCGTTTATTACTACCGGGTGAAACTCGTTTAAAACTTCCAGGTGGGCTAGATAAAGCTTAGTATTTAGACCACTTTTTAAAATATAAAGTCGTTTGATCTCTTCCTTAATCCAGATTGATTTTATTTTTTCGGAACAATGTCTGCTGTTGATGTTGGAACTTATGTACTTCGGTGTGATGTTGTAGTGAAGGCATCTTTTGTTATACTTGATGTTCTGCGATGCCTTAATCAATTTTAATTTGATGTTTTTAAATTTATAGACAATACGTGCCTGACTGGCTTCTAGATTCATTTTGTTTTAATTGACTCCAAGTCACATTACTAATATTTAGAATTAATATTAGGCAATTACCTGTATTAACTTCCGTCTTGTGACTTCTTTAGTTTTTTCCTTAAAACAACGCGTTTCGAGAATAAATTCTCATCATCAGGTTTAAAAAACTATAAAAACGTCAAATTCACCCAAAAGGGGTCGTCAACTATTTAAAATACACAAACACAAAAACACCACACATAATTAAACACCGACACAGTCACGGCACAGTCCGATGCGCATCGTCTCGCCGCCAACGACCAACTGTTGCACTTTGTCTTATATGACCGTTATCATTGCCCGCTGACCCATCGATATCGATGGCCGTGTTGTACAGCAGATTCGATCGGAACAAAACTTTGTCATTAAGTAGCTGGTCCGTTTGTAACTTAGAAGCCCTATATATCTCATATTCCTCCACAGCGTTCATGTATGCACCCTTTTTACAATTATGAAGCAGTTTAAAGTTTGCGTGGAAGTCTTGAGTACTTATGATTATACAGCATTAAATGCTGAGCGTAACTGGATCTAGTTTTCGAGATATCACTTTTGGGCAGGTGTTCTTTAAAACGTTCGGCTGACGGCCTGCCCGTTTGTCCTATATAGAATTTGTCACAGTCATCGCATTCAAGCTTGTACACTCCAGTTTTCTCTTCAGCCGAGATATGAGTTCTATGTCCCAAATGTTTTTTGATGTTATTTGTGGTTTCAAAGGCCACTGCTATTTTACGTTTTTTCAGCTCATTCTTTACAATGACTAGTAGTACATTTGTGTACTCAGTTACTATAAATTTAGTATCTTCTTTAGATGGGCCGGTTAATCTGCTTTTACTATTGATTTTTACCGAGTGTTTTCTTATAAGCTTGTCTATGAATCCACTGTTCTACCCATTAGCAATAGCTATACTTTTGATTATATTAGTCTCTTCCACTCTGTCTTTTTGCTCAAGGGGCATAGCAAGCATTCTATGAACGAACGCGTTGAAGGCTGCCATTTTTTGGGAATATCGATGGTACGAATCAGCATGAATAGTAATATTCGTGGTGGTGGGCTTTCTATAAATTTTGAATCTAAAACGGTCATTATATTTGCTGATAGTGAGATCAAGAAAGTTCAGGCAGCTATTGTTCTCCATTTCTAGGGTAAATTTACCCTGAAATAATATGTGCGGAAGCTGCCATAAAAACTATTGATAATATTTCGCATCAGGGGGAAACGCGTGCTGTCATAAATAACAAAATAAACAAAGTTATTAAGAAGGATACCCACATCGCTAACCTGCAAAATAAGTACAAACGTGACGCGCGTATTGCACGGAATGTTTACAAAAAACTTCAACATGATAACGCTATCGTCACGACAGCTGATAAGGGTAATACGGCAGTTATTATTAACAAAAATATATATACCAATAAGGTACAGGAGTTCATAAAAAACAATAATATTAAAAAGCTACACAAGGATCCCACTAGCGCCTATGTCAAGAAATTAAACAACGCTATAAATAAATGCCCCAATCTCCACAATGAAAGCACTAGACGTTATTTAAAACCCATAAATGCCAGGGCCCCAGAACTTACGGGTTTACCCAAAATACATAAAGAAGATATGCCAATACGCCCCGGTTGTAAATTACACGACTGCCCCTGGTTATAGGACGGCTAAAAGATTAGTAAAAATCATAAAAGAGAACATTGACATAGTAAATAACTACAGCATAAAAAACAGCTACGATCTCGTTGAAAAAATTAAAACTATTAAATCAGCACCACATTGTAGGTTGGCTTCATTTGACGTAACTAATCTGTACACCAATGTGCCGGTAGATGAGACAATGACAATTCTCAGAAATAGCTTAATTAATACAAATAGGTTAGGTAGAAATGAAATTGATGAACTTATGCAACTGCTAAAAACAATACTCAAACAAAATTATTTCTCTTATGATAATGAGTATTTCATGCAGGAGGATGGTCTGGCAATGGGGTCACCTTTATCGGGGATTTTAGCGGACCTATACTTGAACCACTTTGAGAATGCATTTTTAATGTCTAGTCTTAATAAACAGCGAGACAAAATTAAATTTTACGTACGCTACGTTGACGACACTTTTATGATATTCAATGGAACGAGTAGACAAATAGAAAATTTGAAAGGATATATGAACAGCATAAACATGAAAATCCAATTTATTCTAGAAATGGAGAACAATAGCTGCCTGAACTTTCTTGATCTCACTATCAGCAAATATAATGACCGTTTTAGATTCAAAATTTATAGAAAGCCCACCACTACGAATATTACTATTCATGCTGATTCGTACCATCCATATTCCCAAAAAATGGCAGCCTTCAACGCGTTCGTTCATAGAATGCTTGCTATTCCCCTTGAGCAAAAAGACAGAGTGGAAGAGACTAATATAATCAAAAGTATAGCTATCGCTAATGGGTATAACAGTGGAATCATAGACAAGCTTATAAGAAAACACTCGGTAAAAATCAATAGTAAAAGCAGATTAACCGGCCCATCTAAAGAAGACACTAAATTTATAGTAACTGAGTACACAAATATACTACCAGTCATTGTAAAGAATGAGCTGAAAAAATGTAAAATAGCAGTGGCCTTTAAAACCACAAATAACATCAAAAAACGTTTGGGACAAAGAACTCATATCCCGGCTGAAGAGAAAACTGGAGTGTACAAGCTTGAATGCGATGACTGTGACAAATTCTATATAGGACAAACGGGCAGGCCGTCAGCCGAACGTTTTAAAGAACACCTGCCCAAAAGTGATATCTCGAAAACTAGATACAGTTACGTTCAGCATTTAATGCTGTATAATCATAAGTACTCAAGACTTCCATGCAAACTTTAAACTGCTTCATAATTGTAAAAAGGGTTCATACATGAACGCTGTGGAGGAATATGAGATATATAGGGCTTCTAAGTTACAAACGGACCAGCTACTTAATGACAAAGTTTCGTTCCGATTGAATCTGCTGTACAACACGGCCATCGATATCGATGGGTCAGCGGGCAATGATAACGGTCATATAAGACAAAGTGCAACAGTTGGTCGTTGGCGGCGAGACGATGCGCATCGGACTGTGCCGTGACTCTGTCGGTGTTTAATTATGTGTGGTGTTTTTGTGTTTGTATATTTTAAATAGTTGACGACCCCTTTTGGGTGAATTTGATGTTTTTATAGTTTTTTAAACCTGATGATGAGAATTTATTCTCGTAACGCGTTGTTTTAAGGAAAAAACTAAAGAAGTCACAAGATGGAAGTTAATACAGGTAATTGCCTAATATTAATTCTAAATATTAGTAACATGACTTGGAGACAATTAAAACAAAATGAATCTAGAAGCCAGTCAGGCACGTATTGTCTATAAATTTAAAAACATCAAATTAAAATTGATTAAGGCATCGCAGAACATCAAGTATAACAAAAGATGCCTTCACTACAACATCACACCGAAGTACATAAGTTCCAACATCAACAGCAGACACTGTTCCGAAAAAATAAAATCAATCTGGATTAAGGAAGAGATCAAACGACTTTATATTTTAAAAAGTGGTCTAAATACTAAGCTTTATCTAGCCCACCTGGAAGTTTTAAACGAGTTTCACCCGGTAGTTATAAACGGCATTCTCGACATTGTCAATAGACAGATAAACAAAGTCGTCAGTTCTCTTAAACGTAAACAGTTAAGAAAGTTTCAAAACCTGTATACAAAACAACACAATGACGATAATAATACAGTAGAACATAGCCACGTATTTCATCAGCGGGTTGCAAATTACACCGGAATTAAGTTTGAACATAACGAAATGACATTATTGAACAAAGGTTTGATGTATAACATTCCCTCGTTTAATAAGAACTTTACGATCTGTGAAATAATATGCGCGGAAGCTGCCATAAAAACTATTGATAATATTTCGCATCAGGAGGAAACGCGTGCCATCATAAATAACAAAATAAACAAAGTTATTAAGAAGGATACCCACATCGCTAACCTGCAAAATAAGTACACACGTGACGCACGTATTGCACGGAATGTTTACAAAAAACTTCAACATGATAACGCTATCGTCACGACAGCTGATAAGGGTAATACGGCAGTTATTATTAACAAAAATATATATACCAATAAGGTACAGGAGTTCATAAAAAACAATAATATTAAAAAGCTACACAAGGATCCCACTAGCGCCTATGTCAAGAAATTAAACAACGCTATAAATAAATGCCCCAATCTCCACAATGAAAGCACTAGACGTTATTTAAAACCCATAAATGCCAGGGCCCCAGAACTTACGGGTTTACCCAAAATACATAAAGAAGATATGCCAATACACCCGGTTGTAAATTACACGACTGCCCCTGGTTATAGGATGGCTAAAAGATTAGTAAAAATCATAAAAGAGAACATTGACATAGTAAATAACTACAGCATAAAAAACAGCTACGATCTCGTTGAAAAAATTAAAACTATTAAATCAGCACCACATTATAGGTTGGCTTCATTTGACGTAACTAATCTGTACACCAATGTGCCGGTAGATGAGACAATGACAATTCTCAGAAATAGCTTAATTAATACAAATAGGTTAGGTAGAAATGAAATTGATGAACTTATGCAACTGCTAAAAACAATACTCAAACAAAATTATTTCTCTTATGATAATGAGTATTTCATGCAGGAGGATGGTCTGGCAATGGGGTCACCTTTATCGGGGATTTTAGCGGACCTATACTTGAACCACTTTGAGAATGCATTTTTAATGTCTAGTCTTAATAAACAGCGAGACAAAATTAAATTTTATGTACGCTACGTTGATGACACTTTTATGATATTCAATGGAACGAGTAGACAAATAGAAAATTTGAAAGGATATATGAACAGCATAAACATGAAAATCCAATTTACCCTAGAAATGGAGAACAATAGCTGCCTGAACTTTCTTGATCTCACTATCAGCAAATACAATGACCGTTTTAGATTCAAAATTTATAGAAAGCCCACCACCGCGAATATTACTATTCATGCTGATTCGTACCATCGATATTCCCAAAAAATGGCAGCCTTCAACGCGTTCGTTCATAGAATGCTTGCTATTCCCCTTGAGCAAAAAGACAGAGTGGAAGAGACTAATATAATCAAAAGTACAGCTATCGCTAATGGGTATAACAGTGGAATCATAGACAAGCTTATAAGAAAACACTTGGTAAAAATCAATAGTAAAAGCAGATTAACCGGCCCATCTAAAGAAGATACTAAATTTATAGTAACTGAGTACACAAATGTACTACCAGTCATTGTAAAGAATGAGCTGAAAAAACGTAAAATAGCAGTGGCCTTTAAAACCACAAATAACATCAAAAAAGTTTGGGACAAAGAACTCATATCCCGGCTGAAGAGAAAACTGGAGTGTACAAGCTTGAATGCGATGACTGTGACAAATTCTATATATGACAAACGGGCAGGCCATCAGCCGAACGTTTTAAAGAACACCTGCCCAAAAGTGATATCTCGAAAACTAGATCCAGTTACGCTCAGCATTTAATGCTGTATAATCATAAGTACTCAAGACTTCCACGCAAACTTTAAACTGCTTCATAATTGTAAAAAGGGTGCATACATGAACGCTGTGGAGGAATATGAGATATATAGGGCTTCTAAGTTACAAACGGACCAGCTACTTAATGACAAAGTTTCGTTCCGATCGAATCTGCTGTACAACACGGCCATCGATATCGAGGGTCAGCGGGCAATGATAACGGTCGTATAAGACAAAGTGCAACAGTTGGTCGTTGGCGGCGAGACGATGCGCATCGGACTATGCCGTGACTGTGTCGGTGTTTAATTATGTGTGGTGTTTTTGTGTTTGTGTATTTTAAATAGTTGACGACCCCTTTTGGGTGAATTTGATGTTTTTATAGTTTTTTAAACCTGATGATGAGAATTTATTCTCAAAACGCGTTGTTTTAAGGAAAAAACTAAAGAAGTCACAAGACGGAAGTTAATACCGGTAATTGCCAAATATTAATTCTAAATGTCATTCAGATCTTCTTTCACAACGGGTTATCTATTTTTATATATATTTTTTTTAATTACATCTAGACACGCACTATTCAACTGTTTTCCATCACAATTAACAATTAAGTGTTATTTCTTCTTTTTTAGTCACCGAACTCATACAAACTTCTTAAATTGTGATTGGCCATTTATGTACAGGTTAAATGTTATAGGATCAACACCCATTACCTACTTTATATTTTATAAATTACCTTTAATAGATAATTTTATTATTATACTCTAATGATACATGCAATGTTTACATGATGATTAATTATATAATTATAAACAATTTGATACTAAACATGCCTCAGTTTATAACTGTAAAACCTTATTAATTTGAATTTCTATGATATGTGGTGGAACAATTTGTTATGGTTGATTGTAATTTCTACTCTGACTGCCTGAGATAAATATATTTACATAAATTAACTGTTGACATAAAATCTTATAACATACAACAAAACTCTTAATAATAATACTTGTTTTTAATAACTTTAATTATTTCATACTTTTAAACTATTGTCTGTATGATAATAATAAAACACTTTTTATAAATAATAAATAGCACACTGTTTAACAGTAGTCTGTGTCACTATTTATATTATGTCACTCATCACTGTAAAGGTTTGCGTCCCTTTTTCTATCCTTAATTATAGGCCTATATGATTTTAATTAATACAATTTTTATTTTGTGAATAGGTACTCTTTATTAGGTTTAGTTGTGGTTCAGGGTAATTTGATTATTTAGGTTTATTTATTTAACTTGTTGTCTGTTTACTGCCCTATTCTACTGGGTTATTTCTGGGTTTCTTGATAATATTAAATAAGTCAAACCAACTAGGTTTCCTTTAATTTGCTAGCAATTATTATTTCTTGGTTCCTCTCTGGATCGGATTTCACTATTATTTACTATTCTTTTTGTAACATTTTGTAATAGGTATCATTACACCTTCCCTTCGTTCATTATTAATTTTGACCAATTGGCAGATATGACAGGGTTTTATATAATTTTGTACCTTCCTGTGTATGTTCATAATATAACAATTCTCCTCCAATTGTTTCACTACCTTTACTGCACCCATATGTCCGTATCTTATGTGATATTCCAACACTAGTTCTTTCTCCATGATTCTGGGAATGATTACCTTCCAGTCTTCATGGTTCAATGTATTTTTTATAAATAAAATTCCTTCTTGTTCACAACAGAATTGGTTTATTGAAGAGTTTTGGTTCGCCATACGTTCCTTGATTTTTATTAATTTTGAGTCTAATAAGTGATTAGCTTTGATATTTTGTAATAATGCCTCCAAATCAGATCTACTTTTGAGAATGTTGTACACCTTGATAATCCTTTCTTTCTCACCCTCAAATGTCTGGGTGTCCAGGTTTATTCGAGATAACATGTCTGCTATCACGTTTTGACTCCCTGGAATATATTCCCATTTGATATTATACTCCTGCAAGGCGAGTATCCACCTTATAAGCCTTCCGTGACTCAGCTTACAACTTCTTAAAAATGAGATGGACTTATGATCTGTTCTGACAGTTACAGGATATCCCAAAATGTATGTTCGGAATTTACTACAAGCAAAGACTATGCTTAATAGTTCCTTTTCCGTAACATTATACCTTCTCTAACAGTGGTTTAACACACGACTGGCAAAACTGATGACTAAATGGTTTCCTTCTTTGTCTTCTTGGTACAATACCGTCCCAAGACTGACATCGCTTGCGTCACAGTTCAAAAAGAATGGGTGATCAAAATTTGGATGATGAAGGATTACTGTCTCTAAGAATTTATCCTTTATCTGTTGTAGTATAGCATCCTGTTCATGTCCCCATGTCCATTTGTTTTTGAAAGACAGCTGTTCCTGAAATTTAGATGTCAATGCGGAATAATTGCGTTGGAACTTCCGGTAGTAATTACACAGTCCTAAGAAGGATTGGAGTTGCCTCTTATTCTTTGGTTGTGGGAACTTCTGGATTGCAGTAACCTTTTCTTGTGATGGGGAAATACCTTGTTCAGTCAAATTGAAACCTAAAAATTGAACCTCCTTCGCTATTAATTGGGATTTTTCGAGTTTTAGTGTTATGTTGTTCTCTGCTAACTTACTCAATACATATTCCACCCTGTGACAATGTTCCTCCCAGTTGGATGAGGTAATCAACAGGTCGTCTACATAAACTGTGGTGAATTGTAGCGCTTCCTGACCCAATACCTGGTCCATACATCATACAAAAATTGCTACCGAATTGACTAATCCAAATGGCAATCTCTTAAACTGGTAGTTTCTACCCTCGAAAATAAAAGCCATATATTTTCGACTCATCGGGTGCCAGTAACCACAAACTGTGTGCCAGGTACTGATAAATTTTGTACCATGAAATTTCTTTAGAATTTCTTCTATTTCTCCAGGTGACGTGCGATCATTTACTATATGTTTATTTATTTCTCGGGCATCCAAGCAAAGTCGAACCTGCCCGTTCTTCTTCTGAATTTCTACTATTGGGCTAGTATATGGTGATTGGCTATTCTCAATTATACCATTTAACAACATTTTATTAATTTCAGCTCTAACCGCCTCCTTCAATGAATATGGTATAGGATAGGATTTTCTGTGGAATTCTGCTGGTTCTTTAAATTGTATTCTAAACTGAGTTTTTTACTTTTCCTGGTTTTTCTAAAAATACATGTTTATACTTCTTATATATTATAATGAGATCTTCTACTTGTTTTACTGTCAAATTATTTGTGCCTTGGTGTCTAAACTCTCTTATCTCCTGTAATTTACTGTTCCACAGGTCTTCATTTGTCATATTATAGATTATTTTTCTGCATTGGGTGTCATTCTTTAAAAAATTTAATTCCCTAACTTGGTGATGGGTACGGTTCAGAGGGGCACCATCGCTTCCTATTAACTCTGCCGTCCACATAACACCTTCTGAGTTCAAGGACACCTTCTCCTTGCTCAAATCAATAATGGCTGAATATTTCCTCAGCATATCGCATCCGATTAATAATTCGAATGGTAGGCCGATTGCGACCAAACATATAATATTAATTGTAACACCTTTGCTTTCTATTTCCAATGACACTTGTTTTCTCACTGTTTTATTTTGACGCCCAGTGGCACCTATTAAAATAACATTATTGACAGGTAAGGTAGGTATTATATTTTTACTTTGTTTCTGTATTCTCTCCAGTTCAGCATCGTTAATAAGTGATACATTTGCGCCAGTAGGCGTCTATCATTATTCGTGTAGGAATTCCTTCAATTTGAGCGGTTATGTATAAAATTTCATTATGCTGGTTGATTCTACTTGTCACCGTTTCCTCCAACAGTTCTTCTCGAAGATTTTTCAAATAATAATTGTAAATAATAGTAAGATTTTGACTATCCGTCCTTAAACTTTGGTTATTGTTATACTTCAAAATTCTTTTATTTTCCATAATTAGCTTTTCATAATTAGTTGGTAGTAATTTGTTATTACTATATTTTTAAATTTGGTGGTCTTTGTACCCAGTAGTTAGTAGCAGTAAGGGGTCGCGAGGGTTTATTACTGCCTCACTCCGTTTAAATTAAGGCTATCATGATTATTTTCCAGGCATGACTGTTGATTTGCCTGGAATGGTGTGTTGGTTCCTGGTTGTTCAACCTCTCGGTTGTCTAATTGTTCACTTTCCCTTGATTCTCGCAAGTCCTCCTGGCTTCTTCTTCTTACTCGGTTATAATGGTGACTCATCCCTCTGGGATTTCCTCTTTGATCATAACTGTTATTAAAACTGTTTCTCCGAGGTTGATGGTATCTCCAGTAATCCCCTTCTTCTGCACTAATATAATTTATTCTTGGTCTGTACGAATGATTATTATTATAATTACCCTGGTTATTATTATTGGTATTAACTCCCGAGTTATTTCTAAAATTATTATAATTTTGGTTTGTTCGGTAGTTATTATAATTATTATTAATTCTATTACCCGGATGGTAATTTTGATTGGGCCTGTTGTTACTATTATTGCTAATTGGGTTTTCGATTGAAGTTTGTTGGTTGGTTATTTGGAGTAAAATTTTGGTTGGAACTACGATCGTTGCCATTAAAGTTATAACTATTCCGGTTATTCATGTTATTATAGTGATTAGGATTCATACCATGGTTATTATTTCTTGAACCGCACTGATCAGTTCGTTGTCTGCTTCTTTTGTAGTAACCCTCGTGTTCATAATTTTCTAATAAGTCAGCCATTGCGTGGACCGTTTTAATCTAGCTTCCCAGGCATGCTCTGGCAATTCCTGTGTCATAATGGTATGACATTTTAGTTACTAGGGATTCTTCTGGTATTCTTGGCTCTAGGTGTCTCGCCAAACACACCTTTCCCCAGAAGTAAGTAGTTGGAGATGTACCTCTATTTCCATCATATCTTCCCTGACAAATGTTGTCCCTTATAATATTTTGTATGGCTTCGGACCAATATTTTTCTTTAAACAGTTTTTTAAATTGAGCGTAGTCCACTATCTCATTCCTGGTTGCTGTCCACCAGTTGTCCGTAATCTCCCTAGAATGCTCATCCAACATCTCTCTAATCGAGCTCCAGATAGTTATTCGATGTTTATTAAAATGTTCCTCGATTCTGGCCAGGAATTCCATGGGGTTTCTGCGATAATTTTTGAAATTAATCCCTTCTCTGGTTTCAATTGTGGAAACATGAGTAATATGATTTGGTCTGGTCCTAATTAATTCAATGTCTTCTTGATTTTGGCGTACTTGACCAGTTAAATTATTCACTGTAGTGTTAATATTGTCACACCTTTCTCCGGTTTGTTTCTGTAAATTTACTAGATTTTCTTGTTCCTTTTGTATTCCTTCTATTTGAATACGATTATTTTCTTGGACCTGGTCTATTCTGGTATTTATCACTGCTTTATTTTGTGTAATGGTTTCGTTAGCTTTTCTCAATCTCTCATTAGTGTCAGCTATTTCTAGCTTCCTTTCCTCATCGATTTTGTCCATCTTCTGATTAATTGTATCATTGACCTGTTCAATTCTACCATTAATTCTTCTTAAATTCTCTTCATTGATTTGTCTGAACTCTTCCTTCATTTTGTTATTATTTTCACTTATAGTTTGCCTTAAGGTTTCATTAGTACTTTCTTTAATACTATCAATTTTTTCATTGGTTTGTCTATTGCTTTCCTTAATGCTGTCTATTTTGTCATTCATTAGTTTATTATTTTCATCTGTATTCCTGTTAATACTGTCTATTTTCTTGTTTGTACTGTCCATCCTCTCATTCATTTGTTTTATTAAATTTTCCCTCAAATTCTCATTTTGTATCCTTGAGTTCTCGTTAATCTCTTCCTTCATACCGTCTATTTTCTCATTTGTTTGTCTGTTATCTTCCTTGATGCTATCAATTTTCTCATTCGTTTGTCTGTGATCTTCCTTGATGCTATCAAATTTTTCCTCCATTTGTTTTAATAAGTTTTGACTCAAAATTTCATTTTGTTTCTTTGAGTTTTCACTGAATTCTTCCTTGATACTCTTCAAATCTTCCTTCATCTCTTCCTTCTGCTTCTTAAAATTGTCATTAGTTTCTTCCTTATTTCTGTCCATTTTTTCACTCATACTATTCATTAACTCCATTAACTTTATAAGATTCGGGTCTCCTCTATCTTCCTTTCTTGCTACCGTCTCCACATCCTCCACTGATGTTACTTCTTTCTCTTCCATCCTGACTTCTTTCTCTGCCTCCTTCGTCCGTTTCAATGATGTAGCCCTCTTACGCATCTTTATTATTTCTTGGAACTTATAGCAGTCGCCAGCTAAAAATTAGGAAATTAATTTGCTTGTTTCAGTTTCTTCACCTAATATTCCCTAATTTCAGCCTCACTAGTTGGTGCGCCAATTTATAATACTCCTCTGGTTATTCGTGTTATCTTAATGGTATAATAATTTGCCCGTGTTATTCCTTATATATGTTAATTTGTAATAACTAGTTGTAAATAGTGTATCAGCTGATCGTGGAATATTTATGTTGTGTGTTTACGAATGTGATTTAAATAAATAAGTAAAAGAATTGAATTATTCTGCCTTGGTTTCTGAATCAGAATTATAATTATTCCAATTCAGTAGTTAGAACTCCAAAATCAATTCAAAAAATAGCGGTCGAGTCAACCCAAAATTTTCAAGTCACCTTCGATATTAGGCTTTAACCTATTATTTGAGGTTAATCTTGGTTTTGCAGTTTGCGTACTTCCAATGACTCCCCGAATTCTTCTTATCCTTGTTAATTATTAAATAAATGCTGATAATATATTATGTTCCTGAAATAATAACGCATGGATATGATTTAATAACATAATGGTTTAATCTCTGTAATATAAATTTCAAATTATTGGAAAATTCCATTCGATACATACGGTTGTCACAATCGATATTTATCTCAGGATTTAATAATTAAATAATTTTAATATATTTCGTGGGAATTCTTGTGGCTGCTACGAAAAGTTCCTTTACATGATAATTAATAATAGAGAGTACCTTTACAAACAATATATTACTTATAATCTAAAAAATTACAAAAATTATATATTAAGTAACATACAAGGTTTGACGATATTCAATACGCTTCGTAAAAGCATGTAGGTTTGAGCGATGTCAACATCATGGCTACAATATTGTCGGTGTCAGAGAATAATGAAGTTTATTAATGTGTACAATAAATGTTTTCCTTGTAATCACTGTTCGTTTAGATATTGAATTTGTTTTCACTTTAAAATGTTTACTAGTGATTAGTGTTAGTGTAAATTGTTATATTGTCTAGTGGTTGTTCCTTGTTGGATAAAAATATTGTCAAATTATACTTTACACATCTAGACGATATTGCTGAAGGTTTTCTGGTTTATTCTGGATGATTTCTTGCTTGTGTGTGTTACTTGTTCATGAAAATTGTAGTGGAGGGATTATTATCTTCGATGATGGTCATTCAGATCTTCATTCACAAACGGGTTATCTATTTTTATATATTTTTTTTTAATTACATCTAGACACGCACTATTCAACTGTTTTCCATCACAATTAACAATTAAGTGTTATTTCTTCTTTTTTAGTCACCGAACTCGTACAAACTTCTTAAATTGTGATTGGCCATTTATGTACAGGTTAAATGTTATAGGATCAACACCCATTACCTACTTTATACTTTATAAATTACCTTTAATAGATAATTTTATTATTATACTCTAATGATACATGCAATGTTTACATGATGATTAATTATATAATTATAAACAATTTGATACAAAAAATGCCTCAGTTTATAACTGTAAAACCTTATTAATTTGAATTTCTATGATATGTGGTGGAACAATTTGTTATGGTTGATTGTAATTTCTACTTTGACTGCCTGAGATAAATATATTTATATAAATTAACTGTTGACATACAATCTTATAACATACAACAAAACTCTTAATAATAATACTTGTTTTTAATAACTTTAATTATTTCATACTTTTAAACTATTGTCTGTATGATAATAATAAAACACTTTTTATAAATAATAAATAGCACACTGTTTAACAGTAGTCTGTGTCACTATTTATATTATGTCACTCATCACTGTAAAGGTTTGCGTCCCTTTTTCTATCCTTAATTATAGGCCTATATGATTTTAATTAATACAATTTTTATTTTGTGAATAGGTACTCTTTATTAGGTTTAGTTGTGGTTCAGGGTAATTTGATTATTTAGGTTTATTTATTTAACTTGTTGTCTGTTTACTGCCCTATTCTACTGGGTTATTTCTGGGTTTCTTGATAATATTAAATAAGTCAAACCAACTAGGTTTCCTTTAATTTGCTAGCAATTATTATTTCTTGGTTCCTCTCTGGATCGGATTTCACTATTATTTACTATTCTTTTTGTAACATTTTGTAATAGGTATCATTACACCTTCCCTTCGTTCATTATTAATTTTGACCAATTGGCAGATATGACAGGGTTTTATATAATTTTGTACCTTCCTGTGTATGTTCTTAATACAACAATTCTCCTCCAATGGTTTCACTACCTTTACTGCACCCATATGTCCGTATCTTATGTGATATTCCAACACTAGTTCTTTCTCCATGATTCTGGGAATGATTACCTTCCAGTCTTCATGGTTCAATGTATTTTTTATAAATAAAATTCCTTCTTGTTCACAACAGAATTGGTTTATTGAAGAGTTTTGGTTCGCCATACGTTCCTTGATTTTTATTAATTTTGAGTCTAATAAGTGATTAGCTTTGATATTTTGTAATAATGCCTCCAAATCAGATCTACTTTTGAGAATGTTGTACACCTTGATAATCCTTTCTTTCTCACCCTCAAATGTCTGGGTGTCCAGGTTTATTCGAGATAACATGTCTGCTATCACGTTTTGACTCCCTGGAATATATTCCCATTTGATATTATACTCCTGCAAGGCGAGTATCCACCTTATAAGCCTTCCGTGACTCAGCTTACAACTTCGTAAAAATGAGATGGACTTATGATCTGTTCTGACAGTTACAGGATATCCCAAAATGTATGTTCGGAATTTACTACAAGCAAAGACTATGCTTAATAGTTCCTTTTCCGTAACATTATACCTTCTCTAACAGTGGTTTAACACACGACTGGCAAAACTGATGACTAAATGGTTTCCTTCTTTGTCTTCTTGGTACAATACCGTCCCAAGACTGACATCACTTGCGTCACAGTTCAAAAAGAATGGGTGATCAAAATTTGGATGATGAAGGATTACTGTCTCTAAGAATTTATCCTTTATCTGTTGTAGTATAGCATCCTGTTCATGTCCCCATGTCCATTTGTTTTTGAAAGACAGCTGTTCCTGAAATTTAGATGTCAATGCGGAATAATTGCGTTGGAACTTCCGGTAGTAATTACACAGTCCTAAGAAGGATTGGAGTTGCCTCTTATTCTTTGGTTGTGGGAACTTCTGGATTGCAGTAACCTTTTCTTGTGATGGGGAAATACCTTGTTCAGTCAAATTGAAACCTAAAAATTGAACCTCCTTCGCTATTAATTGGGATTTTTCGAGTTTTAGTGTTATGTTGTTCTCTGCTAACTTACTCAATACATATTCCACCCTGTGACAATGTTCCTCCCAGTTGGATGAGGTAATCAACAGGTCGTCTACATAAACTGTGGTGAATTGTAGCGCTTCCTGACCCAATACCTGGTCCATACATCATACAAAAATTGCTACCGAATTGACTAATCCAAATGGCAATCTCTTAAACTGGTAGTTTCTACCCTCGAAAATAAAAGCCATATATTTTCGACTCATCGGGTGCCAGTAACCACAAACTGTGTGCCAGGTACTGATAAATTTTGTACCATGAAATTTCTTTAGAATTTCTTCTATTTCTCCAGGTGACGTGCGATCATTTACTATATGTTTATTTATTTCTCGGGCATCCAAGCAAAGTCGAACCTCCCCGTTCTTCTTCTGAATTTCTACTATTGGGCTAGTATATGGTGATTGGCTATTCTCAATTATACCATTTAACAACATTTTATTAATTTCAGCTCTAACCGCCTCCTTCAATGAATATGGTATAGGATAGGATTTTCTGTGGAATTCTGCTGGTTCTTTAAATTGTATTCTAAACTGAGTTTTTTACTTTTCCTGGTTTTTCTGAAAATACATGTTTATACTTCTTATATATTATAATGAGATCTTCTACTTGTTTTACTGTCAAATTATTTGTGCCTTGGTGTCTAAACTCTCTTATCTCCTGTAATTTACTGTTCCACAGGTCTTCATTTGTCATATTATAGATTATTTTTCTGCATTGGGTGTCATTCTTTAAAAAATTTAATTCCCTAACTTGGTGATGGGTACGGTTCAGAGGGGCACCATCGCTTCCTATTAACTCTGCCGTCCACATAACACCTTCTGAGTTCAAGGACACCTTCTCCTTGCTCAAATCAATAATGGCTGAATATTTCCTCAGCATATCGCATCCGATTAATAATTCGAATGGTAGGCCGATTGCGACCAAACATATAATATTAATTGTAACACCTTTGCTTTCTATTTCCAATGACACTTGTTTTCTCACTGTTTTATTTTGACGCCCAGTGGCACCTATTAAAATAACATTATTGACAGGTAAGGTAGGTATTATATTTTTACTTTGTTTCTGTATTCTCTCCAGTTCAGCATCGTTAATAAGTGATACATTTGCGCCAGTAGGCGTCTATCATTATTCGTGTAGGAATTCCTTCAATTTGAGCGGTTATGTATAAAATTTCATTATGCTGGTTGATTCTACTTGTCACCGTTTCCTCCAACAGTTCTTCTCGAAGATTTTTCAAATAATAATTGTAAATAATAGTAAGATTTTGACTATCCGTCCTTAAACTTTGGTTATTGTTATACTTCAAAATTCTTTTATTTTCCATAATTAGCTTTTCATAATTAGTTGGTAGTAATTTGTTATTACTATATTTTTGAATTTGGTGGTCTTTGTACCCAGTAGTTAGTAGCAGTAAGGGGTCGCGAGGGTTTATTACTGCCTCACTCCGTTTAAATTAAGGCTATCATGATTATTTTCCAGGCATGACTGTTGATTTGCCTGGAATGGTGTGTTGGTTCCTGGTTGTTCAACCTCTCGGTTGTCTAATTGTTCACTTTCCCTTGATTCTCGCAAGTCCTCCTGGCTTCTTCTTCTTACTCGGTTATAATGGTGACTCATCCCTCTGGGATTTCCTCTTTGATCATAACTGTTATTAAAACTGTTTCTCCGAGGTTGATGGTATCTCCAGTAATCCCCTTCTTCTGCACTAATATAATTTATTCTTGGTCTGTACGAATGATTATTATTATAATTACCCTGGTTATTATTATTGGTATTAACTCCCGAGTTATTTCTAAAATTATTATAATTTTGGTTTGTTCGGTAGTTATTATAATTATTATTAATTCTATTACCCGGATGGTAATTTTGATTGGGCCTGTTGTTACTATTATTGCTAATTGGGTTTTCGATTGAAGTTTGTTGGTTGGTTATTTGGAGTAAAATTTTGGTTGGAACTACGATCGTTGCCATTAAAGTTATAACTATTCCGGTTATTCATGTTATTATAGTGATTAGGATTCATACCATGGTTATTATTTCTTGAACCGCACTGATCAGTTCGTTGTCTGCTTCTTTTGTAGTAACCCTCGTGTTCATAATTTTCTAATAAGTCAGCCATTGCGTGGACCGTTTTAATCTAGCTTCCCAGGCATGCTCTGGCAATTCCTGTGTCATAATGGTATGACATTTTAGTTACTAGGGATTCTTCTGGTATTCTTGGCTCTAGGTGTCTCGCCAAACACACCTTTCCCCAGAAGTAAGTAGTTGGAGATGTACCTCTATTTCCATCATATCTTCCCTGACAAATGTTGTCCCTTATAATATTTTGTATGGCTTCGGACCAATATTTTTCTTTAAACAGTTTTTTAAATTGAGCGTAGTCCACTATCTCATTCCTGGTTGCTGTCCACCAGTTGTCCGTAATCTCCCTAAAATGCTCATCCAACATCTCTCTAATCGAGCTCCAGATAGTTATTCGATGTTTATTAAAATGTTCCTCGATTCTGGCCAGGAATTCCATGGGGTTTCTGCGATAATTTTTGAAATTAATCCCTTCTCTGGTTTCAATTGTGGAAACATGAGTAATATGATTTGGTCTGGTCCTAATTAATTCAATGTCTTCTTGATTTTGGCGTACTTGACCAGTTAAATTATTCACTGTAGTGTTAATATTGTCACACCTTTCTCCGGTTTGTTTCTGTAAATTTACTAGATTTTCTTGTTCCTTTTGTATTCCTTCTATTTGAATACGATTATTTTCTTGGACCTGGTCTATTCTGGTATTTATCACTGCTTTATTTTGTGTAATGGTTTCGTTAGCTTTTCTCAATCTCTCATTAGTGTCAGCTATTTCTAGCTTCCTTTCCTCATCGATTTTGTCCATCTTCTGATTAATTGTATCATTGACCTGTTCAATTCTACCATTAATTCTTCTTAAATTCTCTTCATTGATTTGTCTGAACTCTTCCTTCATTTTGTTATTATTTTCACTTATAGTTTGCCTTAAGGTTTCATTAGTACTTTCTTTAATACTATCAATTTTTTCATTGGTTTGTCTATTGCTTTCCTTAATGCTGTCTATTTTGTCATTCATTAGTTTATTATTTTCATCTGTATTCCTGTTAATACTGTCTATTTTCTTGTTTGTACTGTCCATCCTCTCATTCATTTGTTTTATTAAATTTTCCCTCAAATTCTCATTTTGTATCCTTGAGTTCTCGTTAATCTCTTCCTTCATACCGTCTATTTTCTCATTTGTTTGTCTGTTATCTTCCTTGATGCTATCAATTTTCTCAT
The DNA here is from genome assembly GCA_034769895.1 of Magicicada septendecula. NCBI lineage: Eukaryota > Metazoa > Arthropoda > Insecta > Hemiptera > Cicadidae > Magicicada > Magicicada septendecula. The sequence continues at coordinate 330,869,750 of CM068370.1, forward strand.
TCGTTTGTCTGTGATCTTCCTTGATGCTATCAAATTTTTCCTCCATTTGTTTTAATAAGTTTTGACTCAAAATTTCATTTTGTTTCTTTGAGTTTTCACTGAATTCTTCCTTGATACTCTTCAAATCTTCCTTCATCTCTTCCTTCTGCTTCTTAAAATTGTCATTAGTTTCTTCCTTATTTCTGTCCATTTTTTCACTCATACTATTCATTAACTCCATTAACTTTATAAGATTCGGGTCTCCTCTATCTTCCTTTCTTGCTACCGTCTCCACATCCTCCACTGATGTTACTTCTTTCTCTTCCATCCTGACTTCTTTCTCTGCCTCCTTCGTCCGTTTCAATGATGTAGCCCTCTTACGCATCTTTATTATTTCTTGGAACTTATAGCAGTCGCCAGCTAAAAATTAGGAAATTAATTTGCTTGTTTCAGTTTCTTCACCTAATATTCCCTAATTTCAGCCTCACTAGTTGGTGCGCCAATTTATAATACTCCTCTGGTTATTCGTGTTATCTTAATGGTATAATAATTTGCCCGTGTTATTCCTTATATATGTTAATTTGTAATAACTAGTTGTAAATAGTGTATCAGCTGATCGTGGAATATTTATGTTGTGTGTTTACGAATGTGATTTAAATAAATAAGTAAAAGAATTGAATTATTCTGCCTTGGTTTCTGAATCAGAATTATAATTATTCCAATTCAGTAGTTAGAACTCCAAAATCAATTCAAAAAATAGCGGTCGAGTCAACCCAAAATTTTCAAGTCACCTTCGATATTAGGCTTTAACCTATTATTTGAGGTTAATCTTGGTTTTGCAGTTTGCGTACTTCCAATGACTCCCCGAATTCTTCTTATCCTTGTTAATTATTAAATAAATGCTGATAATATATTACGTTCCTGAAATAATAACGCATGGATATGATTTAATAACATAATGGTTTAATCTCCGTAATATAAATTCAAATTATTGGAAAATTCCATTCGATACATACGGTTGTCACAATCGATATTTATCTCAGGATTTAATAATTAAATAAGTTTAATATATTTCGTGGGAATTCTTGTGGCTGCTACGAAAAGTTCCTTTACATGATAATTAATAATAGAGAGTACCTTTACAAACAATATATTACTTATAATCTAAAAAATTACAAAAATTATATATTAAGTAACATACAAGGTTTGACGATATTCAATACGCTTCGTAAAAGCATGTAGGTTTGAGCGATGTCAACATCATGGCTACAATATTGTCGGTGTCAGAGAATAATGAAGTTTATTAATGTGTACAATAAATGTTTTCCTTGTAATCACTGTTCGTTTAGATATTGAATTTGTTTTCACTTTAAAATGTTTACTAGTGATTAGTGTTAGTGTAAATTGTTATATTGTCTAGTGGTTGTTCCTTGTTGGATAAAAATATTGTCAAATTATACTTTACACATCTAGACGATATTGCTGAAGGTTTTCTGGTTTATTCTGGATGATTTCTTGCTTGTGTGTGTTACTTGTTCATGAAAATTGTAGTGGAGGGATTATTATCTTCGATGATGGTCAGTCAGATCTTCATTCACAAACGGGTTATCTATTTTTATATATTTTTTTTTAATTACATCTAGACACGCACTATTCAACTGTTTTCCATCACAATTAACAATTAAGTGTTATTTCTTCTTTTTTAGTCACCGAACTCGTACAAACTTCTTAAATTGTGATTGGCCATTTATGTACAGGTTAAATGTTATAGGATCAACACCCATTACCTACTTTATATTTTATAAATTACCTTTAATAGATAATTTTATTATTATACTCTAATGATACATGCAATGTTTACATGATGATTAATTATATAATTATAAACAATTTGATACTAAACATGCCTCAGTTTATAACTGTAAAACCTTATTAATTTGAATTTCTATGATATGTGGTGGAACAATTTGTTATGGTTGATTGTAATTTCTACTTTGACTGCCTGAGATAAATATATTTACATAAATTAACTGTTGACATAAAATCTTATAACATACAACAAAACTCTTAATAATAATACTTGTTTTTAATAACTTTTATTATTTCATACTTTTAAACTATTGTCTGTATGATAATAATAAAACACTTTTTATAAATAATAAATAGCACACTGTTTAACAGTAGTCTGTGCACTATTTATATTATGTCACTCATCACTGTAAAGGTTTGTGTCCCTTTTTCTATCCTTAATTATAGGCCTATATGATTTTAATTAATACAATTTTTATTTTGTGAATAGGTACTCTTTATTAGGCTTAGTTGTGGTTCAGGGTAATTTGATTATTTAGGTTTATTTATTTAACTTGTTGTTTGTTTACTGCCCTATTCTACTGGGTTATTTCTGGGTTTCTTGATAATATTAAATAAGTCAAACCAACTAGGTTTCCTTTAATTTGCTAGCAATTATTATTTCTTGGTTCCTCTCTGGATCGGATTTCACTATTATTTACTATTCTTTTTGTAACATTTTGTTTCGTTACAATATTAATAAAATTGTGCACTTAGCACTTACTTCGACTTAAAACATTCGTTATTATTTGTTATTATGCCGTAAGGCTTATGCTATATACATCCTTACTGACTAAATATTCTATTCTACTAATTATTGTATTAAAGAAAAATCTCATTTCCAGACTACTAAGTCAATTAATGTGTTTCAAAATATCAATATTTAAATATCTTTTTTATATATTGTAATGTACTCAAAATATTAATAGTTATTGAATTTATCTTTTGTTTCTCAGTACTGATTTATCTCAAATACTAATTGTTTTCATTTAAATGCTTTGTATTCATTTTATTTCATATTAATTTGAGCTCTTGTTATGTTAATCGTATTTCTAAAACATCTATGATTTTAATTCTACTTTACAATAAACATTGGCTCTTACTTTTAAATAGAATAGAAATGTCTTTAATTGTCTTTGAGTTCATTGTACGATTAAGAGATAAATAAGTTGTTTATCACCTTATTGTCGTCAATCACACTCGATCATTTGATCCATCTGTAGTCGTCCTCGTCTCGCACTCCAGCGTCCTCTTGTCCAGCGTCGAATCACTCCTCTTGTCCAGCGTCGACTCACCTCTTATCCAGCGTCGACTCGCTCTTCTTGTCCAGCGTCGAATCGCTTTCTTGTCCAGCGTCGTATCACTCTCTGGAACTTCTCCTCGTGCTGTTTCTGACGTCAATGGATCTTCTTATGTGGATCTTCTTATGTAATTTTGTTATTATTTAAAAACAGTTTGTTTTACAATCCAGTTACATAACTGTATGTAACTGGAAGGATGAAATTATTTACAAAAATTTAAATATTCTGTGCGGACGGGCAGAAGCTCCTGCTGCACCGTGGATGATTTACAAAAGAGAACCACTGTAGCTTGTGTGTCCTATTTATACCCATGTCTTGGTCGACACCTGCAGTGGTACAAAATCGACATGTCAGAAACTGTCTCTGGATTCAGTTCCCCCACTCTTTGTCAATTTCGCTATTTCTTATATTTCTGCGAATTGCAGAGTCCTGTAAGTATACTCTTATACTTATCTTATAACTATTTTTACAACACATGTTCACTGTAATTTTGGACATTGCAACTTAACCCTTTCGATTTGTACACAGTTATTTCACTATTACACTCGTACGGTGTGGCACTTTCACATGGTTTTCGTACACAGTATTTAGTAAATTTCATTACATTTTATTGTGTTTTTGGATTTTACTCTTTAATTATAGTTTATGAATAATTACAGAAAAACAGTAATTATGCAATTATTCATCTTGGGGTGGTAAATTCGCCTGCATAGACCTGCGTTCACACACACTAGCAAAATACTGGTGTACACACTTTCAGTTACATTTGTGTGTGTGTGCACGTCGATTCAGGTCGAAACACCTGTTCATATTTTTGTCTGAGCCAAGCTTGCAATCCCTGACATGCTTATTTCTAATACATTATTAATTATTTACAGTTTATTAGGTATATTTAAATTTTTATATTCAATGCTCAGTACATCACTTATTTGTACTGTCGCAATATATATATAAAAGGGAATGTAAGCAGTTGCACAAACAAGCTACATATAAAATATTTGTTTAAAACTCATTACTTTTCTAGATATTTTAGAGAAATGCGTACAAAAAATTCCCGTAGAGAACATTTTTTTATATCACACTACCTTAATAATACTACTAATTGGTTAATTTTTATTGAATCAATAAGAAAAAAATGTAGGTGATTCCATAAGTAACAACTTTTATTTGAAACATTTTTTATAAGACTATTCATTTTCAAGATATTTCTAAAACATGCACGCAATTTTGTTTAAAAAAAATTATTAATTTTGCAGTATATTTGAAATACCATAACTTGATCAATTTTCATCACATCAAAATTTAAAAAAAAAAGTAGAGAATTTTATAAGGTACAACTTTTATTTGAAACATTTTCTTCTAAAATTTACTGTTAAAAAGTTATTAACAAAAAAAACAAAATTTCGGACTTATTATTGTTAATTAAAAAAACTCCAAGAAACCTACGAATGTAAACATTTTTTTGTATTAATACAGATGACTCCACAAATCTATTCAACAAGGTTATTTTTGTGATACAAGTTTTGTCCCACTTCGCACTTTTTTCGGGCTCAAATGACTGGCCTATATCTGCAGTTGGTGCTAGTGTTGCTAGGTTAACTTCCTTTTTCTTAACAACTGTTTTTAAAACACGTATATCTAAATTCATTAATGTCTTTAATCTTGGTGAAGCATTATAAACATTCAAATTTACATTTCCACTTTTGAAGATGACTTCATGTGACAGATTTGGTGCGGAAAGACTTGTATAGCTGATTTAAGTTCTTGCTTTTTCTTAACTTTGTTTCGAAGGATTTAAGAATGGTGTTTTTAGCTTCATTATGCAAACACGAAGTTGTATCAAACCCACTCATTGCATGTATAAATAAGAGGGTTTCTTTGCAAAATGGGTATTTACTGAGACTGAAGAAAATACTTTTATTTAATTTTTGCCTTTCCCAACTTTAAGAAAGTAGATATTCTTTGTTTAGGGAGTTAAAGCTGTCAACAAAACAAGGATATCTATGTCATCTGCGACTACAACTACATTTTGAAGCAGTGTTCAATCTTGGATACGTAACAATTAATAAGTCGGCATCATCCATATTTTGTTTAATTAATATAGTTTCTTTAGTTAAGGAATTTAATAACATTGAAATCAATCTTTATTATTTATATTGGAAATAAATTTTTCTTGAGCTGTCGAAACGTTTATGTTCTTGGTATTAAAAAATATCGCAACATCTCTTATTGTTTGAACAACAAATACGTTCTGTAGTTTTACAAGGACGATTACTTAAATTTGAGTAATAATAATGGTAACTAATAGGCCTGCACATTGAACACTAAAAGTTTTTTTGTTTTCGACTTAAGTTGCTTCTAATTCATGAATATTTCTGACGTGTTGATACAATTTTTTTTACTTTTAAAATGTTTATTACATATTTCACAAATTGATGTTACTTGTTCCATTATTTCATAATGCAAAATTATAAAGTACAGCTAACGTAGGTTATCTCACCATAGACGAACTAGTTTAGAACGGAACGGAAAGCATTCTTGAGGAAGAGCTAGGTGTCACAGCCTTTCGGTTTTTAACGCTTCGTGTCTCTTTGGCATAGAGATAGTCTAAATCTAGCTGTTTTCCTTTGGTCCGTACTTATATGGCAATCGGTATATGCACAGCATAAAGTAATCAGCACCAAAAAGTGGCTTCGTACTCGTGTACTCATAATACTCTTAATACTTGTAGTAATCATTTACTTGTTACTTGTGTATCCATAATACTCCTAATACTGGTAGTACTCGTTTACTTGTTGTTACTTGTGTACCCATAATACCCTGAATACTTGTGGTACTCGTTTACTTATTGTTACTTGTGTACTCGTTAGTTGCATAGGTGGTTCCCGCGACTCGGAACTGCAAGGCCGCGAATAACAGGTATTTCAACTTTTCAGTAATTCTTATATCCCTTCCACAAAAATATCATTCCAAGATACCTGTTAAAGGTATATCGCCCACCTCTAGTCCATTCTCTCCCTGCATTCAGGCTGTATTAGAGCTCTTTGTCTACATCCTCTATACTACAGAGATCCGTATGTTTTGGTTGGATCTGTACCCACACTACATTTTCGATGTTTCGACTAGGTGACATTCTGCATCGATATGTGCTAAATATCGCTATATGTTGAATATGTAACAGTACAAATATTACCGTCCCGAGACATATTGGTAATATCAACATTTTATTTGTAAATTGTATTGGGGAAAAGCAGTATACAAGTTAGCATCAAGGTCGTCGATCTAGCAGCTGAAGGCAGTTATTTTTAGAAACATGAACTTTGAACTATGTGCATTTTGAATCGGGCCACACGACGTCATAAGCCGAGCCCAACATACGTCACGTTGGAATGCAGGAGTCTTCGCTATCTCGCTGGGACGGCGTCAGCAGTCTGCACTTGGTTTATAAAGTCAGTCACCAACCAACATCTAGTGGCGATGGACGCGGGCATCTCTCTTCCCAGTTGAATTCATACTCTCGTACTGTACGGCCGTATAAAGTCCGCTGACGAATTTCAGGCGTGCCCAAACGAAAAAGGTGTAAAAATGTGAATTAACGAAATTTCAAAGTGGTCCCACTATTAAAATATATTTTAAAACTGTAACAATATTGAAGTAAACAGTGTTTTTCAACTACAATAGCAGATGACAAGTGAATCGAATCAGTGACGACGGACAGTGAATTAAGATATGTGAAAAAATCGAAAGTGCGCATCTAAATGGCTTGATGTCTCCTGGACAATGACAGGATAAGTAACACTCGGGGGTGCAACAAAAGTATAAAAAAACATTAAACAAAATTCAATATCATGTCTACTGATTTTATTTGAGATCTCATAAGGGGATGGTGTGTGTGTGTGTGTGTGTGTGTGTGTGTGTGTGTGTGTGTGTGTGTGTGTGTGTGTGTGTGTGTGTGTGTGTGTGTGTGTGTGTGTGTGTGTGTGTGTGTGTGTGTGTGTGTGTGTGTGTGTGTGTGTGTGTGTGTGTGTGTGTGTGTGTGTGTGTGTGTGTGTGTGTGTGTGTGTGTGTGTGTGTGTGTGTGTGTGTGTGTGTGTGTGTGTGTGAAAATTACATAATAAATAAGAAGAGCTGGTTGGCAGTGAATAAATTCAAGTTTGTGTTTAAATTTTTTCTATTTGTTAATTTATGTACAATCCATATATACATAATCAATGTATCATTTTATCGTTTAAATCATAACAGGTGTAAGGGAGGGAGAAAGAATATTTTTTCTTTATAATGGAAAGTAAATCAATTTAATTTGTTTTGAATATGCAGAGTTAAAGTAATGATATAACAAATAAAACTAAATTCATTTGAAAACAAGTAGAATCAAATCATTTATTTCAAATAACCTCAATTCTGTTCTCCAATAACAACGCTCACACAAAACTCTGGTTTGACCTTGGTGGTATGGAAGTCATTGGAGGTAAAATGGCGTCCAGTAAACACATACACGGACAGCTGTTTGGGGTGTAAAATGGTAAGTAAATAAAAAATAAAAATAAAGAAAAGTTACAAATAAAATAATTCAAAACATGATCGTGTGTTGTTTTATTTAATTAAATAGTTTGTTTTTATCTTAATCACTTTTTTATTATCACCAAATTACCATGCGAAGCGTTTACAACAATAAGGTAGGCCTAGGGTGACCTGCGTTCCTGGCGGCAAAACATGATTTTTACACGCAATCTGAAACAAACACATACAAACCAATGAACTTATAACATTTCATATTTTACAGACTACAAAAGCCAACTCGATGTAAAACAGGTTAGTATGTTGTATCCCACTGTGTGACAGAACTAGCGTTTTGATTTAAACATTAAACTTTCTATTTTTTTACTGTAACAATTTTATTGATTTTTGTGTTATCTGTCGCCACACCCAGGGTTGCCCACAGCATGGTGCAAGTCACACCACTGTAATTTTTGAGGGGATTTTTCAAGGCGATTTTTGTAATTGGGGGAAGGAGAATTTCTGCAGGACTCAAACTATTTCTTTTACTTTTAAATTCCCCCTACATATTTTACATTCTTGATAAGGCATAATGATCTATTAATTATGTTAGACCAGGCTTTTCCATTTTCATAATTAGTTATTGATTAGGCATACTATAAAACCTTTTGGTATTGGTAAAAAGAATAACATTAGTCTTTTGATTCCAATAATTGCTTAAATGGCTTTAGTTATTCAAAAATGTTTGGATAAAGGCCCAAGATCCACCGTTAACTGGGGGTTATTCCATACCCCCCAATTGTGATCCCCCTACCCATGAAATAAAATTTGGGTGGGGATTTCGGAATACTTACGGGGAATTGCACCATGGCCTTTGTAGGGGGGGGATGGGCACATCTGTCCACACCTTATGTTCGATGTTACCTGTATTTTGTTTATTTGTACCCAAATAGCGGTTTTTGAAAGCGGCATACCAGGAAACACACAAACAGTATACTCTACATCTGAAGTTGGAAAAGTGAACATCTTGTCAGAACAGCGCAGAAGAGGATTGACTTCGACCTCTAGAGTCTGCTGTGAAGAAGCAATCCACTACGTCAATCTCAGGAGGACGTCCAGACAACACCAATGGACACAACCAACTTGACTTGCAACTATCAGCAAGAAGAGAAGAAACAAGTACAGACTGGGACCTACTGCACAGTGCAGGTAAATCGTCAACATAGCTGCCCAGCAGCATCCGTGGAGTCCGAGTTTAGGGGGGTCACAAATAGAGACGCTATTGCAATTGTGGCTGTGTCATAGTTCGGCCAAGCGGCAGGGACGAGCTCCTCGGTCGCCACAAGGCCACTAGCTGGCTGGTCAGTCAGCCCGATGCCTCTACAGAAGCCTGACCCCCCCCCCTGGCAATGGAGACATCGGCCCCCACTGGTTGTATGGAAGTAGGGCCGTCGGGATGGGAAGTCAGTAAGGTCTTCCTCTAACGTGTCGCTCCAGTCGGTTATGAATTCGTCTAGCTGAATTCGGTTAAGTTGCGCCTAGCTGCACCTCCGAAGGTCGGATTCTGCCGATATTCGTAATGAATGTTATCGGCTTTTCTCGCCGACTCAGCAAGATCATCACTCTGGCAGAGAATGCCTCGGTCATGCTCCTTGTGAAAGAGACTGTTCATGTGACCTGCCGCAGCGTGTCGGAGCACTTCGGAGTGATCTAGTGACTGGACAAGTTAAGTCTATGCCCCAGGTATTACGGAGCCGTAACATCTAAGCAGATCCACAGGCCGACCTGGACAAACACACACAGACCAACACAGGCTACAAGGTTGTGTGGCTTGCTGGCTTTACACTTCCTTCAGTGCTCATAAGCCACTACCCTTGATCAGGTTCCTTGTATCTCTACAAGGACAAATTTTCCCAGGTCCTGTTAGAATTGAAATAGCTGTTCGGGTTCTGCGTTAGGGTGGAGCCCTCCCGCCAGATTAGTCGAGTCTCTCAATACCACCACTGTCAGCGATTTAGCCATAGCAGCTTAGTTTCCACAACGCGCTGCCGGCCTGTATTAGATGTAGGTGTGATTACTAGACATAGGACTGCGGTGTTGCCGACAACGCGACAACCATCAATTTTGCATTAACGGTGATGGACCTCATGCGGCCAGTAACAGGTGCTGTCCAATCTTCAAAGAATATCTCAACAAGCTTGCTCAGCTGATACGACCGAAACCTAGACAGTCGTCTCCATCTTTATCACGATAGACCCCTGCCCCAGTGGTAGAGAGACAAAACCCCATATCTGCTCCGGTTCCAAAACCTAAGGGTGCAGCGAGCCCAAGCACAAAAACTGAATAGACCAAACCAACAGTTGTGCTCTCAGAACCGGAATGTGAACCCTCGCCTGTGCACTTGGTCTCAAACAAGACAAGAAGCTTCCTTCTCCCCTGCTGCCGCCGCCGCCCAAACCTAGTTTTCCCAGGTCAGGCAGAAAGGGTAAAAAAGGTTCGGTGAAACCTAAGGGCCGACCAAAACCTGCCCTCCAAAAGTCTGAGCAACCATCCACTACAAAACCGCTCCTGAAGGCTTCCAGCTATGCCGCTGCAACCAGGTGCTCACCCTCACGGTCCGATGAAGATTTTACCGTAATCACAGACTTTCTTGCAAGCTATGACTTGCAGAAAGTGGCAAACTTTCAGGGCGATCCGTGAGCACCACAAAGATAATTAGTTCCTCTTTCTGGTGGAAGCCTGCAGTGCTATAATTTTTTTATGAATCTATGAATCTTGGGAAGTTCTCAAGCAAGACCTCAAAATTGTAGTGTGGAACTCCAACAGTCCACCCTCCCGACAACCTGAACTACCAGAGTTCATTGCCTGTCACAAGCCTGACGTTCTTTCATTTGGAGAGTCGCACCTGATTCCACATCGATGGTTCCGGCTGTCAAACTACATGTCCTACCAAGATAACTAGATTGATAGCGCAGGTGGCATGGCCATCGTGGTGAGGGCGTCTATCGCCATCACCGCAATGTACTGCTACATAGGCGGAATCTCAAGTGCACCATGGTAGATCTCAATGGTGTTCTGGAAGTCCACTTGTGGTTTCCACGTACACATTCCCACAAACGGAGCTCCTGTCTAGCGATTCAGAAGCCGTTTTTGGTGCATACAAGAGAGTAGTCCTGGGGGATGAGTTGAACTGAAAGCATCCCGATTGGGGGAGCCGATTGGCTAACCGAAACCGGCAATATACGTTGTGATATGTTGGCATCACGTAAACACAGCTGGGAGCTAGCTGTGGCACAGATGGATGGTCCTGCTGGGGACTGTAATATTTGACGGATCCCAGGGGAATGTGCTCTCAGATGCGCACCTTTCTCTGCACTGGAAAGACGTGGTGGTCAATCCGAAGAAAAGGCCCAAACTATTCAACCCATTCCAGTCCCAAAGACAGACTATCCCAACCCATTCAATTACTCGGCCTTCGTTGAGCATGTGCACCACGAGATAGAGTGCTTTCTTTTTGAAGCTACCACTGCTGACAAATCTAAATTCATCCAGTGACAGGAGTCCAACTGAAGACTCAGGGCACTACACATCTTGCGCGAGACTGTGACGATTTCATTAATAAAAATATGTTAATTAATTAAATTGTTAATGTATAAGCTGAGAAATTTTAAATTTTTAATAAAATCGCACATTTAAACTAAATCTTATTGCTATCATTAATAATAATAATATTTAATAAAAAAGTCTAATAATAAAATAAAAGGGAATACAATTGTACAGAAAGGGTAAAGCTTGTTAATTAATCCTGCATATACAGGCACTGACCAGAATTAACTTGTTTTCTGACCCCTAAACAAACTAAATATAATTGTAAATTTTGTTATTATTTAAATAATTAAATAAGACCACTGTAATGTACTTTGATAACGTCTGTAACTAAGAATATCTCTATTTAATTATTTAATCAAACTTTAGTCCTTTAATTAAATTAGAAACATGGAACTACTTTTATGTTGACTAGTAATTGTCGCGAGATTACTACTCTCCCCCTAACTATTTTTGCCCACTTGCAATGGAGCGCTCACGCCGTAAGCTGCGTACAGCGTTGTTTCGCGACGCGTGTATAATTATGTGAATGGTTGGTTCAATGAATATTTAAATAACTAAATTTGTGCGGCGATGACATCTCTCTCTCTCTCAATGAATAAATAACAAACTATGTAATTCATACATTACTACAAACATGAAGGTGATATTCAACTAATCTTAATCATGTGAAGTGTATTACTGTGAAACAAACTTTCTATTTATTTATTATAACTACAAGAATTACAACAGTCGTCTAAGATGAGAGTATCCTACAAGAATCACTACAGTCGCCTAAGATGAGAGTACTTCAGCCCTAATGATATAACAGACTTCAGGAACTTCACCGTCACCGGATACTACGGCAACGACAGACCTTCAGGAAACGCACGAGGACCGAAAAACCAATTCTGCAGCAAATACTGAAAACCAGGTGACATGGAGGCTTGTCTTCCATGGTTATGAGTTACTCAAATATTTACCCACAAAAGACAATTTAACTCACCACTTTTAAGACTTTAAAAGACAGACATTCTATGTAACATGTAGTCTGTAATCTAATAACACTGGTTATAGCAAAAGAGTAAATGTTTAAACTAAAAGTTTTCTTGTTTTGAAAGATTAATAAAGTCCATTCTTCAAATGGCTCAATTTTCAATATTGTATATGGCAAGGTGACCATTATTAACTTAATATATATTCAATCCCGGATCCGTGGAATAAATTAAATAGATGTACATCATATTTTGAGGGCTCTTATGAAAGAGTAATATATATATAATTATACTGTAAACTATATATGTTGAGAACTTTAAATAGAGAACTTTATCTCATAATGTAATAAAGAGATGTCATCTGAGTACCGAGTAAACTGAGTGCATAAATCAACAGTCTCCCCTTCCCAATATCCTGATATAAGAATTGTTTTATTTGTTGTGATTAATTTTCAGCTCGTCACAACGAAAGGCAGCCTGTATAATTGGCATAACCAATTTAACGCGGGTTCCCTACGTTATAACACAAGTTAAGATGTTATAAATTTTCTTACAAAGGGGGACTCAATTAGAGGGTGAATGCATTGTCTAACTCAACTTGCGGGAGGGTGACTAATTTATAACAGGACTATAGGGAGCAGTAGCGCAATTTATAACATCTTAACTTGTGTTATAACGTAGGGAACCCGCGTTAATTGGTTATGCCAATTATACAGGCTGCCTTTCGTTGTGACGAGCTGAAAATTAATCACAACAAATAAAACAATTCTTATATCAGGATATTGGGAAGGGGAGACTGTTGATTTATGCACTCAGTTTACTCAGTACTCAGATGACATCTCTTTATTACATTATGAGATAAAGTTCTCTATTTAAAGTTCTCAACATATATAGTTTACAGTATAATTATATATATATTACTCTTTCATAAGGGCCCTCAAAATATGATGTACATCTATTTAATTTATTCCACGGATCCGGGATTGAATATATATTAAGTTAATAATGGTCACCTTGCCATATACAATATTGAAAATTGAGCCATTTGAAGAATGGACTTTATTAATCTTTCAAAACAAGAAAACTTTTAGTTTAAACATTTACTCTTTTGCTATAACCAGTGTTATTAGATTACAGACTACATGTTACATATACTGTCTGTCTTTTAAAGTATTAAAAGTGGTGAGTTAAATTGTCTTTTGTGGGTAATAATTTTAGTAACTCATAACCATGGAAGACAAGCCTCCATGTCACCTGGTTTTCAGTATTTGCTGCAGAATTGGTTCTTCGGTCCTCGTGCGTTTCCTGAAGGTCTGTCGTTGCCGTAGTATCCAGTGACGGTGAAGTTCCTGAAGTCTGTTATATCATTCGGGCTGAAGTACTCTCATCTTAGGCGACTGTAGTGATTCTTGTAGGATAATCTCATCTTAGACGACTGTTGTAATTCTTGTAGTTATAATAAATAAATAGAAAGTTTGTTTCACAGTAATACACTTCACATGATTATAGATTAGTTGAATATCACCTTCATGTTTGTAGTAATGTATGAATTACATAGTTTGTTATTTATTCATCGAGAGAGAGATGTCATCGCCGCACAAATTTAGTTATTTAAATATTCATTGAACCAACCATTCACATAATTATACACGCGTCGTGAAACAACGCTGTACGCAGCTTACGGCGTGAGCGCTCCATTGCAAGTGGGCAAAAATAGTTAGGGGGAGAGTAGTAATCTCGCGACAATTACTAGTCAACATAAAAGTAGTTCCATGTTTCTAATTTAATTAAAGGACTAAAGTTTGATTAAATAATTAAATAGAGATATTCTTAGTTACAGACGTTATCAAAGTACATTACAGTGGTCTTATTTAATTATTTAAATAATAACAAAATTTACAATTATATTTAGTTTGTTTAGGGGTCAGAAAACAAGTTAATTCTGGTCAGTGCCTGTATATGCAGGATTAATTAACAAGCTTTACCCTTTCTGTACAATTGTATTCCCTTTTATTTTATTATTAGACTTTTTTATTAAATATTATTATTATTAATGATAGCAATAAGATTTAGTTTAAATGTGCGATTTTATTAAAAATTTAAAATTTCTCAGCTTATACATTAACAATTTAATTAATTAACATATTTTTATTAATGAAATCGTCACAAGACGTGTGACCCAGTCGGAGGCGGCCTGTCAACCATTGTCATCAGACCTGGATTTCCCACTAGGCACGTGCCTAGGGGCGGCAGGCTCGGGGTGGGGGGGCATGAGGTGAAAAATTATTTGTTAAAATTTCATGTTTTCAGTTTTTTAATTACGGTATTTGTATTGGGCACTTGCATTATGGCCAAACTGAAGACAATGGTTTTGAAATAACCTTTAATTATATCATTGAATAACACGGCATTGACACTGGGCCTATCAATAGCGGTGGTTGGAGCGGAGTATGTTCGTATACATAGTCTGGATACTCCGTTGAGATTCTTGTCCGCTTTTTTGCCGATTAAAATAGTTGGCTTCGATATCGCTTGGGGCGCCTCGATCTAGAAGTCAATCCCTACTGCGAATGATCATATATTCAAAGCATAATAGATAATGTTGTTTAAATGAAGGGAAGAACTTGATACATTTAATTTAGTTTTATATTTAATTAAAATATTTGCACTAAAGATTATTTTCAGCAACATTTTTTCAGCAGTCAAGGAGAATTGAATATATAGAAGTTACTTGTTGGAGGGGGGCAACGCTAACAATAATGCCTAGGGGCGGCAGGATACCTAAATCCAGGCCTGATTGTCACCCCTATGCTGCAACCAGGAAATGGACGCACAACACAGCCGGTCTCTTGTAGATGTGAGTTAGAATTGGCAATGGAAGCGATAATAAGACATGTCATCAGCAATTGTGGATTTGCAATTCAGTGTACATTAATGGGCAGTGGTAATAATAATAAAATAAACCTCTGCTCAACCGTCTGTAAAGGATCAAGCCACACCGAGCAGCTTTTGTGTTTTAGCGGACAGTTCTATGGGTAGTACGTGTCACCAGCCGCTTGGTATTCGCAGCAGAAGGTGTGTTATCTCAGTCGGCTACTCAGTTCTGTCTCACGACGCTGAGTGTACGCCGTACGGAGCCTTCACCGGGAATTAAACCCAGGGCCACGCACACATGAATCGCCCGTGCTAGCCACTTATTGGGCAGTGATATTCTGTGCAAAACAAAAAAATGTGAATTATCATATGCCAACATCTGTAATTGGTAATCTGTATTATTTACTGTGACAATGTCAGGTGATATTTGTTGTTTGTTTGTTATATTAGTGGATGTAACACAATTCTGAACTTGAAGAACTTGTGTATAGGGATATGTTTATTAAAGTTGTAACAAATTGTCTTGTGTGGAATTTTATTCCACTGTTTAAAGATGACAATCTGCATGATCTGATCCTCATAACAATACTGGCTAACATTGTTGAAATGATTATTATCACAGTCTCTTGATAACCATTCACACACGCAATAGAATGAAAAATAAATTAGTGTTATAGGTTGTACCCAAACCACTGACTGTTTTCCAATAGATGAGGCCATTCAGCATGTACACCTTTATCGAGTCCAAAATAATCCTATCACCAACACAAGACTTCATCAAGTGTGAAGAGCAATCAGTACGCCATTGGCCTATGACAACATCAGAGTTACAAAATTAACCTAAACAAAATTAACATGAAAGTAAAATAAGAAAAAAATGTTAACACCACTTTTAAGTTAGGATGTCAGACAGTTTGTAAAGTGTAAATTGTACTTGTCCAATAACAATATCCATACTGCATTTTCGATATTTTGAGTATGTGATAGTAACCATTTACCATGATTTGAAGAAGTGTACCAATTGTAAATGATGCTACTGCTGAATGTAACACAAAAGTACTTAATGTGGTAGTACATGAGATTAGGTGAGAATGTTTCAGTTTATTAAGTTTACAATACAAAACTCATGGTTGACAAAATATAACAATTGATAAGCAAATACAATGAATGCAAACAAACTGCCACTTGGTGACAATCTCAGCAAAAAAAAAAAAAAATGAACTAAACAATGTTGTGATATTGAAGCGTCTTCTCCATTCACAAACATGCTGCACCTATAATTCAGATGTTCATAATTATTGTATTTTATTACTATGGTTATATATTTAAGCCTCATTTAACAAACCAAACCTTGCGAACAAAGCATTACATATTTTGCAGAGGTATTGTAATTAAAACAGAATATAATATTATTGATATTCTGAGGAAATATATAGTATCACAAAGCTGAGTTGACTATCATGCCTTGCTCATATATTTGCACAGCAGAATTACATAACATTCTTGACTGCTTGAGACGCCCCTTCCATATGTTACTTAATAACAAATTTACTGGCATCCAGGCCTGCTATGTCACTAGTCACTATGACACTACGCGGTTGTAACTATTTTAAAAACGATAATATAAGCCCCCTTCTTACCTTACTACTCACTTACCTTGGATTTTCAGAAGATCCTGAAAAAACTAAAAGCCCTTGTTATGTTTGATTTTATATGAGTTAATCAACCTTATCAATTTTATAAAACTATTTTTTCTTACCTTCAGGTTTCCTCCAGAGTCCTACAAACGAAAACAGTTGCAGAAAGGTTATCTGGGTTTGAGTTCGAAATAATTATGCTAAACACAGTATTTCCAATTCTAATAAATTCTTTCTCATTTATTAAGCAAAATCCTTCAATTTACTTTCTGAACTAATACAGCAGATTATTGTATTTTTACTGGCTCTGCCTTCTCTTGCTATTACAACTTCAATTCTCAGATTACATAGAAAAACTAGATGTTTTCATGCTAATCGCTTACTCTCTAATAATAAAAAAGTAATATAATAATAATAAAAGTATACAAAAAAACTTTCCTTAACTATTTCTTAATTAATTCTGCTTAACAAACCAGTACTCTTTTTATATTTTTCCCCTCCCCCCCTTTTTTTTAAACCCCTTTTCCTCAGACATCTCTTGTTAATTAATTTTGTTTAACCATTTATCTAGGATGAATTATACTTCAAAAATTTTAAACGATTTTATAGTGGAAAGTCAGTCGATACTTAACGAGTGATGATCTCCGCTGTGTTGCACTATTCCTACGAATTCACTCTTTTTGGTTGACACACCGTAAATTTGTTTTCACTGTTTAACTGTGACACTGTTATTGAATGGTTCGGATCGTATACTTCACTGTCATTTTAACTCACTTTACAATATAATTTTTTCGTCGGCCGACGTAACTTTTGCTCGAGCACTACTTGGGTTTTTTAGTGAGTTGACCTATTGTTCTAACACTTAATTATTTGATTAGTTGACCACTACATGGTTCACGCACTTTTAATAGTTATTGTACTGGATAGGCCGACGTAACTTTTTGGCCTATCTTACACGTCCGAGGCCACCGTTTAACTTGTAAAACTGTTCTCCGCTACTGTCTGATGCAAACTGGGGTGACAAAGGTGTTTTACTGTGATTCACAAAGAGACTGAGCTGGCAAGCTGTTGCGTAATACGTCTGGCTGGGCAGACTAAGACATAAACAGTCTGCAATAACATTGTATGTGTGGCTGGTTACAATGGGGTTCCACAAAGGTGAATACTGACTACTTTCGGATTACAATTGATTTAAATTATTATCTTTAACACCCAATTCTGTACCGTTACAATACCCCCCCCAATGAAAGGTTTTATGCCGAAGCATAAAAACTCTCATTGCCTAAAACCTAAGAGGAACAGTGAAGATATGGCGCCGCAACCCCCCTTAGTTCTTGCTAAAATCATGGGTACTTACCCCCTAGTCCTGTGGCTGTGGCCGCACCCATCCGACCTTACTGGACTTCTCTGCTCGAGATCCCAACACCATAAAATCAGATAGGCACCCGCCACAGTATCACCTGACTCTGAAACATCCAATTAAAATATCAAAAAATGGCTTTCCACCATTCCATATCCCCAACTGATTCGTTTTCTCTTAGTCATACTGGTTCATTATTCTCAAAGTACTGGTTTGATTTTTTATAAAGTACTGGTTTTTTATGTAGTTTGGTTAGCCTACAATGACAGCTGTTCTATCATTGCTCTTAAACAGAAACCTTTTACCTTAATTTTAATAAACCTGTAGCTTAACCCTAGAAAATACAATGTTTACAGGGCAACATAAATTTACGGTATACTTATATCTAATGCATATAAATTTCATACAAATTAAATAATGTTCACAAAACTCTATTACCCTTAACAACACATTATTCCCCACAAAATTACACATTGGTTACTTATAATACAAATGAATCATAATGACATTACTATAAAGATTATTTACACCTGTTTACATCAACAGTTGTATACAAGACTTGTTTTATAAACACTGACTCAGCCTCAACATTCCTGATTACATCACCACTAGCACTTCCTTCAGTTTTCAATTTAAATGAATATTTTAATCATTGCGTTTTCATCAGTTATTATTTATTTTACAATTACAGTCAAGATTCAGATCAAAATAAATTTAAACGCATCACTAAAATTCACATTGTTAAGTTAATCCAAGGCCAACTCAAATTTAATTTAGTTTCTTCATTTGTTCAAAACAGTTTCAATTAATTTAATTACATTGTATTCAAAATGATTCTACATTAATAAAATCCTTTCACATAAATTTTGAACTACATTACAACCAAAACACTAAGTTGCTTCATTATATTATTCAAAAAATTTACCTTCATTTCATCACATCTTGTATTTCTTTTGTTTCATAATAGAATTTACTCATAGCAATGATTCATCAAAATAAAACATTCTTGTTGTTGTCAACTCCAGCATGACTGTAAACATTCGTCACACAACATACAATGTTCATGTCAACAGCATATCAGCTGATGCACTACCAGAATATTAACATAAACATTTCCTTTAATTTTCACTTTAAATAGATATTGTAGTCAGTTACCATTGATTTTACAATTCCAATCACAGAATATTTAAATTCATTACTAAAATTCGCATTTTTAAATTGGTTTCATTTCAACTCAAATTAGAACAATTTTACTTCAATTACTTTTTTTTTAAACACTTTTGATTTAAAAACAATTCAAAATAAAATTCATTAGTACCTCCTGTTCATTACTTAGTAAAATAAAATATTATTATTATTTATTATTCGTTACTACAAACACATAAGCTATAATATACATTCCAACAAGATAATCTTGACACAATACAATACATTTAACACCAACACATTTATTTACAAATTTTCGTTGTATCCGATTATTATTTACCACACTTCATTACCTAAATAAGCCAAGTAATTACCATTAACACAAATAATTAATGTTCATTTACTGTTTTGTAACGGTAAGGAATTGTAGGGCCAAGGTAATATCTTAAAAATTTGTATTCTCCATGTAGTCATTGTTCACCTTTTTAGAACCTCGAGTTAGTCAACCAAGTATGCAGTGCTTATTACAAAACAAAAGTCTATGTTTTGTCTCCGCACTCAAGCAGCCCAGACAGATTATGAAATACAACACAATTCTGCGTCAGCCGTGAATCACGGAGGAAATAACGCCAAGTTATGAATTGCACCAGACGACTAAATGTTGCTAAACATTACGCCTGCATTATAGCGCTCTTTTAAACAGCACCAATGGGAGCGCAGACTGACGATCACGTGACCAGAAAACCTCCGTGTGCTTGGCTTTAGCGCAGCACTGAGTTCAGTTCCATTACACCTTATGGCCGCGCGGCCAGCCTACAACATATTAGTGCGAATAAAATTACCTTGGCCGACTTTATTGTATTGTATAATGTGGAACCAATAAAACAGTAAGAACCTTTAAACACAAACAGTAAACGCAATAAACGAGTGCCGGAGTGAGTGAGATCAAAGCAAGTATTCAACACCAGTTCGTGCAACCAACTATGAACACGCAGCGTATGGGTAACTAGAAACACTTAAAATGCATATTAAAACCAATTCCAACTAACCGGTGATTGTTCGCTATAAAAGGAAAATATAAAATACTTTGTACGATAGATCTCTCTAAGGGTGAAGTTTATTTAAAGATCAATGTAACAGAATGAGTGTGTGTGTGGTAATATAGAGGTTACACACTGGTTCATTTTCAATGTTTTATTTATTTAGTAATATCACTCATAATAGTAGTCAAAACAAAACTCAATAGAGATAAGAAATAATTTCAACCAGTTGTACTATTGTTTGTAAAACGTAAAAGAAATGTGTGAATTTTTGAGAAATAAAAATAAGTATGTGGTTTAGACCGTATCAAATGTGTTAACGTAATTATTGCACATACCAAACCCAAATAATCCTTTCTGCAGCTGTTTTTGTCTGTACGATCCTGGGAAGAACCCTAAGGTAAGAGTCTTAATATAAATTGAAGTAACTTGTATTGTTTCATTGGCGCCCGAACAGGGACGGTGAGTGTAATTTGTTATTACATTCGCCAGACCTAATTAAGCTGCAGAACAGGTTATTTGGAAGTGAGGGCGTTGTTAAATAAATTAATTTCATAATGGAGAACGTAGAGAATCAAATAAATGAAATTGATGTAGTTGTCGGCAATGAGGCCGAAAATAAATCGATGTATGAAAATATGTCAACTGAGTCGGCCAATAAAGGCAACTCAGGAATTCAAACGAGTTAAAATAATGATGAAGCCAGCTTCACTGACAGTAATAGCCAGTTAACAGAATCAAAAATAATGAAAGATGTCGAACATCAATCGACACCTATCCAAGGTAAAAAATCTGACGATAGCTATGAAATGTTTAAAATAATACAAGCAATGATAGAAAAACAGAGTGTAAAGTTTGATGAACAAAAAAACGAAATTAACGTAAAATTTGACACCAAATTTGATGAACTTAAAATTGATATTAATGAAGTAAAAATTAAGTGTGAGAGCAACTTTAATGAATTGAAATACGAATTAAACGAAAAGTTGAGTCATTCATTACAAAGTATGAATAATAGAATTAATGAAATAGACAGCAGTATGACAGAAAAAATCGATAATCAAATACAGGAGATAACTGAAAAGTTAGAATGTCAAATAAATGAATGTAATGCTGGTAGTGAGTATAAGTTCAATTATGTAGTTGATAAGATTAAAACATATGAAACTAATACTAAGTCCAAAATAAATGAAATGGAAAGCAATTGTGAAAGCAAAATAAATGAATACAGCGCTGATATGGAGTATAAAATAAGTGAATGTAAATTAACTTTTGCAAACAAAATTGTAGAAATTAATGAGAATATTGACAGTAGGATTAATAAAACGGAAAATAGTAATAATTCCGAAATACAGTTATTAAAAGACACGGTAGAAATGGTAAAGGAGACCAGCATTCAATCCAAATGCGTAACAAATAACAAGTTTAACTTGATCGAACAAAAATTGACCAATACTAAAGATGAGTTAAGTGGGGAAATAAATAAAAAAATTAAACAGTGTTGTGGAACGAATATTAATAACGCGAGAAGTAAATAATGATATCGAGCTAGAATTATTTAGTTGTGAGAATAGGGGGGTACACCCCATGCAATTTCTAAACAGAGTAAAAGAGTATAATCAGTTTTGTAATAGTAATTGGGAGGTTAAGTTGCTAAAAATAATGAAATGCTTTAAAGGGAGCTCTGCTGTGTGGGCAGAAGAGCATAAAGTAGAATGGGAAGATTATCCAAGTTTTGAGAGGGCCTTCCGAAGTAAATACTGGTCGGAGGAGGAGCAAGAGGGGTTACGCAGTAAAATTATGGGAAAAGGTAATTTTGGGGCCCAGGGGGACAATGTGACCCTGTATGTGATGTGATTATATAATGAGGTAAAATATTTAGAGCCTCCGTTACCGTTCCGATCATTTGTACGGTACATAAGTAAACACTTGCCGAGAGAAATTCAAGTCAATTTAATGACACGGGAAGTGGGACACATAAATGAATTAGAGCAAATACTAGACATTTTCCAAAACATCAGAGAACGAGAGACGGGTAGGCGCCCGAATCCGCCCGCACTATACACAAATGAAAGACATTACCAGCCCAGGGGAACACCAACCCATTATAGAGGGATGAGAGGAGGTAATAATAATAACAATAGACAAGAGGACTGACGATGTGGAGAGTGTCATTGCGAGAACTACGGCAGTAGAACAACTTGTTATAGGTGTCATAAAGAGAGGAGTTGCCAACGCAATAATACCGAGTCTAACCAAAATAGTCAACCACAGAGAGGAGGGAGCAGCAACCGAGGAGCACCGGGAAGCAGTGGAACTTCTAACAGAGGTCGTGGTGGGTACACTCCAGGCCGTGCAACTGTGCCGTACTGGGTTCGGCATGTAGGCAATGTGTTTTTAAAACGAGCGGCCACGGCATCTCGTCGCCGTGGGCTATGCACACTGTTTGTTGTGCACCGACGATATTCAGTTGGTGTGTCCAGCTGTAATTGTGTATTCCTGCAAGCGAGGTTTCGTGGTTAGACAGACACTTCGAATCTTCCTCATTTCTATTTGAACCCTCAACCAGGTCATCTGCTCTCGGCTGACGGCACTCATCAGTTCAGGACTTCGTCGCTTTTCTCTATGAGTGGCTGAATAAAGTTCCGCTCCAGGTATGTACAAGTTAACGGGTTCTAAAAGAATATTTTAACACCAAAATATGTTTTGTCTGTGTTTCAGCTTTAATTATAAAATATACCCTGTGTGTGTGTGTGTGTGCGTGTATATCAGTTTTCAAGTTGGGCGTTATGCAAATTAAAGATCGACTTATTATGAGTGTGAATGTTGCGGGTCAAATTAATTCCAGTGAGGAAAATGATAATGCATATCTTGCACTCAGCTTTTGTGTCCTTAATAATTATGTGAATAACGTTCTCAATGAAATACTTAAAACGTAATTAGTGGTTGAGTGAAATAAGTCACAGCTGGGTGTTCAATCCAGATTAATACGAATTAGTGGTGATGTGTGTGTAGTGGCTGTTGAAGCATTAAAGTGCGTGTTAGCAATTTAATTCTGATGGCGTATGTGGCGAGATCATTTCCTTATGACACCCTATACAACTCATTGCATGTCACAGGTGCTCGAACAAGGGCGAGATGGGTGTCGGGTGTTGACGACCAACTGTCCACCCTCCTGGCAGAGACGACCCTAAGCCATGATATGCCATCAGTCGAGATCCATGCTTTCAGACACACTTATGACGCTACGCTGCCCCAGGACTTCTTAGTACAACCGAGACACTACTGATCAGCCAAAGTATTGCTTAAGTGCACCGGACGATCCAGGTGGGACCATTCTAATTATTTAATTCTATCTCAACTACACTGTGAATTCACGGAAGCTCCCAGAAGCACACTCATGAAGTCTTAACCGTTAAACTTTTGCACAAACTCTCATGTTCAGTTCTGTGACTACATGTGTGAACCTTACATAATTGAACCTAATGAAATCTATTATATCTGCTTATAATGTGTAAGAAAATTACACACACACACATATCCGCAGTCTGCTCTAAGTTCTACCTTTTATCAAATTAAAGCTATTCGAGAGTGTTATTTTGTGCTTTCATGTCATGCGGTCATGGCAGAATTCCAGTCACAAAGGGGGGCTGTCTGATGTTTTTAAGTTGTGAAACTATTTTCATGGTCACATACGCTTATTGCTTATCATGATTAAAGTGGTGGTTGATAATTATTTTGAGTCTCTGGTTTGGTTAGGGGCACTTACATTATACGGTGCTAACTACCTGGACATATTAATGATGCGTAACTGAGATGTATCTAATTGCCTTGTTAATTATATATATATATTTTTGTGTATTTATTTATTCTTGTTGAAAAGGGTTATTATGAGGGGTTTTGTACAGAAATGAGGGATGTGTGTCATTTATGGTGTATGTGCTTGTGTGTAATCTTCATTTTTTTTATTGGGGAATATGTTATAAATTATGATCATAAATGTGCTTACTAAGTTACTAAAAGGCTAGCCTATTTAAACTCTTTTCTATACAACACTCATGGATTAGTGATTTTCTATTTTGTGAATAATATTCTTGCAACAATTAACTTGAACATAACGTGCAGGATCTATGCAATTTATGTTAAACTTAAATTCACTCACATCTTATGCCATAAAGAATATTCATAGGTATATATAATCCTGCACTTAATTTTGCTCATTGTTGAATCTATAACTTGTCATCTCATGTAAGAGTTGCATGCTTAATAAAGCACACGCTTGTTTGTTAATAGACTTTTTCATTTGCAAGTCCTGTCATTCACCTGGGGGGACATGTCTGTAATTGTAATTAGGCCTTTGCACACTTTTGCTTCCTCTAGGTTCACCACCTAGTTCTAAATATTATGTCTCTCCCCTTAAAAAAAAAACTTAATAAAAAATAAAATAAAACAAAAATTCAAAAAAAATTTACAAAAAAAACATAAAATAAAAGGGGGGTTTCAAATGGTAGCAGTGCGTGGTTATGATTCTATGGATGTAGTAGATATTATTTCTGCCTTATTTTTTGAACTTTGGAAGTTTTAGAATCTGGGGACTTGCATTTATTTTCTTAAATGAAACTTGGTGTGGCTACAGGCATGTCAGCTGGTGTTGGGACTTGCAAATTATTATTTTTTAATTGGAATCCAAGTGTTGAAAGAAAAGTTAATGGTAATGTAACGATTTAATAAAATGAATAATCAGAATAATAACATATTTTATAAAATGAATAAGGGGTTGATTAAGTTTAAAATGATTTAATATGTGTAAGTGTTTAAGTAATTATTTTGTGATGTTGAGTGTAAGGTAGGTTTTGGAAAGGGGTTATAAGCATGTGATTGATGGTTTTCAAAGTGAATGTGAGCTCATCGATTTTACTTGGGCATACTCTGGAGCTTAGACAGATTTTGAACGTGATGAGAGCCGTCAGTACTTGTTGATTTTGATTGCGACTTGTTATATGGAATAGACAACGTGTTTTATAGCACCTCCGTTATGTAGTATTTATTTATTGTGGGCGTTGCGTTGCGGTATAGTGGATTCTGAATGCGGTTATGGTCTGACCAAACATCGTGGTGTTGATAGTTATATATTTTCGGATTATGTTGAATGTTATGTATACCTTGTGGATTGTATAGTAAGTCAGTTTTGTTTTGTGTCTTCTTCTCTTCTGGGCATTTTGAGTAGCTGTTTCTCTGCCTTTATGACACCCATCTCGTCGCATCTCTAGAGCACTCTGGGGCGGCTCAAAGGAAGAATAGTACTTAGGTTTTTTCCGGATTCTTTGATTATGTTTTGTAGGTTAAGTTTGTGTTAGGTGTTTTATTGGGATTTACATTTTATTGTGTTGTGTTTGAGAATTGTGCCATTCTGGCGACGGTATGTTACCAGGAATTGCCCCACCCCATTTTGGGGATTCTCCAGAAACTTTCGATGTTGGATGGAGTAGATGAGGACAGGTTGTTGGTCTTCTTGGAACTGGTCCTGCAGTTGGCAGATTTCCTGGGTGTGTCCGATGAGGAGGTCTTGTCCCTTATATACCCATATTGCCGGGGTTCATTGGCCGGTCTGGTCACCAATACTCTGCGTCGGGGCTGCAGTGTCGACACTTTCCATGGGGAAGTGTTGGATTTCTTCATACCCCATCGACGACGTTCCCAGCTTAAGTTAGATTTATTCTATCGCCTACAGGCCAATGGAGAGGCATTGGGGAACTTCGTGCACGATGTAAGGAAAGGTGCCCGTATATTAAGGTTGGGGTTGTATGAGACGGAAGTAATACAGGTAATACGAGAAGGACTGAATCCCCAAGAGAGATCCCGGCTAGTTTTCGCAGATCCTCCACGTTGTTTTGCGGACCTGGACCGGTGGTGTGCGCATGCCCGGAGGGTGCAGGAGAATGATGAGTCCCGGGAAACAGCTGCTAAAGATGTGCAATACTCCAGTGGTTCATTAGGAAGAGCTAAAAAGGACAAACATGGCGGTTGGAGGAGAACACAAGAGACTATAAGAAATACTGAATATTCCGGAAGTAATGGAGGCTACAAGGGGGTGGCAAGTGTGAAGACAGTAACA
The DNA here is from genome assembly GCA_034769895.1 of Magicicada septendecula. Taxonomy (NCBI): domain Eukaryota; kingdom Metazoa; phylum Arthropoda; class Insecta; order Hemiptera; family Cicadidae; genus Magicicada; species Magicicada septendecula. The sequence continues at coordinate 330,896,127 of CM068370.1, forward strand.
ACAGTTACAGCTGAGAGAAGAAATAAGTATGAAATTAACAGGGGAAGAAGTAGTTATGTTAGTAAACAGACGTCGGCAAGTAGGGAGCCTGTAGTTAGGCGTTATTCTTATTTGGAGAAAAGTAAGACTTTAAAGGTTCCAGAGGAATTACCAGTGTCTAATAGAGTAGTGAATGAAGAAGGTGAAGCAGAAGAAGAAAAGCGGAATAACTTCTGTGGATCAATACAAGAGCATAAGAACACGTCAGTTAATACGGAATTACAGGACTCGGAGAGGACGTCATGGTTGAATCCAGATGCCACAGAATTTGTTCCAGTATTGTTCGTGAGGGATCCAGATCCTGTGACATCATCATCGTCTACGCAGGGATATGAGAAGTCACTTGATGGTGTAGCTTTACCATCGCCAGTAGAAATTAATTTAGTCATTGCACATGAACCTGGACAGCTGGATTCCAGGGTCGAAAATGTTGAGGACGTTGTAGTTGCTGAGAGTGGTAAAGGAGAGGAATCGAAGGAAGAGTCAGAAGAGCGGTCTGCAGATGCTGCACAGGGAAGTATAGTTGTAGGTGTTAGGGAGACTCAAGAGTCTGAGTTTGCAGATGGACACGGGGATGTCCAGGCTGCAAGTGTTTCTGAGTTTGTGGATGGACAAGGGGATGTCCATGCCGCAAGTGTGGTAGAAGTAGAGGAGAAATTTGGTGGCAGCGTTGTGGATTGTGCGAGTGAGAATGAGGTAGTGTGTGAAGATGTGCAGACGCCTTCTGTAAGTAGTGTTGACGATTCCGAAGAGCGGAAAGAAGTTTCAGGTGGACCAGGTGAGCAACTAGAGGAGGATGAAGATGTGCAGTATTCAGATGGTGGTAGTGGACATGATGGCGATGATGTTGATGATGATGAAAATTTAGATTATGATGATGAACGTGTTGATGTCAATGAGATCGGAGAAGAGGTTAGTGAAGAAGTTTGTGAAGGAGCTGGTGAAGATGCGGTTGAAGATGGATCAGAGGAGCAACTGGAAGATGCTGAGGATGTGCAGTGTCGTGATGGTGATTTGGATTATGTGAACGAAGAAGGGGAAATTGTAGAAAAGAAGAAAGAAGTAGAAAAGGAAGAAAGAAAAGCAGAGGAGTTAGACGATGAGGATAATCCAAGGCGGAGTGAAAGTAGCGAGGTAAGTTGCTTTGATTCTGATTCAGAGGAAACCAGTCAGTACAGCTCAACACGAAATAATCTCTCAGAGAGTTGTGTCCGAAAGGAACGAGTACCGAAAGTCCGTCACAGAAAGGTGAGACGAAGCGGTTAACGGGTAGCGGGTAGATGTTCCTCACAGTCCCAGTGGTGTTCATCTATTTCAGGGTTGCGCCCCTGCCCACGCAAGCCTTGGGTTCCTCCATTCATCCTTATTTCTGGAGGAAGCCATGTCCTTACCCTTACTCCTAGCTATTGACCCTTTAATGATCCTTGCCACGTTTCATCTTCCCGATTTTCCTACCCCTCCCCTTAGTAAAAAAAAAAAATCAATAAGGAGTTAGAGAACCTTGCCGAGAGTGCACCTTAGATTGTGGTCCCGGAGATTATCAGTTTCCCCTGTTCTGGAAGGTTATCATGGAGAAAGCTAGACAGTTGGAGAGTGCCCTTAGATTGTCGTGGTCTTGGAGATCGTCAGTTTCCCCTGTTCTAAAAGTAAGATGGAGAAGTTATGTGCTGTTGTTTCATTGTTAGTAGGGGTGATTTTGATTTTTGAGTATTGTAGAGTCGGTCCATGCCGCATTCCCCGGTTGATTTCCCTGGTGTGTTATTTTTGGATTGTGGTTTGTTTAGATGGTGGAAAAGTAACCCCCCCTGCTAGTTAAGCTGTATTTGAAAAAGTAAGAGATGGGATTGATGTTCGCGTGCCCTCTGCGCGGTCTTCTCTGCCTTGTGAATCAGGTCCGCCCACCCTAGTGTGGGGAGGTGGGCCAGTCATGTGTCAAGGATTGATGATGCCTTGTTTGCTGAACATGGCTGGTCGGTCCACGAGGTGGACGGTTCTCGAAGGGTACTTGCATATCAATCCAAGGCCAAGGTTAGTAGAACCTTGTTGGCCTTCGGGCGTGAATATGTGAGTACCAAGGAGAGTTAGGTGGTGGTCACTGGAGAGGGTGACGTGTTGGGGCGGTCCCGAGAGTTTGGCATGGAGGAGAGTACTCGCGTGGGGGATGGTCACAGTGTGGTAGAGATTTTCAGTCCTGGGAAGGGGGGAATAGTGTCATTGGTCCTAGTGGAAAAGTTTTGTTCCGTGATAGAAGTCTGTGGTCCTGGGTCTCTGTTGTTGGGTTTAGGAGGCCTTGGTGGTCAGTTCTCAGAGCTGGCTCCGGTGATTCTTCTCTTTCTCCTGTTCTGTTCCTTATATCTGCATGCGGACCAGGGCCCGGCGAGCATGCAGGACGCACACTTACATCTTCTCTTACAGACTTACACCCCTTCCTTCTGCCTCTTTTGTTTTCCTGAGTAACTGAACTCACCAAGTGCGATTTAGAATCTGGGATTTTCCAGGATTCCCGCAGCTGTCGCGCTTGAGTACTGGTTTGATTTGGGTCAACCATGTTGCCCTTTTGGGGTGAGGGTGTGCCGTACTTGGTTCGGCATGTAGGCGATGTGTTTTTAAAACGAGCGGCTTAGATGTCACGCGCGGCCACGGCATCTCGTCGCCGTGGGCTATGCACACTGTTTGTTGTGCAGCGACGATATTCAGTTGGCGTGTCCAGCTGTAATTGTGTATTCCTGCAAGCGAGGTTTCGTGGTTAGACAGACACTTCGAATCTTCCTCATTTCTATTTGAACCCTCAACCAGGTCATCTGCTCTCGGCTGACGGCACTCATCAGTTCAGGACTTCGTCGCTTTTCTCTATGAGTGGCTGAATAAAGTTCCGCTCCAGGTATGTACAAGCTAACGGGTTCTAAAAGAATATTTTAACCCCAAAATATGTTTTGTCTGTGTTTCAGCTTTAATTATAAAATATACCCTGTGTGTGTGTGGGTGTATATCAGTTTTCAAGTTGGGCGTTATGCAAATTAAAGATCGACTTATTATGAGTGTGAATGTTGCGGGTCAAATTAATTCCAGTGAGGAAAATGATAATGCATATCTTGCACTCAGCTTTTGTGTCATTAATAATTATGTGAATAACGTTCTCAATGAAATACTTAAAACGTAATTAGTGGTTGAGTGAAATAAGTCACAGCCGGGTGTTCAATCCAGATTAATACGAATTAGTGGTGATGTGTGTGTAGTGGCTGTTGAAGCATTAAAGTGCGTGTTAGCAATTTAATTCTGATGGCGTATGTGGCGAGATCATTTCCTTATGACACCCTATACAACTCATTGCATGTCACAGGTGCTCGAACAAGGGCGAGATGGGTGTCGGGTGTTGACGACCAACTGTCCACCCTCCTGGCAGAGACGACCCTAAGCCATGATATGCCGTCAGTCGAGATCCATGCTTTCAGACACACTTATGACGCTACGCTGCCCCAGGACTTCTTAGTACAACCGAGACACTACTGATCAGCCAAAGTATTGCTTAAGTGCACCGGACGATCCAGGTGGGACCATTCTAATTATTTAATTCTATCTCAACTACACTGTGAATTCACGGAAGCTCCCAGAAGCACACTCATGAAGTCTTAACCGTTAAACTTTTGCACAAACTCTCATGTTCAGTTCTGTGACTACATGTGTGAACCTTACATAATTGTGTAACTTACTGATCGATCACATATATTATTATTATTAAATTTCCAATTAATTGTTACTTACCGTTACGATAATTCTTACGGGGTCACAGGATTCGGTCACATGTACCTAGATACAAACATGGTCTATAGGTTACGCAAAGTACTGACACCACTCATTTTGGAAGAGAATTAATATTTATTATTATTTAATCTTGACTGCTTGTAAACTCATTAAAATTCATTGAGATACATTGCTGCAAAGTGATGCAACACCAACATAACACTTAGGAACTACAGCTTACCTTATTATTTCACAAGACACAAATGCAAATATCAAATAAAAACACAAATATACACAAAAGCTGCCCAGCTTTGCACACTCTCCCATTCATTCATATTTTAAAGAAACAAGAACCCCTTAACACATTTTCATATAATAATGCCCCCACATCGACCACGTGGTCATCGCGCCCGTACTAAGTCCCCGTTCAGGTGTCCGAAAGATATACGAAACTATTAACTCTTTTATGCTCACTCCTGACTGTTGTTAATCCCTTTAGACACTGTTGATTACATTCCAAAATTTTTAACGGTAAGGTCGGCCGCCCTAAAGAAAAAACTGTTAATGAAATTTAGATGAACCGCATGCGGTCGGTTGGTAAGAGGCACTGGGGAGAAGTTTTCTCTCTGTTCCCTCTCCACAGTTTTCAATACGGGAATTCACTGCCTTGGGCGTCGTCGCCGAAGCTTCGGCCCATGCTATGCATGTTGTTTTTGAGTCAATGTCGCATATGATCTTCTATAGGCATTGGCTGACGTCATTTAAGTGGGCCGGACGTGTAAGTGAAGCCAAAGGGACGATGAATAATTTTACGCTCTAGCCATCTTGTTTTTAGTCGAGAGCGTCCTTTTGAGCGCGTGCGGGTGTAGTTGCGCTTGAGCGTTGACACACATGTACAGAGTTCTTAGAATTTTGGTGGAGGTGCGAATTCCTCTGCCGCATTACTCAACAACAACCTGCGTCTTATTGCTTTGTTTCACTGTTCTGTTACACTGACTGTTATACGTTGCACAATAATACCGTTATTTCGACATATTTTATAAGGCTCCCGACCGAAAATGAAATGAATAAAAATATATATATAGCCCAAACGGTTAAAATAAAAACACCCAAAAATTGACCCGCTACAATACCCCCTCGATGAGAATTCTGCTGTTCACGACAGAAGAAATCTCATCGATAACCCCGAAGAGGACCGGAGAGGAACTGGTGCCAACAACCCCCTTGTTCTTACTACTTATGGGTACACTACCCCCCTGGCTCAGCGACCATGGACTCATCTGAACGAGATCACTGGACTTCTCCGTAAGAGATCCCAACACCAAGAAATCGAACAGCCTCGTACCACAGCGCACCTCGCCTTCTAACATGCTACCCCCAAAAATCCTCAATCCCTGGCTAGAATTATTCCAGCTCCTCCGCCGATATGTTCCCCTTTTTTGCAAGCTGGGCTGCCTTTAGCAAATACTGGGCTCACACATACTAACATTACATGTTACCATAACACATTAAAATAAAAAATTTCTTTTAAAATTTATTAAAAATTTAAAAAATCCGAAATTCAAAAAAAAAACATAATATTTTATCAAAAAATTCTCTTCCTTGTTTTTCTAAATTTTTGTTTCAAATGAATTAACCTAGACATTTCTACTAATCTAAACACATTTCCTTACTCTAACATGAGAACCACTTATAGTCTACCAATACAATACAATACAATAAAATAAACCTGGTTAATGCACACATAATAAAACAATCATTATCCAAAATATTCATTCGCTGGCAGGCGAAAATCAAGTTTTTTTTTTTTTTTTTTTTTCAAAAAAATCAAATTCCCCAAAAATTTTAAAATTCAAAAAAAAATTTAAATTTATTCACTAAAAAATTTTATTAAATTTATTTATGAAATAACATTTATTAAAATTATTCAAATATTGGTTTGAATTAATCAAACAAACAAATTAAAATTGGATTCCTACTATACAAGCTTAGTAGGTGTATGACCTCATCAGCTGATCGTAACTAGGTCAAGTCCAAGATCCTTGACCTACATATGTTATGTATGCTTTCTGAAAATACACTGAACATCTGTAATATCCTAACTTGAAATACAAAACATAATAAAACAAAATATTTAAAATGACCAAAATATTAATATAAATAATCAAACGGACCTTTAAATTATTTAAAATAAACAATTCTTAACTTTACATTATTTTCAAATTTTATCAAAATTCTGTCACTGGTTTAAAATAAAAGCTTTTATATCTTTATCATAAGTCTCTCTTTTTGCTTAACAATCCTACTCTTCATTTAACAATCTCGCTATACTTTACCATGGGTGATATAAATTATTTATTCTCATTTACTGTATTACATCTGTGTACATATATAAACTTTCTCCCTCTGACTCTAATATTCATCAACTTCAATTATCATGACACCCATCTCTATCAAAATCTCTACTAATCAGGACACTCTAAACCCCAACTTATCATTTAACACAGATCGCTACCCTCTCTACATATATGAAAAATACTCTCTAACCCTTTGTACATAGGATACGTGTTTCCCCTACCCAAAAACTCATTTCCCTTATTTGGCGGCCCGGATTCTACCTAAGGCGGCCCCTTCCCCACAAAAATCTATCCCTATCCCGTCCCAACCCTTGTTGCGGACTCCTACATGACACTACCCCCTAATACAAAATTGCCATCCCCAAAATTCTCAATCTCCTTACCTTACTACAAATACACAAAATAACCTCATTAATTATAAACATAAATATATATCATTCAAAACTCTACATAAATTCTCCATTACTACTGTGTCAACATCTATATTTCACAAACTCTGTTACATCACATCAACTTAAAAACAACATTACATCATATTCATCTCTATCATTTCACATTCAACTTTTAATTCAATTTGGACAGGTCTACGTGTCCCATAAAACATTTATCACCCATGAATTACCTTTTATTAATTTGCATAAATTATTGTTATTTTATTTCTCAGATTCTTTTTATCTTTACTTCAAACTATCTGTAGTACAGTAAACATTAAGTATTTGTAACCTTTACAAACCAATATACCAGTGACATGGTATTGCTGATCAGCTGATATCCTAACATAATAAAAACACATATTTATTTTTATTTATTCTCACTTCTCACCTCATTGTTTCCCCTTTTTTTTCTGATTCTGATGCTTATGTTAACCTGCCAGACGATTTAATTATTGGCTTAGAAAAAAAAACCTACACACATCATGAAATTAACTATTTTTACAATACCTATATCTAACATACAACAATAAAATAATATATCATCATATCTCAGTTATTATTACCCTTTAAATCATTATCTCAAGTTATTTTCATTATTGAAGTTAAAATTCGTTCCCTTAAGTTAAACATCTGTGTACATTTTATTATCTTTGACTTGTATCATAAAAATTTTATACTTACAATCCATAATTCACATACTGACATACATAACTATATACACCATACACCACTACTCCAAGTAACCTCTGAAACATTTAACAAAAAGTTATTTCAAATCAACAATTCATCATTTAATTACCAACTTCACTTCTCGTTAAACCATTTAAATTCATCAGAAAATTCAATTATATAATCTTTGAATTAATCAAAATATTTAAAACATTTCAAATTATTTTTAATTAAGCATTTACAATTAGCCAATTAGTTTTCAAAATTAATTCGGTTATTTGTTTAAATTGCAAATATTAATATTATTATTACAACAATCATCTACACACATATTGTTTACTTAACATTCTACAATACACACAAATAAACTTATTAAACATTTATTTACAAATCTGCATCCTTATTTATTTAGTCATATCACACTTCAATGTTCAAAGGTTGCGAGGTCACAAAACCATAAAACAACATATATAAAATTGTCAATTGATTGATTATAGTCTAGCCTCCATCGTCAAAGGTCAACCTTGGTTCTAAATAACACTTTTCGATTTCATTGACACACAGATTGCTATTTTGTGTGTCATAACCACAAAAATCAAAGTCATCCATTTTATCAAAATAATCATGCAACAAGTCAACACTAAGTATATCTGTTAAGTCTCCGTTAGTAAATATTTCCAATATCGGGTTAGTTACTTTTGTATTATCAATTAAATCATTCTTATTTAAATACACTTCTAATATTTCTTTCAACTCATCATAATCTCTCTTTAAATTATATACTTTTATCTCTCTCTCAACACACAATTCTCTATTTAAATCTCTCTCATCATAACACCATCTCATATCTTCCATATTACTCCAGACAGAGGGTATAAACTTATACAAATAAAATAAACTCAAATCTTCTACTAACACGGGACCCTTGCCCTTCAAAAACTCTTGTGACCACATTAAATCATCATAGATAATAAAAGGAAAATTTCCCCTCTGTCCCCACTCTACTACAACATTATTTTTTCTCTCTCTCTCTAACTCATAAACACTCATTAACATTTCATTATCGCATTCTAAAACTTTATCAGTACTATTTGTTATTATATTTTCATCATTTGCTTCTACATTATTCTTCACCCCCACTATACTCTCAGAATTGTCTGCCATTTCGTCATTTTTACATTTTGTCATATTTAAAACATTGTCACCTAATTTCTCAAACTTCTGTTCTAACTAAATATCACTATAATATTGACGACTCGGAACACAAATGTTGTGTTCCGAGTCGTCAATATTATAGTGATATTTAGTTAAGTAACGGACACGTCATGGACAACGAAATCCAAGAATTCTGTTCTAACTTATTTAAACTGTTTCTTATTGTCTCGTTAGTGCTTTCTAAATGTTTATTAATTTCTTGTATTTCATGTTTCAACTCATTATTCTGATTTTTTAATACATTGAATTTAGCGTCAGAATCATTCTTCAGTTCATTATATTTAATATTTGTATCACTCTTCATTTCTTTATTTTGTTATAAAAGTAATTGTAACATACTCATTACCTCACTATTAAATTGTGCGTTACATTTTGTTGAAGTCGGGGTTAATTGCACACCCGAATCTTCAGTTACATTACTCTGGTCACTCAAATTTATCTCTGCTTTCTCTTGACTCGCACTGGGAGTCGAATGTATTTCAAAGTTACTAATGTCCGAGTCGTCGAAATTTTCGACGCTATTTTCATTTATTTTATTCTCGTTCTCTGACATTTTGTATTGTTAATGTAAATTAAATTATATAAATTGCTTAAACCAGAATAATTAATTAAATAAATACAGTAATTATTTAAATTTTGTAATCTACTGTTAGGTTACTAAGCTAACCTAGAACATGCTTGTATCCATGTCGATGCGGAATCCAATTAATTAATTATAATTAATTCAATTCGTGCCTGTTTCGTGGCGCCATTGTAACTTACTGATCGATCACATATATTATTATTATTAAATTTCCAATTAATTGTTACTTACCGTTATGATAATTCTTACGGGGTCACAGGATTCGGTCACATGTACCTAGATACAAACATGGTCTATAGGTTACGCAAAGTACTGACACCACTCATTTTGGAAGAGAATTAATATTTATTATTATTTAATCTTGACTGCTTGTAAACTCATTAAAATTCATTGAGATACATTGCTGCAAAGTGATGCAACACCAACATAACACTTAGGAACTACAGCTTACCTTATTATTTCACAAGACACAAATGCAAATATCAAATAAAAACACAAATATACACAAAAGCTGCCCAGCTTTGCACACTCTCCCATTCATTCATATTTTAAAGAAACAAGAATCCCTTAACACATTTTCATATAATAATGCCCCCACATCGACCACGCGGTCATCGCGCCCGTACTAAGTCCCCGTTCAGGTGTCCGAAAGATATACGAAACTATTAACTCTTTTATGCTCACTCCTGACTGTTGTTAATCCCATTAGACACTGTTGATTACATTCCAAAATTTTTAACGGTAAGGTCGGCCGCCCTAAAGAAAAAACTGTTAATGAAATTTAGATGAACCGCATGTGGTCGGTTGGTAAGAGGCACTGGGGAGAAGTTTTCTCTCTGTTCCCTCTCCACAGTTTTCAATACGGGAATTCACTGCCTTGGGCGTCGTCGCCGAAGCTTCGGCCCATGCTATGCATGTTGTTTTTGAGTCAATGTCGCATATGATCTTCTATAGGCATTGGCTGACGTCATTTAAGTGGGCCGGACGTGTAAGTGAAGCCAAAGGGACGATGAATAATTTTACGCTCTAGCCATCTTGTTTTTAGTCGAGAGCGTCCTTTTGAGCGCGTGCGGGTGTAGTTGCGCTTGAGCGTTGACACACATGTACAGAGTTCTTAGAATTTTGGTGGAGGTGCGAATTCCTCTGCCGCATTACTCAACAACAACCTGCGTCTTATTGCTTTGTTTCACTGTTCTGTTACACTGACTGTTATACGTTGCACAATAATACCGTTATTTCGACATATTTTATAAGGCTCCCGACCGAAAATGAAATGAATAAAAATATATATATACCCCAAACGGTTAAAATAAAAACACCCAAAAATTGACCCGCTACAATTGAACCTAATGAAATCTATTATATCTGCTTATAATGTGTAAGAAAATTACACACACACACACACATATCCGCAGTCTGCTCTAAGTTCTACCTTTTATCAAATTAAAGCTATTCGAGAGTTAGTTATTTTGTGCTTTCATGTCATGCGGTCATGGCAGAATTCCAGTCACAAAGGGGGGCTGTCTGATGTTTTTAAGTTGTGAAACTATTTTCATGGTCACATACGCTTATTGCTTATCATGATTAAAGTGGTGGTTGATAATTATTTTGAGTCTCTGGTTTGGTTAGGGGCACTTACATTATACAGTGCTAATTACCTGGACATATTAATGATCCGTAACCGAGATGTATCTAATTGCCTTGTTAATTATATATATATATATATATATATATATATATATATATATATATATATTTATATATATATTTGTGTATTTATTTATTCTTGTTGAAAAGGGTTATTATGAGGGGTTTTGTACAGAAATGAGGGATGTGTGTCATTTATGGTGTATGTGCTTGTGTGTAATCTTCATTTTTTTTATTGGGGAATATGTTATAAATTATGATCATAAATGTGCTTACTAAGTTACTAAAAGGCTAGCCTATTTAAAGTCTTTTCTATACAACACTCATGGATTAGTGATTTTCTATTTTGTGAATAATATTCTTGCAACAATTAACTTGAACATAACGTGGCAGGATCTATGCAATTTATGTTAAACTTAAATTCACTCACATCTTATGCCATAAAGAATATTCATAGGTATATATAATCCTGCACTTAATTTTGCTCATTGTTGAATCTATAACTTGTCATCTCATGTAAGAGTTGCATGCTTAATAAAGCACACGCTTGTTTGTTAATAGACTTTTTCATTTGCAAGTCCTGTCATTCACCTGGGGGGACATGTCTGTAATTGTAATTAGGCCTTTGCACACTTTTGCTTCCTCTAGGTTCACCACCTAGTTCTAAATATTATGTCTCTCCCCTTAAAAAAAAAACTTAATAAAAAATAAAATAAAACAAAAATTCAAAAAAAATTTACAAAAAAAACATAAAATAAAAGGGGGGTTTCAAATGGTAGCAGTGCGTGGTTATGATTCTATGGATGTAGTAGATATTATTTCTGCCTTATTTTTTGAACTTTGGAAGTTTTAGAATCTGGGGACTTGCATTTATTTTCTTAAATGAAACTTGGTGTGGCTACAGGCATGTCAGCTGGTGTTGGGACTTTCAAATTATTATTTTTTAATTGGAATCCAAGTGTTGAAAGAAAAGTTAATGGTAATGTAACGATTTAATAAAATGAATAATCAGAATAATAACATATTTTATAAAATGAATAAGGGGTTGATTAAGTTTAAAATGATTTAATATGTGTAAGTGTTTAAGTAATTATTTTGTGATGTTGAGTGTAAGGTAGGTTTTGGAAAGGGGTTATAAGCATGTGATTGATGGTTTTCAAAGTGAATGTGAGCTCATCGATTTTACTTGGGCATACTCTGGAGCTTAGACAGATTTTGAACGTGATGAGAGCCGTCAGTACTTGTTGATTTTGATTGCGACTTGTTATATGGAATAGACAACGTGTTTTATAGCACCTCCGTTATGTAGTATTTATTTATTGTGGGCGTTGCGTTGCGGTATAGTGGATTCTGAATGCGGTTATGGTCTGACCAAACATCGTGGTGTTGATAGTTATATATTTTCGGATTATGTTGAATGTTATGTATACCTTGTGGATTGTATAGTGAGTCAGTTTTGTTTTGTGTCTTCTTCTCTTCTGGGCATTTTGAGTAGCTGTTTCTCTGCCTTTATGACACCCATCTCGTCGCATCTCTAGAGCACTCTGGGGCGGCTCAAAGGAAGAATAGTACTTAGGTTTTTCCGGATTCTTTGATTATGTTTTGTAGGTTAAGTTTGTGTTAGGTGTTTTATTGGGATTTACATTTTATTGTGTTGTGTTTGAGAATTGTGCCATTCTGGCGACGGTATGTTACCAGGAATTGCTCCACCCCATTTCGGGGATTCTCCAGAAACTTTCGATGTTGGATGGAGTAGATGAGGACAGGTTGTTGGTCTTCTTGGAACTGGTCCTGCAGTTGGCAGATTTCCTGGGTGTGTCCGATGAGGAGGTCTTGTCCCTTATATACCCATATTGCCGGGGTTCATTGGCCGGTCTGGTCACCAATACTCTGCGTCGGGGCTGCAGTGTCGACACTTTCCATGGGGAAGTGTTGGATTTCTTCATACCCCATCGACGACGTTCCCAGCTTAAGTTAGATTTGCGGTGGTGTGCGCATGCCCGGAGGGTGCAGGAGAATGATGAGTCCCGGGAAACAGCTGCTAAAGATGTGCAATACTCCAGTGGTTCATTAGGAAGAGCTAAAAAGGACAAACATGGCGGTTGGAGGAGAACACAAGAGACTATAAGAAATACTGAATATTCCGGAAGTAATGGAGGCTACAAGGGGGTGGCAAGTGTGAAGACAGTAACAACAGTTACAGCTGAGAGAAGAAATAAGTATGAAATTAACAGGGGAAGAAGTAGTTATGTTAGTAAACAGACGTCGGCAAGTAGGGAGCCTGTAGTTAGGCGTTATTCTTATTTGGAGAAAAGTAAGACTTTAAAGGTTCCAGAGGAATTACCAGTGTCTAATAGAGTAGTGAATGAAGAAGGTGAAGCAGAAGAAGAAAAGCGGAATAACTTCTGTGGATCAATACAAGAGCATAAGAACACGTCAGTTAATACGGAATTACAGGACTCGGAGAGGACGTCATGGTTGAATCCAGATGCTGCAGAATTTGTTCCGGTATTGTTCGTGAGGGATCCAGATCCTGTGACATCATCATCGTCTACGCAGGGATATGAGAAGTCACTTCATGGTGTAGCTTTACCATCGCCAGTAGAAATTAATTTAGTCATTGCACATGAACCTGGACAGCTGGATTCCAGGGTCGAAAATGTTGAGGACGTTGTAGTTGCTGAGAGTGGTGAAGGAGAGGAATCGAAGGAAGAGTCAGAAGAGCGGTCTGCAGATGCTGCACAGGGAAGTATAGTTGTAGGTGTTAGGGAGACTCAAGAGTCTGAGTTTGCAGATGGACACGGGGATGTCCAGGCTGCAAGTGTTTCTGAGTTTGTGGATGGACAAGGGGATGTCCATGCCGCAAGTGTGGTAGAAGTAGAGGAGAAATTTGGTGGCAGCGTTGTGGATTGTGCGAGTGAGAATGAGGTAGTGTGTGAAGATGTGCAGACGCCTTCTGTAAGTAGTGTTGACGATTCCGAAGAGCGGAAAGAAGTTTCAGGTGGACCAGGTGAGCAACTAGAGGAGGATGAAGATGTGCAGTATTCAGATGGTGGTAGTGGACATGATGGCGATGATGTTGATGATGATGAAAATTTAGATTATGATGATGAACGTGTTGATGTCAATGAGATCGGGGAAGAGGTTAGTGAAGAAGTTTGTGAAGGAGCTGGTGAAGATGCGGTTGAAGATGGATCAGAGGAGCAACTGGAAGATGCTGAGGATGTGCAGTGTCATGATGGTGATTTGGATTATGTGAACGAAGAAGGGGAAATTGTAGAAAAGAAGAAAGAAGTAGAAAAGGAAGAAAGAAAAGCAGAGGAGTTAGACGATGAGGATAATCCAAGGCGGAGTGAAAGTAGCGAGGTAAGTTGCTTTGATTCTGATTCAGAGGAAACCAGTCAGTATAGCTCAACACGAAATAATCTCTCAGAGAGTTGTGTCCGAAAGGAACGAGTACCGAAAGTCCGTCACAGAAAGGTGAGACGAAGCGGTTAACGGGTAGCGGGTAGATGTTCCTCACAGTCCCAGTGGTGTTCATCTATTTCAGGGTTGCGCCCCTGCCCACGCAAGCCTTGGGTTCCTCCATTCATCCTTATTTCTGGAGGAAGCCATGTCCTTACCCTTACTCCTAGCTATTGACCCTTTAATGATCCTTGCCCCGTTTCATCTTCCCGATTTTCCTACCCCTCCCCTTAGTAAAAAAAAAAAATCAATAAGGAGTTAGAGAACCTTGCCGAGAGTGCACCTTAGATTGTGGTCCCGGAGATTATCAGTTTCCCCTGTTCTGGAAGGTTATCATGGAGAAAGCTAGACAGTTGGAGAGTGCCCTTAGATTGTCGTGGTCTTGGAGATCGTCAGTTTCCCCTGTTCTAAAAGTAAGATGGAGAAGTTATGTGCTGTTGTTTCATTGTTAGTAGGGGTGATTTTGATTTTTGAGTATTGTAGAGTCGGTCCATGCCGCATTCCCCGGTTGATTTCCCTGGTGTGTTATTTTTGGATTGTGGTTTGTTTAGATGGTGGAAAAGTAACCCCCCCTGCTAGTTAAGCTGTATTTGAAAAAGTAAGAGATGGGATTGATGTTCGCGTGCCCTCTGCGCGGTCTTCTCTGCCTTGTGAATCAGGTCCGCCCACCCTAGTGTGGGGAGGTGGGCCAGTCATGTGTCAAGGATTGATGATGCCTTGTTTGCTGAACATGGCTGGTCGGTCCACGAGGTGGACGGTTCTCGAAGGGTACTTGCATATCAATCCAAGGCCAAGGCCAAGGCCAAGGTTAGTAGAACCTTGTTGGCCTTCGGGCGTGAATATGTGAGTACCAAGGAGAGTTAGGTGGTGGTCACTGGAGAGGGTGACGTGTTGGGGCGGTCCCGAGAGTTTGGCATGGAGGAGAGTACTCGCGTGGGGGATGGTCACAGTGTGGTAGAGATTTTCAGTCCTGGGAAGGGGGGAATAGTGTCATTGGTCCTAGTGGAAAAGTTTTGTTCCGTGATAGAAGTCTGTGGTCCTGGGTCTCTGTTGTTGGGTTTAGGAGGCCTTGGTGGTCAGTTCTCAGAGCTGGCTCCGGTGATTCTTCTCTTTCTCCTGTTCTGTTCCTTATATCTGCATGCGGACCAGGGCCCGGCGAGCATGCAGGACGCACACTTACATCTTCTCTTACAGACTTACACCCCTTCCTTCTGCCTCTTTTGTTTTCCTGAGTAACTGAACTCACCAAGTGCGATTTAGAATCTGGGATTTTCCAGGATTCCCGCAGCTGTCGCGCTTGAGTACTGGTTTGATTTGGGTCAACCATGTTGCCCTTTTGGGGTGAGGGTGTGCCGTACTTGGTTCGGCATGTAGGCGATGTGTTTTTAAAACGAGCGGCTTAGATGTCACGCGCGGCCACGGCATCTCGTCGCCGTGGGCTATGCACACTGTTTGTTGTGCAGCGACGATATTCAGTTGGCGTGTCCAGCTGTAATTGTGTATTCCTGCAAGCGAGGTTTCGTGGTTAGACAGACACTTCGAATCTTCCTCATTTCTATTTGAACCCTCAACCAGGTCATCTGCTCTCGGCTGACGGCACTCATCAGTTCAGGACTTCGTCGCTTTTCTCTATGAGTGGCTGAATAAAGTTCCGCTCCAGGTATGTACAAGCTAACGGGTTCTAAAAGAATATTTTAACCCCAAAATATGTTTTGTCTGTGTTTCAGCTTTAATTATAAAATATACCCTGTGTGTGTGTGGGTGTATATCAGTTTTCAAGTTGGGCGTTATGCAAATTAAAGATCGACTTATTATGAGTGTGAATGTTGCGGGTCAAATTAATTCCAGTGAGGAAAATGATAATGCATATCTTGCACTCAGCTTTTGTGTCATTAATAATTATGTGAATAACGTTCTCAATGAAATACTTAAAACGTAATTAGTGGTTGAGTGAAATAAGTCACAGCCGGGTGTTCAATCCAGATTAATACGAATTAGTGGTGATGTGTGTGTAGTGGCTGTTGAAGCATTAAAGTGCGTGTTAGCAATTTAATTCTGATGGCGTATGTGGCGAGATCATTTCCTTATGACACCCTATACAACTCATTGCATGTCACAGGTGCTCGAACAAGGGCGAGATGGGTGTCGGGTGTTGACGACCAACTGTCCACCCTCCTGGCAGAGACGACCCTAAGCCATGATATGCCGTCAGTCGAGATCCATGCTTTCAGACACACTTATGACGCTACGCTGCCCCAGGACTTCTTAGTACAACCGAGACACTACTGATCAGCCAAAGTATTGCTTAAGTGCACCGGACGATCCAGGTGGGACCATTCTAATTATTTAATTCTATCTCAACTACACTGTGAATTCACGGAAGCTCCCAGAAGCACACTCATGAAGTCTTAACCGTTAAACTTTTGCACAAACTCTCATGTTCAGTTCTGTGACTACATGTGTGAACCTTACATAATTGTGTAACTTACTGATCGATCACATATATTATTATTATTAAATTTCCAATTAATTGTTACTTACCGTTACGATAATTCTTACGGGGTCACAGGATTCGGTCACATGTACCTAGATACAAACATGGTCTATAGGTTACGCAAAGTACTGACACCACTCATTTTGGAAGAGAATTAATATTTATTATTATTTAATCTTGACTGCTTGTAAACTCATTAAAATTCATTGAGATACATTGCTGCAAAGTGATGCAACACCAACATAACACTTAGGAACTACAGCTTACCTTATTATTTCACAAGACACAAATGCAAATATCAAATAAAAACACAAATATACACAAAAGCTGCCCAGCTTTGCACACTCTCCCATTCATTCATATTTTAAAGAAACAAGAACCCCTTAACACATTTTCATATAATAATGCCCCCACATCGACCACGTGGTCATCGCGCCCGTACTAAGTCCCCGTTCAGGTGTCCGAAAGATATACGAAACTATTAACTCTTTTATGCTCACTCCTGACTGTTGTTAATCCCTTTAGACACTGTTGATTACATTCCAAAATTTTTAACGGTAAGGTCGGCCGCCCTAAAGAAAAAACTGTTAATGAAATTTAGATGAACCGCATGCGGTCGGTTGGTAAGAGGCACTGGGGAGAAGTTTTCTCTCTGTTCCCTCTCCACAGTTTTCAATACGGGAATTCACTGCCTTGGGCGTCGTCGCCGAAGCTTCGGCCCATGCTATGCATGTTGTTTTTGAGTCAATGTCGCATATGATCTTCTATAGGCATTGGCTGACGTCATTTAAGTGGGCCGGACGTGTAAGTGAAGCCAAAGGGACGATGAATAATTTTACGCTCTAGCCATCTTGTTTTTAGTCGAGAGCGTCCTTTTGAGCGCGTGCGGGTGTAGTTGCGCTTGAGCGTTGACACACATGTACAGAGTTCTTAGAATTTTGGTGGAGGTGCGAATTCCTCTGCCGCATTACTCAACAACAACCTGCGTCTTATTGCTTTGTTTCACTGTTCTGTTACACTGACTGTTATACGTTGCACAATAATACCGTTATTTCGACATATTTTATAAGGCTCCCGACCGAAAATGAAATGAATAAAAATATATATATAGCCCAAACGGTTAAAATAAAAACACCCAAAAATTGACCCGCTACAATACCCCCTCGATGAGAATTCTGCTGTTCACGACAGAAGAAATCTCATCGATAACCCCGAAGAGGACCGGAGAGGAACTGGTGCCAACAACCCCCTTGTTCTTACTACTTATGGGTACACTACCCCCCTGGCTCAGCGACCATGGACTCATCTGAACGAGATCACTGGACTTCTCCGTAAGAGATCCCAACACCAAGAAATCGAACAGCCTCGTACCACAGCGCACCTCGCCTTCTAACATGCTACCCCCAAAAATCCTCAATCCCTGGCTAGAATTATTCCAGCTCCTCCGCCGATATGTTCCCCTTTTTTGCAAGCTGGGCTGCCTTTAGCAAATACTGGGCTCACACATACTAACATTACATGTTACCATAACACATTAAAATAAAAAATTTCTTTTAAAATTTATTAAAAATTTAAAAAATCCGAAATTCAAAAAAAAAACATAATATTTTATCAAAAAATTCTCTTCCTTGTTTTTCTAAATTTTTGTTTCAAATGAATTAACCTAGACATTTCTACTAATCTAAACACATTTCCTTACTCTAACATGAGAACCACTTATAGTCTACCAATACAATACAATACAATAAAATAAACCTGGTTAATGCACACATAATAAAACAATCATTATCCAAAATATTCATTCGCTGGCAGGCGAAAATCAAGTTTTTTTTTTTTTTTTTTTTTCAAAAAAATCAAATTCCCCAAAAATTTTAAAATTCAAAAAAAAATTTAAATTTATTCACTAAAAAATTTTATTAAATTTATTTATGAAATAACATTTATTAAAATTATTCAAATATTGGTTTGAATTAATCAAACAAACAAATTAAAATTGGATTCCTACTATACAAGCTTAGTAGGTGTATGACCTCATCAGCTGATCGTAACTAGGTCAAGTCCAAGATCCTTGACCTACATATGTTATGTATGCTTTCTGAAAATACACTGAACATCTGTAATATCCTAACTTGAAATACAAAACATAATAAAACAAAATATTTAAAATGACCAAAATATTAATATAAATAATCAAACGGACCTTTAAATTATTTAAAATAAACAATTCTTAACTTTACATTATTTTCAAATTTTATCAAAATTCTGTCACTGGTTTAAAATAAAAGCTTTTATATCTTTATCATAAGTCTCTCTTTTTGCTTAACAATCCTACTCTTCATTTAACAATCTCGCTATACTTTACCATGGGTGATATAAATTATTTATTCTCATTTACTGTATTACATCTGTGTACATATATAAACTTTCTCCCTCTGACTCTAATATTCATCAACTTCAATTATCATGACACCCATCTCTATCAAAATCTCTACTAATCAGGACACTCTAAACCCCAACTTATCATTTAACACAGATCGCTACCCTCTCTACATATATGAAAAATACTCTCTAACCCTTTGTACATAGGATACGTGTTTCCCCTACCCAAAAACTCATTTCCCTTATTTGGCGGCCCGGATTCTACCTAAGGCGGCCCCTTCCCCACAAAAATCTATCCCTATCCCGTCCCAACCCTTGTTGCGGACTCCTACATGACACTACCCCCTAATACAAAATTGCCATCCCCAAAATTCTCAATCTCCTTACCTTACTACAAATACACAAAATAACCTCATTAATTATAAACATAAATATATATCATTCAAAACTCTACATAAATTCTCCATTACTACTGTGTCAACATCTATATTTCACAAACTCTGTTACATCACATCAACTTAAAAACAACATTACATCATATTCATCTCTATCATTTCACATTCAACTTTTAATTCAATTTGGACAGGTCTACGTGTCCCATAAAACATTTATCACCCATGAATTACCTTTTATTAATTTGCATAAATTATTGTTATTTTATTTCTCAGATTCTTTTTATCTTTACTTCAAACTATCTGTAGTACAGTAAACATTAAGTATTTGTAACCTTTACAAACCAATATACCAGTGACATGGTATTGCTGATCAGCTGATATCCTAACATAATAAAAACACATATTTATTTTTATTTATTCTCACTTCTCACCTCATTGTTTCCCCTTTTTTTTCTGATTCTGATGCTTATGTTAACCTGCCAGACGATTTAATTATTGGCTTAGAAAAAAAAACCTACACACATCATGAAATTAACTATTTTTACAATACCTATATCTAACATACAACAATAAAATAATATATCATCATATCTCAGTTATTATTACCCTTTAAATCATTATCTCAAGTTATTTTCATTATTGAAGTTAAAATTCGTTCCCTTAAGTTAAACATCTGTGTACATTTTATTATCTTTGACTTGTATCATAAAAATTTTATACTTACAATCCATAATTCACATACTGACATACATAACTATATACACCATACACCACTACTCCAAGTAACCTCTGAAACATTTAACAAAAAGTTATTTCAAATCAACAATTCATCATTTAATTACCAACTTCACTTCTCGTTAAACCATTTAAATTCATCAGAAAATTCAATTATATAATCTTTGAATTAATCAAAATATTTAAAACATTTCAAATTATTTTTAATTAAGCATTTACAATTAGCCAATTAGTTTTCAAAATTAATTCGGTTATTTGTTTAAATTGCAAATATTAATATTATTATTATAACAATCATCTACACACATATTGTTTACTTAACATTCTACAATACACACAAATAAACTTATTAAACATTTATTTACAAATCTGCATCCTTATTTATTTAGTCATATCACACTTCAATGTTCAAAGGTTGCGAGGTCACAAAACCATAAAACAACATATATAAAATTGTCAATTGATTGATTATAGTCTAGCCTCCATCGTCAAAGGTCAACCTTGGTTCTAAATAACACTTTTCGATTTCATTGACACACAGATTGCTATTTTGTGTGTCATAACCACAAAAATCAAAGTCATCCATTTTATCAAAATAATCATGCAACAAGTCAACACTAAGTATATCTGTTAAGTCTCCGTTAGTAAATATTTCCAATATCGGGTTAGTTACTTTTGTATTATCAATTAAATCATTCTTATTTAAATACACTTCTAATATTTCTTTCAACTCATCATAATCTCTCTTTAAATTATATACTTTTATCTCTCTCTCAACACACAATTCTCTATTTAAATCTCTCTCATCATAACACCATCTCATATCTTCCATATTACTCCAGACAGAGGGTATAAACTTATACAAATAAAATAAACTCAAATCTTCTACTAACACGGGACCCTTGCCCTTCAAAAACTCTTGTGACCACATTAAATCATCATAGATAATAAAAGGAAAATTTCCCCTCTGTCCCCACTCTACTACAACATTATTTTTTCTCTCTCTCTCTAACTCATAAACACTCATTAACATTTCATTATCGCATTCTAAAACTTTATCAGTACTATTTGTTATTATATTTTCATCATTTGCTTCTACATTATTCTTCACCCCCACTATACTCTCAGAATTGTCTGCCATTTCGTCATTTTTACATTTTGTCATATTTAAAACATTGTCACCTAATTTCTCAAACTTCTGTTCTAACTAAATATCACTATAATATTGACGACTCGGAACACAAATGTTGTGTTCCGAGTCGTCAATATTATAGTGATATTTAGTTAAGTAACGGACACGTCATGGACAACGAAATCCAAGAATTCTGTTCTAACTTATTTAAACTGTTTCTTATTGTCTCGTTAGTGCTTTCTAAATGTTTATTAATTTCTTGTATTTCATGTTTCAACTCATTATTCTGATTTTTTAATACATTGAATTTAGCGTCAGAATCATTCTTCAGTTCATTATATTTAATATTTGTATCACTCTTCATTTCTTTATTTTGTTATAAAAGTAATTGTAACATACTCATTACCTCACTATTAAATTGTGCGTTACATTTTGTTGAAGTCGGGGTTAATTGCACACCCGAATCTTCAGTTACATTACTCTGGTCACTCAAATTTATCTCTGCTTTCTCTTGACTCGCACTGGGAGTCGAATGTATTTCAAAGTTACTAATGTCCGAGTCGTCGAAATTTTCGACGCTATTTTCATTTATTTTATTCTCGTTCTCTGACATTTTGTATTGTTAATGTAAATTAAATTATATAAATTGCTTAAACCAGAATAATTAATTAAATAAATACAGTAATTATTTAAATTTTGTAATCTACTGTTAGGTTACTAAGCTAACCTAGAACATGCTTGTATCCATGTCGATGCGGAATCCAATTAATTAATTATAATTAATTCAATTCGTGCCTGTTTCGTGGCGCCATTGTAACTTACTGATCGATCACATATATTATTATTATTAAATTTCCAATTAATTGTTACTTACCGTTATGATAATTCTTACGGGGTCACAGGATTCGGTCACATGTACCTAGATACAAACATGGTCTATAGGTTACGCAAAGTACTGACACCACTCATTTTGGAAGAGAATTAATATTTATTATTATTTAATCTTGACTGCTTGTAAACTCATTAAAATTCATTGAGATACATTGCTGCAAAGTGATGCAACACCAACATAACACTTAGGAACTACAGCTTACCTTATTATTTCACAAGACACAAATGCAAATATCAAATAAAAACACAAATATACACAAAAGCTGCCCAGCTTTGCACACTCTCCCATTCATTCATATTTTAAAGAAACAAGAATCCCTTAACACATTTTCATATAATAATGCCCCCACATCGACCACGCGGTCATCGCGCCCGTACTAAGTCCCCGTTCAGGTGTCCGAAAGATATACGAAACTATTAACTCTTTTATGCTCACTCCTGACTGTTGTTAATCCCATTAGACACTGTTGATTACATTCCAAAATTTTTAACGGTAAGGTCGGCCGCCCTAAAGAAAAAACTGTTAATGAAATTTAGATGAACCGCATGTGGTCGGTTGGTAAGAGGCACTGGGGAGAAGTTTTCTCTCTGTTCCCTCTCCACAGTTTTCAATACGGGAATTCACTGCCTTGGGCGTCGTCGCCGAAGCTTCGGCCCATGCTATGCATGTTGTTTTTGAGTCAATGTCGCATATGATCTTCTATAGGCATTGGCTGACGTCATTTAAGTGGGCCGGACGTGTAAGTGAAGCCAAAGGGACGATGAATAATTTTACGCTCTAGCCATCTTGTTTTTAGTCGAGAGCGTCCTTTTGAGCGCGTGCGGGTGTAGTTGCGCTTGAGCGTTGACACACATGTACAGAGTTCTTAGAATTTTGGTGGAGGTGCGAATTCCTCTGCCGCATTACTCAACAACAACCTGCGTCTTATTGCTTTGTTTCACTGTTCTGTTACACTGACTGTTATACGTTGCACAATAATACCGTTATTTCGACATATTTTATAAGGCTCCCGACCGAAAATGAAATGAATAAAAATATATATATACCCCAAACGGTTAAAATAAAAACACCCAAAAATTGACCCGCTACAATTGAACCTAATGAAATCTATTATATCTGCTTATAATGTGTAAGAAAATTACACACACACACACACATATCCGCAGTCTGCTCTAAGTTCTACCTTTTATCAAATTAAAGCTATTCGAGAGTTAGTTATTTTGTGCTTTCATGTCATGCGGTCATGGCAGAATTCCAGTCACAAAGGGGGGCTGTCTGATGTTTTTAAGTTGTGAAACTATTTTCATGGTCACATACGCTTATTGCTTATCATGATTAAAGTGGTGGTTGATAATTATTTTGAGTCTCTGGTTTGGTTAGGGGCACTTACATTATACAGTGCTAATTACCTGGACATATTAATGATCCGTAACCGAGATGTATCTAATTGCCTTGTTAATTATATATATATATATATATATATATATATATATATATATATATTTATATATATATTTGTGTATTTATTTATTCTTGTTGAAAAGGGTTATTATGAGGGGTTTTGTACAGAAATGAGGGATGTGTGTCATTTATGGTGTATGTGCTTGTGTGTAATCTTCATTTTTTTTATTGGGGAATATGTTATAAATTATGATCATAAATGTGCTTACTAAGTTACTAAAAGGCTAGCCTATTTAAAGTCTTTTCTATACAACACTCATGGATTAGTGATTTTCTATTTTGTGAATAATATTCTTGCAACAATTAACTTGAACATAACGTGGCAGGATCTATGCAATTTATGTTAAACTTAAATTCACTCACATCTTATGCCATAAAGAATATTCATAGGTATATATAATCCTGCACTTAATTTTGCTCATTGTTGAATCTATAACTTGTCATCTCATGTAAGAGTTGCATGCTTAATAAAGCACACGCTTGTTTGTTAATAGACTTTTTCATTTGCAAGTCCTGTCATTCACCTGGGGGGACATGTCTGTAATTGTAATTAGGCCTTTGCACACTTTTGCTTCCTCTAGGTTCACCACCTAGTTCTAAATATTATGTCTCTCCCCTTAAAAAAAAAACTTAATAAAAAATAAAATAAAACAAAAATTCAAAAAAAATTTACAAAAAAAACATAAAATAAAAGGGGGGTTTCAAATGGTAGCAGTGCGTGGTTATGATTCTATGGATGTAGTAGATATTATTTCTGCCTTATTTTTTGAACTTTGGAAGTTTTAGAATCTGGGGACTTGCATTTATTTTCTTAAATGAAACTTGGTGTGGCTACAGGCATGTCAGCTGGTGTTGGGACTTTCAAATTATTATTTTTTAATTGGAATCCAAGTGTTGAAAGAAAAGTTAATGGTAATGTAACGATTTAATAAAATGAATAATCAGAATAATAACATATTTTATAAAATGAATAAGGGGTTGATTAAGTTTAAAATGATTTAATATGTGTAAGTGTTTAAGTAATTATTTTGTGATGTTGAGTGTAAGGTAGGTTTTGGAAAGGGGTTATAAGCATGTGATTGATGGTTTTCAAAGTGAATGTGAGCTCATCGATTTTACTTGGGCATACTCTGGAGCTTAGACAGATTTTGAACGTGATGAGAGCCGTCAGTACTTGTTGATTTTGATTGCGACTTGTTATATGGAATAGACAACGTGTTTTATAGCACCTCCGTTATGTAGTATTTATTTATTGTGGGCGTTGCGTTGCGGTATAGTGGATTCTGAATGCGGTTATGGTCTGACCAAACATCGTGGTGTTGATAGTTATATATTTTCGGATTATGTTGAATGTTATGTATACCTTGTGGATTGTATAGTGAGTCAGTTTTGTTTTGTGTCTTCTTCTCTTCTGGGCATTTTGAGTAGCTGTTTCTCTGCCTTTATGACACCCATCTCGTCGCATCTCTAGAGCACTCTGGGGCGGCTCAAAGGAAGAATAGTACTTAGGTTTTTCCGGATTCTTTGATTATGTTTTGTAGGTTAAGTTTGTGTTAGGTGTTTTATTGGGATTTACATTTTATTGTGTTGTGTTTGAGAATTGTGCCATTCTGGCGACGGTATGTTACCAGGAATTGCTCCACCCCATTTCGGGGATTCTCCAGAAACTTTCGATGTTGGATGGAGTAGATGAGGACAGGTTGTTGGTCTTCTTGGAACTGGTCCTGCAGTTGGCAGATTTCCTGGGTGTGTCCGATGAGGAGGTCTTGTCCCTTATATACCCATATTGCCGGGGTTCATTGGCCGGTCTGGTCACCAATACTCTGCGTCGGGGCTGCAGTGTCGACACTTTCCATGGGGAAGTGTTGGATTTCTTCATACCCCATCGACGACGTTCCCAGCTTAAGTTAGATTTGCGGTGGTGTGCGCATGCCCGGAGGGTGCAGGAGAATGATGAGTCCCGGGAAACAGCTGCTAAAGATGTGCAATACTCCAGTGGTTCATTAGGAAGAGCTAAAAAGGACAAACATGGCGGTTGGAGGAGAACACAAGAGACTATAAGAAATACTGAATATTCCGGAAGTAATGGAGGCTACAAGGGGGTGGCAAGTGTGAAGACAGTAACAACAGTTACAGCTGAGAGAAGAAATAAGTATGAAATTAACAGGGGAAGAAGTAGTTATGTTAGTAAACAGACGTCGGCAAGTAGGGAGCCTGTAGTTAGGCGTTATTCTTATTTGGAGAAAAGTAAGACTTTAAAGGTTCCAG
This sequence comes from Magicicada septendecula, assembly GCA_034769895.1. Taxonomy (NCBI): domain Eukaryota; kingdom Metazoa; phylum Arthropoda; class Insecta; order Hemiptera; family Cicadidae; genus Magicicada; species Magicicada septendecula. The sequence goes on from CM068370.1 coordinate 330,922,033, forward strand.
AGGAATTACCAGTGTCTAATAGAGTAGTGAATGAAGAAGGTGAAGCAGAAGAAGAAAAGCGGAATAACTTCTGTGGATCAATACAAGAGCATAAGAACACGTCAGTTAATACGGAATTACAGGACTCGGAGAGGACGTCATGGTTGAATCCAGATGCTGCAGAATTTGTTCCGGTATTGTTCGTGAGGGATCCAGATCCTGTGACATCATCATCGTCTACGCAGGGATATGAGAAGTCACTTCATGGTGTAGCTTTACCATCGCCAGTAGAAATTAATTTAGTCATTGCACATGAACCTGGACAGCTGGATTCCAGGGTCGAAAATGTTGAGGACGTTGTAGTTGCTGAGAGTGGTGAAGGAGAGGAATCGAAGGAAGAGTCAGAAGAGCGGTCTGCAGATGCTGCACAGGGAAGTATAGTTGTAGGTGTTAGGGAGACTCAAGAGTCTGAGTTTGCAGATGGACACGGGGATGTCCAGGCTGCAAGTGTTTCTGAGTTTGTGGATGGACAAGGGGATGTCCATGCCGCAAGTGTGGTAGAAGTAGAGGAGAAATTTGGTGGCAGCGTTGTGGATTGTGCGAGTGAGAATGAGGTAGTGTGTGAAGATGTGCAGACGCCTTCTGTAAGTAGTGTTGACGATTCCGAAGAGCGGAAAGAAGTTTCAGGTGGACCAGGTGAGCAACTAGAGGAGGATGAAGATGTGCAGTATTCAGATGGTGGTAGTGGACATGATGGCGATGATGTTGATGATGATGAAAATTTAGATTATGATGATGAACGTGTTGATGTCAATGAGATCGGGGAAGAGGTTAGTGAAGAAGTTTGTGAAGGAGCTGGTGAAGATGCGGTTGAAGATGGATCAGAGGAGCAACTGGAAGATGCTGAGGATGTGCAGTGTCATGATGGTGATTTGGATTATGTGAACGAAGAAGGGGAAATTGTAGAAAAGAAGAAAGAAGTAGAAAAGGAAGAAAGAAAAGCAGAGGAGTTAGACGATGAGGATAATCCAAGGCGGAGTGAAAGTAGCGAGGTAAGTTGCTTTGATTCTGATTCAGAGGAAACCAGTCAGTATAGCTCAACACGAAATAATCTCTCAGAGAGTTGTGTCCGAAAGGAACGAGTACCGAAAGTCCGTCACAGAAAGGTGAGACGAAGCGGTTAACGGGTAGCGGGTAGATGTTCCTCACAGTCCCAGTGGTGTTCATCTATTTCAGGGTTGCGCCCCTGCCCACGCAAGCCTTGGGTTCCTCCATTCATCCTTATTTCTGGAGGAAGCCATGTCCTTACCCTTACTCCTAGCTATTGACCCTTTAATGATCCTTGCCCCGTTTCATCTTCCCGATTTTCCTACCCCTCCCCTTAGTAAAAAAAAAAAATCAATAAGGAGTTAGAGAACCTTGCCGAGAGTGCACCTTAGATTGTGGTCCCGGAGATTATCAGTTTCCCCTGTTCTGGAAGGTTATCATGGAGAAAGCTAGACAGTTGGAGAGTGCCCTTAGATTGTCGTGGTCTTGGAGATCGTCAGTTTCCCCTGTTCTAAAAGTAAGATGGAGAAGTTATGTGCTGTTGTTTCATTGTTAGTAGGGGTGATTTTGATTTTTGAGTATTGTAGAGTCGGTCCATGCCGCATTCCCCGGTTGATTTCCCTGGTGTGTTATTTTTGGATTGTGGTTTGTTTAGATGGTGGAAAAGTAACCCCCCCCTGCTAGTTAAGCTGTATTTGAAAAAGTAAGAGATGGGATTGATGTTCGCGTGCCCTCTGCGCGGTCTTCTCTGCCTTGTGAATCAGGTCCGCCCACCCTAGTGTGGGGAGGTGGGCCAGTCATGTGTCAAGGATTGATGATGCCTTGTTTGCTGAACATGGCTGGTCGGTCCACGAGGTGGACGGTTCTCGAAGGGTACTTGCATATCAATCCAAGGCCAAGGCCAAGGCCAAGGTTAGTAGAACCTTGTTGGCCTTCGGGCGTGAATATGTGAGTACCAAGGAGAGTTAGGTGGTGGTCACTGGAGAGGGTGACGTGTTGGGGCGGTCCCGAGAGTTTGGCATGGAGGAGAGTACTCGCGTGGGGGATGGTCACAGTGTGGTAGAGATTTTCAGTCCTGGGAAGGGGGGAATAGTGTCATTGGTCCTAGTGGAAAAGTTTTGTTCCGTGATAGAAGTCTGTGGTCCTGGGTCTCTGTTGTTGGGTTTAGGAGGCCTTGGTGGTCAGTTCTCAGAGCTGGCTCCGGTGATTCTTCTCTTTCTCCTGTTCTGTTCCTTATATCTGCATGCGGACCAGGGCCCGGCGAGCATGCAGGACGCACACTTACATCTTCTCTTACAGACTTACACCCCTTCCTTCTGCCTCTTTTGTTTTCCTGAGTAACTGAACTCACCAAGTGCGATTTAGAATCTGGGATTTTCCAGGATTCCCGCAGCTGTCGCGCTTGAGTACTGGTTTGATTTGGGTCAACCATGTTGCCCTTTTGGGGTGAGGGTGTGCCGTACTGGGTTCGGCATGTAGGCGATGTGTTTTTAAAACGAGCGGCTTAGATGTCACGCGCGGCCACGGCATCTCGTCGCCGTGGGCTATGCACACTGTTTGTTGTGCAGTGACGATATTCAGTTGGCGTGTCCAGCTGTAATTGTGTATTCCTGCAAGCGAGGTTTCGTGGTTAGACAGACACTTCGAATCTTCCTCATTTCTATTTGAACCCTCAACCAGGTCATCTGCTCTCGGCTGACGGCACTCATCAGTTCAGGACTTCGTCGCTTTTCTCTATGAGTGGCTGAATAAAGTTCCGCTCCAGGTATGTACAAGTTAACGGGTTCTAAAAGAATATTTTAACCCCAAAATATGTTTTGTCTGTGTATCAGCTTTAATTATAAAATATACCCTGTGTGTGTGTGGGTGTATATCAGTTTTCAAGTTGGGCGTTATGCAAATTAAAGATCGACTTATTATGAGTGTGAATGTTAATTCACATGTGAATGAATGTGAATTCGGTCACATGTACCTAGATACAAACATGGTCTATAGGTTACGCAAAGTACTGACACCACTCATTTTGGAAGAGAATTAATATTTATTATTATTTAATCTTGACTGCTTGTAAACTCATTAAAATTCATTGAGATACATTGCTGCAAAGTGATGCAACACCAACATAACACTTAGGAACTACAGCTTACCTTATTATTTCACAAGACACAAATGCAAATATCAAATAAAAACACAAATATACACAAAAGCTGCCCAGCTTTGCACACTCTCCCATTCATTCATATTTTAAAGAAACAAGAACCCCTTAACACATTTTCATATAATAATGCCCCCACATCGACCACGCGGTCATCGCGCCCGTACTAAGTCCCCGTTCAGGTGTCCGAAAGATATACGAAACTATTAACTCTTTTATGCTCACTCCTGACTGTTGTTAATCCCTTTAGACACTGTTGATTACATTCCAAAATTTTTAACGGTAAGGTCGGCCGCCCTAAAGAAAAAACTGTTAATGAAATTTAGATGAACCGCATGTGGTCGGTTGGTAAGAGGCACTGGGGAGAAGTTTTCTCTCTGTTCCCTCTCCACAGTTTTCAATACGGGAATTCACTGCCTTGGGCGTCGTCGCCGAAGCTTCGGCCCATGCTATGCATGTTGTTTTTGAGTCAATGTCGCATATGATCTTCTATAGGCATTGGCTGACGTCATTTAAGTGGGCCGGACGTGTAAGTGAAGCCAAAGGGATGATGAATAATTTTACGCTCTAGCCATCTTGTTTTTAGTCGAGAGCGTCCTTTTGAGCGCGTGCGGGTGTAGTTGCGCTTGAGCGTTGACACACATGTACAGAGTTCTTAGAATTTTGGTGGAGGTGCGAATTCCTCTGCCGCATTACTCAACAACAACCTGCGTCTTATTGCTTTGTTTCACTGTTCTGTTACACTGACTGTTATACGTTGCACAATAATACCGTTATTTCGACATATTTTATAAGGCTCCCGACCGAAAATGAAATGAATAAAAATATATATATACCCCAAACGGTTAAAATAAAAACACCCAAAAATTGACCCACTACAATACCCCCTCGATGAGAATTCTGCTGTTCATGACAGAAGAAATCTCATCGATAACCCCGAAGAGGACCGGAGAGGAACTGGTGCCAACAACCCCCTTGTTCTTACTACTTATGGGTACACTACCCCCCTGGCTCAGCGACCATGGACTCATCTGAACGAGATCACTGGACTTCTCCGTAAGAGATCCCAACACCAAGAAATCGAACAGCCTCGTACCACAGCGCACCTCGCCTTCTAACATGCTACCCCCAAAAATCCTCAATCCCTGGCTAGAATTATTCCAGCTCCTCCGCCGATATGTTCCCCTTTTTTGCAAGCTGGGCTGCCTTTAGCAAATACTGGGCTCACACATACTAACATTACATGTTACCATAACACATTAAAATAAAAAATTTCTTTTAAAATTTATTAAAAATTTAAAAAATCCGAAATTAAAAAAAAAAACATAATATTTTATCAAAAAATTCTCTTCCTTGTTTTTCTAAATTTTTGTTTCAAATGAATTAACCTAGACATTTCTACTAATCTAAACACATTTCCTTACTCTAACATGAGAACCACTTATAGTCTACCAATACAATACAATACAATAAAATAAACCTGGTTAATGCACACATAATAAAACAATCATTATCCAAAATATTCATTCGCTGGCAGGCGAAAATCAAGTTTTTTTTTTTTTTTTTTTTCAAAAAAATCAAATTCCCCAAAAATTTTAAAATTCAAAAAAAAATTTAAATTTATTCACTAAAAAATTTTATTAAATTTATTTATTAAATAACATTTATTAAAATTATTCAAATATTGGTTTGAATTAATCAAACAAACAAATTAAAATTGGATTCCTACTATACAAGCTTAGTAGGTGTATGACCTCATCAGCTGATCGTAACTAGGTCAAGTCCAAGATCCTTGACCTACATATGTTATGTATGCTTTCTGAAAATACACTGAACATCTGTAATATCCTAACTTGAAATACAAAACATAATAAAACAAAATATTTAAAATGACCAAAATATTAATATAAATAATCAAACTGACCTTTAAATTATTTAAAATAAACAATTCTTAACTTTACATTATTTTCAAATTTTATCAAAATTCTGTCACTGGTTTAAAATAAAAGCTTTTATATCTTTATAATAAGTCTCTCTTTTTGCTTAACAATCCTACTCTTCATTTAACAATCTCGCTATACTTTACCATGGGTGATATAAATTATTTATTCTCATTTACTGTATTACATCTGTGTACATATATAAACTTTCTCCCTCTGACTCTAATATTCATCAACTTCAATTATCATGACACCCATCTCTATCAAAATCTCTACTAATCAGGACACTCTAAACCCCAACTTATCATTTAACACAGATCGCTACCCTCTCTACATATATGAAAAAATACTCTCTAACCCTTTGTACATAGGATACGTGTTTCCCCTACCCAAAAACTCATTTCCCTTATTTGGCGGCCCGGATTCTACCTAAGGCGGCCCCTTCCCCACAAAAATCTATTCCTATCCCGTCCCAACCCTTGTTGCGGACTCCTACATGACACTACCCCCTAATACAAAATTGCCATCCCCAAAATTCTCAATCTCCTTACCTTACTACAAATACACAAAATAACCTCATTAATTATAAACATAAATATATATCATTCAAAACATACATAAATTCTCCATTACTACTGTGTCAACATCTATATTTCACAAACTCTGTTACATCACATCAACTTAAAAACAACATTACATCATATTCATCTCTATCATTTCACATTCAACTTTTAATTCAATTTGGACAGGTCTACGTGTCCCATAAAACATTTATCACCCATGAATTATCTTTTATTAATTTGCATAAATTATTGTTATTTTATTTCTCAGATTCTTTTTATCTTTACTTCAAACTATCTGTAGTACAGTAAACATTAAGTATTTGTAACCTTTACAAACCAATATACCAGTGACATGGTATTGCTGATCAGCTGATATCCTAACATAATAAAAACACATATTTATTTTTATTTATTCTCACTTCTCACCTCATTGTTTCCCCTTTTTTTTCTGATTCTGATGCTTATGTTAACCTGCCAGACGATTTAATTATTGGCTTAGAAAAAAAAACCTACACACATCATGAAATTAACTATTTTTACAATACCTATATCTAACATACAACAATAAAATAATATATCATCATATCTCAGTTATTATTACCCTTTAAATCATTATCTCAAGTTATTTTCATTATTGAAGTTAAAATTCGTTCCCTTAAGTTAAACATCTGTGTACATTTTATTATCTTTGACTTGTATCATAAAAATTTTATACTTACAATCCATAATTCACATACTGACATACATAACTATATACACCATACACCACTACTCCAAGTAACCTCTGAAACATTTAACAAAAAGTTATTTCAAATCAACAATTCATCATTTAATTACCAACTTCACTTCTCGTTAAACCATTTAAATTCATCAGAAAATTCAATTATATAATCTTTGAATTAATCAAAATATTTAAAACATTTCAAATTATTTTTAATTAAGCATTTACAATTAGCCAATTAGTTTTCAAAATTAATTCGGTTATTTGTTTAAATTGCAAATATTAATATTATTATTACAACAATCATCTACACACATATTGTTTACTTAACATTCTACAATACACACAAATAAACTTATTAAACATTTATTTACAAATCTGCATCCTTATTTATTTAGTCATATCACACTTCAATGTTCAAAGGTTGCGAGGTCACAAAACCATAAAACAACATATATAAAATTGTCAATTGATTGATTATAGTCTAGCCTCCATCGTCAAAGGTCAACCTTGGTTCTAAATAACACTTTTCGATTTCATTGACACACAGATTGCTATTTTGTGTGTCATAACCACAAAAATCAAAGTCATCCATTTTATCAAAATAATCATGCAACAAGTCAACACTAAGTATATCTGTTAAGTCTCCGTTAGTAAATATTTCCAATATCGGGTTAGTTACTTTTGTATTATCAATTAAATCATTCTTATTTAAATACACTTCTAATATTTCTTTCAACTCATCATAATCTCTCTTTAAATTATATACTTCTATCTCTCTCTCAACACACAATTCTCTATTTAAATCTCTCTCATCATAACACCATCTCATATCTTCCATATTACTCCAGACAGAGGGTATAAACTTATACAAATAAAATAAACTCAAATCTTCTACTAACACGGGACCCTTGCCCTTCAAAAACTCTTGTGACCACATTAAATCATCATAGATAATAAAAGGAAAATTTCCCCTCTGTCCCCACTCTACTACAACATTATTTTTTCTCTCTCTCTCTAACTCATAAACACTCATTAACATTTCATTATCGCATTCTAAAACTTCATCAGTACTATTTGTTATTATATTTTCATCATTTGCTTCTACATTATTCTTCACCCCCACTATACTCTCAGAATTGTCTACCATTTCGTCATTTTTACATTTTGTCATATTTAAAACATTGTCACCTAATTTCTCAAACTTCTGTTCTAACTAAATATCACTATAATATTGACGACTCGGAACACAAATGTTGTGTTCCGAGTCGTCAATATTATAGTGATATTTAGTTAAGTAACGGACACGTCATGGACAACGAAATCCAAGAATTCTGTTCTAACTTATTTAAACTGTTTCTTATTGTCTCGTTAGTGCTTTCTAAATGTTTATTAATTTCTTGTATTTCATGTTTCAACTCATTATTCTGATTTTTTAATACATTGAATTTAGCGTCAGAATCATTCTTCAGTTCATTATATTTAATATTTGTATCACTCTTCATTTCTTTATTTTGTTATAAAAGTAATTGTAACATACTCATTACCTCACTATTAAATTGTGCGTTACATTTTGTTGAAGTCGGGGTTAATTGCACACCCGAATCTTCAGTTACATTACTCTGGTCACTCAAATTTATCTCTGCTTTCTCTTGACTCGCACTGGGAGTCGAATGTATTTCAAAGTTACTAATGTCCGAGTCGTCGAAATTTTCGACGCTATTTTCATTTATTTTATTCTCGTTCTCTGACATTTTGTATTGTTAATGTAAATTAAATTATATAAATTGCTTAAACCAGAATAATTAATTAAATAAATACAGTAATTATTTAAATTTTGTAATCTACTGTTAGGTTACTAAGCTAACCTAGAACATGCTTGTATCCATGTCGATGCGGAATCCAATTAATTAATTATAATTAATTCAATTCGTGCCTGTTTCGTGGCGCCATTGTAACTTACTGATCGATCACATATATTATTATTATTAAATTTCCAATTAATTGTTACTTACCGTTATGATAATTCTTACGGGGTCACAGGATTCGGTCACATGTACCTAGATACAAACATGGTCTATAGGTTACGCAAAGTACTGACACCACTCATTTTGGAAGAGAATTAATATTTATTATTATTTAATCTTGACTGCTTGTAAACTCATTAAAATTCATTGAGATACATTGCTGCAAAGTGATGCAACACCAACATAACACTTAGGAACTACAGCTTACCTTATTATTTCACAAGACACAAATGCAAATATCAAATAAAAACACAAATATACACAAAAGCTGCCCAGCTTTGCACACTCTCCCATTCATTCATATTTTAAAGAAACAAGAATCCCTTAACACATTTTCATATAATAATGCCCCCACATCGACCACGCGGTCATCGCGCCCGTACTAAGTCCCCGTTCAGGTGTCCGAAAGATATACGAAACTATTAACTCTTTTATGCTCACTCCTGACTGTTGTTAATCCCTTTAGACACTGTTGATTACATTCCAAAATTTTTAACGGTAAGGTCGGCCGCCCTAAAGAAAAAACTGTTAATGAAATTTAGATGAACCGCATGTGGTCGGTTGGTAAGAGGCACTGGGGAGAAGTTTTCTCTCTGTTCCCTCTCCACAGTTTTCAATACGGGAATTCACTGCCTTGGGCGTCGTCGCCGAAGCTTCGGCCCATGCTATGCATGTTGTTTTTGAGTCAATGTCGCATATGATCTTCTATAGGCATTGGCTGACGTCATTTAAGTGGGCCGGACGTGTAAGTGAAGCCAAAGGGATGATGAATAATTTTACGCTCTAGCCATCTTGTTTTTAGTCGAGAGCGTCCTTTTGAGCGCGTGCGGGTGTAGTTGCGCTTGAGCGTTGACACACATGTACAGAGTTCTTAGACTTTTTGGTGGAGGTGCGAATTCCTCTGCCGCATTACTCAACAACAACCTGCGTCTTATTGCTTTGTTTCACTGTTCTGTTACACTGACTGTTATACGTTGCACAATAATACCGTTATTTTGACATATTTTATAAGGCTCCCGACCGAAAATGAAATGAATAAAAATATATATATACCCCAAACGGTTAAAATAAAAACACCCAAAAATTGACCCGCTACAATTGAACCTAATGAAATCTATTATATCTGCTTATAATGTGTAAGAAAATTACACACACACACACACATATCCGCAGTCTGCTCTAAGTTCTACCTTTTATCAAATTAAAGCTATTCGAGAGTTAGTTATTTTGTGCTTTCATGTCATGCGGTCATGGCAGAATTCCAGTCACAAAGGGGGGCTGTCTGATGTTTTTAAGTTGTGAAACTATTTTCATGGTCACATACGCTTATTGCTTATCATGATTAAAGTGGTGGTTGATAATTATTTTGAGTCTCTGGTTTGGTTAGGGGCACTTACATTATACAGTGCTAATTACCTGGACATATTAATGATCCGTAACCGAGATGTATCTAATTGCCTTGTTAATTATATATATATATATATATATATATATTTATATATATATATATTTCTGTATTTATTTATTCTTGTTGAAAAGGGTTATTATGAGGGGTTTTGTACAGAAATGAGGGATGTGTGTCATTTATGGTGTATGTGCTTGTGTGTAATCTTCATTTTTTTTTATTGGGGAATATGTTATAAATTATGATCATAAATGTGCTTACTAAGTTACTAAAAGGCTAGCCTATTTAAAGTCTTTTCTATACAACACTCATGGATTAGTGATTTTCTATTTTGTGAATAATATTCTTGCAACAATTAACTTGAACATAACGTGGCAGGATCTATGCAATTTATGTTAAACTTAAATTCACTCACATCTTATGCCATAAAGAATATTCATAGGTATATATAATCCTGCACTTAATTTTGCTCATTGTTGAATCTATAACTTGTCATCTCATGTAAGAGTTGCATGCTTAATAAAGCACACGCTTGTTTGTTAATAGACTTTTTCATTTGCAAGTCCTGTCATTCACCTGGGGGGACATGTCTGTAATTGTAATTAGGCCTTTGCACACTTTTGCTTCCTCTAGGTTCACCACCTAGTTCTAAATATTATGTCTCTCCCCTTAAAAAAAAAACTTAATAAAAAATAAAATAAAACAAAAATTCAAAAAAAATTTACAAAAAAAACATAAAATAAAAGGGGGGTTTCAAATGGTAGCAGTGCGTGGTTATGATTCTATGGATGTAGTAGATATTATTTCTGCCTTATTTTTTGAACTTTGGAAGTTTTAGAATCTGGGGACTTGCATTTATTTTCTTAAATGAAACTTGGTGTGGCTACAGGCATGTCAGCTGGTGTTGGGACTTTCAAATTATTATTTTTTAATTGGAATCCAAGTGTTGAAAGAAAAGTTAATGGTAATGTAACGATTTAATAAAATGAATAATCAGAATAATAACATATTTTATAAAATGAATAAGGGGTTGATTAAGTTTAAAATGATTTAATATGTGTAAGTGTTTAAGTAATTATTTTGTGATGTTGAGTGTAAGGTAGGTTTTGGAAAGGGGTTATAAGCATGTGATTGATGGTTTTCAAAGTGAATGTGAGCTCATCGATTTTACTTGGGCATACTCTGGAGCTTAGACAGATTTTGAACGTGATGAGAGCCGTCAGTACTTGTTGATTTTGATTGCGACTTGTTATATGGAATAGACAACGTGTTTTATAGCACCTCCGTTATGTAGTATTTATTTATTGTGGGCGTTGCGTTGCGGTATAGTGGATTCTGAATGCGGTTATGGTCTGACCAAACATCGTGGTGTTGATAGTTATATATTTTCGGATTATGTTGAATGTTATGTATACCTTGTGGATTGTATAGTGAGTCAGTTTTGTTTTGTGTCTTCTTCTCTTCTGGGCATTTTGAGTAGCTGTTTCTCTGCCTTTATGACACCCATCTCGTCGCATCTCTAGAGCACTCTGGGGCGGCTCAAAGGAAGAATAGTACTTGAGTTTTTCCGGATTCTTTGATTATGTTTTGTAGGTTAAGTTTGTGTTAGGTGTTTTATTGGGATTTACATTTTATTGTGTTGTGTTTGAGAATTGTGCCATTCTGGCGACGGTATGTTACCAGGAATTGCTCCACCCCATTTCGGGGATTCTCCAGAAACTTTCGATGTTGGATGGAGTAGATGAGGACAGGTTGTTGGTCTTCTTGGAACTGGTCCTGCAGTTGGCAGATTTCCTGGGTGTGTCCGATGAGGAGGTCTTGTCCCTTATATACCCATATTGCCGGGGTTCATTGGCCGGTCTGGTCACCAATACTCTGCGTCGGGGCTGCAGTGTCGACACTTTCCATGGGGAAGTGTTGGATTTCTTCATACCCCATCGACGACGTTCCCAGCTTAAGTTAGATTTATTCTATCGCCTACAGGCCAATGGAGAGGCATTGGGGAACTTCGTGCACGATGTAAGGAAAGGTGCCCGTATATTAAGGTTGGGGTTGTATGAGACGGAAGTAATACAGGTAATACGAGAAGGACTGAATCCCCAAGAGAGATCCCGGCTAGTTTTCGCAGATCCTCCACGTTGTTTTGCGGACCTGGACCGGTGGTGTGCGCATGCCCGGAGGGTGCAGGAGAATGATGAGTCCCGGGAAACAGCTGCTAAAGATGTGCAATACTCCAGTGGTTCATTAGGAAGAGCTAAAAAGGACAAACATGGCGGTTGGAGGAGAACACAAGAGACTATAAGAAATACTGAATATTCCGGAAGTAATGGAGGCTACAAGGGGGTGGCAAGTGTGAAGACAGTAACAACAGTTACAGCTGAGAGAAGAAATAAGTATGAAATTAACAGGGGAAGAAGTAGTTATGTTAGTAAACAGACGTCGGCAAGTAGGGAGCCTGTAGTTAGGCGTTATTCTTATTTGGAGAAAAGTAAGACTTTAAAGGTTCCAGAGGAATTACCAGTGTCTAATAGAGTAGTGAATGAAGAAGGTGAAGCAGAAGAAGAAAAGCGGAATAACTTCTGTGGATCAATACAAGAGCATAAGAACACGTCAGTTAATACGGAATTACAGGACTCGGAGAGGACGTCATGGTTGAATCCAGATGCTGCAGAATTTGTTCCGGTATTGTTCGTGAGGGATCCAGATCCTGTGACATCATCATCGTCTACGCAGGGATATGAGAAGTCACTTCATGGTGTAGCTTTACCATCGCCAGTAGAAATTAATTTAGTCATTGCACATGAACCTGGACAGCTGGATTCCAGGGTCGAAAATGTTGAGGACGTTGTAGTTGCTGAGAGTGGTGAAGGAGAGGAATCGAAGGAAGAGTCAGAAGAGCGGTCTGCAGATGCTGCACAGGGAAGTATAGTTGTAGGTGTTAGGGAGACTCAAGAGTCTGAGTTTGCAGATGGACACGGGGATGTCCAGGCTGCAAGTGTTTCTGAGTTTGTGGATGGACAAGGGGATGTCCATGCCGCAAGTGTGGTAGAAGTAGAGGAGAAATTTGGTGGCAGCGTTGTGGATTGTGCGAGTGAGAATGAGGTAGTGTGTGAAGATGTGCAGACGCCTTCTGTAAGTAGTGTTGACGATTCCGAAGAGCGGAAAGAAGTTTCAGGTGGACCAGGTGAGCAACTAGAGGAGGATGAAGATGTGCAGTATTCAGATGGTGGTAGTGGACATGATGGCGATGATGTTGATGATGATGAAAATTTAGATTATGATGATGAACGTGTTGATGTCAATGAGATCGGGGAAGAGGTTAGTGAAGAAGTTTGTGAAGGAGCTGGTGAAGATGCGGTTGAAGATGGATCAGAGGAGCAACTGGAAGATGCTGAGGATGTGCAGTGTCGTGATGGTGATTTGGATTATGTGAACGAAGAAGGGGAAATTGTAGAAAAGAAGAAAGAAGTAGAAAAGGAAGAAAGAAAAGCAGAGGAGTTAGACGATGAGGATAATCCAAGGCGGAGTGAAAGTAGCGAGGTAAGTTGCTTTGATTCTGATTCAGAGGAAACCAGTCAGTACAGCTCAACACGAAATAATCTCTCAGAGAGTTGTGTCCGAAAGGAACGAGTACCGAAAGTCCGTCACAGAAAGGTGAGACGAAGCGGTTAACGGGTAGCGGGTAGATGTTCCTCACAGTCCCAGTGGTGTTCATCTATTTCAGGGTTGCGCCCCTGCCCACGCAAGCCTTGGGTTCCTCCATTCATCCTTATTTCTGGAGGAAGCCATGTCCTTACCCTTACTCCTAGCTATTGACCCTTTAATGATCCTTGCCCCGTTTCATCTTCCCGATTTTCCTACCCCTCCCCTTAGTAAAAAAAAAAATCAATAAGGAGTTAGAGAACCTTGCCGAGAGTGCACCTTAGATTGTGGTCCCGGAGATTATCAGTTTCCCCTGTTCTGGAAGGTTATCATGGAGAAAGCTAGAGAGTTGGAGAGTGCCCTTAGATTGTCGTGGTCTTGGAGATCGTCAGTTTCCCCTGTTCTAAAAGTAAGATGGAGAAGTTATGTGCTGTTGTTTCATTGTTAGTAGGGGTGATTTTGATTTTTGAGTATTGTAGAGTCGGTCCATGCCACATTCCCCGGTTGATTTCCCTGGTGTGTTATTTTTGGATTGTGGTTTGTTTAGATGGTGGAAAAGAAACCCCCCCCTGCTAGTTAAGCTGTATTTGAAAAAGTAAGAGATGGGATTGATGTTCGCGTGCCCTCTGCGCGGTCTTCTCTGCCTTGTGAATCAGGTCCGCCCACCCTAGTGTGGGGAGGTGGGCCAGTCATGTGTCAAGGATTGATGATGCCTTGTTTGCTGAACATGGCTGGTCGGTCCACGAGGTGGACGGTTCTCGAAGGGTACTTGCATATCAATCCAAGGCCAAGGCCAAGGCCAAGGTTAGTAGAACCTTGTTGGCCTTCGGGCGTGAATATGTGAGTACCAAGGAGAGTTAGGTGGTGGTCACTGGAGAGGGTGACGTGTTGGGGCGGTCCCGAGAGTTTGGCATGGAGGAGAGTACTCGCGTGGGGGATGGTCACAGTGTGGTAGAGATTTTCAGTCCTGGGAAGGGGGGAATAGTGTCATTGGTCCTAGTGGAAAAGTTTTGTTCCGTGATAGAAGTCTGTGGTCCTGGGTCTCTGTTGTTGGGTTTAGGAGGCCTTGGTGGTCAGTTCTCAGAGTTGGCTCCGGTGATTCTTCTCTTTCTCCTGTTCTGTTCCTTATATCTGCATGCGGACCAGGGCCCGGCGAGCATGCAGGACGCACACTTACATCTTCTCTTACAGACGTACACCCCTTCCTTCTGCCTCTTTTGTTTTCCTGAGTAACTGAACTCACCAAGTGCGATTTAGAATCTGGGATTTTCCAGGATTCCCGCAGCCGTCGCGCTTGAGTACTGGTTTGATTTGGGTCAACCATGTTGCCCTTTTGGGGTGAGGGTGTGCCGTACTGGGTTCGGCATGTAGGCGATGTGTTTTTAAAACGAGCGGCTTTGATGTCACGCGCGGCCACGGCATCTCGTCGCCGTGGGCTATGCACACTGTTTGTTGTGCAGCGACGATATTCAGTTGGCGTGTCCAGCTCTAATTGTGTATTCCTGCAAGCGAGGTTTCGTGGTTAGACAGACACTTCGAATCTTCCTCATTTCTATTTGAACCCTCAACCAGGTCATCTGCTCTCGGCTGACGGCACTCATCAGTTCAGGACTTCGTCGCTTTTCTCTATGAGTGGCTGAATAAAGTTCCGCTCCAGGTATGTACAAGTTAACGGGTTTTAAAAGAATATTTTAACCCCAAAATATGTTTTGTCTGTGTTTCAGCTTTAATTATAAAATATACCCTGTGTGTGTGTGGGTGTATATCAGTTTTCAAGTTGGGCGTTATGCAAATTAAAGATCGACTTATTATGAGTGTGAATGTTGCGGGTCAAATTAATTCCAGTGAGGAAAATGATAATGCATATCTTGCACTCAGCTTTTGTGTCATTAATAATTATGTGAATAACGTTCTCAATGAAATACTTAAAACGTAATTAGTGGTTGAGTGAAATAAGTCACAGCTGGGTGTTCAATCCAGATTAATACGAATTAGTGGTGATGTGTGTGTAGTGGCTGTTGAAGCATTAAAGTGCGTGTTAGCAATTTAATTCTGATGGCGTATGTGGCGAGATCATTTCCTTATGACACCCTATACAACTCATTGCATGTCACAGGTGCTCGAACAAGGGCGAGATGGGTGTCGGGTGTTGACGACCAACTGTCCACCCTCCTGGCAGAGACGACCCTAAGCCATGATATGCCGTCAGTCGAGATCCATGCTTTCAGACACACTTATGACGCTACGCTGCCCCAGGACTTCTTAGTACAACCGAGACACTACTGATCAGCCAAAGTATTGCTTAAGTGCACCGGACGATCCAGGTGGGACCATTCTAATTATTTAATTCTATCTCAACTACACTGTGAATTCACGGAAGCTCCCAGAAGCACACTCATGAAGTCTTAACCGTTAAACTTTTGCACAAACTCTCATGTTCAGTTCTGTGACTACATGTGTGAACCTTACATAATTGAACCTAATGAAATCTATTATATCTGCTTATAATGTGTAAGAAAATTACACACACACACACACACACACACACACACACACACACACACACACATATCCGCAGTCTGCTCTAAGTTCTACCTTTTATCAAATTAAAGCTATTCGAGAGTTAGTTATTTTGTGCTTTCATGTCATGCGGTCATGGCAGAATTCCAGTCACAAAGGGGGGCTGTCTGATGTTTTTAAGTTGTGAAACTATTTTCATGGTCACATACGCTTATTGCTTATCATGATTAAAGTGGTGGTTGATAATTATTTTGAGTCTCTGGTTTGGTTAGGGGCACTTACATTATACGGTGCTAATTACCTGGACATATTAATGATCCGTAACCGAGATGTATCTAATTGCCTTGTTAATTATATATATATATATATATTTATATATATATATATATATATATTTCTGTATTTATTTATTCTTGTTGAAAAGGGTTATTATGAGAGGTTTTGTACAGAAATGAGGGATGTGTGTCATTTATGGTGTATGTGCTTGTGTGTAATCTTCATTTTTTTTTATTGGGGAATATGTTATAAATTATGATCATAAATGTGCTTACTAAGTTACTAAAAGGCTAGCCTATTTAAAGTCTTTTCTATACAACACTCATGGATTAGTGATTTTCTATTTTGTGAATAATATTCTTGCAACAATTAACTTGAACATAACGTGGCAGGATCTATGCAATTTATGTTAAACTTAAATTCACTCACATCTTATGCCATAAAGAATATTCATAGGTATATATAATCCTGCACTTAATTTTGCTCATTGTTGAATCTATAACTTGTCATCTCATGTAAGAGTTGCATGCTTAATAAAGCACACGCTTGTTTGTTAATAGACTTTTTCATTTGCAAGTCCTGTCATTCACCTGGGGGGACATGTCTGTAATTGTAATTAGGCCTTTGCACACTTTTGCTTCCTCTAGGTTCACCACCTAGTTCTAAATATTATGTCTCTCCCCTTAAAAAAAAAACTTAATAAAAAATAAAATAAAACAAAAATTCAAAAAAAATTTACAAAAAAAACATAAAATAAAAGGGGGGTTTCAAATGGTAGCAGTGCGTGGTTATGATTCTATGGATGTAGTAGATATTATTTCTGCCTTATTTTTTGAACTTTGGAAGTTTTAGAATCTGGGGACTTGCATTTATTTTCTTAAATGAAACTTGGTGTGGCTACAGGCATGTCAGCTGGTGTTGGGACTTTCAAATTATTATTTTTTAATTGGAATCCAAGTGTTGAAAGAAAAGTTAATGGTAATGTAACGATTTAATAAAATGAATAATCAGAATAATAACATATTTTATAAAATGAATAAGGGGTTGATTAAGTTTAAAATGATTTAATATGTGTAAGTGTTTAAGTAATTATTTTGTGATGTTGAGTGTAAGGTAGGTTTTGGAAAGGGGTTATAAGCATGTGATTGATGGTTTTCAAAGTGAATGTGAGCTCATCGATTTTACTTGGGCATACTCTGGAGCTTAGACAGATTTTGAACGTGATGAGAGCCGTCAGTACTTGTTGATTTTGATTGCGACTTGTTATATGGAATAGACAACGTGTTTTATAGCACCTCCGTTATGTAGTATTTATTTATTGTGGGCGTTGCGTTGCGGTATAGTGGATTCTGAATGCGGTTATGGTCTGACCAAACATCGTGGTGTTGATAGTTATATATTTTCGGATTATGTTGAATGTTATGTATACCTTGTGGATTGTATAGTGAGTCAGTTTTGTTTTGTGTCTTCTTCTCTTCTGGGCATTTTGAGTAGCTGTTTCTCTGCCTTTATGACACCCATCTCGTCGCATCTCTAGAGCACTCTGGGGCGGCTCAAAGGAAGAATAGTACTTAGGTTTTTCCGGATTCTTTGATTATGTTTTGTAGGTTAAGTTTGTGTTAGGTGTTTTATTGGGATTTACATTTTATTGTGTTGTGTTTGAGAATTGTGCCATTCTGGCGACGGTATGTTACCAGGAATTGCTCCACCCCATTTCGGGGATTCTCCAGAAACTTTCGATGTTGGATGGAGTAGATGAGGACAGGTTGTTGGTCTTCTTGGAACTGGTCCTGCAGTTGGCAGATTTCC
The DNA here is from genome assembly GCA_034769895.1 of Magicicada septendecula. Taxonomy (NCBI): domain Eukaryota; kingdom Metazoa; phylum Arthropoda; class Insecta; order Hemiptera; family Cicadidae; genus Magicicada; species Magicicada septendecula. The sequence continues at coordinate 330,940,117 of CM068370.1, forward strand.
TGGGTGTGTCCGATGAGGAGGTCTTGTCCCTTATATACCCATATTGCCGGGGTTCATTGGCCGGTCTGGTCACCAATACTCTGCGTCGGGGCTGCAGTGTCGACACTTTCCATGGGGAAGTGTTGGATTTCTTCATACCCCATCGACGACGTTCCCAGCTTAAGTTAGATTTATTCTATCGCCTACAGGCCAATGGAGAGGCATTGGGGAACTTCGTGCACGATGTAAGGAAAGGTGCCCGTATATTAAGGTTGGGGTTGTATGAGACGGAAGTAATACAGGTAATACGAGAAGGACTGAATCCCCAAGAGAGATCCCGGCTAGTTTTCGCAGATCCTCCACGTTGTTTTGCGGACCTGGACCGGTGGTGTGCGCATGCCCGGAGGGTGCAGGAGAATGATGAGTCCCGGGAAACAGCTGCTAAAGATGTGCAATACTCCAGTGGTTCATTAGGAAGAGCTAAAAAGGACAAACATGGCGGTTGGAGGAGAACACAAGAGACTATAAGAAATACTGAATATTCCGGAAGTAATGGAGGCTACAAGGGGGTGGCAAGTGTGAAGACAGTAACAACAGTTACAGCTGAGAGAAGAAATAAGTATGAAATTAACAGGGGAAGAAGTAGTTATGTTAGTAAACAGACGTCGGCAAGTAGGGAGCCTGTAGTTAGGCGTTATTCTTATTTGGAGAAAAGTAAGACTTTAAAGGTTCCAGAGGAATTACCAGTGTCTAATAGAGTAGTGAATGAAGAAGGTGAAGCAGAAGAAGAAAAGCGGAATAACTTCTGTGGATCAATACAAGAGCATAAGAACACGTCAGTTAATACGGAATTACAGGACTCGGAGAGGACGTCATGGTTGAATCCAGATGCCGCAGAATTTGTTCCGGTATTGTTCGTGAGGGATCCAGATCCTGTGACATCATCATCGTCTACGCAGGGATATGAGAAGTCACTTGATGGTGTAGCTTTACCATCGCCAGTAGAAATTAATTTAGTCATTGCACATGAACCTGGACAGCTGGATTCCAGGGTCGAAAATGTTGAGGACGTTGTAGTTGCTGAGAGTGGTGAAGGAGAGGAATCGAAGGAAGAGTCAGAAGAGCGGTCTGCAGATGCTGCACAGGGAAGTATAGTTGTAGGTGTTAGGGAGACTCAAGAGTCTGAGAGTTTGCAGATGGACACGGGGATGTCCAGGCTGCAAGTGTTTCTGAGTTTGTGGATGGACAAGGGGATGTCCATGCCGCAAGTGTGGTAGAAGTAGAGGAGAAATTTGGTGGCAGCGTTGTGGATTGTGCGAGTGAGAATGAGGTAGTGTGTGAAGATGTGCAGACGCCTTCTGTAAGTAGTGTTGACGATTCCGAAGAGCGGAAAGAAGTTTCAGGTGGACCAGGTGAGCAACTAGAGGAGGATGAAGATGTGCAGTATTCAGATGGTGGTAGTGGACATGATGGCGATGATGTTGATGATGATGAAAATTTAGATTATGATGATGAACGTGTTGATGTCAATGAGATCGGGGAAGAGGTTAGTGAAGAAGTTTGTGAAGGAGCTGGTGAAGATGCGGTTGAAGATGGATCAGAGGAGCAACTGGAAGATGCTGAGGATGTGCAGTGTCGTGATGGTGATTTGGATTATGTGAACGAAGAAGGGGAAATTGTAGAAAAGAAGAAAGAAGTAGAAAAGGAAGAAAGAAAAGCAGAGGAGTTAGACGATGAGGATAATCCAAGGCGGAGTGAAAGTAGCGAGGTAAGTTGCTTTGATTCTGATTCAGAGGAAACCAGTCAGTATAGCTCAACACGAAATAATCTCTCAGAGAGTTGTGTCCGAAAGGAACGAGTACCGAAAGTCCGTCACAGAAAGGTGAGACGAAGCGGTTAACGGGTAGCGGGTAGATGTTCCTCACAGTCCCAGTGGTGTTCATCTATTTCAGGGTTGCGCCCCTGCCCACGCAAGCCTTGGGTTCCTCCATTCATCCTTATTTCTGGAGGAAGCCATGTCCTTACCCTTACTCCTAGCTATTGACCCTTTAATGATCCTTGCCCCGTTTCATCTTCCCGATTTTCCTACCCCTCCCCTTAGTAAAAAAAAAAATCAATAAGGAGTTAGAGAACCTTGCCGAGAGTGCACCTTAGATTGTGGTCCCGGAGATTATCAGTTTCCCCTGTTCTGGAAGGTTATCATGGAGAAAGCTAGAGAGTTGGAGAGTGCCCTTAGATTGTCGTGGTCTTGGAGATCGTCAGTTTCCCCTGTTCTAAAAGTAAGATGGAGAAGTTATGTGCTGTTGTTTCATTGTTAGTAGGGGTGATTTTGATTTTTGAGTATTGTAGAGTCGGTCCATGCCGCATTCCCCGGTTGATTTCCCTGGTGTTATTTTTGGATTGTGGTTTGTTTAGATGGTGGAAAAGTAACCCCCCCCCTGCTAGTTAAGCTGTATTTGAAAAAGTAAGAGATGGGATTGATGTTTGCGTGCCCTCTGCGCGGTCTTCTCTGCCTTGTGAATCAGGTCCGCCCACCCTAGTGTGGGGAGGTGGGCCAGTCATGTGTCAAGGATTGATGATGCCTTGTTTGCTGAACATGGCTGGTCGGTCCACGAGGTGGACGGTTCTCGAAGGGTACTTGCATATCAATCCAAGGCCAAGGCCAAGGCCAAGGTTAGTAGAACCTTGTTGGCCTTCGGGCGTGAATATGTGAGTACCAAGGAGAGTTAGGTGGTGGTCACTGGAGAGGGTGACGTGTTGGGGCGGTCCCGAGAGTTTGGCATGGAGGAGAGTACTCGCGTGGGGGATGGTCACAGTGTGGTAGAGATTTTCAGTCCTGGGAAGGGGGGAATAGTGTCATTGGTCCTAGTGGAAAAGTTTTGTTCCGTGATAGAAGTCTGTGGTCCTGGGTCTCTGTTGTTGGGTTTAGGAGGCCTTGGTGGTCAGTTCTCAGAGCTGGCTCCAGTGATTCTTCTCTTTCTCCTGTTCTGTTCCTTATATCTGCATGCGGACAAAGGGCCCGGCGAGCATGCAGGACGCACACTTACATCTTCTCTTACAGACGTACACCCCTTCCTTCTGCCTCTTTTGTTTTCCTGAGTAACTGAACTCACCAAGTGCGATTTAGAATCTGGGATTTTCCAGGATTCCCGCAGCCGTCGCGCTTGAGTACTGGTTTGATTTGGGTCAACCATGTTGCCCTTTTGGGGTGAGGGTGTGCCGTACTGGGTTCGGCATGTAGGCGATGTGTTTTTAAAACGAGCGGCTTTGATGTCACGCGCGGCCACGGCATCTCGTCGCCGTGGGCTATGCACACTGTTTGTTGTGCAGCGACGATATTCAGTTGGCGTGTCCAGCTCTAATTGTGTATTCCTGCAAGCGAGGTTTCGTGGTTAGACAGACACTTCGAATCTTCCTCATTTCTATTTGAACCCTCAACCAGGTCATCTGCTCTCGGCTGACGGCACTCATCAGTTCAGGACTTCGTCGCTTTTCTCTATGAGTGGCTGAATAAAGTTCCGCTCCAGGTATGTACAAGTTAACGGGTTCTAAAAGAATATTTTAACCCCAAAATATGTTTTGTCTGTGTTTCAGCTTTAATTATAAAATATACCCTGTGTGTGTGTGGGTGTATATCAGTTTTCAAGTTGGGCGTTATGCAAATTAAAGATCGACTTATTATGAGTGTGAATGTTGCGGGTCAAATTAATTCCAGTGAGGAAAATGATAATGCATATCTTGCACTCAGCTTTTGTGTCATTAATAATTATGTGAATAACGTTCTCAATGAAATACTTAAAACGTAATTAGTGGTTGAGTGAAATAAGTCACAGCTGGGTGTTCAATCCAGATTAATACGAATTAGTGGTGATGTGTGTGTAGTGGCTGTTGAAGCATTAAAGTGCGTGTTAGCAATTTAATTCTGATGGCGTATGTGGCGAGATCATTTCCTTATGACACCCTATACAACTCATTGCATGTCACAGGTGCTCGAACAAGGGCGAGATGGGTGTCGGGTGTTGACGACCAACTGTCCACCCTCCTGGCAGAGACGACCCTAAGCCATGATATGCCGTCAGTCGAGATCCATGCTTTCAGACACACTTATGACGCTACGCTGCCCCAGGACTTCTTAGTACAACCGAGACACTACTGATCAGCCATAGTATTGCTTAAGTGCACCGGACGATCCAGGTGGGACCATTCTAATTATTTAATTCTATCTCAACTACACTGTGAATTCACGGAAGCTCCCAGAAGCACACTCATGAAGTCTTAACCGTTAAACTTTTGCACAAACTCTCATGTTCAGTTCTGTGACTACATGTGTGAACCTTACATAATTGAACCTAATGAAATCTATTATATCTGCTTATAATGTGTAAGAAAATTACACACACACACACACACACACACACACACACACACATATCCGCAGTCTGCTCTAAGTTCTACCTTTTATCAAATTAAAGCTATTCGAGAGTTAGTTATTTTGTGCTTTCATGTCATGCGGTCATGGCAGAATTCCAGTCACAAAGGGGGGCTGTCTGATGTTTTTAAGTTGTGAAACTATTTTCATGGTCACATACGCTTATTGCTTATCATGATTAAAGTGGTGGTTGATAATTATTTTGAGTCTCTGGTTTGGTTAGGGGCACTTACATTATACGGTGCTAATTACCTGGACATATTAATGATCCGTAACCGAGATGTATCTAATTGCCTTGTTAATTATATATATATATATTTGTGTATTTATTTATTCTTGTTGAAAAGGGTTATTATGAGAGGTTTTGTACAGAAATGAGGGATGTGTGTCATTTATGGTGTATGTGCTTGTGTGTAATCTTCATTTTTTTTTATTGGGGAATATGTTATAAATTATGATCATAAATGTGCTTACTAAGTTACTAAAAGGCTAGCCTATTTAAAGTCTTTTCTATACAACACTCATGGATTAGTGATTTTCTATTTTGTGAATAATATTCTTGCAACAATTAACTTGAACATAACGTGGCAGGATCTATGCAATTTATGTTAAACTTAAATTCACTCACATCTTATGCCATAAAGAATATTCATAGGTATATATAATCCTGCACTTAATTTTGCTCATTGTTGAATCTATAACTTGTCATCTCATGTAAGAGTTGCATGCTTAATAAAGCACACGCTTGTTTGTTAATAGACTTTTTCATTTGCAAGTCCTGTCATTCACCTGGGGGGACATGTCTGTAATTGTAATTAGGCCTTTGCACACTTTTGCTTCCTCTAGGTTCACCACCTAGTTCTAAATATTATGTCTCTCCCCTTAAAAAAAAAACTTAATAAAAAATAAAATAAAACAAAAATTCAAAAAAAATTTACAAAAAAAACATAAAATAAAAGGGGGGTTTCAAATGGTAGCAGTGCGTGGTTATGATTCTATGGATGTAGTAGATATTATTTCTGCCTTATTTTTTGAACTTTGGAAGTTTTAGAATCTGGGGACTTGCATTTATTTTCTTAAATGAAACTTGGTGTGGCTACAGGCATGTCAGCTGGTGTTGGGACTTTCAAATTATTATTTTTTAATTGGAATCCAAGTGTTGAAAGAAAAGTTAATGGTAATGTAACGATTTAATAAAATGAATAATCAGAATAATAACATATTTTATAAAATGAATAAGGGGTTGATTAAGTTTAAAATGATTTAATATGTGTAAGTGTTTAAGTAATTATTTTGTGATGTTGAGTGTAAGGTAGGTTTTGGAAAGGGGTTATAAGCATGTGATTGATGGTTTTCAAAGTGAATGTGAGCTCATCGATTTTACTTGGGCATACTCTGGAGCTTAGACAGATTTTGAACGTGATGAGAGCCGTCAGTACTTGTTGATTTTGATTGCGACTTGTTATATGGAATAGACAACGTGTTTTATAGCACCTCCGTTATGTAGTATTTATTTATTGTGGGCGTTGCGTTGCGGTATAGTGGATTCTGAATGCGGTTATGGTCTGACCAAACATCGTGGTGTTGATAGTTATATATTTTCGGATTATGTTGAATGTTATGTATACCTTGTGGATTGTATAGTGAGTCAGTTTTGTTTTGTGTCTTCTTCTCTTCTGGGCATTTTGAGTAGCTGTTTCTCTGCCTTTATGACACCCATCTCGTCGCATCTCTAGAGCACTCTGGGGCGGCTCAAAGGAAGAATAGTACTTAGGTTTTTCCGGATTCTTTGATTATGTTTTGTAGGTTAAGTTTGTGTTAGGTGTTTTATTGGGATTTACATTTTATTGTGTTGTGTTTGAGAATTGTGCCATTCTGGCGACGGTATGTTACCAGGAATTGCTCCACCCCATTTCGGGGATTCTCCAGAAACTTTCGATGTTGGATGGAGTAGATGAGGACAGGTTGTTGGTCTTCTTGGAACTGGTCCTGCAGTTGGCAGATTTCCTGGGTGTGTCCGATGAGGAGGTCTTGTCCCTTATATACCCATATTGCCGGGGTTCATTGGCCGGTCTGGTCACCAATACTCTGCGTCGGGGCTGCAGTGTCGACACTTTCCATGGGGAAGTGTTGGATTTCTTCATACCCCATCGACGACGTTCCCAGCTTAAGTTAGATTTATTCTATCGCCTACAGGCCAATGGAGAGGCATTGGGGAACTTCGTGCACGATGTAAGGAAAGGTGCCCGTATATTAAGGTTGGGGTTGTATGAGACGGAAGTAATACAGGTAATACGAGAAGGACTGAATCCCCAAGAGAGATCCCGGCTAGTTTTCGCAGATCCTCCACGTTGTTTTGCGGACCTGGACCGGTGGTGTGCGCATGCCCGGAGGGTGCAGGAGAATGATGAGTCCCGGGAAACAGCTGCTAAAGATGTGCAATACTCCAGTGGTTCATTAGGAAGAGCTAAAAAGGACAAACATGGCGGTTGGAGGAGAACACAAGAGACTATAAGAAATACTGAATATTCCGGAAGTAATGGAGGCTACAAGGGGGTGGCAAGTGTGAAGACAGTAACAACAGTTACAGCTGAGAGAAGAAATAAGTATGAAATTAACAGGGGAAGAAGTAGTTATGTTAGTAAACAGACGTCGGCAAGTAGGGAGCCTGTAGTTAGGCGTTATTCTTATTTGGAGAAAAGTAAGACTTTAAAGGTTCCAGAGGAATTACCAGTGTCTAATAGAGTAGTGAATGAAGAAGGTGAAGCAGAAGAAGAAAAGCGGAATAACTTCTGTGGATCAATACAAGAGCATAAGAACACGTCAGTTAATACGGAATTACAGGACTCGGAGAGGACGTCATGGTTGAATCCAGATGCCGCAGAATTTGTTCCGGTATTGTTCGTGAGGGATCCAGATCCTGTGACATCATCATCGTCTACGCAGGGATATGAGAAGTCACTTGATGGTGTAGCTTTACCATCGCAAGTAGAAATTAATTTAGTCATTGCACATGAACCTGGACAGCTGGATTCCAGGGTCGAAAATGTTGAGGACGTTGTAGTTGCTGAGAGTGGTGAAGGAGAGGAATCGAAGGAAGAGTCAGAAGAGCGGTCTGCAGATGCTGCACAGGGAAGTATAGTTGTAGGTGTTAGGGAGACTCAAGAGTCTGAGTTTGCAGATGGACACGGGGATGTCCAGGCTGCAAGTGTTTCTGAGTTTGTGGATGGACAAGGGGATGTCCATGCCGCAAGTGTGGTAGAAGTAGAGGAGAAATTTGGTGGCAGCGTTGTGGATTGTGCGAGTGAGAATGAGGTAGTGTGTGAAGATGTGCAGACGCCTTCTGTAAGTAGTGTTGACGATTCCGAAGAGCGGAAAGAAGTTTCAGGTGGACCAGGTGAGCAACTAGAGGAGGATGAAGATGTGCAGTATTCAGATGGTGGTAGTGGACATGATGGCGATGATGTTGATGATGATGAAAATTTAGATTATGATGATGAACGTGTTGATGTCAATGAGATCGGAGAAGAGGTTAGTGAAGAAGTTTGTGAAGGAGCTGGTGAAGATGCGGTTGAAGATGGATCAGAGGAGCAACTGGAAGATGCTGAGGATGTGCAGTGTCGTGATGGTGATTTGGATTATGTGAACGAAGAAGGGGAAATTGTAGAAAAGAAGAAAGAAGTAGAAAAGGAAGAAAGAAAAGCAGAGGAGTTAGACGATGAGGATAATCCAAGGCGGAGTGAAAGTAGCGAGGTAAGTTGCTTTGATTCTGATTCAGAGGAAACCAGTCAGTACAGCTCAACACGAAATAATCTCTCAGAGAGTTGTGTCCGAAAGGAACGAGTACCGAAAGTCCGTCACAGAAAGGTGAGACGAAGCGGTTAACGGGTAGCGGGTAGATGTTCCTCACAGTCCCAGTGGTGTTCATCTATTTCAGGGTTGCGCCCCTGCCCACGCAAGCCTTGGGTTCCTCCATTCATCCTTATTTCTGGAGGAAGCCATGTCCTTACCCTTACTCCTAGCTATTGACCCTTTAATGATCCTTGCCCCGTTTCATCTTCCCGATTTTCCTACCCCTCCCCTTAGTAAAAAAAAAAATCAATAAGGAGTTAGAGAACCTTGCCGAGAGTGCACCTTAGATTGTGGTCCCGGAGATTATCAGTTTCCCCTGTTCTGGAAGGTTATCATGGAGAAAGCTAGAGAGTTGGAGAGTGCCCTTAGATTGTCGTGGTCTTGGAGATCGTCAGTTTCCCCTGTTCTAAAAGTAAGATGGAGAAGTTATGTGCTGTTGTTTCATTGTTAGTAGGGGTGATTTTGATTTTTGAGTATTGTAGAGTCGGTCCATGCCGCATTCCCCGGTTGATTTCCCTGGTGTGTTATTTTTGGATTGTGGTTTGTTTAGATGGTGGAAAAGTAACCCCCCCCTGCTAGTTAAGCTGTATTTGAAAAAGTAAGAGATGGGATTGATGTTCGCGTGCCCTCTGCGCGGTCTTCTCTGCCTTGTGAATCAGGTCCGCCCACCCTAGTGTGGGGAGGTGGGCCAGTCATGTGTCAAGGATTGATGATGCCTTGTTTGCTGAACATGGCTGGTCGGTCCACGAGGTGGACGGTTCTCGAAGGGTACTTGCATATCAATCCAAAGCCAAGGCCAAGGCCAAGGTTAGTAGAACCTTGTTGGCCTTCGGGCGTGAATATGTGAGTACCAAGGAGAGTTAGGTGGTGGTCACTGGAGAGGGTGACGTGTTGAGGCGGTCCCGAGAGTTTGGCATGGAGGAGAGTACTCGCGTGGGGGATGGTCACAGTGTGGTAGAGATTTTCAGTCCTGGGAAGGGGGGAATAGTGTCATTGGTCCTAGTGGAAAAGTTTTGTTCCGTGATAGAAGTCTGTGGTCCTGGGTCTCTGTTGTTGGGTTTAGGAGGCCTTGGTGGTCAGTTCTCAGAGCTGGCTCCGGTGATTCTTCTCTTTCTCCTGTTCTGTTCCTTATATCTGCATGCGGACCAGGGCCCGGCGAGCATGCAGGACGCACACTTACATCTTCTCTTACAGACTTACACCCCTTCCTTCTGCCTCTTTTGTTTTCCTGAGTAACTGAACTCACCAAGTGCGATTTAGAATCTGGGATTTTCCAGGATTCCCGCAGCCGTCGCGCTTGAGTACTGGTTTGATTTGGGTCAACCATGTTGCCCTTTTGGGGTGAGGGTGTGCCGTACTGGGTTCGGCATGTAGGCGATGTGTTTTTAAAACGAGCGGCTTTGATGTCACGCGCGGCCACGGCATCTCGTCGCCGTGGGCTATGCACACTGTTTGTTGTGCAGCGACGATATTCAGTTGGCGTGTCCAGCTCTAATTGTGTATTCCTGCAAGCGAGGTTTCGTGGTTAGACAGACACTTCGAATCTTCCTCATTTCTATTTGAACCCTCAACCAGGTCATCTGCTCTCGGCTGACGGCACTCATCAGTTCAGGACTTCGTCGCTTTTCTCTATGAGTGGCTGAATAAAGTTCCGCTCCAGGTATGTACAAGTTAACGGGTTCTAAAAGAATATTTTAACCCCAAAATATGTTTTGTCTGTGTTTCAGCTTTAATTATAAAATATACCCTGTGTGTGTGTGGATGTATATCAGTTTTCAAGTTGGGCGTTATGCAAATTAAAGATCGACTTATTATGAGTGTGAATGTTGCGGGTCAAATTAATTCCAGTGAGGAAAATGATAATGCATATCTTGCACTCAGCTTTTGTGTCATTAATAATTATGTGAATAACGTTCTCAATGAAATACTTAAAACGTAATTAGTGGTTGAGTGAAATAAGTCACAGCTGGGTGTTCAATCCAGATTAATACGAATTAGTGGTGATGTGTGTGTAGTGGCTGTTGAAGCATTAAAGTGCGTGTTAGCAATTTAATTCTGATGGCGTATGTGGCGAGATCATTTCCTTATGACACCCTATACAACTCATTGCATGTCACAGGTGCTCGAACAAGGGCGAGATGGGTGTCGGGTGTTGACGACCAACTGTCCACCCTCCTGGCAGAGACGACCCTAAGCCATGATATGCCGTCAGTCGAGATCCATGCTTTCAGACACACTTATGACGCTACGCTGCCCCAGGACTTCTTAGTACAACCGAGACACTACTGATCAGCCAAAGTATTGCTTAAGTGCACCGGACGATCCAGGTGGGACCATTCTAATTATTTAATTCTATCTCAACTACACTGTGAATTCACGGAAGCTCCCAGAAGCACACTCATGAAGTCTTAACCGTTAAACTTTTGCACAAACTCTCATGTTCAGTTCTGTGACTACATGTGTGAACCTTACATAATTGAACCTAATGAAATCTATTATATCTGCTTATAATGTGTAAGAAAATTACACACACACACACACACACACACACACACACACACATATCCGCAGTCTGCTCTAAGTTCTACCTTTTATCAAATTAAAGCTATTCGAGAGTTAGTTATTTTGTGCTTTCATGTCATGCGGTCATGGCAGAATTCCAGTCACAAAGGGGGGCTGTCTGATGTTTTTAAGTTGTGAAACTATTTTCATGGTCACATACGCTTATTGCTTATCATGATTAAAGTGGTGGTTGATAATTATTTTGAGTCTCTGGTTTGGTTAGGGGCACTTACATTATACGGTGCTAATTACCTGGACATATTAATGATCCGTAACCGAGATGTATCTAATTGCCTTGTTAATTATATATATATATATTTGTGTATTTATTTATTCTTGTTGAAAAGGGTTATTATGAGAGGTTTTGTACAGAAATGAGGGATGTGTGTCATTTATGGTGTATGTGCTTGTGTGTAATCTTCATTTTTTTTTATTGGGGAATATGTTATAAATTATGATCATAAATGTGCTTACTAAGTTACTAAAAGGCTAGCCTATTTAAAGTCTTTTCTATACAACACTCATGGATTAGTGATTTTCTATTTTGTGAATAATATTCTTGCAACAATTAACTTGAACATAACGTGGCAGGATCTATGCAATTTATGTTAAACTTAAATTCACTCACATCTTATGCCATAAAGAATATTCATAGGTATATATAATCCTGCACTTAATTTTGCTCATTGTTGAATCTATAACTTGTCATCTCATGTAAGAGTTGCATGCTTAATAAAGCACACGCTTGTTTGTTAATAGACTTTTTCATTTGCAAGTCCTGTCATTCACCTGGGGGGACATGTCTGTAATTGTAATTAGGCCTTTGCACACTTTTGCTTCCTCTAGGTTCACCACCTAGTTCTAAATATTATGTCTCTCCCCTTAAAAAAAAAACTTAATAAAAAATAAAATAAAACAAAAATTCAAAAAAAATTTACAAAAAAAACATAAAATAAAAGGGGGCTTTCAAATGGTAGCAGTGCGTGGTTATGATTCTATGGATGTAGTAGATATTATTTCTGCCTTATTTTTTGAACTTTGGAAGTTTTAGAATCTGGGGACTTGCATTTATTTTCTTAAATGAAACTTGGTGTGGCTACAGGCATGTCAGCTGGTGTTGGGACTTTCAAATTATTATTTTTTAATTGGAATCCAAGTGTTGAAAGAAAAGTTAATGGTAATGTAACGATTTAATAAAATGAATAATCAGAATAATAACATATTTTATAAAATGAATAAGGGGTTGATTAAGTTTAAAATGATTTAATATGTGTAAGTGTTTAAGTAATTATTTTGTGATGTTGAGTGTAAGGTAGGTTTTGGAAAGGGGTTATAAGCATGTGATTGATGGTTTTCAAAGTGAATGTGAGCTCATCGATTTTACTTGGGCATACTCTGGAGCTTAGACAGATTTTGAACGTGATGAGAGCCGTCAGTACTTGTTGATTTTGATTGCGACTTGTTATATGGAATAGACAACGTGTTTTATAGCACCTCCGTTATGTAGTATTTATTTATTGTGGGCGTTGCGTTGCGGTATAGTGGATTCTGAATGCGGTTATGGTCTGACCAAACATCGTGGTGTTGATAGTTATATATTTTCGGATTATGTTGAATGTTATGTATACCTTGTGGATTGTATAGTGAGTCAGTTTTGTTTTGTGTCTTCTTCTCTTCTGGGCATTTTGAGTAGCTGTTTCTCTGCCTTTATGACACCCATCTCGTCGCATCTCTAGAGCACTCTGGGGCGGCTCAAAGGAAGAATAGTACTTAGGTTTTTCCGGATTCTTTGATTATGTTTTGTAGGTTAAGTTTGTGTTAGGTGTTTTATTGGGATTTACATTTTATTGTGTTGTGTTTGAGAATTGTGCCATTCTGGCGACGGTATGTTACCAGGAATTGCTCCACCCCATTTCGGGGATTCTCCAGAAACTTTCGATGTTGGATGGAGTAGATGAGGACAGGTTGTTGGTCTTCTTGGAACTGGTCCTGCAGTTGGCAGATTTCCTGGGTGTGTCCGATGAGGAGGTCTTGTCCCTTATATACCCATATTGCCGGGGTTCATTGGCCGGTCTGGTCACCAATACTCTGCGTCGGGGCTGCAGTGTCGACACTTTCCATGGGGAAGTGTTGGATTTCTTCATACCCCATCGACGACGTTCCCAGCTTAAGTTAGATTTATTCTATCGCCTACAGGCCAATGGAGAGGCATTGGGGAACTTCGTGCACGATGTAAGGAAAGGTGCCCGTATATTAAGGTTGGGGTTGTATGAGACGGAAGTAATACAGGTAATACGAGAAGGACTGAATCCCCAAGAGAGATCCCGGCTAGTTTTCGCAGATCCTCCACGTTGTTTTGCGGACCTGGACCGGTGGTGTGCGCATGCCCGGAGGGTGCAGGAGAATGATGAGTCCCGGGAAACAGCTGCTAAAGATGTGCAATACTCCAGTGGTTCATTAGGAAGAGCTAAAAAGGACAAACATGGCGGTTGGAGGAGAACACAAGAGACTATAAGAAATACTGAATATTCCGGAAGTAATGGAGGCTACAAGGGGGTGGCAAGTGTGAAGACAGTAACAACAGTTACAGCTGAGAGAAGAAATAAGTATGAAATTAACAGGGGAAGAAGTAGTTATGTTAGTAAACAGACGTCGGCAAGTAGGGAGCCTGTAGTTAGGCGTTATTCTTATTTGGAGAAAAGTAAGACTTTAAAGGTTCCAGAGGAATTACCAGTGTCTAATAGAGTAGTGAATGAAGAAGGTGAAGCAGAAGAAGAAAAGCGGAATAACTTCTGTGGATCAATACAAGAGCATAAGAACACGTCAGTTAATACGGAATTACAGGACTCGGAGAGGACGTCATGGTTGAATCCAGATGCCGCAGAATTTGTTCCGGTATTGTTCGTGAGGGATCCAGATCCTGTGACATCATCATCGTCTACGCAGGGATATGAGAAGTCACTTGATGGTGTAGCTTTACCATCGCCAGTAGAAATTAATTTAGTCATTGCACATGAACCTGGACAGCTGGATTCCAGGGTCGAAAATGTTGAGGACGTTGTAGTTGCTGAGAGTGGTGAAGGAGAGGAATCGAAGGAAGAGTCAGAAGAGCGGTCTGCAGATGCTGCACAGGGAAGTATAGTTGTAGGTGTTAGGGAGACTCAAGAGTCTGAGTTTGCAGATGGACACGGGGATGTCCAGGCTGCAAGTGTTTCTGAGTTTGTGGATGGACAAGGGGATGTCCATGCCGCAAGTGTGGTAGAAGTAGAGGAGAAATTTGGTGGCAGCGTTGTGGATTGTGCGAGTGAGAATGAGGTAGTGTGTGAAGATGTGCAGACGCCTTCTGTAAGTAGTGTTGACGATTCCGAAGAGCGGAAAGAAGTTTCAGGTGGACCAGGTGAGCAACTAGAGGAGGATGAAGATGTGCAGTATTCAGATGGTGGTAGTGGACATGATGGCGATGATGTTGATGATGATGAAAATTTAGATTATGATGATGAACGTGTTGATGTCAATGAGATCGGAGAAGAGGTTAGTGAAGAAGTTTGTGAAGGAGCTGGTGAAGATGCGGTTGAAGATGGATCAGAGGAGCAACTGGAAGATGCTGAGGATGTGCAGTGTCGTGATGGTGATTTGGATTATGTGAACGAAGAAGGGGAAATTGTAGAAAAGAAGAAAGAAGTAGAAAAGGAAGAAAGAAAAGCAGAGGAGTTAGACGATGAGGATAATCCAAGGCGGAGTGAAAGTAGCGAGGTAAGTTGCTTTGATTCTGATTCAGAGGAAACCAGTCAGTACAGCTCAACACGAAATAATCTCTCAGAGAGTTGTGTCCGAAAGGAACGAGTACCGAAAGTCCGTCACAGAAAGGTGAGACGAAGCGGTTAACGGGTAGCGGGTAGATGTTCCTCACAGTCCCAGTGGTGTTCATCTATTTCAGGGTTGCGCCCCTGCCCACGCAAGCCTTGGGTTCCTCCATTCATCCTTATTTCTGGAGGAAGCCATGTCCTTACCCTTACTCCTAGCTATTGACCCTTTAATGATCCTTGCCCCGTTTCATCTTCCCGATTTTCCTACCCCTCCCCTTAGTAAAAAAAAAAATCAATAAGGAGTTAGAGAACCTTGCCGAGAGTGCACCTTAGATTGTGGTCCCGGAGATTATCAGTTTCCCCTGTTCTGGAAGGTTATCATGGAGAAAGCTAGAGAGTTGGAGAGTGCCCTTAGATTGTCGTGGTCTTGGAGATCGTCAGTTTCCCCTGTTCTAAAAGTAAGATGGAGAAGTTATGTGCTGTTGTTTCATTGTTAGTAGGGGTGATTTTGATTTTTGAGTATTGTAGAGTCGGTCCATGCCGCATTCCCCGGTTGATTTCCCTGGTGTGTTATTTTTGGATTGTGGTTTGTTTAGATGGTGGAAAAGTAACCCCCCCCTGCTAGTTAAGCTGTATTTGAAAAAGTAAGAGATGGGATTGATGTTCGCGTGCCCTCTGCGCGGTCTTCTCTGCCTTGTGAATCAGGTCCGCCCACCCTAGTGTGGGGAGGTGGGCCAGTCATGTGTCAAGGATTGATGATGCCTTGTTTGCTGAACATGGCTGGTCGGTCCACGAGGTGGACGGTTCTCAAAGGGTACTTGCATATCAATCCAAGGCCAAGGCCAAGGCCAAGGTTAGTAGAACCTTGTTGGCCTTCGGGCGTGAATATGTGAGTACCAAGGAGAGTTAGGTGGTGGTCACTGGAGAGGGTGACGTGTTGAGGCGGTCCCGAGAGTTTGGCATGGAGGAGAGTACTCGCGTGGGGGATGGTCACAGTGTGGTAGAGATTTTCAGTCCTGGGAAGGGGGGAATAGTGTCATTGGTCCTAGTGGAAAAGTTTTGTTCCGTGATAGAAGTCTGTGGTCCTGGGTCTCTGTTGTTGGGTTTAGGAGGCCTTGGTGGTCAGTTCTCAGAGCTGGCTCCGGTGATTCTTCTCTTTCTCCTGTTCTGTTCCTTATATCTGCATGCGGACCAGGGCCCGGCGAGCATGCAGGACGCACACTTACATCTTCTCTTACAGACTTACACCCCTTCCTTCTGCCTCTTTTGTTTTCCTGAGTAACTGAACTCACCAAGTGCGATTTAGAATCTGGGATTTTCCAGGATTCCCGCAGCCGTCGCGCTTGAGTACTGGTTTGATTTGGGTCAACCATGTTGCCCTTTTGGGGTGAGGGTGTGCCGTACTGGGTTCGGCATGTAGGCGATGTGTTTTTAAAACGAGCGGCTTTGATGTCACGCGCGGCCACGGCATCTCGTCGCCGTGGGCTATGCACACTGTTTGTTGTGCAGCGACGATATTCAGTTGGCGTGTCCAGCTCTAATTGTGTATTCCTGCAAGCGAGGTTTCGTGGTTAGACAGACACTTCGAATCTTCCTCATTTCTATTTGAACCCTCAACCAGGTCATCTGCTCTCGGCTGACGGCACTCATCAGTTCAGGACTTCGTCGCTTTTCTCTATGAGTGGCTGAATAAAGTTCCGCTCCAGGTATGTACAAGTTAACGGGTTCTAAAAGAATATTTTAACCCCAAAATATGTTTTGTCTGTGTTTCAGCTTTAATTATAAAATATACCCTGTGTGTGTGTGGATGTATATCAGTTTCCAAGTTGGGCGTTATGCAAATTAAAGATCGACTTATTATGAGTGTGAATGTTGCGGGTCAAATTAATTCCAGTGAGGAAAATGATAATGCATATCTTGCACTCAGCTTTTGTGTCATTAATAATTATGTGAATAACGTTCTCAATGAAATACTTAAAACGTAATTAGTGGTTGAGTGAAATAAGTCACAGCTGGGTGTTCAATCCAGATTAATATGAATTAGTGGTGATGTGTGTGTAGTGGCTGTTGAAGCATTAAAGTGCGTGTTAGCAATTTAATTCTGATGGCGTATGTGGCGAGATCATTTCCTTATGACACCCTATACAACTCATTGCATGTCACAGGTGCTCGAACAAGGGCGAGATGGGTATCGGGTGTTGACGACCAACTGTCCACCCTCCTGGCAGAGACGACCCTAAGCCATGATATGCCGTCAGTCGAGATCCATGCTTTCAGACACACTTATGACGCTACGCTGCCCCAGGACTTCTTAGTACAACCGAGACACTACTGATCAGCCAAAGTATTGCTTAAGTGCACCGGACGATCCAGGTGGGACCATTCTAATTATTTAATTCTATCTCAACTACACTGTGAATTCACGGAAGCTCCCAGAAGCACACTCATGAAGTCTTAACCGTTAAACTTTTGCACAAACTCTCATGTTCAGTTCTGTGACTACATGTGTGAACCTTACATAATTGAACCTAATGAAATCTATTATATCTGCTTATAATGTGTAAGAAAATTACACACACACACACACACACACACACACACACACACACACACATATCCGCAGTCTGCTCTAAGTTCTACCTTTTATCAAATTAAAGCTATTCGAGAGTTAGTTATTTTGTGCTTTCATGTCATGCGGTCATGGCAGAATTCCAGTCACAAAGGGGGGCTGTCTGATGTTTTTAAGTTGTGAAACTATTTTCATGGTCACATACGCTTATTGCTTATCATGACTAAAGTGGTGGTTGATAATTATTTTGAGTCTCTGGTTTGGTTAGGGGCACTTACATTATACGGTGCTAATTACCTGGACATATTAATGATCCGTAACCGAGATGTATCTAATTGCCTTGTTAATTATATATATATATATATTTGTGTATTTATTTATTCTTGTTGAAAAGGGTTATTATGAGAGGTTTTGTACAGAAATGAGGGATGTGTGTCATTTATGGTGTATGTGCTTGTGTGTAATCTTCATTTTTTTTTATTGGGGAATATGTTATAAATTATGATCATAAATGTGCTTACTAAGTTACTAAAAGGCTAGCCTATTTAAAGTCTTTTCTATACAACACTCATGGATTAGTGATTTTCTATTTTGTGAATAATATTCTTGCAACAATTAACTTGAACATAACGTGGCAGGATCTATGCAATTTATGTTAAACTTAAATTCACTCACATCTTATGCCATAAAGAATATTCATAGGTATATATAATCCTGCACTTAATTTTGCTCATTGTTGAATCTATAACTTGTCATCTCATGTAAGAGTTGCATGCTTAATAAAGCACACGCTTGTTTGTTAATAGACTTTTTCATTTGCAAGTCCTGTCATTCACCTGGGGGGACATGTCTGTAATTGTAATTAGGCCTTTGCACACTTTTGCTTCCTCTAGGTTCACCACCTAGTTCTAAATATTATGTCTCTCCCCTTAAAAAAAAAACTTAATAAAAAATAAAATAAAACAAAAATTCAAAAAAAATTTACAAAAAAAACATAAAATAAAAGGGGGGTTTCAAATGGTAGCAGTGCGTGGTTATGATTCTATGGATGTAGTAGATATTATTTCTGCCTTATTTTTTGAACTTTGGAAGTTTTAGAATCTGGGGACTTGCATTTATTTTCTTAAATGAAACTTGGTGTGGCTACAGGCATGTCAGCTGGTGTTGGGACTTTCAAATTATTATTTTTTAATTGGAATCCAAGTGTTGAAAGAAAAGTTAATGGTAATGTAACGATTTAATAAAATGAATAATCAGAATAATAACATATTTTATAAAATGAATAAGGGGTTGATTAAGTTTAAAATGATTTAATATGTGTAAGTGTTTAAGTAATTATTTTGTGATGTTGAGTGTAAGGTAGGTTTTGGAAAGGGGTTATAAGCATGTGATTGATGGTTTTCAAAGTGAATGTGAGCTCATCGATTTTACTTGGGCATACTCTGGAGCTTAGACAGATTTTGAACGTGATGAGAGCCGTCAGTACTTGTTGATTTTGATTGCGACTTGTTATATGGAATAGACAACGTGTTTTATAGCACCTCCGTTATGTAGTATTTATTTATTGTGGGCGTTGCGTTGCGGTATAGTGGATTCTGAATGCGGTTATGGTCTGACCAAACATCGTGGTGTTGATAGTTATATATTTTCGGATTATGTTGAATGTTATGTATACCTTGTGGATTGTATAGTGAGTCAGTTTTGTTTTGTGTCTTCTTCTCTTCTGGGCATTTTGAGTAGCTGTTTCTCTGCCTTTATGACACCCATCTCGTCGCATCTCTAGAGCACTCTGGGGCGGCTCAAAGGAAGAATAGTACTTAGGTTTTTCCGGATTCTTTGATTATGTTTTGTAGGTTAAGTTTGTGTTAGGTGTTTTATTGGGATTTACATTTTATTGTGTTGTGTTTGAGAATTGTGCCATTCTGGCGACGGTATGTTACCAGGAATTGCTCCACCCCATTTCGGGGATTCTCCAGAAACTTTCGATGTTGGATGGAGTAGATGAGGACAGGTTGTTGGTCTTCTTGGAACTGGTCCTGCAGTTGGCAGATTTCCTGGGTGTGTCCGATGAGGAGGTCTTGTCCCTTATATACCCATATTGCCGGGGTTCATTGGCCGGTCTGGTCACCAATACTCTGCGTCGGGGCTGCAGTGTCGACACTTTCCATGGGGAAGTGTTGGATTTCTTCATACCCCATCGACGACGTTCCCAGCTTAAGTTAGATTTATTCTATCGCCTACAGGCCAATGGAGAGGCATTGGGGAACTTCGTGCACGATGTAAGGAAAGGTGCCCGTATATTAAGGTTGGGGTTGTATGAGACGGAAGTAATACAGGTAATACGAGAAGGACTGAATCCCCAAGAGAGATCCCGGCTAGTTTTCGCAGATCCTCCACGTTGTTTTGCGGACCTGGACCGGTGGTGTGCGCATGCCCGGAGGGTGCAGGAGAATGATGAGTCCCGGGAAACAGCTGCTAAAGATGTGCAATACTCCAGTGGTTCATTAGGAAGAGCTAAAAAGGACAAACATGGCGGTTGGAGGAGAACACAAGAGACTATAAGAAATACTGAATATTCCGGAAGTAATGGAGGCTACAAGGGGGTGGCAAGTGTGAAGACAGTAACAACAGTTACAGCTGAGAGAAGAAATAAGTATGAAATTAACAGGGGAAGAAGTAGTTATGTTAGTAAACAGACGTCGGCAAGTAGGGAGCCTGTAGTTAGGCGTTATTCTTATTTGGAGAAAAGTAAGACTTTAAAGGTTCCAGAGGAATTACCAGTGTCTAATAGAGTAGTGAATGAAGAAGGTGAAGCAGAAGAAGAAAAGCGGAATAACTTCTGTGGATCAATACAAGAGCATAAGAACACGTCAGTTAATACGGAATTACAGGACTCGGAGAGGACGTCATGGTTGAATCCAGATGCCGCAGAATTTGTTCCGGTATTGTTCGTGAGGGATCCAGATCCTGTGACATCATCATCGTCTACGCAGGGATATGAGAAGTCACTTGATGGTGTAGCTTTACCATCGCCAGTAGAAATTAATTTAGTCATTGCACATGAACCTGGACAGCTGGATTCCAGGGTCGAAAATGTTGAGGACGTTGTAGTTGCTGAGAGTGGTGAAGGAGAGGAATCGAAGGAAGAGTCAGAAGAGCGGTCTGCAGATGCTGCACAGGGAAGTATAGTTGTAGGTGTTAGGGAGACTCAAGAGTCTGAGTTTGCAGATGGACACGGGGATGTCCAGGCTGCAAGTGTTTCTGAGTTTGTGGATGGACAAGGGGATGTCCATGCCGCAAGTGTGGTAGAAGTAGAGGAGAAATTTGGTGGCAGCGTTGTGGATTGTGCGAGTGAGAATGAGGTAGTGTGTGAAGATGTGCAGACGCCTTCTGTAAGTAGTGTTGACGATTCCGAAGAGCGGAAAGAAGTTTCAGGTGGACCAGGTGAGCAACTAGAGGAGGATGAAGATGTGCAGTATTCAGATGGTGGTAGTGGACATGATGGCGATGATGTTGATGATGATGAAAATTTAGATTATGATGATGAACGTGTTGATGTCAATGAGATCGGAGAAGAGGTTAGTGAAGAAGTTTGTGAAGGAGCTGGTGAAGATGCGGTTGAAGATGGATCAGAGGAGCAACTGGAAGATGCTGAGGATGTGCAGTGTCGTGATGGTGATTTGGATTATGTGAACGAAGAAGGGGAAATTGTAGAAAAGAAGAAAGAAGTAGAAAAGGAAGAAAGAAAAGCAGAGGAGTTAGACGATGAGGATAATCCAAGGCGGAGTGAAAGTAGCGAGGTAAGTTGCTTTGATTCTGATTCAGAGGAAACCAGTCAGTACAGCTCAACACGAAATAATCTCTCAGAGAGTTGTGTCCGAAAGGAACGAGTACCGAAAGTCCGTCACAGAAAGGTGAGACGAAGCGGTTAACGGGTAGCGGGTAGATGTTCCTCACAGTCCCAGTGGTGTTCATCTATTTCAGGGTTGCGCCCCTGCCCACGCAAGCCTTGGGTTCCTCCATTCATCCTTATTTCTGGAGGAAGCCATGTCCTTACCCTTACTCCTAGCTATTGACCCTTTAATGATCCTTGCCCCGTTTCATCTTCCCGATTTTCCTACCCCTCCCCTTAGTAAAAAAAAAAATCAATAAGGAGTTAGAGAACCTTGCCGAGAGTGCACCTTAGATTGTGGTCCCGGAGATTATCAGTTTCCCCTGTTCTGGAAGGTTATCATGGAGAAAGCTAGAGAGTTGGAGAGTGCCCTTAGATTGTCGTGGTCTTGGAGATCGTCAGTTTCCCCTGTTCTAAAAGTAAGATGGAGAAGTTATGTGCTGTTGTTTCATTGTTAGTAGGGGTGATTTTGATTTTTGAGTATTGTAGAGTCGGTCCATGCCGCATTCCCCGGTTGATTTCCCTGGTGTGTTATTTTTGGATTGTGGTTTGTTTAGATGGTGGAAAAGTAACCCCCCCCCTGCTAGTTAAGCTGTATTTGAAAAAGTAAGAGATGGGATTGATGTTCGCGTGCCCTCTGCGCGGTCTTCTCTGCCTTGTGAATCAGGTCCGCCCACCCTAGTGTGGGGAGGTGGGCCAGTCATGTGTCAAGGATTGATGATGCCTTGTTTGCTGAACATGGCTGGTCGGTCCACGAGGTGGACGGTTCTCGAAGGGTACTTGCATATCAATCCAAGGCCAAGGCCAAGGCCAAGGTTAGTAGAACCTTGTTGGCCTTCGGGCGTGAATATGTGAGTACCAAGGAGAGTTAGGTGGTGGTCACTGGAGAGGGTGACGTGTTGGGGCGGTCCCGAGAGTTTGGCATGGAGGAGAGTACTCGCGTGGGGGATGGTCACAGTGTGGTAGAGATTTTCAGTCCTGGGAAGGGGGGAATAGTGTCATTGGTCCTAGTGGAAAAGTTTTGTTCCGTGATAGAAGTCTGTGGTCCTGGGTCTCTGTTGTTGGGTTTAGGAGGCCTTGGTGGTCAGTTCTCAGAGCTGGCTCCGGTGATTCTTCTCTTTCTCCTGTTCTGTTCCTTATATCTGCATGCGGACCAGGGCCCGGCGAGCATGCAGGACGCACACTTACATCTTCTCTTACAGACTTACACCCCTTCCTTCTGCCTCTTTTGTTTTCCTGAGTAACTGAACTCACCAAGTGCGATTTAGAATCTGGGATTTTCCAGGATTCCCGCAGCCGTCGCGCTTGAGTACTGGTTTGATTTGGGTCAACCATGTTGCCCTTTTGGGGTGAGGGTGTGCCGTACTGGGTTCGGCATGTAGGCGATGTGTTTTTAAAACGAGCGGCTTTGATGTCACGCGCGGCCACGGCATCTCGTCGCCGTGGGCTATGCACACTGTTTGTTGTGCAGCGACGATATTCAGTTGGCGTGTCCAGCTCTAATTGTGTATTCCTGCAAGCGAGGTTTCGTGGTTAGACAGACACTTCGAATCTTCCTCATTTCTATTTGAACCCTCAACCAGGTCATCTGCTCTCGGCTGACGGCACTCATCAGTTCAGGACTTCGTCGCTTTTCTCTATGAGTGGCTGAATAAAGTTCCGCTCCAGGTATGTACAAGTTAACGGGTTCTAAAAGAATATTTTAACCCCAAAATATGTTTTGTCTGTGTTTCAGCTTTAATTATAAAATATACCCTGTGTGTGTGTGGATGTATATCAGTTTTCAAGTTGGGCGTTATGCAAATTAAAGATCGACTTATTATGAGTGTGAATGTTGCGGGTCAAATTAATTCCAGTGAGGAAAATGATAATGCATATCTTGCACTCAGCTTTTGTGTCATTAATAATTATGTGAATAACGTTCTCAATGAAATACTTAAAACGTAATTAGTGGTTGAGTGAAATAAGTCACAGCTGGGTGTTCAATCCAGATTAATACGAATTAGTGGTGATGTGTGTGTAGTGGCTGTTGAAGCATTAAAGTGCGTGTTAGCAATTTAATTCTGATGGCGTATGTGGCGAGATCATTTCCTTATGACACCCTATACAACTCATTGCATGTCACAGGTGCTCGAACAAGGGCGAGATGGGTGTCGGGTGTTGACGACCAACTGTCCACCCTCCTGGCAGAGACGACCCTAAGCCATGATATGCCGTCAGTCGAGATCCATGCTTTCAGACACACTTATGACGCTACGCTGCCCCAGGACTTCTTAGTACAACCGAGACACTACTGATCAGCCAAAGTATTGCTTAAGTGCACCGGACGATCCAGGTGGGACCATTCTAATTATTTAATTCTATCTCAACTACACTGTGAATTCACGGAAGCTCCCAGAAGCACACTCATGAAGTCTTAACCGTTAAACTTTTGCACAAACTCTCATGTTCAGTTCTGTGACTACATGTGTGAACCTTACATAATTGAACCTAATGAAATCTATTATATCTGCTTATAATGTGTAAGAAAATTACACACACACACACACACACACACACACACACACACACACACACATACACACACACACACACACATATCCGCAGTCTGCTCTAAGTTCTACCTTTTATCAAATTAAAGCTATTCGAGAGTTAGTTATTTTGTGCTTTCATGTCATGCGGTCATGGCAGAATTCCAGTCACAAAGGGGGGCTGTCTGATGTTTTTAAGTTGTGAAACTATTTTCATGGTCACATACGCTTATTGCTTATCATGATTAAAGTGGTGGTTGATAATTATTTTGAGTCTCTGGTTTGGTTAGGGGCACTTACATTATACGGTGCTAATTACCTGGACATATTAATGATCCGTAACCGAGATGTATCTAATTGCCTTGTTAATTATATATATATATATATTTGTGTATTTATTTATTCTTGTTGAAAAGGGTTATTATGAGAGGTTTTGTACAGAAATGAGGGATGTGTGTCATTTATGGTGTATGTGCTTGTGTGTAATCTTCATTTTTTTTTATTGGGGAATATGTTATAAATTATGATCATAAATGTGCTTACTAAGTTACTAAAAGGCTAGCCTATTTAAAGTCTTTTCTATACAACACTCATGGATTAGTGATTTTCTATTTTGTGAATAATATTCTTGCAACAATTAACTTGAACATAACGTGGCAGGATCTATGCAATTTATGTTAAACTTAAATTCACTCACATCTTATGCCATAAAGAATATTCATAGGTATATATAATCCTGCACTTAATTTTGCTCATTGTTGAATCTATAACTTGTCATCTCATGTAAGAGTTGCATGCTTAATAAAGCACACGCTTGTTTGTTAATAGACTTTTTCATTTGCAAGTCCTGTCATTCACCTGGGGGGACATGTCTGTAATTGTAATTAGGCCTTTGCACACTTTTGCTTCCTCTAGGTTCACCACCTAGTTCTAAATATTATGTCTCTCCCCTTAAAAAAAAAAACTTAATAAAAAATAAAATAAAACAAAAATTCAAAACAAAAATTTACAAAAAAAACTTATAAAATAAAAGGGGGGTTTCACAACAACTCAGACGGAAAACTAGCAAGGACAGTGGGTAAAGGGACCCCACCATTGTCGACAAAGGACTGCGGGGCCCAAGACAACAACGGCTACCTAAGTAACGTTATCCGCACCGACCTGTCCAAGGAACTGATGGAGGAGGATGACGTAGAGACAGCAAGACCAGAGACCGGACTGACAGAGGTAAGAATTCAAATTGAAGGTAAGGAAGTAAAAACTTTAGTAGACACAGGTAGCAAAATTTCTGTTATTTCTGAACACATATTAGAGAGTTTGCAAGAAACAAACAAAAATATCCCATTTTTGCCAGTAGTGGGGGTGACCATTGTAGGTATTACCGGGGTTAGGAGTAAAAGGGTAACTAAACAAGTACATTTGAATATGAGAATTAATGGAGTAGAGTATGATAATATATTCCTAGTAGTACGGGGATTAAATTTGGAGGTTATTTTGGGGAATGATTTTTTGATAAAGCACAAGGCGATAATTGATTTTCAGAAGCGGTTGTTAGTACTTAATAATGAAGGTAAACCAGTTGAGATTAGTTTTGAGGGGGTTGTAGATAAAATGAGAATTTCGGGAATAAAGATGATACTAAATCGGGCTAGTAAAGTAGAAACGGAAGTTAATACGTATGTATGTAGAGAGGAAGAGTTAGGGGGTACTATAAATGAACGAATTTGGGAAGATAGAGCGGGGAAATTTTGTAGTGAGGGGGGTGACGTAGGGAGTTCTCAACGAAAAGTGTCGTGGCGGGTAATAGAATGTTTTCGAGAAGTGTTTGCCGATATACCAGGGAGGGCAAGAAATTATGAATGTGAGTTAAAAGTAAGGGAACACGCACCCTATGTACAAAGAAGCTATCCGGTACCATATTCAAAGAGAAGAGCGGTCCAGACAGAATTAGATATAATGTTAGAAGGGGACATAATAGAGAGATCAGTATCACCGTACTCCAACCTGTTAGTAGTAGTCATTAAAAAGGACGGTCGAGTCAGATTATGTTTAGACGCCCGCAAGATTAATCAAATAATTATCCCGGACAGGGAATCACCTGAAGCAATAAATGAAATATTTCAAAAATTCAGTGGAGTTAAATACATGACCTCATTAGATTTAACCGCGGGGTACTGGCAAGTCCTGTTAGCATGGGAAAGTAGGAAATATACAGCATTCCTTTTCAATGGGAAGAATTACCAATTTAAACTGTTACCTTTTGGGCTGAATACCAGTGTGGCTAGCTTTATAAAATGTTTAGATGAAATTCTACAGCCACAAAATTTAGATTTTGTAACCATTTATGTAGATGATATATTGATAGCATCACGAACATTTTCCAAACATGTGGAACACTTAGAGTATGTATTAGATAGACTGCATAAAGGGGGTTGACGGTTAATTGGGAGAAATCTAAATTCTTACAGAAAGAAATACATTTTTTAGGTTTTATAATTACACCAGATGGGATAAAAGCTAACCCAGAGAAAGTAGAATCAATTTTAAAATTTCCGGAACCCAGAAATATTAAGCAGTTACAAAGTTTTTTAGGGCTATGTAATTTTTATAGAAAATTCCAGAAAAACTATGCCCATATAACTTCAAAGTTGAGCACAGTGTTACAAAAAAATAAGCAGTGGAAATGGGGGGAAAAAGAACGAGAGGTGTTTATCGAAATAAAGGACCATTTTATGAACATGATTATGATGAATCACCCTAATTTCGAACGCACATTTTATTTATAGACGGACGCCAGTAATATTGCTTTAGGTGTGGAACTGTACCAGGAGGACAACAACAAAGAACATCATACTATCGCCTTCGCCAGCCGGACGTTGTTAGCTGCTGAAAGAAACTACACAACAACTGAAAAGGAATTATTAAGTATTGTTTTTGAGGTGAAGAAGTTTCGAACATACCTACTGGGAAATTCCACTATCATCCGGACTGACCACAAGGCATTATCTTTTTTAAACACCTGTAAGTTGACACACAGCAGGATAACCAGGTGGGTGCTAGCTTTACAAGAGTATAATTTTAGTTGCGAATATATAAAAGGGGTGGAAAACCAGATACCTGACACTTTATCCAGGGTAGATAGAGGGAATGAGAACAGGGAGGGACTTAAAAGAAATAGAAATTTTTAGACTTAGCAGGGAAGATAGATTGTTTGGGGAAGAATTGAGAGATATTAATAGCATGCAGAGGACAGATCCTAAATTGAATAAAATAATAATTAGCTTAGAGTCTGATTCAGATGAGATAGGGTATAGCCGGTATTTTCAAATCTATCAAGAGAGCTTGTTTAAAAAAGTAGAGGGGGGAAAGCGTGACTGGAGGTTAATTATACCGGAAGGGTTGGTAGATAAGATAATATGGGACTGTCATTTTCGGTATGGTCATTTCGGTGCTAGGAAGTGTGTAAATGTATTAAAAGAATCATGTTTGTTTAAAAATATGGAACGGAGGGTTAGAACTTTACTCCGGGGGTGCGATTTATGCCAAAAGTCAAAAGTAGCAAATTACCGATTAGAGGGAGAGATGAGGTGCATTAAAGTCGAAAAGCCTTTTGATTTAGTTGCGGTGGATTTATTTGGCCCTTTACCAAAGGGAAGGGGAGGCGTAATGTACATTTTTGTGGTATTAGACACATTCACAAAATTCGTAAGATTATATAGCGTAAAAAGGGCAACTAGTAAAGTTTTAAGTGAAAAAATAACGAAGGATTATATGATTTAAACCGGAAAACCCAAAATAAGACTATCTGATCATGGACCCCAATTTATTAATGGAACATGGCGACAAACCATGGGTTGGGAAGGCATTATACCTAAACACACGGCGGTATACCATCCTCAGTCGAACCAAGCCAAAAGAGTCATGCGAGAATTAGGGAGAATTTTCTGGGCGTATTGCCATGCTAAGCACAGCGAATGGCCAGCCTATGTGGGGAGAATTGAAGAATGGTTAAACTGTACCACCCATGAATCAACGGGGGTTCACACCACACGAGTTAGTCAAGGGAACACGTCCACCTAGGATTCTGGAACAGCTGTTCAACTTTCCACCGGAGAGCAACACCCGAGATCTGGAAGTAAAACTTAAACTCGCCAATGAAAGTTTATTAACTAAGTTATCCTTAACGGGGTTAAGGGACTCTATTAGGGGGGGGTAGAAAAAAAAATTGTTTTGTTCTACATATATAAAGTAGTTAAGGATAACTTGTATAATTGATGTGTTATTTTGGCTGGGCAATATTGTACGGGGAACATTAATTAATTTGACTGGAACGCATATGTACTACTGTAAACTTATATTGTTTTATTAACACTGTATTTTCTAGGGTTAAGTTATATTGTTGAACCATGTAACTTGTTGAAGATGATCCGATGGACATGATAGTTAAATTTTAATTGATTCAGGTAACTGTTGGACAATTTAGAAGCTATATTACAATGTAGTCAAATGCATATTATATTTTATAATAAAAACAAAATGAACCAGTACTTTGTCAATGAACCAGTACGGCTAAGAGGAAACAAATCGGTTGTGGATACGGTATATTGGAAGGCCTTTTTGTTAAATTTTAATTGAATGTTTTAGAGTCAGGTGATACTGTGGCGAGTATCTGTCCGAGTTTATGGTGTTGGGATCTCATGCAGAGAAGTCCAGTAAGGTCAGAGGGGTGCTGCCACAGTCGCCAGACCAGAGGGGTAAGTACCCATGATTTTTTTAGTAAAGAGTTCAGGGGGGTTGTGGTGCCATATCCTCACTGATCCTCTTAGGTTTTAGGCAATAAGAGTTTGTATGCTTCGGCATCCAATCTCTTTTTGGGGGGGGGGTATTGTAACGGTACGGAATTGTAGGGCCAAGGTAATATCTTAAAAATCTGTATTCTCCATGTAGTCATTGTTCACCTTTTTAGAACCTTGAGTTAGTCAACCAAGTATGCAGTGCTTATTACAAAACAAAACGTCTATGTTTTGTCTCCGCACTCAAGCAGCCCAGACAGATTATGAAATACAACACAATTCTGCGTCAGCCGTGAATCACGGAGGAAATAACGCCAAGTTATGAATTGCACCAGACGACTAAATGTTGCTAAACATTACGCCTGCGTTATAGCGCTCTTTTAAACAGCACCAATGGGTACGCAGACTGACGATCACGTGACCAGAAAACCTCTGTGTGCTTGGCTTTAGCGCAGTACTGAGTTCAGTTCCATTACACCTTATGGCCGCGCAGCCAGCCTACAACATATTAGTGCGAATAAAATTACGTTGGCCGACTTTATTGTATTGTATAATGTGGAACCAATAAAACAGTAAGAACCTTTAAACACAAACAGTAAACGCAATAAACGAGTGCCGGAGTGCGTGAGATCGAAGCAAGTATTCAACACCAGTTCGTGCACCCAACTATGAGCACGCAGCGTATGGGTAACTAGAAACACTTAATATGCATATTAAAACCAATTCCAACTAACCGGTGATTGTTCGCTATAAAAGGAAAATATAAAATACTTTGTACGATAGAGCTCTCTAAGGGGTGGAGTTTATTTAAAGATCAATGTAACAGAATGAGTGTGTGTGGTAATATAGAGGTTACACACTGGTTCATTTTCAATGTTTTATTTATTTAGTAATATCACTCATAATAGTAGTCAAAACAAAACTCAATAGAGCTAAGAAATAATTTCAACCAGTTGTACTATTGTTTGTAAAATGTAAAAGAAAGGCGTGAATTTTTGAGAAATAAAAATAAGTATGTGGTTTAGACCGTATCAAATGTGTTAACGTAATTATTGCACATATCAAATCCAAATAATCCTTTCTGCAGCTGTTTTCGCCTGTACGATCCTGGGAAGAACCCTAAGGTAAGAGTCTTAATATAAATTAAAGTAACTTGTATTGTTTCAGTTTGTCTAACCGCCGCCATAGAAAATTAATCGGATACCCACATAACATTTTTCATTTTTATGGACATACATCATATGGCTATCATTTGTGTTGTAACCATAAAAATTTGTTTTTTCCATTGTACCATAATAATAATGCTCATGGTTACCCCCCCCCCATTATTATTTTATCATAAGTCATGTCTACATCATTATTTTTTGTCCAGTCTCCATTAGTATTTATTGTTACCCCCAGATAAGTTACCTCATTATCACAATTGTCTGCTACTACAAGTACACTAACTCTCCCAACAGGTGAATGTTTATCATCAATATACTCATTGTTTACTACTGCACAAGGTAAGTCTACATTGTTTATAATATAATAATTTCTCTCAATATTTATTCCCCCTACTAACCCTTCATAATCTCTGCTTAATCTAAACAACTCTATCACTATATTTTTCTCTTTATTATCACTCTCCCAGCCCAATTTCGCATTCTCATCCCACACAGAGAGCAGAACCACTTTATTATTTAAATGCCATCTGGCCATACCAGATATACACAAAAACCTATTTTGACCATTTGCTGACCCATTGTCGCCCAAATGTCCTAGTGGTGGTCTTTTATCCTCATGCACCACTTGTGAAGTCTTTGCTTCACATTGAACCCCAGAAAAATTTGCCCCCTCTTCACCATCATCATTTAAACTATCTCTATACTCCCTTTCTAACTCATTATGATCACTAACTAGCAATCCTCTAACCTCAACTAATTTTCTACTCTCAATATCACTACCACTATTACTCAATATATCACTATTATTTTTATTCAATAATAATTCCTCATTACTTATTTTAACACTGCCACTTACCTTATAATTCATCACCCAATTTGCATTTAAAGTATCGCTTGTATTAACATCACCTAACTTGTCATTTTTTATCTCATCGCACCATTTAATTACTTCATCAAATTAAGCATTATTGGTGTCAAAACATTTATTTAATTCACCGAATTTAATCTCGTTGGTGTCAAAACGATTGTTTATGTCGCTACTTATTTCCTTGAATTTAGTCTCAAACTTGTCAACACTATTGTCTAAACGATTATTTAAGGCATTTAATTTACTGTTCATATCGCCCTTAAGTTCATTAAAATTATTGCTTAACATCATGCTTTGTTTTTGTAACATTACTTGTATCATACTCACTATATCGTTATTGTCACATTGTTTGTTTTGGATAGGCGTTGAATGAATCTTAGCGCCTTCCATTGTCACTGACTCGGTTAGGCTTATTTCGTTTATTACCGTTTCGGTCACTATTGTATTTACTTGATTGTCTGTATTGGTACTAGTGTAATGTGGCATTTTGGCCTACCTGGGATAATATAAATAAATTTGTATTTTTTAAATAGAAGTAAATAACATTTTTACAATGATTGGGACAAAACGAATAAACGAAAGGTAAAATTCAGTGGTTGCGACGGTAGCGACAGTGGCAGCACTGTTACAAAATTATTGAAGCGAACAATCAACAAGCTGGAATTGTGCCAAGGTCAACTAATGACACACAAAACAGCGTCAACAAATTATGTAACGGAACATCAGGCGACATTACGTCAGAGACGATCCCCACGATGGAATTCGGTGTGTAATGCAAAAACCGTATGCTGGCGGATGAATACAAACTGAATTGGTTATATAACCACGGCCGCTTCACAAAATAGTGCCGGTGGCCTATGCCAGTCTAACTCCACCACTCGCGAGTGGTACATACACAAAGTTCCGGAACGTAATTTGCGGGCCCGCACACAACAGAAAATGTGAATTTATATATATGTTTCAAAATACAATGTGAAATTCTAATTAATATTACAAATCATCATAATAATAATCAGTGACTAATTGCAGTAAAGTGACAGTTTCGGCCATAAAAACGTAAAAAGTGAAAACAACAAACCGTGCACACCACAAGGATGAAACCTACGCATCATTAAAGGAAAGTAAATATAATTAAATACTGGCATTTTTAAATTGAGCTCAATAAAAAAGAAATGTAGAAGAGTGAAAATATGTGTGACTGAGTGAATAAAAAAAATATAGGCCTTACAAGAAGTGCTGGTTGCGTAATTATTTATATAGTAATTAAATTCATTTGATTTGTTGTTTTCATATAGTAATTAAATTCATTTGATTTGTTGTTTTACAATTAGTTGATAATTAATTAAATAATGAGTTGTTTATTAATTGAGCCTCATGGCCAAATATATTCAAAATAGTATAAAAGAAATTGACGAGATGGGAATTAGTCGGATAAAATAAAAAGTGTTCGTTAACCATCAATGTGTGTTGGTCATTTGCATTCACCTGTTTCTCTCTGCTAATGAGTACACCTGACGAGACCCTGGAAGTTCACGAAAGGTAGTTAAGCAATATCTATAGGTCAACATTAATAATTTTTAATTAACTCGTAACGTTTTAATGGCGCCCGTCTAACATGGACTTTGTAAATTAAGTTAACAAAAATTTACAAACGGGTCGAAAAATGGCAGAGGGAAGTAAGAACGCAGACTTAGGTAAAAGTAGCGTAGAAGAATCTATTTTAAATATTATGCAAGATCATATGGTAACAACCAATGATTTTGCTGATGAAAGTGTTGAAACAAATGTAGACAAAACTGTAGTAGCGGGGGGTAGTAAAGACAAGGGGGTAAATATATTTAACCAATTAGCATTGATAATGGAGATGATGTCAGGAATGAAAACTGAAATCAAATCAGAAATAAATGCTAGTAACATAGAATTGAAAACAGAAATAAACAAACAAGACCAAAAATTAAGAGAAATAGACAATAAGTAAGAAGAACAGAATAAGACTATTGTTGGAGTGAGAGATGAACTGACTAGCATTATAAATAAGATACAAAACAAAATGAAAAACGATATAAAAATAATTAACGAAAAACAAAAAGAGAAAATGTTAGAGACAAATAAAAAATTTGACACGTTGACAAGTAAATTTAATGATAAAATTAAAAAGCAAAATGACAAAATTGACTGTAATGTTCAATGTATAATTAATGAGTGTGAGCAAATCAAACGAGCAAGTGAAATACAAGAAAATATAAATGATGAATTCAGAAGTAACTTTGAACAAGTTGATGCAATTAAGATTAATGTAACTAGTTTAAAAAATAAACAAGCAGAACATGAGCGTGAAATAGTTAAAGTCAGAGAAGACTTGAATGTAACCATTAACCAGAAATTAAGTAATGTGAGTGAGAGAGTGAATGTGGAAGTAGAATTAGGATATTTTAGTAATGAAAGTAGGGGAGTGAACCCCATACAATTTTTGAACTCTATAAAAAGTTTTAATAAATATAACCAAGAAAGTTGGGAGATTAAGTTAGTAAGAATTTTAAAGTACTTTAAAGGGGATGCTAAAATATGGGCGGATGCTCATAACGATAACTGGGTAGATTTTAATGAGGTTGAGCAGGCATTTAGAAATAAGTACTGGTCAGAAGAGAAACAAGAGGAGTTACGTAGTATCATAATGGGATGGGGCAATTTTAATATTAAGCACATGAGTATTACATCGTATGTGACGAGACTATATAGTCAGGTTAAATATTTAGAACCACCAATGCCTCTTTCATCTTTTATAAGGTATATCAGTAAACATTTACCCAAGGACATACGGTCCACAATCAGAACCCGGGATTTTGCTAATATCGCAGAGTTAGAAAAAATACTAGAAGCATACCAGAGTATGAAAGAGGAAGAGGATAATAAGTATCAGTTTAGAGTTAGTGAATCGAATCAAACAAATACTGAAATAAGACAACCAGACCATTTTATTAATAATGTGAGTAGATCAGGGGAGGGGGCGTGGTTATGTCCAAACCCTAGTTGTGGGGCTAGTAATTATAATGGGTCGCGGAATCAATGTTACCGGTGTCAGGGTCCGAGGAGTAGTGTCCAAGGGAGAGTAGAGAATTATAATAGGGGTTGCGATCAATTTAGAGGGAATCATAGAGGGAGAGGTTTTGCTAGTAATTGAGGAGTATCAGGAAATTTTAATCATAGAGGTAGAGGGGGATATGTTAGTAACCCAAACGAAACTCGGGGCGTGGAAGTACCAGCTCGTAATCAAAACAGTAGGGGGGTTTACAGTGAACCACCACCTCCACATCCGTTAAACTAATAAGTGCGGTTGAAAAAGAAAGCCCCCAGCCGTCTAGTAATCACATGACAATAGGGTCACTAATTACCAATATACATAATGATTTATCTGACGAAGAAGCGGGTGAGAGTAATAATGCTTTCGGGATGGCAGAATTTGAAGCCGAAGTGTTTAATTCCAAATATATTTTTCTAGTAGATTTAGGGAGTGAACTGCTATAGATGATAGAATGTTTGAAAAAATAAAAAATCAGACTACAGAAACAATTCCACAATTACCAGTACTGGGAATTAGTGTTATAGGAGTAACGGGTGTTTGCAGTAAAAGGTAACTAAACAAATAGTGCTACAATTAAAAGTAAATGAGAACACAATAAATGTACCTTTCTTAGTTATTCCAGGACTAAATATGGGAGCTATAATAGGTAATGATTTTTTAAATAATTTCAAGGTAGAGTTAAACTATTACACACAGACTATGAAATTAAATAATAATAATAATATAATCGAAATACCATTCATACAAAAGAAAATGGTAGGAATGAAAGCTTTAAAAATAATGAGTAAGGGAATGTTAATTTCTGACAATGATATAAACGAGTGTAGATCCTTAATGATAAATTATTGTAACTTGAGAGTAAATAATAATGAGTTATTTGAAAATGAAAATAGTTGGGAGGAAAAAATGAATAAAATCCTATATCAAGAGGGGGAATTTAGCTATCAAGACAGGGAGAAAATAGTACTAATAATAAACAAAAATAAATCAGTTTTTTCAGATGAACCCGGGTTAGTAAAGAATTTTAAAGGTAAATTAGTCGTTAAAGAAAAAACACCCTTTGCACCTAAAACCTATCCGGTACCATACTCCAAGAGGGGTTTAGTACAGGAGGAAATAAATAAAATGTTAAGGGAAGGTATAATAGAGAAATCTACCTCACCATATTCCAACCCTTTAGTAGTGGTGACAAAGAAAGATTTATCGATAAGATTATGTTTAGACGCAAGACAAGTAAACAGAATAATTGTTCCAGACAGAGAATCACCGGAACCAGTAAGCGAAATTCTGCAACGTTTTAGTGGAACCAAATACATCACCACCTTAGACTTGACTGCAGGTTACTGGCAGATAGAGCTGGAAGAGGAGTCTCGACAGTATGTGGCATTTCTATACAATGGTAGGAATTACCAATTTCGCCGACTACCGTTTGGACTAAATGTAAGTGTTTCAATTTTTATCAAATGCCTGGATTATGTGCTAGGGAGAGAGATTTTAGAATTCACAACCGTTTATGTAGATGATATAGTAATTACATCACCAGACATTGATATACACTGTGAAAGGTTAGATAGGGTACTAAGTAGACTGCATGAGTATGGCATAACAGTTAAATTTAAGTCAGAATTTTTGAAAGAACAAGTTAATTTTTTAGGACGTCAGTACAGACCCTAAGAAGGTAGAAATAATACAAAATTTTCCGATACCAAAAAATGTTAAACAGTTGCAAAGTTTTTTAGGCTTGTGCAATTATTATAGCCAACTTGTAGACAAATATTCATATTTAACCGTACAATTGGGACATTTATTAAATAAGGACAATCGATGGCGGTGGAATTTAAAAGAGCAAAATATATTCGAGCTGATAAAAAATAAATTCTTAAACACAGTTATATTAGCTCATCCTAATTTTTCAGAGCCATTTTATATACACACAGACGCATCAGACATTGCTTTGGGAGTAGAGTTGTTTCAGTTAGATGGGAATGATAACCACAAAGTAGTAGCTTTTGCAAGTAGATCTCTATTAACTAGTGAAAAGAACTATACTACGACGGAGAAGGAGGCGTTATCAATAGTTTTCGCCTGTAGAAAGTTCAGAACGTACTTGTTAGGAAATAAGGTAATCATAAGATCCGACCATCAAGCTTTAACGTTTTTAAAGAACTGTAAATTAACACATGGTAGGTTAGTGCGGTGGATGCTAATATTACAAGAATATGACTTAACAATTGAGTATTGTAAGGGTAAAGAAAATATAGTAGCTGATGTCCTATCCAGAACAGATTTTGATAATAACACCGAAGTAGACATAGCAAATACATATAAAATATTTATAGTAAAAGAAGCGGGGGAAGTAAATATGAAAAACTTAATAAGTAACTTAGCAACAGAACAAGAGAGAGACACCGAACTTAATAAAATAATATTAGCTTTGAGTCAAATACCCAACGTACCTCATAAGTGGGAGAAACACTTTAGTTTGTTTAATAAACACTTATTTCGTCGGGCAAATGAACGGGGAGATGATTGGAAGTTGTGTATCCCTAAAGTCATAATACCTGAAGTAGTGAGAGATTGCCATCTAAGGTATGGTCATATAGGCCCCAAGAAATGTAGTGACATATTAAAAGAATCATGTAAATTCAACAATATGGAAAGAACGGTGCGTAAAATATTACAAACATGCGAAATTTGTCAGAAAGCTAAAGTAAACAATCGTAAACAGGAGGGTTTAATGCAGCATGTAATTCCAGACAGTCCTTTAGCATTAGTTGCCGTTGATTTATATGGCCCTTTACCCAAAGGTCGAGGAGGGGTAAACTATTTATTTGTTGTGTTAGATGTTTTTACTAAATTTGTAAAATTGTACACGATTAAAAAGGCAACCTCATCAGTGTTGGCTAGGAAAATAGTAAATGAATACCTTATTGAAGTAGGTAAGCCTCAAGTAGTATTATCAGATCATGGTTCGCAATTCACCAGCAACACCTGGCGGGAAACTTTAGGTTGGGAAAATATTTTAGTTAAACATACATCAGTGTATCATCCACAGTCAAATCCAAGTGAACGTGTTATGCGGGAGTTAGGGAGAATGTTCAGAACCTTTTGCCATAAAAAACATTCTTTGTGGGCTACTTTTGTGTGCAAGATAGAGTGGTATATTAACAATAGTTTACATGAATCCACTAGTTACAGCCCATGTGAGTTGATGTTTCAGAGAAGGCCGTCACGCATATTAGAAGAGCTAGTAAAGTTTCCAACCCGGACGGAGATACCACATAATAGGAAATTGGTAATCGCTAGGGAGCGCCTGCTGAGTAAGGCCGAACAGCGGAAACGGAGACATGACCAGAATTTAACACCCATACAATACGAGGTAGGACAATTAGTATTAATAAAAAATCACGATCAATCATCAGCATTGGACAAAGAAATTAAGAAATTCTTCCTATTGTATGACGGTCCATATGAGATTAGCCAAGTGAAAATGGAGAATGCTTATGTTTTAGTAGATTTGCAAACTCGAGAAATAAAAGGAACTTATAATGTGACCCAATGAAAAAAGTATTATCTAGCTGAGTGATGATGGATGTATTTGTAGATATTAAAGTTTTCATACATAAACAGACATTTTTATATTCTATTATTATAAATTATTATTATTGTTTATACACACGTTATGTATTTTATGTAAATGAAGATCAAGATAGGGAAAGTTAAGAAAGAAATGTATGAGGTTAAAACACCACCAAGACTAGAAATGTCATGTGATATAAATTGTTAATTTTAATTAAAAAAAAAAGAAATATATTATACTTGTGATTCCCCAACGTTTCGAGAGGTCACGGCCTCACCGAACCCTGACCGTGGAATTGGTTTAGCTTTAACAGCTATGGTTGGGGCACATTACGATTACGCGCTGACCATACTGACCATAGCTGTTATCGTTGTCAAGGTGTATTTTGAAATTGACAGGGGGTAATTTAGGGGAATCA
Organism: Magicicada septendecula; assembly: GCA_034769895.1. Taxonomy (NCBI): domain Eukaryota; kingdom Metazoa; phylum Arthropoda; class Insecta; order Hemiptera; family Cicadidae; genus Magicicada; species Magicicada septendecula. The sequence goes on from CM068370.1 coordinate 330,977,644, forward strand.
CCAAACTAGGGAACAGCGGCTACCACTCTGCCCGCATGGGGGTAGCAAAGCCAGGTGGTAGACCCGTTTAAGGGCGCATAATTATAAACAAGAATATATTGATATTCAGATGTTCAAATGTAACGCAGAAGCAAGGACACGGAGATGTCAAATTCCTCCAAAATTTCAGTCCTTGTGGATGCAACTGGACGCCACAGTCCAGGGGGTCATAGTGTATGTGGCAGGGAGGTTATCCAGGGGGGTAACGAATTAAAAAATTTGTTGTATTTTAATAATACATCAGAGGTGTCATACTAGTTAAAGATTTTGTAAGGGAGTGTTAGAGTAATAAAAGGGGTAAGATTATGGGTAAATGCCAAATTAATAAAGTGAAGTATAATGAATAACGTAGAATCACCCAAATTAATGAAAGGGAATAATAAATAAAAAAAAATAAAAAAAATAAAAAAATAAAAAAAAATAAAAAAAATTTTTGAGAAACGAATTAATAAGAGTAAAGTGAGATTAAAAGGTAATTTTCTCATTTTATATGCAAATTTAATGATGTAAAGTGTGTAATTTTTAAATACAAATTGTTTATTTTAAGATGATAATAACAATGTGAATTATGAATGTACTATGTTTTCTTATGTTATATCGTGTTTGTTAGTGTAAGAGAATTTTATGAATTTAAATATTTTAAATGCATTTTAAATTGGGGATGAGAGAATTGTAATATGGTAATGGGAAATGTTTATGAGTCAGTCGTCTGTTTATTTAAATTCTGATGGGAATCAGGGCAATGATTTTGAATTTTGGGATAGAAGTTAACAAGAGTAGATAGAATGCGATTGGAATTTTAAAAAAATGGATGTCATGTTGTGTTGTTAGGTCTTCATAAATATGTTAGAAGTAAAAAAAAAAAAAAAAAAAAAAAACCCAGTGCTTCTTAGCGCAAACCAGCACCGCTAGGGGGAAACAGATCAGTTGGGGATATGGTGTTGTATAAGGCCACTATTTGATATTTGATTTGTTGTTTCAGTGTTTGATGATGCTGTGGCGGCGGCCCTGAGCTGGCCAGCGCGTCAGAGCAGGGGCGTTAAGTATCTGTCTGACTCTATGGTGTTGGGATCTCGATAGAGAAGTCCAGTATTGTCATTCAGGTGCGGTCACAGTCACCGGACCAAGGGTGAGTTGATTATGTTTTTTTTTTGTAAACCATACAGGGGGTTGTGGTGACATATCCTGGCTGATCCCTTTAGCAAGTATGAATGTGTCAATGAGATTTTTTATGCTTCGGCATAAAATCTCTCATTGAGGGGGGTATTGTAATGTGGCATTTTGGCCTACCTGGGATAATATAAATAAATTTGTATTTTTCAAATAGAAGTAAATAACATTTTTACAATGATTGGGACAAAACGAATAAACGAAAGGTAAAATTCAGTGGTTGCGACGGTAGCGACAGTGGCAGCACTGTTACAAAATTATTGAAGCGAACAATCAACAAGCTGGAATTGTGCCAAGGTCAACTAATGACACACAAAACAGCGTCAACCAATTATGTAACGGAACATCAGGCGACATTACGTCAGAGACGATCCCCACGATGGAATTCGGTGTGTAATGCAAAAACCGTATGCTGGCGGATGAATACAAACTGAATTGGTTATATAACCAAGGCCGCTTCACAAAATAGTGCCGGTGGCCTATGCCAGTCTAACTCCACCACTCGCGAGTGGTACATATACAAAGTTCCGGAACGTAATTTGCGGGCCCGCATACAACAGAAAATGTGAATTTATATATATGTTTCAAAATACAATGTGAAATTCTAATTAATATTACAAATCATCATAATAATAATCAGTGACTAATTGCAGTAAAGTGACAGTTTCGGCCATAAAAACGTAAAAAGTGAAAACAACAAACCGTGCACACCACAAGGATGAAACCTACGCATCATTAAAGGAAAGTAAATATAATTAAATACTGGCATTTTTAAATTGAGCTCAATAAAAAAGAAATGTAGAAGAGTGAAAATGTGTGTGACTGAGTGAATAAAAAAAATATAGGCCTTACAAGAAGTGCTGGTTGCGTAATTATTTATATAGTAATTAAATTCATTTGATTTGTTGTTTTCATATAGTAATTAAATTCATTTGATTTGTTGTTTTACAATTAGTTGATAATTAATTAAATAATGAGTTGTTTATTAATTGAGCCTCGTGGCCAAATATATTCAAAATAGTATAAACGAAATTGACGAGATGGGAATTAGTCGGATAAAATAAAAAGTGTTCGTTAACCATCAATGTGTGTTGGTCATTTGCGTTCACCTGTTTCTCTCTGCTAATGAGTACACCTGACGAGACCCTGGAAGTTCACGAAAGGTAGTTAAGCAATATCTATAGTTCAACATTAATAATTTTTAATTAACTCGTAACGTTTTACTAATCAAGTCAATACTGTTGACTTTGTCACTATTACTCTCCATTTTTGTTTTATATTATTGTTTACATATAGAAATATGCTTAGTATTGCTTTACCCCTTTCTCATCACAATCTACACACATTTACAACATCGCCCCCACTCCCAAATAACCAATTTCTGCAACTTATAGCTTAGGTCTAATTTGTGAGAAAGAAATCACACAAATCGTCCAACTGTTTTGGGCGCCATTGTTACGTTTGATTTTATATGCAAATAATAATATGATCGAGTCCCTAATTCGGGCGTCAATTGTTACGTTTGATTTTATATGAGTTAATCAACCTTATCAATTTTATAAAACTATTTTTTCTTACCTTCAGGTTTCCTCCAGAGTCCTACAAATGAAAACAGTTGCAGAAAGGTTATCTGGGTTTGAGTTCGAAATAATTATGCTAAACACAGTATTTCCAATTCTAATAAATCTTTCTCGTTTATTAAGCAAAATCCTTCCATTTACTTTCTGAACTAATAACACAGCAGATTATTGTATTTTTACTGGCTCTGCCTTCTCTTGCTATTACAACTTCAATTCTCAGATTACAAAGAAAAACTAGATGTTTTCATGCTAATCGCTTACTCTCTAATAATAAAAAAGTAATATAATAATAATAAAAGTATAGCCTACAAAAAAACTTTCCTTAACTATTTCTTAATTAATTTTGCTTAACAAACCAGTACTCTTTTTATATTTTTCCCCTCCCCTTTGTTTTTTTTTAAACCCCTTTTCCTCAGAGATCTCTTGTTAATTAATTTTGTTTAACCATTTATCTAAGATGAATTATACTTCAAAAATTTTAAATGATTCTATAGTGGAAAGTCAGTCGATACTTAACGAGTGTTGATCTCCGCTGTGTTGCACTATTCCTACGAATTCGCTCTTTTTGGTTGACACACCGTAAATTTGTTTTCACTGTTTAACTGTGACACTGTTATTGAATGGTTCGGATCGTATACTTCACTGTCATTTTAACTCACTTTACAATATAATTTTTTCGTCGGCCGACGTAACTTTTGCTCGAGCACTACTTGGGTTTTAGTGAGTTGACCTATTGTTCTGACACTTAATTATTTGATTAGTTGACCACTACATGGTTCACGCACTTTTAATAGTTATTGTACTGGATAGGCCGACGTATCTTTTCGGCCTATCTTACAAGTCCGAGGCCACCGTTTAACTTGTAAAACTGTTCTCTGCTACTGTCTGATGCAAACTGGGGTGACAAAGGTGTTTTACTGTGATTCACAAAGAGACTGAGCTGGTAAGCTGTTGGGTGATACGTATGGCTGGGCAGACTCGGACATAAACAGTCTGCAATAACATTATATGTGTGGCTGGTTACAATGGAGTTCAACAAAGGTGAATACTGACTACTTTGGGATTACAAGTTATTTAAATTATTATCTTTAACACCCAATTCTGTACCATTACACCCTGCCCACCACCAGATTCTGACAACTGGAATATAGAAACTACAACACTGTCCCTGTGAAAATAACTTAAAAATCACAAATTTTCCCTTAACAGAATTTCTGAGGTTTGTCTAGGCAAAATCGTTGAGCACAGGTTAGGTGAAGGCGAAGTGACATTAGAAATAACTTAACTCGTATATATTGTTATCAAAATAAACTCATTTATTAATATTATTGGAACTGGATTTGGTTGCACCCCATTTATTATTCAAATTTACTACCAATCATCAATCATTAACAATCTAAATTTACATATTGAACTTTTGTTTTATTTATTTTTTGTTACCTAATAACACTGTTTATTACAGGAATCAAAACAAAAACTTCACACACTTTAAATTTTATACAAAACGTTTTAGTTAATACACAAATTTATAAAGATTAATACAAAAACTTACTTGAAACAAAGTTCTATTCCATTCTCTTTGTTTATAGACTTATTATAGTACAGTCAATGCCAATCAGTACTTTTTGCCTTTTAATTACTTTATCTCTCTCTTCTCTCTCACCCTTTTTTTTACTCTCTTGCTCTCTCACATACATTCTGATACTCCCAATTGTTGCGTATTTCATATTTTTCTGGCCGAAATTCCCCCACTTTTGTTACTTATCTGTTCACTTAATGGTGGTGTGTCATCCAGCGAGTTCTTCTGTCCATTCATGCACAACATGTGGCCGTAATTTGACCTTACATTTACTTTCTTTTATACACTATTCTTTTACTACAATATTTTTAAAAACTTTTAATCACATGTTTTCTGAGGCACAACTGACCATATTGCACTGTACCATTTATATTTGTTACCAAGCCACAGCCTTCTTGAGTCACTACCCTTGCCATAGTTGACCATACTGTTTAGTGTTAAAATTGTGACTGCTGGTAATACTTTAAAAAACTTTTTAATTCATTTTCACTGAAGCACAAATGACACTAGTTAACTTTGTTTATATTTTTTACTCAGGCTCAGCCTTTGTGAGAGAGACGCCGTCACTGGCGCCTGCTCTCTCTGGTGCTCCACTTGCGACTAATTTTAATGCTTTTAAAAACTTTTAATTTCATTCGTATACCGGACACTACTGAAACTAATAGTCCCCATCTACATTTTTGTACCGAGGCTTGGCCTTTGTGAGTGAGACACAGTCACTGGTGTCTGCTCCCTTTGGTGTTTAATTTGCGACTCACTATGAGTGCGGTTTGGCATCTCTTACTCCATCCCATGCTAAACTGTTTTTTTTTCCTCAAAATTGGCAGGTGCAAACTCTTTTTCCCCTGGTACGAGTCTAATAAGCATGTGAAAATAAGTTTTGAGCACATATACCAGTCATATAATTACACGCTTCTCAAGCCAGTCATGCACAAAAACTCTATGCGATCCAATGTTCTGTTTCACACAAACGAAAATCTGTCTTTTTACTATGCTCAATAAAATGTCTTATTGCACGGAGTAATGGTATACAGGTATAAATACTGGATTTCAAAGCAGCAGAGTTTCAGTTTCAAAAAGACTTGTGGAAATTTATTTTTGTGTTAATTAGTGCAAAACTGTAAGAAGGTGAACTTATTGTTGTGCGCTGGACAAATTTAACTTCAATTATTATAAAAGAGTGCCTTTGCTGATATTCAACTGTTATTTGTGTCTAATTAGATTTGTATAAATACAAATTAATTTATTTTTTATTAGTTGTTAATAATCATAGTTCATAGCTCGTACTTACCAATATTTAGATATTTCTCGGGTCCAAGAGTTCTTTCATAAGCGAGGTCAGAAACAGTGTGGGGTTACGAAATAATTATTCTAACAACATGTGTAGTGAAAAAGAAAGAAAATTTTGTTTTATTATCTTAAAATTGCAATGACTCCCAATTACGCCCACATCTCTACATGCGCCTCGCCATGTGGCGTAGTTGTGCAATCAAACAATACATTTTCCATTTAAAGTTTTATCCACCTGTTCCTACCAAAATAAACAGAATTAATTATTTCTCTCTATATTTTACCAAGGGTACAATTATTTACTTGTTGCTTGTTACGACATAATATTAAAGTATACATACCAATTAACAGGAAACATCTTATATCTAGGTAGGTCGCCCAGCCTGCTCTCTCTCTCACTCACACTAATTTAAAAACCCTCCCATGATCATTTTAATTAATAAAAAACCTTTAACCTTCTGGAATACCCCACTGCCGGCAACGTGTTTATAGCTAGAGCACTCCGTTTCATTTTTTGTACGTGTTAGTATGTCCGAAATAAATATTTGATGGTGTCTCTGGTTGATTAGTTTTCGCTTCACTACTACGTGTTCATTTTTTACCGAAACTCACTTTTTTTCAGAGAATTATAACAAAATTTTGAAGAGCCCACTGGGCTTTGTACCTGCAGGTACGATAGCTAGGCAAAAACTGGGCAGAACGGTAAGGCGTTCGACGCTACCTCGATTTCGTCGTCGTTCTGGAAGTCAAAGCCTCATGGTTGTTCGTCGCAGCTTTCGTCCCATGCAATTCATGTAGTAGTTGGGGTGACGACAGTATACGATCTCAGTGAGGCACTGGCTAACGTCACGAGATGGGTGGTTCTTAAGTTTTCATATCCAGCCTCATGGTAAATGAAACTGCATAACATTGGTTTCCTGACATCTTCGTTTTTGGACGATAGTGTCACTCCGAGCGTATACTCACTTGACGCGTGCGTGTGCGCTGTCACACAGAAACAGAGTTCTTGGAACTGAGGGCTTGGTGAATTCTTGCTTACAGATTGCACAATGTCATACTGCGTATTTCTCCTTTGTTCTACACTGTTCTATTTGCCACGTGTTCTGGTTTGTTGGAATAAAATTTACACAATACCTTTGTCAATCCCCGAAAATGAAATAAATTTAAAAATACAAATACCCACATTTTTGGACCGTTACAATACCCCCTCAATGAGAAGTCTTCTGTCCAAAACAGAAGAAATCTGATTGATAAAACCCCTAAGAGGACCGGTGAGGACTGGTGCCAACAACCCCCTCTTGTTCTTACACCTCATGGGTAAATGACCCCCCCTGGCTTGGCGACTATGGACGCATCTGAACGAGATCACTGGACTTCCCTGTAAGAGATCCCAACACCGAAAACTCGAACAGACACGCACCACAGCGCACCTCACCTTCTAACATGCTACCCCAAAAATCCTCAACCCCTGGCTTAGATCATGCCAGATCCTCCACCGATATGTTCCCCCTTATATGCAAGCTGGGCTGCCTTTAGCAGATACTGGGCTCACACACACACTTACATTACATACTGAAAATTGAAAAATTCTTTGAAAATTTACTTAAATTACAACTCACTGGTTGTTTTCATTTAAAATCAAATCACAAATTTGGATCTATTTTGAATTATTCTCTTCATTGGTTTTGGTTTCTTGTTATCAAAAAAATTAAATCAATTGAATATTTCTTAAAATAAGTAACATCCTTAACCTAACATGTGCATACACCTATACTCTAACAATACAATTCAATAAAATAATTCAATAATAATAAACATGGTTAGTACACAAACAATAAAATAATCAAAGTTTAAAAATATCCATTATCTGGCAGGCGCAAAAATCAAGAATTTTTTTTTTTCAAAAAAATATTTTCCAAAAAAAAATTTTAAATTCAAAAAAAATTTAACTTTCTTAAAATAAATTCCTTTCCATTTTGAACTCATTTAAAATTTGTTTAAATTGATCAAAAACCAAAGTTGAATTAACTTCCATACCAAACATGCCTAGTATGTGACCTCACTATCAGCTGATCAAAACTAGGTCAAGTCAAAAACCTTGACCTACATGCGTTATGTACAAGTTACATCTGTGAATACATTAAACATCGGTAAAATTCTGTCTTTCAACACAAAGCATAATAAAATACAACCTTTAAAATAACAAAATATTATTATAAATAACAATAAAATTGACATTTAACTTATGCAAAATAAACACTTTCTAACTTTACATTTCCCAATTCTATCAAAAATTTGTCACTGGTTTTAATCAAAAACTTTATATATTCAACGATAACTTTCTTCATTTAACAATCTTATTCTCCATTACTGTGGGTGATTTAAATATTTACTTTAGCTTGCTCTGCCACTTGGCATTTATACCTTTATAATTAACATTGCGATTATTACCTCCAAATAACCAAATCACATTTAACTTTGGTCAAACTCTACACACCCTACATCTTTTTTAAAATTATAAACATCACACTTTAATTTCAACTGAACTGTTATTAATTACCCATCAATTATTTATCATTTACTTCTTCACCAAATTCAAATTTCTTATTACCCTTCATGTTACATTATATTTCATCTCTGATTACCTTTCTACTATGAATTCTCTATCTAACTCTTCACCTTTCAATCATTGCCTAATCTGGGTGACCCCTATATTCTCTGTGCTTTCGATTGAATAGACGTTTATCATCTTACTCCCTTTCTAACAACTAACAATCACTATGAACAACTTATGACACCAATCTCTCAATTATAAACACCTTCGCTAATTCCACTTACCTCTGGCACCGCTCATCTTTGTACTAGGATGTGTGTTCCCAACTTGGCTATCTACATACGATCCAATGCCCCTCCAAAATATCGGCAAACACTCCCTTAAACTACTCTATCCCCGCCACAACGCCGCACGCTGCTCACACCTTACCACCTCACCCTTACTACAAAATATCATCAACAAATATATTTATATACCATTCACCTTACGCATCTCTACATATACTCACTACTACTGTGTCCCTAAAATATCTAACACTATCTCTGTGTGTTACCTGTATTTCAAAATTCTTATTCCCTTTAACTCCCATTAACTTTAATTCTACTTAACTCACCTGCCTTATTTCATTATCACCCAAAATCTATCTTTTATTAACCTTCACATATTATTACTTTATGTCTTACTTTATCAAATTACTTTTCTCATTACTTTAAATAGCATCTGTAATACATTGAAACATTACACTACATTGATTACCTTGAACATTTACAAACAATTTACCAGTGACACTCTACTACAGATCAGCTGATCTTCCTATCCATGTGAAAACACACTTCAAATTATACAGGTTACATTAAATACATATGATTATCAATTCTTACATCTACCCTCATTGTTTCCCCTCTTTTCTGATTCTGATAATTTATGTTAATCGCCTGCCAGTCGGTTTAGTCATTTACTTAGTTTCAAAATACACACATAATGAAAACACATATTTTTTATCAATTCTTATATCTAACCTACCGCAATAAAATAATACATTTAAAATTATAGAATGGACACCTTATACTGAATGTATGAGCACATATTTATTTGAGTGGAATACAAACATTTTTATTAGAGCAAAATTTAGAGTTAGCAATTTTTATGATATAAAATTTAAATTCGTGGCTCATCTGAGCCACCTCCCATCCACACACGCTATTGCAATTTATGGAGGACTGTATCGCCCTTTCGCTTCCACAAAGACTGCATATTTGGAGGAATTTGACATCTCCGTGTCTTTGCTTCGGCAGTTACATTTTAACATTTTTGAATATCAACATATCCTCGTTTATATTGAAACACCCTTAAACGGGTCTACCACCTGGCTATGCTGTCCCCATGCGGACAGAGTGGCAGCCGCTGTTCCCTAGTTTGGTGATTCCCCTTAATCCCCCCCCGTCAATTTCAAAATTCACCTTGACAACGATAACAGCTATGGCCAGTTAAGGCAGAACGTGTCGCAATGAGCCCCAACCATAGCTGTTAAAGCTAAACCAATTCCACGGTCAGGGTTCGGTGAGGCCGTGACCGCCCGAAAAGTTGGGGAATCACAAGTAAAATATCTTTTGTAAAACTAAAATTAACAATTTATATTAAATGACATTATTAGTCTGGGTGGTGTTTTAACCCCATACATCTCTTTCTTAACCCTCCCTATCTTAACCTTCATTAACATAAAATAATAAGTACAAAAATTAAAACCTTCTACCATTGCAGTTCCACACTACACTGTTATGTCACTTCTTTAAACACCAATCTACCTCCCAAAATTACCCTTTAATCTTGTATAATAACAAGTTCTTTTATTTATTTTTAAAATTTTCATATAGACACTTCTGCAAGTCCAAGCTTTCACTTTTCACTAACATTTTCTTTCTGACAAAATAATAAGTACCACAATGGATCATCTTATACAGTTACATCAAAATAAAATACATTTGTGTTGTTTTCTGAGGGAAAACAATTCCTTGAAAATTTAAGTACTCAAATTTCATATTTTTTGGTCGTTTCATTTCATAATCTCTGAAACAAAACTAAAATAGTTCGTGAAGAGAGAAAAAAAATATATATATATACTACCTTTCCACGAAACTATGGGTCCCCCTCCCCATTCAAAGTGTTGTAAGTTTTCAAATTTTAACCAATTTTGGTGGAGCCGGACCATCGTTGCGTTCACCGCCCGAAGGAAGATCCTCCAACCATGGCCCGTCTCCGAGTTCCGAATACCACGGCCAGGACTGGTAAGATCGTGACCGCCCGAAAATGGGGGAGACTCCCTTCTGTAAACATATAAAACCAAATTAAATTTCATTCACACAATAACAATTAATAACAATCATGGTAAAATTCCTATGATGACCAATACAATTTCAAATTTGTAGCATTGTGTGTCCCTACGATCTCCCTTGTCTCTCTGTTCTGTAATACATACGAATTCTTCATCTTAACTTCTATTACCTCATACGGTCCTTCATAGAGTAAGAAAAACTTCTTGATCTCCTTGTCCTGAGCGCTCGACAAATCATGTCTCCTCACCAATACCAATTGTCCTACCTCGTACTTCATCCACTTACCTTTTGCGTCGTGCCTACGTTTTCTTTGTTCTCCTTTGTTTAATAAACTCTCGTTTGCCAACCTGATTTTTATACTCACATCCGCTTTCTCACTCTCAGGTGGGTAATCAAACAACTGTTCCAAAATTCTCGGGGGGCGTGTTCCTTTGATTAACTCGTGACGTGTATAGCCGGTGGACTCGTGGGTGGTACTGTTCAGCCAAGTCTCTACTCTTCGGACGTACAACGGCCACTCGCTGTGTTTAGCGTGACAATAGGCTCTAAAGATCCTGCCTATCTCTCTCATTACACGCTCAGCCTGGTTGGACTGGGGGTGGTACACAGCCGTATGTTTCGTGATGATTCCTTCCCATCCTAGGGTCTGACGCCATTTCCCACTGATGAACTGTGGCCCATGATCTGATAAAATTACTTTCGGCTTACCCACGTGAATCATGTAGTCCTTTGTCACCTTCTCACTCAATACCTGACTGGTAGCTCTTTTAACGCTATACAATCTCACATATTTAGAAAAAGTATCAAGCATCACAAAAATATACATCACTCCGCCTCTACCCTTTGGCAATGGCCCAAACAAATCTACCGCAAATAAATCGAAAGGTCTATTCACTTTTATAAAATTCATCTCCCCTTCTACTCTATAATTTACTACCTTTGATTTCTGACATAAATCACAACCCCTTAACAATTTTCTAACCCTTCTTTCCATATTTTTAAAAACACATGACTCTTTCAAAACATTAACACACTTCTTCGCCCCAAAATGACCATATCTTAAATGACAATCCCAAATAATCTTATCAACTAATCCCTCTGGTACAACTAGTTTCCAATCAGGCTCACCCCCTACTACTTTCTTAAATAATAACCCCTGGTAAATCTGAAAATGCTGACTATACTCTGACTCCGCTAATTCTGTTTCTAGACTATCCATAATCTTACCTGACTTACCATCTGCTCGTTGCATGGTTCTGATGTCCTTCAACTCTTCACCAAAAATTCTGTCTTCTCTGCTAATCTGAAAAATTTCAATCTCCTTTAAATCTCTACCTGTCTTATTGTCTAACATGTCTACCCGGGAAAGAGTGTCAGGTATCTTGTTGTCTGTCCCCCTGATGTACTCCCATTCGAAATTATATTCCTGTAAAACAAGTACCCACCTGGTTAGACGGCTGTGAGCGAGTTTACATGTATTTAAAAAGGATAATGCCTTGTGATCGGTGCGGATCACCGTCCTATTTCCCAAGATGTAAGTGCGAAATTTTCCAACGGCGAATACAATACTTAATAGTTCCTTTTCGGTGGTAGTGTAGTTCTTCTCTGCTATCAACAAGGATCTGCTCGCAAATGCGATGGCTAAGTGTTCTTTCTCTTCGTCCTCTTGGTAGAGTTCCGCACCTACGGCCACATTACTAGCATCCGTCTGTAAGAAAAATATTTTATTAAAATCAGGGTGGTTCATCATTATCATTTTGCTAAATTTCTGTTTAATTTCGTTGAACGCCTCTCGTTCCACTACTCCCCATCTCCACTGTTTGTTTTTCTGGAGTACTGCACTCAATCTTGCTGTTACATGTGCGTAGTTCTTCTGAAATTTTCGATAAAAATTACACAATCCCAGAAAACTCTGTAGCTGCTTGATGTTCTTCGGCTCAGGGAAGCGCATGATGGAGTCCACTTTATCCGGATTTGCTGAGATTCCTTCTGGTGTGATTATAAATCCTAAAAAATTTATTTGTGTTTGTAGAAACTTTGATTTGTCCCAATTTACAGTAAGTCCTCTTTCCTTTAATTTGGCTAGCACATATCCTAAATGATCTAAATGGTCCTCAAAAGTTCTCGACGCAATTAAAATATCATCTACATATACCGTTAAAAAATCTAAATCTTTGGGTTTTAAAATTTGGTCTATGCATTTTATGAAGCTGGCTACGCTGGTATTTAATCCAAATGGCAATCTTTGAAATTGGTAGTTCTTGCCGTTAAACAGGAAAGCTGTATATTTCCTACTTACCTCCGCCAATGGTACCTGCCAATATCCTGCTGTTAGATCCAATGACGTCATATATCTCACCCAGCTGAATTTCTGAAATATTTCATTGATTGACTCTGGTGATTCACGGTCTGGTATTATTATCTGGTTTATCCTCCTGGCATCTAAACATAACCTAACTCTGCCATCTTTTTTAATTACTACAACTAATGGGTTCGAGTAGTGTGATACTGACCTTTCTATTATCCCTCCTTCCATCATCCTGTCCAGCTCCTCTTGCACCGCTCGTCTTTTGGAATAAGGCACGGGATAACTTCGCTGCATGAAAGGTGTGTGTTCCCGTATCTGCAATGTACATACATAATCCTTTGCCCTTCCTGGAATATCGGCAAACACTCCCTTAAACTTCTCGATCACTTGCCACAACACCGCACGCTGATCTGCTTGTCTCAACGCCGCACGCTGGTCACTCCTTACCACCTCACCTCCACTACAAAATTCATCCGCCCTTATCTCCCATACTGCATTATTAATATTACTCATTTCATCTACACAATCATCAATATACTCACCCTCTCTACATAAATTTACTTTAGTATCTATATCACTTTCGCCTACTCTCTTTTGTAGTATTTTTACCCCCGTTGTTCTGACTTTATCTATTATTTGTTCAAAATTAACCTTTACAGACCGATCACCCCCGTCTAACTCTATTATTTTCTCTTTAAAGTTTACAACAGCTTTATTTCTTTGCAGGAAATCATTACCCAATATAATGTCTAGACTTAACCCTTTAACTACCAAAAATGTGTTCTCAAATTCTACGTCATTTATCAAAAAACTTAAGTGTATCTGTTTTGTTATTCTTTTACTGCGTACGCCTGTAACTCCTACTACTGTAACCCCAGCTACTGGTAAAATTGGAATATTTTTTATACTTTCTTTTAACTCTCCTAAAATGTTTTCAGCAATAACGGAAATCTCGCTACCTGTGTCTACAAATGTTCTATAATATTTATTAGCTACATTTACCTGTATTTCTGTGAGTCCCGATCTCACCTCGATTGCATTGTTTTCTTCCTCCAGTAGATCGGCAACTATATCTGTTCTAATTACGTTACTCTTGACATCTTCTAACGGTTGGACCTCACTTGCTTCCCCGTACAGTGGTCTGGTCCGTGCTACCACTGTATGCTCTAGTTTTCCGGTTGTTGTCTATGATTGCTTGTGGTGGGTACCTGGTGATCCCGCGGTGGCCCCTGGTGATAATTGTTTGTTCCTCTGTACTGCCTGGTTTCGTTTCTCCTCCTCTGCTCTTCTCTTGGTAAACTACATTTATAACACCGTTGTCTGCTGGCGTAATTCTCCCATTTGCACCTGGAACAACTCCACTCACCTGGTTTGTTTACATTATCTCTATGCACATTATTATTATACCCACGATAATTATTATTCTTATTTTGATTATATTCAACGATGATTGTTATTATTCTGTTGTGTTCGCCTACCCACTTCTCGATCTCTAATGTTCTGTAGTATATCTAATATTCTCTCCAACTCGTTCATATCTTCCATTTCTTTTGTCATTAAAGTGGTTTGTACATCTCTCGGTAAGTGTTTACTTACATGTCTAACAAAAGATTTAAATGGTATCTGTGGCTCTAAATACTTCGCTTCATTATATAACTTAGTCACGTATATCGTTAAATTATTATTAGGGTGTCCTAAAAAATCGCCCGTTCCCATTATACGGCTTCTTAGTATTTCTTGTTCATCTTCGGTCCAATATTTCCCTTTAAATTCTGTTTCAAATGTCTCATAACAGTCCCATTCTGACCGATGTGCTTCCGCCCACACTACTGAACTACCCCTAAAACATTTAATTATTTTGGTTAATTGCACCTCCCAATTACTGTTGTTGAAACAGTTGTATTCCCGGGTTTGGTTTATAAATCTCATTGGATGTATTGTTCGGTTTTCATAGCTAAACGTTTCTAATTCAATTTCGTTGTGTAAATCTCTAGTTATGATCCTTTCAGTAACTCCGGTAAATTTTTTGTTAATTTCCCCCCGTAATTCATTCTTCACACTCATTAAATTATTCTCAATTACAGTACATTTGTCATATATATTATTACTAGTTTGTAAACTGAATTCATCTATTTCTCTAACCTTACTTTGTATGGTACTTATTTTACAATTGGTACTATCTGCAGGCTCTGAAATAACTTTACTTACAGTTTCTATATTCTCTGCTATACTTATTACATTTGACTCAAAATTTTCTAACTGATCTTGTAAAACGGTTGTTTTAATGTCTACTTGTTTATTTATTTCAAATTTGGTTTTCATCTCTATCTGCTTATCTACTGTAGCTAAACATTTATTTTCTATCTCTTTACTTTGTGTCTCTATTTGGTTTTGAACTGTGCTAATTGCTGTTTCATTGATTGTATTGATTTTGTCATCTAAATCATTTATTTTAGCATCGAATTTCTCATTAACTATTTCTACTACTTGTTCTTGCATATTTGTACAACGTACATCTATTTCATTGATTCGTCTGTCAAAACTAATATTCTGCTTTCTGATTTCATTTTTTACTTCTTCAAATTTTACATTAAAATTATTTTGAACTTCTCTAATTTCACTTTTCTGTTCACTAAATTTTTCGTCAAGTTTACTAAATTTTTGATTAAAAAGCATCTGCATCATTTTCATTATTTCATTATCTTCAGCCCTGTTAGTCGGGACTGGCGTTGAGTGAATAATTTCTCCACTCATAATTTGTGATTCGGTTGCGCTTGTCTGGCTTTCATTTGTACTGTCAGTTAGGCTGACATTCTCATTATCTGCCTTTTTTTTTTTTTTTTTAAATTTGTGTAAATATTTCTTTCAAAAAAAAAATTTTTTTCCGTGTAATAAATATTACACCGTCATATTATACATAAAATTATTGTACTATTTTCTACCATGTTTAGTTACAACATAACCTTACTTTTACGTCTTTTATATTCTTTCGATACCCACTCTGTTTCTGAATTCTGGCTTATTTATATAATTATTTTATATAATGTCCATCGTTTGAGCAGCCATTTGTATAAATACAAATTAATTTATTTTTTATTAGTTGTTAATAATCATAGTTCATAGCTCGTACTTACCAATATTTAGATATTTCTCGGGTCCCAGAGTTCTTTCATAAGCGAGGTCAGAAACAGTGTGGGGTTACGAAATAATTATTCTAATAACATATGTAGTGAAAAAGAAAGAAAATTTTGTTTTATTATCTTAAAATTGCAATGACTCCCAAATCTCTACATGCGCCTCGCCATGTGGCGTAGTTGTGCAATCAAACAATACATTTTCCATTTAAAGTTTTATCCACCTGTTACTACCAAAATAAACAGAATTAATTATTTCTCTCTATATTTTACCAAGGGTACAATTATTTACTTGTTGCTTGTTACGACATAATATTAAAGTATACATACCAATTAACAGGAAACATCTTATATCTAGGTAGATTGCCCAGCCTGCTCTCTCTCTCACTCACACTAATTTAAAAACCCTCCCATGATCATTTTAATTAATAAAAAACCTTTAACCTTGTGGAATACCCCACTCCCGGCAACGTGTTTATAGCTAGAGCACTCCGTTTCATTTTTTGTATGTGTTAGTATGTCCGAAATAAATATTTGATGGTGTCTCTGGTTGATTAGTTTTCGCTTCACTACTACGTGTTCATTTTTTACCGAAACTCACTTTTTTTCAGAGAATTATAACAAAATTTTGAAGAGCCCACTGGGCTTTGTACCTGCAGGTACGATAGCTAGGCAAAAACTGGGCAGAACGGTAAGGCGTTCGACGCTACCTCGATTTCTAACAAAGGCGACGTAATATCATGTTGTGCAACCAGTACAGAAGAATTCACCCAGCCTCCATTTCCAAGAACTTTGTAAGTGTGCGACAGCGCGCCCATAGGTATCCCACGAGCATGCGCGCGGACCCACGCCGATGTGAACAGCAAACATGGCTAAGAGAACAATTTCTGTTTCACTTAGCTTGCCAAGGTGACGGATGTAAAACTTAAGGCCCGCCTATCTCGTGTCTATCTTTTTGGGGGGGGAAACACTTATCCTAGGTACAAAGGGTTAGCGAATATTTTATATATATATCGAGAGAATGATGTAGATTGAGTTTAATAGTAAGTTGGGCTTAGAGATTGTTTGATAGATGTTTTGATAGAGATGGGTGTCATATTGGTTGAAGTTGTTAGTGGTATTAGAGTCAGAGTGAGAAAGATTATATATGTATAAATGCCAAGTGGCAAATCGAGCTATTATGAGTAATTAAATCACCCAAAGTAATGGAAAGTGAGAATAATAACTAAAGAGATTGATAATAAAAATATAAAATTTTGATTGAAACCTGTGACAAATTTTGATGGAGTTTGAAAACAATGTAAAGCTATAAAGTGTTTATTTTGAATAACTTAAATATCAATTTGCTTGTTAATTATAATAATATTTTGTTAATTTTAAATGTTTTCTTTTATTATGTTTTGTGTTGAAAGATAGACTTTTACAGATGTATAATGTATTTTCAGATGTAACTTGTGTATAATTTATGTAGGTCAAGGTTCTTGACTTGACCCAGTTTTGATCAGCTGATAGGTGATGTTATATACTAGAGACGTTTAGCAAGGAAATAAAGCCAATTTTGTTTTTAATCAATTTGGATAATTTAGAATAATTTCGAGATTGAAAAAAGGAAAATATTTTAATAAATTTAACTTTTTTGAATTTAAATTTTTTTTGAAAAAAAAAAAATTCTTGATTTTCCGCCTGCCATCTAACAGATAATTTTGAACTTTGATGATGTTATTGTTTGCGTATTATTAGTATTTTTATTGATTTGTATTGTTAAAATATAGGTGTAATCACATGTTAGGTTAAGGATGTTCCTATTTTAAGAAATGTTTAATTTGTTTATTTTTTTATATAACAAAAAACTAATGAAGAGAATTATTCAGTACAGATGCAAAATTTGTGTTTTGATTTTCAAGGAAAACAGTTAATGAATTTTAACTTAAATAAATTTTCGAAGAATATTTTAATTTTACAGTTATAACATTGCCAAACCCAGATCATATTTGATATCAATAAGTATGTAAAAAATGCTAAGAAATAATATATTTTGATAAATAAATAATGAGAACGAAAGTAGTAAATATAATTAAGAGTGAAGAAGGAAGAATAGTAAACCAAAGGTGATTATTAAATAAGAAATACAAACTAGACTGACAGACAAATGACATTGACCCAACCCCAGAGATTGGCCAGATATTAACCAAAATAAAGCGAAACAAGATGGAAGGGAAGGAGAAGAAAAATGAATTTAAATAATGGAACAAACCAACTACAAAGAAAATAAAATGAACCAAGGTGATAAAACACAGACAAATAGTGTAGAATAGGGAAGGGGGAGATGATACCATCCAAGATCATAAAGGAAACGAAACCGGTGAATAACCAATATAAAAAAGAAATGTTAATATTATCTATGTGACAAATATAACTCATAATTAATAAAAACCCATTAAATAAAAATACACTAACCCACGAATTAGTAGTATATGTAAGTAAGAAATCTAGAAAAAGACATGAACTCATTAGATACAAATAAAATTTGTAAAGATAGTGAGATAGTGAGAAATATAATGAAAAATAATTAAGTGACAAAGAGAAATAATAATAGGGTTTACCCACCAATAAACGTGTAAAATAAAAAGTGATAACAGTGAAAGTGATGTGTGAAAAAGGATATTGTAAACAATAATATGATTAAAAAGGTAGTGATAGATAAGTAAACACTCAATAAATCAATGATGGACCAATGAAGGATTTAAGAGTGGGATTATAAAAAAAAAATTGTATAGTTAAGGGTAATTAGAGATAGTGTTTAGAGTAGAAATAGATAAAGAATACAATATTATTCAGGGGAGAAAGCCCAGGTAAAATAAACTGTTTGTGTTAACATGGAATGTAGAAAAGGAGTAGTAAAGATTTAAGTAATTAAATATATAATTGGTAAATACCCTATGTTATGAGGGAAATTAAGTTAAATAAGTTTACAAGAAGTAATGATGTTTATTACTCAGAATAGTAGCAAAGAATGAAATTAATGTTAAAACCAACAGTTACTAATAACTTGTAAAGAATTGTTTGTTTCAATGTTATGAAGAGGATATGGCTGGAGGGAACTTACAGTCCATAGGCCTAATAGTTATATTGGAACTTACAGTCCATAGGCCTAATAGTTATATTTTAAGTATTAAGACATAGAAAATAATCTTGACATATGATCAGAACAAAAACAAACTCAAGACACAACAACCACTAAACAAATCAATTATAACAACAGAGCAAAAACTTTGTAATGAAATGAAATATAATTAGAATAAATTAAATAAAAATAATCAATGGCTACTAAGGCCTGGGAAATGTATAGCTGTCAATGACAAATAATTGCAAACTGTATAAAAACAACCAGGAGATTAAGAAATTCAAGGCAAGTAAATAGCCGAGAATAATTTATAAATCAGTTTAAAGAAAAAATATTAGAATAAGAACTTAGTTTAAAGGAGAAATGTAAATACCAAATATTAACAGATTTGTACAAACATTGATATTTCATAAAACCATACATTTTTGGGATACCAAATTAATCTTTGAAAGGAAATAAAAACAGTGGTGATAATATTTAATATGTAGGGAAGAGGACAGAAGAATATAATCAATAAGAAGATATGCAGTTATTTTGAATAAAAATTCAAAATTTGATAACAATAGACTACTTCGGAATTAACCAATCGGGATTAATTGGTTACTATGACAACAGTCGTTTGGTTGCTAATTACCGTTAGATTTCTTTACTGCTTATATGACGCTTTCGTTGAATAGACGCTAGTTTTGGAATGATCAAAATTGTTAATTAAAACGTCAAAAATATCAAATGAAGTTACTAGCAGGTGAACCCCAAGAATGAAGACAATGGCTGGAACCATATAACTAATGTCGAGGCCGAATTAAAGAAAAAAGAAAATATAATCCAGCCGATTAACTTGGAAAAGGTGCCCGAAGTCCCGAACCAAAGCAAATTAAAGATGATTGCAGCATAACTCCTTAATACCAGATCGAATGAGCTCGTCCTGTCTACTGAAGTGATAAGTACCTATTAAATTACCCAAATTTCTGAATAAACTCATGTTAATTATTTCTCACTAAAGGTCGAAATCTCACTAAACTGAACATAATTACTTTCAAAGATTAAAAAGAAAAAACTAAGTCACTGAAAATTTATAAACTGGCAAAGATAACCTGTTGTTAATTACCAATAGCTTGTAAACACTTTTACTACACTACACTAAACAAATTATACCTACACAATATATTATTTAAGTTTAACTGATGTAAGGGTGTGTATTTTTATTGTTTTACATATTAGTAATCCTTTTAACGTAATCTCAAGAACCTGTGACAAACGAACAATAATAATTTTGTGTATAATTTCCAACAGACGCCATTACTGAAAGTCTGTTAATCAGTTCAGATATCGATTTGTCAAACCCTGTAGAGTTGTCTCATATATAACCGGAGCATTTGTATTAAAAAGGGAAATATAATTTGTATTAAATCAATAACTAATCATTAATAAAAAATAAATAAGTGTTGAGTGTAACCATGGTGTTATAATTTCATTAGGAGGTGGACAATAATTTATGTACATTTTAGCAGACAAGTAGTGTTGACGACTAGCGACCGCACAGCCAACGCAACAAACTACTGGCCGCTACAGACGGCCGAGGCAGGCGGACACATTTGAATTATTCAAATCGCCTGAGAGGCGCTGGCCATACACATTGAAAATTTATTTTAATTGTTTTAACAAAACAATTTGGCGCCACCGGGATTTTCACACCCCTAGTGAACAACAGGTAAGAACATCGAGACCTGGTTATTTGTACGTTCGCAACGGACAAAATCTGCGGAAGTTGCATGCATTTGAATGACGGATAGGGAAGACACGTTACACCCATTACACACAAATTGTACATTATTCACATTTTACAGAGTAAAACGGTAGCCGGACACACGACTACTTTACACAGTATATATTATAAGTATGTGTGTGAGCCCAGTAACTGCTAAAGGCAGCCCAGTTTGCATATAAGGGGGAACATATCGGTTGAGGATCTGGCATGATCTAAGCCAGGGATTTGGATTTTGGGGTAGAATGTTAGAAGGTGAGGTGCGCTGTGGTGCGTATCTGTTCGATTTTTCGGTGTTGGGATCTCCTACAGAGAAGTCCAGTGATCTCGTTCAGATGCGTCCATAGTCGCCGAGCCAGGGGGGTCGTTTACCCATTAAGTGTAAGAACAAAAGGGGGTTGTTGGCACCAGTTCCTCACCGGTCCTCTTAGGGGTTTTAGCAATGAGACTTCTTCTGTTTTGACAGAAGATCTCTCATTGGGGGGGTATTGTAACGGGCCAAATTTGCGGGTTATTTTATTTTATTAAATTTGGGGTTTTATTAAAATATTTGTAAATTTATTTCCCATTGTGACAGACCACGTGTGGTAAGAACAGTTTCTAACAAAGGCGACGTAATATCACGTTGTGCAACCAGTACAGAAGAATTCACCCAGCCTCCGTTTCCAAGAACTTTGTAAGTGTGTGACAGCGCGCCCATAGGTATCCCACAAGCATGCGCGCGGACCCACGCCGATGTGAACAGCAAACATGGCTAAGAGAACAATTTCTGTTTCACTTAGCTTGCCAAGGTGACGGATGTAAAACTTAAGGCCCGCCTATCTCGTGTCATCAGCCAGTGCCGCACAAATATCGTAGACGATCCACACACAAATACTTACATGGTGTAAATAGGACCAAGCTGTGACGATTAAATAGAAGGCATCGGTGTCCGTCGTCTTAACTAAAATGATCAAGTAGTGGGGAACAGAGACGCGAGCAGTCCCTTGCCGACTTTCGCCTGCGCAGGCAGTTCGCAAAACAGGGCTCCTAAAAATAACAGTTTTCTAAATTAAAACTCAGTGCAGTTAATCAACAATGACTAAGTGCGGCTAATTCGATACACAAAAGGAAAACCAAGATAAACTATTTTCAGACACACAACTAAATACAAAAAATGAAATAAAGCGCTCGAGCGATCACCACGTGCCGGCAGGGAAGGGTATTCTTTTTAAAACAAATGTTAAGGGTTTGGTAATATTCTGTGTGAGTGTGTGTAAAAAATTGCAGGCTGGGCTGTTTTAGTTTGTGTGTAATATAAATAAGGTAAGGTGTTTATCATGTTTGTGTATTAATTATTATGCATTTCTAATGCTGTACTTCAAAATTTAAAAACCATGTGGAGAGAGTAACATTTTTTCTTTCATACTTTATACATGTCTAAGATGTTTAACAATCATAAAATAAAAAACCATTATTTTTCAACCAATATATTTTGGTAAACAGACTTATTTAAAAAACCTTATTTCATTTGATGTGCTGTCAAGTTCGCCATACGAACGGGGTTCGTCCCCACTTAGAGATCCGGCCAGATCGAAAATTAAAGGTAAGTGGGAGTTTATAATATAATTCATAAATAAAATAGTAACCGAGGGTTACATATTGTACCTGTATACATAGTATACATAAACATTAAAAGACCAATGCAAATGTAGTACAGTGTCGTGTTTCATACGATTTAATTAATTATAAAATGATCTTAAACTCCCACTTACCTTCTATTTGTCACTCTCTGGCCAGATCATCTAGTGGTGTAACCCTATTTCGTATAGCGAATTTGCCAGCACAGAAAATGAAATTAGGTACTTGAAATGATTATTCTAACACACATATATCAAGTGAAATAACGTATTAATTTATTGTTTTAGGTTGTGACATTCTCTGTTCTCCTTTCTTTCTAATCAACTACAATTATGACTTCTCACTCGATTCTCCAACATTTAAATTAACTGTATTCAATATTGAGGTGAAGCCCCTTTTTACCAACAACAAATTTTAACATATTGTATTTCTTATATCTAGATTATATTATTAATGAATTAATTAAAGACAACCCAGCGTTTTGCTCACACACACACACACACACACACACACACATTTTGTTTTTACCAACCCCTTGATAGAGATCTCTTTTAATTTAAAAATAGTTTGAATGTATTAAGTTGCATATAGTTACTCTGTTATTGGTTTTCTGACGAACACATGTTGCACTTTTTCCTTGTTATTTCATTGTTGCGTCAAACTACGTCCTCACTAACTTTTACTTATTGCCGAACTGTTTGAATTTACATGCTTACTTTTTCTGCCGGTCAGTCTACATAATTACATTTTAGTAGACCCGCGCTCCGACACAATCGCGCGGTTTACACTGTTTTGGTCCTACATTCCCATGTAATTTGTGCGAGCGAGTTGAAAACTGTGCCCAGTCGGCGGACGCACACACTGCTCGCGTCTGTTGCGTTGAGATGTTTTTTGCCGACTGCCTTTGTTTTCCACTCGCCGGGCCAGAAAGAATGTACCAGTTCGTGCCGTTAGCGTGAGAAACTTGGCCGACTGTGTGCGCGGTTGACAGCGCGGGCGCGCCCTCCTTGCAATCTACGCATACCAATGCCAATTCACACCCGTCTCGACGCTACAGTCTATTCACCACACGTATTTGGTTGCAAATAACACTGGACAACAAAATTTTGGTTTTTGTTTGTTACAAGAATGATAACAGCTGAATCTTATAGAATTTTTGACGCTGATTTCAAATATGTAAATGGTTTCTTTCTATCGGGCATAGTTTTCTTGTAATTACCATTTTTTGAAAAACATTTATTATACATACATGCAATTTCAACATACATAAAATCTGCTTCGTTTTGATTTTCTGGCGTAGTGTGCTGTAGGTAAATCGGTCTTCAGATTCCAGCAATAGTCAGCTAGCATTCTTGGGTTCCACTTTCCTTGGTAGCGTGTCTCCATGGTGAATATTTCCTGGTGAAAGCGTTCATCATGTTCGTCACTCACAGCTCCGAGATTGGTTGGGAAAAAATCCAGATGAGAATCTAAGAAGTGGATCTTTAGTGACATATTACAGCCAAGTGCTTTATAATTTTCAAGAAGCTCAGTTATCAGTTCTTTGTAGTTATCTGCCTTATTATTTCCAAGGAAGTTATTAACAACATTTTTAAAAGATTTAAAAGCAGCAACCTCACAGACATTCAAACTGTCTTCAAATTGAATATCATTCATTAGTTTCCTTATATCAGGACCAACAAATATGCCTTCCTTAATTTTAGCGTCACTTATCTTGGGGAACTTGCTTTTTAGGAACTGAAATCCACTCCCCTCATGATCCATTGCTTTAACAAAATTTTTCATTAAACCTAGCTTAATGTGTAGTGGGGGAAGGTAAACTTTTTCAGGTTTTACTAGTGCTGGGCTCACAACGTTCTTCTCTCCTACAGTCAATGTTTCTCTTTTTGGCCACTGTTTCTGAAGATAATGATTCTTCCTATCTCTGCTATCCCACTCGCACAAGAAGCAACAAAATTTAGTATATCCAAGTTGTAAACCAAGTAACAGTGCTATCACTTTCAGGTCTGCACAAACATGCCACAAATGTTTCTCATACTGAATCATATCCAACACAAGTTTCATACTTTCATATGTCTCCTTCATGTTAGCTGCATGAGCTAAAGGGATTGATGGGTATTTATTTCCAACATGAAGAAGGACTGCTTTCAAACTACGTTTTGAGGAGTCTATAAAAAGACGCCATTCATCAGGATGGTGCGTAAGTCCAAAACTTTCTAGTAAAGATTCCACATCATTGCAGTAAACTAAGTTCTCATACTGTAAGAAGAAACATTCAAAATCACACTGCCTGTCACGGAAACCACTTATTTTAGTATTATGTTGTAAAAGATTCCATCCTTTCAGTTATGATGCGAGAAGTTCAGCTTGATTCTTGGATAAATGTAGATCACGAATGAGATCATTTAATTCTGACTGATTAATTAAGTGTGGTTCAGTATTTGTACTTTCTAAAAAGTCTGGGTCTCTCCCAGAGACTGGGTCTTTCATCATCATCCAATGAATCTGCACAACCTTCAACATTAACAGCATCTTCGTCTAATTCCCATGTTTTCGGTGGTACTGGAATTGGAAGCTGTGGACTGTGAGGCACTGGTCTTATAGCAGAGGGAATATTAGGATATTTAACAGTGTGTCTAGTCTTCGCTGTTATCCCTGATATTTTCGTTAAACAAAAATAACAGTCCGTGGAGTGATCCTTCGGTTCTCTTCAAACCATTGGAATTGCAAATGTCATGTGACGAGATCCATTCAACCAACCAGTCAACAGTGTTACACATGAATTGCAACAACTGTGAGGGGCCCAGGACTTGTCCTGATCACCCAATTTACATCCAAAATATAGTTCATACAATTTTTTTAATAGTGGAGTTATATTTCTCCTCTGAGACTTTAGTGTTACCTCACCACAAATATAGCAGAAACTGTCTGGCTGGTTAATGCAACTACGTGGTATTTTTATGAAACATTTCACTGTTATACACTCACAAACACTTAATACAAAATGTTTAAACACTTTACAACACAGATTAATTTAGTATGTACATGCACTGACTGTACAGGGAAAATTTAAATTACAAACTGGTAGGAAAAGTACCACGAACTACGCCACGAGTACTGCGAATTTAGACACACGAGAGCTCACACTTGACTGAAGTAGAGGTGATATTTCTTAGCCAGCATGATAGTGTTTGTTTACTGTATTACATTCAACACTGAGTCATCGAAGTCCAATGTTCTTCACAGCGTACGAGTAATACGTGTGACTAATAGGTGCCGTAATTTACACGAATCATATGTGTGTCATTTGTAATCGTTTTCATTATTGTGTTGACATAATAAACTTATCTGTCATGGATATTAATGAACTGAAATAAATTAATATACAGTTTAAATAGCAACATAAATTTTGCAAAAGTAAATTAATAATGTCATATATATTACACTTGCATAGCTCGTGCCCATGTACTTTCTAGAGAAGTAAGAAGGGCAATTGCAAAAAAACTAAGGCCGATAGGGAATTTCTGACTTCATATTCGGAATCAGTGCTCAACAATACATGAGCGTTAACATGTTAACCATGTAACAAAATCAATGTTGTCCAGTGTAATATTGAAAAGATTTAATTTCTAAAGCCCTATAGGGCTGTACCATTACAATACCCCCCCCCCCAATGAGAGATCTGCCGAAACAGAAGAACTCTCATTGCTGAACCCCAAGAGGATCGGAGAGGATATGGTGCCAACAACCCCCCTTTAACACTTTACGCATTATGGGTAAACTACCCCCCCTAGCTAGGCGACCATGGCTGCACCTGAACGAGATTACTGGACTTCTCTATTCGAGATCCCAACACCATAAAATCGGACCGATACCATAGTACACCCAACCTTCCAACATTCCGCCCATAAAATCAAAACCTTGGCCTTATACCATACCAGATCCTCAACCGATATGTCCCCCCTTACATGCATACTGGGTTGCCTTTAGCAAAATACTGGGTGCATACACATT
Organism: Magicicada septendecula; assembly: GCA_034769895.1. Lineage (NCBI taxonomy): Eukaryota > Metazoa > Arthropoda > Insecta > Hemiptera > Cicadidae > Magicicada > Magicicada septendecula. Next base: position 331,004,154 of record CM068370.1, read on the forward strand.
TCATTATCGATTACATATTACATCCATTTACATTAAAATAAACTTCACAAGCATTCTATAATTGCTTCTACACGAAGTAATTCTCCCTTTCCAAACAACAAAATTTTTTCTGATATTATTTCAAATTAAATTCAATTAATTAAATTTTATCCCACTAGTAAAAACAATCTAGGTCCATGATCAAAACCCACTTCCACGTTAGTCTACTTTATTTCTTTCCATTCCTTAATTCATTGCAAATTTTAAAATTTTCCAAAATTGTCCAAAATCTTTCAAATACATTTACTTTATTCTTCTGACATTACTCGCACTTATAATAAACAAATAAATGATATAATATAATATAATAAACAATACAATAACAAACAAATTTATTATAATAAATTTATAATAAACAACCTATTTCTACCGTAAATTCAAAAATAGCTACGCTTGATTACAAAGATAACATAAGATATACATCATGAATCAGCTGACCTCTCTTCCACTGATAGTGAACCTCACAATTTAACATAAACTTCTTTACTGCAACAATTTTTTTTTTTTCCAAAAAGAATTATCTTGTTATTAAAATTTATTATTCCCTCCTTTACTTATATAAAAAAACTAGAAATCAATTATGAGGCATATATTACATATCTAACCCCAATCATCAGCTGATCTCTCTGGGTCAGGTGAATGACCTTACCCTAGATACACTTCAAAATTATACAATATAAAATATATGACATATGTTTATACAGTAGAACTTGGTTAATTCGAAGCTGAAGGGACCAGTAAAAAATTCGAATTACCCAAAAATTCGAATTAGGAAAACTTTTAATAAGGGTAGAAAAATCAAATCAAAAACCGAAATTCAGTAAAGCAATATGTTATTTTATTAAACAATTTCCTTATACATATGTATTACAAACGTATAAACACGTTTCAGTACAAAATATAGCATTCACAGTTTTTTAAAAAAGCTAGAAACTTTTGATTGCATTTTGCAGTTAATACACTGAGTTGTAGTAAACTCTTCAAGTTTATTAAGTGCTTGGAAAATAGCGTCACTTACGTTCTGCTGTCCTTCAACAAACCGTCTCAAGTCTTGAATGTAATTTGATGCCTGTGAAGCCGTTGGAATCGGTATTTCTGGAAGTTCTAGCTGGTCCCCTTCCTCATCTAAAGATGTACCATCATTTCTTATGTTCATAACATCAGCCACGATCTCCGCATCTGTCTGTTCACCGCAAACCGCCAAGTCTTCATCCATGTTTACAAACTCTTCGTAGTGAATGCCTGCATCATGTCCAACATCTTCCCAGTTATCCGTAGTGGGTACGACTTCTCTAGCAGCTTTATTCTCCTCTTCACCTTCAATGTGGCAGAAACCACCTTTACGAAAACAATTAGCAATTGTTTTTTCGTAACTTAGTCCCAAGCACTGTTGCACATGCGGGCAGCTTGAAGGATGTTAATCTTGATATTTTCGTGCTCATCTAAATAAGCACCTGACAGAATGTTTTGGACCACAAGCCGTCTGTAAAAATGCTTAAAATTTTTTATTACACCTTGGTCCATAGGTTGAACTACTGAAGTCATGTTTGGAGGGAAAAACACATCCTTTACATTTTCCATCAGAGGAATAGTGTTGTGCGCTGTACAGTTGTCAATAAACAAGACAATTCTTCTGTTTTGATTTCAAAATTTCCTGTTGATTTTCAAAAGCCATCTTTCGAAAATTTCACCTGTCATCCAAGCTATATTGTTTGATTTGTATTCAACTGGTTTCGTTTTTACATTTTTGAAACAACTTGGGTTGGCTGACTTCCCTATCATTAGCAAAGGCAGTTTTTCCGAGCCATCCATGTTTGCTCCGAATAAAAGTGTTATGCGCTCCTTGCTGTGTTTGCCGCCACTACAACTTTTTCCTTTAAAAGCAAGTGTTTTGTCGGGGGTGCATTTGAAGAATAAGCCTGTCTCGTCTACGTTAAAAATGTCTTTAGCGTCTCTATCAGAAATCATTTGCAACAAATCGTCTTTCCATGAATTTACAGCTTCAACGTCAACAGATCCACTTTCCCCACAAACAGTTTTGAAAGAAATTCCTTTCTTTAAAACCATCGAGCCAACCAGTGCTGGCCTTAAAATCATTTTTCCCTAAGCTAGATGCGAATTCCTCAGCTTTGGCTCTGACGAGGGGCCCACTGACTGGAATTTTTTTGTCCCTTGCTTGCTTAAACCACTTCACTACACATTCATCCACGTCAGGATTTTCTGGTCCTCGCGCTCTTTTCCTATCTTTGTCGCTGGCTTTACACACATTATTCAAAATCTTCTCTTTATTTTTTAGATACGTTGACAGCGTATTTGGCGGTATCGCGAATTCCTTGGCAATTTCAGATTTCTTTTTTTGTCCCTTTTCCACTTTCCGTATAACGGCAACTTTTTCAGCAAATGTCAATGATTTGTATTGGGTCCATGTTGGTTTTGAAAGGGCCATGATGAACACACAACACAATAAAACTGCACAATAAGCGTCAATAAAACACACCAGTCTGTATATACAGTACTGTATAAAGAAAGGAACGGTCTCTCACTACAGGACACAGCTCGCACAGTAGAAACTCAAAAAGACTTAACCCTTCCACGAATGCAGTCAGACTGAACTGAAAGCAACAGTGAGTGTGGCTGACTGACGAGGCGTGGAACAAGGGACAATGGCGGACAGTACCGTTACACGAGCCAGTCATGTATCATTGTGAGATACTGGCGCCAATTCCACGAATTTGACACAAAGGACAAGCGTCTGTTCACAAAGGGCGATGCCTGCTTGTCTGTTCCAGTCGTGTCTCTATTGTTAAATGGTCTAGCCCATACTGCAGGCGATTTTTTGTAGTTTGAGCAAAATTTTTATTTCGAATTAACCAAAAAAAGTTCGAATTACAGACGATGTTTTTGCATGGTTTTACATAGGATATTCAAGGGACCACGGTAAAAGTTCGAATTATCCACAAATTCGAATTATGCACGTTCGAATTAGCCAAGTTCTACTGTAATACTTACACTCTAACATAGTAAAATAATAACATAATAAATTCCTTAGCATAAAATTATCATATGGAGCAAAACATGGTTGCATCAATTCCTTCTGAACAAACATAAAATAATTCATTTAGCTTATCAGCTATCATATTAGCTATCAGCATCATTAAGTTTCAAAAAATTTTTTAAATCGTTACTCCCCCTGAGTAACCCCCCGTCCACACACACTATGACCCCCCCCTGGACTGTGGCGTCCAGCTGCTTCCACAAGGACGGCATTGGTGGAGGAATTTTAGCATCTTCTTGTCCTTGCTTCAGCCTTACATTTTTCAAAATGCCAGATATTATAATACCTGAATTACATATTTATAACCTTAATGCGGGTCTATCACCTTTTTTTACTGTTCTTATGCAAACAGAGTGATAGCCGCTGTTCCATAATTTGGTGATTCCCCTGAATTACCCCCCTGTCAATTTCTAAATTCACCTTTACAACGATAACAGCTATGGCCAGTTAAGGCAAACGTGACGCAATGAGCCCCAACCATAGCTGTCAAAGCTAAACCAATTCCACGGTCAGGGTTCGGTGATGCTGTGACCGCCCGAAAAGTTGGGGAATCACAAGTAAAAGATATCTTAGTTTATGATATAGCTGCATTTAAGATTTACAATTTACATTGCATGAAATTTCTAGTCTTGGTTGTGTGTTTTAACATCATACATTTCGTTCTTAACTTTGACCTTCATTAACATAATATAGTGAGTACAACAAAATATTTACTTAGTCACTCAAATTAATCTATTCCTACTTACATAGGCTATCATCAACTAACAATTGAATCTTTAATTACATTTAATAAAATAATTGACCGTTTAATAAAAAGGATTCACTCTCTCACTCCATTAAAATAACATTTATTCTGCATCTGAATAAAATTACAAACATTTCAATTTTAGGTTTAGTTTCAAACTCCATAAACCTTTCATCACGTTACATTTTATTATTACAAGTCAATTATGAACTTCTAATAATTAATTCCCCATTATTTATCATTTACTATATCATTAACTTTTCCAAAATTTTTCTTTGTTATCAACCTTCCTTTTACATAACGTTTCATTTAAAATTCGCTATTTAGACATTGAACATTTTACTTTCTTTAAATTGCATTATAAAATTCATACTCACAGTATCTCACTCAACACATCTGCTTCCTATTACTGACATAAAATAATAAACAATTCATCACCAATATCACGTACACACTCCATGTACCTTCTGCAACATTATAACATAATAAGATTCCATAAAATAAATACATTTTATATCTACTTATTTATTATCAAATTCCAATCTCCTAAAACCATTTAAATTCATTAGCAAAATTCTCTTTATACCACATTTTAAATCAATCAAAATATTTAAACATCTCAAATTATTTTCATTCCATCAATTATTAAAAACACAATATATTTTAATTACCTTCTTTCAAAACAATTACAAGTCATTTAGCATCAACTCTCAATATTTATTTAGTCTATTAAAATATTATTATTATTACATCACTTCCTACTACATACCCATTGTCTACATTAAATATATTTTACAATACAAACATAATTAATTTCACTATAAATTTATTTACAAATTCTTGTCATTATCTTTCTGTTTACCACACTTCATTTTCTAAGTTAGCAAGGTCATCACCATAAATTAAAATATTTAAAATGTTCATTTATTGAGTTTATTTTCAGCCTCCATCATCATGTATGAGTCTTACTTTTATATAATAATTATCGTCCTTACTCACACTCAATTCATTATTATTATTATTTATATAATAGTTCTCTAATATTTCAAATTTTTCCGTAAAACCCACATAATAATTTACTGGATTATCCCACATTATTATCAAATCATAAAACCTATCTACATCATTGATTTTGGTCTTGTCACCGTCTGTATTATTACCTATCACCCTTGAGTATTTTAATCTCTCAATTTCAAAATCATTTACTACTAATACTCCGCGTCTAAGCACAGGTAAGCATTCAATATAATTATCAACGTTATTATTATGTATTTCTGCACTATCTTCATAACCAGGTAAGTCAACAATATTACTAACTCTCTCTCTCTTTATTTTCTCTAATAGCTCTTCATAACTTCTAACAACATCAAATAATATTATCTCTCTTTCTCTAAATGTGAACAATTCTACCACTCACTCACAAAACCACTCATCCTGACACCATCTCACTTTGTTTCTATCACTCCACACAAAAGGCAACATAACATCATCATAACCCATCCTGATTCTTTCTGGGAACTCATGATACATAAAAGGGGACCTCCTTAGAGACACCATGTCTCTCACATAATTACTGGAGGAAACTCTGTCCTCATAACTCATTATTGGAGTTTTTTCTCCATTTAAATCACGGGAAAAATTTGCCCTTTGTAAACCCAACCTCTCTTTTACCACTATCTTATTACTACTCTCTAATTCCACTAAAACTGCATCTCCACTTATCATTCACTTTACTTTCTAACACATTTTTAATTACCTCGTTGTTATCACTTGTTATCTCATTATTATAATTATCGGTACTCACCTTGTTCTCAGTTACTTCATTAATTACATTCCCACTACACTTACCGGTATTTCCTGTAACATTATCATCATCTTTTATTCGTTTTATAGCTGTCTGGAAACGTTCATCAATACGTTTACAGAGTACATTACTCAGATCATCAAATTTTATACTTATACTATGCTCAAATTTAATATTTTGTTCTTTAAGTTCTTTAAAATTGATAGAATTTTTTATATTCTGTTGTTCACATTTTATTTTCTGTTCTTTAATGTCATTCCTTAAAATCTCAAATTTTTCGTCATTTGCATCAAAACGATAATTAAAGTCATTACTTTGTTTATTGAAATTACTATTTACTTTACTGAAATTGGCTTTCATAAAATCAAATATGTCATCTAATGACAATTCTTTTTCTTTTATATTTGTTTTTATCACTACAGGAGTCGATTGTGATTCTGCATTATTCATTAAAATTAATTTGGTTAAGTCAGTGTTAGTTACTGCTTGAACGCTCAAGTCAGCTGTTGGCATTGACTGTCTTAATTCGCCCACACTTGGTGACGGGTCCATTGACCCAAAGCCACTCTCACTCATACCTGAGTCTATCAAATTATTTTCTTTTTCGTTGTCAGACATTTTATACTGTTCTATTAAATACTTATTAAATTTTACTTGTACTCTAACATGCACAATTTCTCAATACCTCGTAATTTTATTTTGCGTATGTTACGTAAATTTTACGTAAGTTATTTTCGGCTTCCGCCAACCCTATTCCATTCTCTGTGTTTTAAAATAGGCCAATTTGGAATAAATACATTATTTATTCCAAATCCTGGTCACACGGTACCATTTGTCGTGTTTCATACGATTTAATTAATTACAAAATGATCTTAAACTCCCACTTACCTTCTGTTTGTCACTCTCTGGCCAGATCGTCTAGTGGTGTAACCCTATTTCGTATAGCGAATTTACCAGCACAGAAAATGAAATTAGGTACTTGAAATGATTATTCTAACACACATATATCAAGTGAAATAACGTATTAATTTATTGTTTTAGGTTGTGACATTCTCTGTTCTCCTTTCTTTCTAATCAACTACAATTATGACTTCTCACTCGATTCTCCAACATTTAAATTAACTGTATTCAATATTGAGGTGAAGCCCCTTTTTACCAACAACAAATTTTAACATATTGTATTTCTTATATCTAGATTATATTATTAATGAATTAATTAAAGACAACCCAGCGTTTTGCTCACACACACACACACACACACACACACATTTTGTTTTTACCAACCCCTTGATAGAGATCTCTTTTATTTTAAAAATAGTTTGAATGTATTAAGTTGCATATAGTTACTCTGTTATTGGTTTTCTGACGAACACATGTTGCACTTTTTCCTTGTTATTTCATTGTTGCGTCAAACTACGTCCTCACTAACTTTTACTTATTGCCGAACTGTTTGAATTTACATGCTTACTTTTTCTGCCGGTCGGTCTACATAATTACATTTTAGTAGACCCGCGCTCCGACACAATCGCGCGGTTTACACTGTTTTGGTCCTACATTCCCATGTAATTTGTGCGAGCGAGTTGAAAACTGTGCCCAGTCGGCGGACGCACACACTGCTCGCGTCTGTTGCGTTGAGATGTTTTTTGCCGACTGCCTTTGTTTTCCACTCGCCGGGCCAGAAAGAATGTACCAGTTCGTGCCGTTAGCGTGAGAAACTTGGCCGACTGTGTGCGCGGTTGACAGCGCGGGCGCGCCCTCCTTGCAATCTACGCATACTAATGCCAATTTACACCCGTCTCGACGCTACAGTCTATTCACCACACGTATTTGGTTGCAAATAATATTGAAAAGATTTAATTTCCAAAGCCCTATAGGTCTGTACCATTACAACCGGACCAGAGAAAAGTGATAACCACAAACATATTTCAGTGACCAAAAAATACATGTCTAAAATTTAACATCAAAGCAAAAAGACAGTTCTGTTATAAAAAGAGCAACATGTATAATAACCTGCAAGTTACTTCAAATTGCTTTTTATGTGGTTTTCATACAAAAAATATTATTTTAACTGCATATTGGTATTCATGCATACTTTTAGTTTGCGTGTTAACTTAACATCAACTATTAAGTCAGAGGCATAGAGCGAAGTTACATTATCATTTGATACACGTTTCGTACAAAATATGAAAATTAAAAATGACTGCAATCATCAACAACTTATTTTATACGATATACAAATATATATTTTCACAATTCCTATTATCTAACTAAAATTATGTGATATTTACTACATTTTGATGCCAACTATCCCACAAAGTACCATATAAACATATATGAATGCCCATAACTCAAAGTGCTGGCCATTACAAATGTTAAGAGCCAGGGGCGAACCTAGGGGGGATATATCTCCCCCCCCAAAAAAAATAAAAATTATGGAGAAAAAATAAACTATTTTTTGAAATGTAATTGACTTACAAGTTTTGTACATTTAAAAAAAATTACTATTTGTGTCAATGAAAAGTTTAAATAATCTACAATAATAGGCCTTACACTCAATAATAAATATAACAGATGTTGAAAAATGACAAGAAGTTGGCTTGAGAGACAGTACGAGAACTTTTTTTTTTTGCTGGTTACGATAAATAGGGACATATCTTTTTATATTTTAACTTAATATTACATGTTGATAACTTCAATCACAAAGCACATGATGTGAATGAGTTTTAATTTCTTAACATTATTTTTCATAATGGACAAGGGTTGTACATTTTTCGTGTTCTTGCATGTTTTAATCCTACAGCACAAACACACACATAAGCATACAAAATTTACTTTCTTAATTTTAACATTCTCTTTAAAGTATTTATATTCCATAGAAAGGTATTATTAGGCTTCCAAGTCAAACTGTACGTTGTTAACTGATTTTTATGAAATTAGTGAATTACAGCCATTATTTACCCATTAGTTTTAATTTATTGGTATCGATTTTCATTATAATATGAGAAAAAACTATAAGAAAACGATGTGGTTAGAAAAAATCCCCCCAAAATGAAATCCTAGGTTCGCCCCTATTAAGAGCAAAGACCTGTAAAATTGTTTTCACTACAAAATCACCATTCCTAAAAAGTTTGATCATTAACACTTTGGAGATGGCACTTGTATGGTATACAAGTGCCAACTTCCAATCAAAATCAACACATCTGCTCGTACACTATTCAATTGCCATCACTTTGGTTATATACGTATTTAGTTTATTGTGAATCCACTGGTAGCACAGCTTATGGATTCGTTTCAGTTTAACGATTATACTGATTTTTCTAAACATCGAAGGAAGTGTAAAATTTCAAGTTCGCTCCTACCCAAAAGTCGTAAACTTAACACCACTGAACAATTCAAAATATACAAACACAACCCAACAACATACTCGATGACCATTTACAATTTAAATCAAACACACTATTTGACACAGTAATAAACAACACCTACAACAATTCAAATTCCTGCGCCAATCCCCTCCACTTCCACCCACACACAACCTGTTAACTAATCCCGTTATACATAAAATTACCGACAGCTTGCACATTCTGTATCCAAACTCACTGACGAAGGAGCACACCACTCTGAAACGAAGTATGAGTAAATACATCAAGTAAGTTTACAGTGAAAGTACTATCAATACTAATATAATTATTTGGTTTTATTCTATTTTTGAATTTGTGTTTGTAATTGTTTTCTTAGTTTCTTGGTACTAGTAGTTGTTTTTCTTGTGTTTCAGATGAAATTCAAGACTCCAAAGCACTAGTACAAGGAAAAAACAGGCCTTCTACATCAGTTGAAAATGACGGTGACTGGTCAGAAACTGAATCTCAGTGACCAGAAGGCCTAGTTTTTGAGAGATCTCAGACTTTTATGAGACATAGTTGCTGAGTTGAGCTCTTCTGCCTCTGTCCCATTTATTGACAATTACACTGAATTTGATTGTTTGTCTTTTTTGTTTACTCTGATGTGATTTAAAAAATTAAAACAGAAACCAATCATTATGCACCATCATGAATCTCTTTTCTGAGACGGCATGATACGTTGAAACATAATTCGTTATGTAATAAATAGAAAACAGTAATATTGAATGAGATATAAATTTTTCCCATTACTCTGCATGTGACCATGTTAAAATTACCACACATAAATGACTACTGGACAACAGATGTATCACACATCATGTTAGTACTCTTTAACACTTAATAGGTGGCACTACAATTGCACATATAGTTTTTAACCCATTCGCATCATTTTATCAGTACCATGGAGACTTTGACGAGTGTAGCTCGCGCCAATTGTTCAGTTCACTGACTTGATGGCAATCACTCACCCATATTGTTTCAATGTAAGAACTGCTTTGTAGTAGTTTTATGAATCTCCAACAGATGTTGGGCAGATGTAAATGCTTTCTACATGTGTTTTTATTTACTGCTATGTAGTGTTGTTTTCGTGAGCATTGTAAACATACCGTTTGTTTGATGCCGTCTTCACCCTGCAAGATGAGTTATGTGCGTGATAAATATTTAACACCGGAAGAAATTGAACGATTATTATGTGAAAGTGGCAGTAAAATAACAGATGAAGAAGATTTTGTACTTCCTACAAATTTGGAGTAAATGACAGTTCAGAAAGCTGGAGTGACAGTGAAAGTGATGAAAGTGAAGAACAGAGAGGTTATGTTTATGACTGGGACTGGCAAAACATAAATAATATTGTTATTCCAATTACTTTTACTGGTGATTCTGGGGTAAACGGTGATAAAATACAAAATCTTAGTCAGAATTCTGTGATGAAAGAAATTGATATTTTCAATGAAATATTGAGTGACGCTTTTTACCAAATGATTGTTCTTGAAACTAATCGGTATGCTCAAGTAAAGCTGATGTTCGGAATCGGCAGAAATGGTTTCTGACTACGGTTGACGAACTAAAAATGCTTTTTGCAATTATAGTGCTGATGGCACAGAACCCCAAACAACGGCTGGAAATGTACTGGACCAAGAGGAAAATTCTTCTTACACCTATTTTTTCTGAAGTAATGCCTTATAAACGTTTTGTACTTTTATGTAAATATCTGCATTTTGCAAATGACTTTGAAGGTGATGATGATTGGCTGAAAAAAATTAGGCCTATGATTGAATATATGAATATAAAATTTCAACATGCATATACTCCTGACAGAAATGTAGTTGTTGATGAAAGTTGGTAAAGTGTAGAGGGTGACTATCTTACATTCAAGTCAATCCATCAAAGTGTTCTTGGTTTGTAGTAAACTTTTACAAATTTAATGAGTCAAAATCACGATATTGTTGGAAGTTTTCAGTTTATTGTGGCCAGGATATTCATAATAATATGTTGGCCAGTGAAGCTGTTGTTATAAACCTGAGTGAGCCACTTTTGAACCAGGGTTATGTTATCTATTTAGACAACTGGTACAGTTTTCCTTCATTATTCAGGTCACTGTTGCAAAATAAAACATGTCATAGGAACTGTTCGTGGACATAGGAAAAACATGCCTACAGCTGTTGTTACAAAAAAATTGTCTAAAGGAGAAGTAACATACCAAAGTTCCAATAACATCCTGTGTCTCAAATGGCAAGACAAGAAAGACGTTTTGATGTTATCGTCACTTCATGAATCACCCGTCATGACTGACACTGGAAAAACTAGAAAGGTGAAGCAAAAGATTAGGGGGGCCACACACACATATACAAGAAATAACTGAAATAAAACCTAATGTTGTTATAGAGTATAACAGTGTTATGGGTGATGTAGACCGCCAAGATCAGGTCCTTTCATGCTTTCCAGTTATGAGAAGGTATTCTAAAAGTTATAAAAAAATTGTTTTTTATGTTTGACATGGCTCTATATAATTCCTTTGTGATATGGAAAATTATGATGGGAAAGAAAGGTCATTCACAGAATTTCGATTGAATTTTATAGACCAGGTCTTAGAAAATGTTACATTACCTCAGTATCCAACCCGTGGAAGACCATCAGTTGGACCTAATCCTCTGCGACTTCAGGGCAAACAGTGGGGACATTTTGTAGTAAAGATACCACCAACTTCTTCAAAAGCAAATCTTACTAAGAGATGTTATTTGTTTAAAAAAAAAATTAGAAGTGAAACAGTGGCAATGTGAAAAGTGCGAGATCCCACTACATGTACCAAAATGCTTTTGTGATTATCATTCAAAATTAAATTTGTTGGACTAGTAAGACTGTAGTGGAACAACTTGTTATTTAAATATTTCTTAATTGTAAGTAATTGTGTATCCCAATATATGTTTAGTAAAGTTTAGATTCCAAAGGGACTCTTGAACGCTTCTATATCAGTGCTTCAGTACGAACGAATGAAAATTACAAAATTTTAAAAAACACAAACTGTAGGTAATATTTTTAAATAATTTTTCGTACATTGTAACATATTTGTAAGTATTAATCTGCAATAAAAAACAGTCATTTTTTGAAAACCAATTCCTTAAAAAAATAGTCAGTGAATGGGTTAATGCTACTGTTGATTAATTTGGCTTACAAATTAAGATATATCAAGTAAAAATGTTGCTTCATATTTAATATCGATAGCAGTTTTTGTTACTACAATCTGTTCAACTCTGGTCTGGTCTACATTCAACTTGGTCTGCTGGTTTGTTTTGTTCATCTTTAACTAAGTTCTGATCTATGTACTTCAACTTTGATGACTGAAGACTGTGGCTTAATTTGTGTGTTAACAAATGACTTAATTGTTTAAAAGGTTTATTACAGACATCGCATGTATACCCTTTAACAGTACTGTGCATTAATTTGTGTACTGACAAACCACGTGCCTTTGTAAAAACCTTACAACAGGCATCACACTTGTATATTTGAACATTGCAGTGCTCTTTCTGTTTTGTTAAACACTTCCTTTCATGTTGTGTACACTCCCCTCGCCGAAGAAATGCCATATTGCATACTTTACACTTATGTTTTTTAATACCAATATGAATTAATTTGTGTTGTGTTAAATGACTTGGATGAATAAAAGTTCTAGAACATACATCACATTTAAATTTCTTAATTCCAATATGAATTAATTTGTGCCTTGACAAACCACCTGACTCTGTGAAAAACTTGCTACATATGTCACACTGATATTTCCGTATTCTAGGGTAAAAATGCATTCTTTTATTATGCAGTTTTAAACTACTAATCCGTAGGAATGACTTATGACATATACCACATACATGTTCTTTAACACCACTGTGAATTAATTTATGTGCTTCCAATTCCCTTGGAAGTAGGAATGCCTTATTACATATATCACATACATAATCCCTCACACCACTGTGAATTAATTTGTGTCTCAACACAGTCTTTGATTGATTGTACACTTTATTACATACATCACATTTATATTTTTTACCATCACTAGAATGTGACTGTTGTGGCATAACTGCAACCTTTTCATACAAAGGGTCTTCTTTTGTAGTGACATTTTCATCTGAAGGGTGCACCTGAAAGGGAAAACAAAAGCAAATTAACAGCTTATATCTTAGAACATTTGGGTAGTTTGCAATAGTGATTTAAACTGTTTCCTGTCTTATAAGTACTAAATGGTATTTTCACTAACATTTTTTTTTAAATACCTATTTTCTCTAAATATAAAGTCTATGCCCCACAAACCTCACTTGTTTTTGGATACTGCCAAATTCTGTGATACATGTGCGAACATAAAACATCCATATTCTGATAATAAACTTGGAATAATTGGGCAGAGTATGCTGCTATTGTGAGCTGCTTGGTATACAAGGAGATTGTATGTAGCCAGCACAATCATTCAGTTGTCTATTAGTACCTTACCTATCCATTTCCATAAATTAAATCAAACTGGGAACAGAATATGACTGAATATAAAACTTCATAATCTTTAAAATATTTTCCATCATCACTTCCTTCTTCAGTTCAAGGATTAGATATTAGTCGACCTGTTCCAGAACCCATCCCCCCTCATCACTCTTTGAATAAGTTGGTAGAATCTAACTACAAACAGGTCTCTTTCCAAATAATCTCTTTATCTCCACATAATTCTACATTTTTGAGATACATTGAATTTCACTATTTGTCTATTCACTATACACTACTACAAACAAATTAACTTTTTATTCTGATAGAACACAGAACACTCAGCACCATAATATACATCCTTTTGGCAATTAATTATTTAAGACTGATGGACCAGCAATACCAATGACAGATTGATTCATGGGATGGAGTTAAAATCCTCATGTTTAATTATATTGACTAATGCTTTTAAAAAGTACAGTTTCAAGGAAAATCTTAGAGACATACCTTACCAATGTTAATTATGCTTTCTGGACACCACATTTTTGGAGAAATATAAAAAAGCAAGCGAGTTTGTGTCCCACCTCGTAAGGGGTTGTGCCCACAAAATGTTAACAATAGATGTAATGTGAATTAACTATGCTGATTCAATATGCTGTGATGCAAATGTATGGGGTAACAACTAATTTCCTTCTTCACAAAATGCAAAGTAGAATGTTGTAACTTCATATTTAGTACTAAAGATTTAACCCAATGTTTCTCAAATTTGACCCAAGATGCCTCTTTTCAAAAATGAGTTGGCTGACCACCAGATCTCCTCCAGATCCCTATTCACATTTATTATTTTAAATATTTCTTGGTTATAGTTATTATTAAATATAAATAATCGCTAAGTATAAAGAATCAATTTTCTAACCACATAAAAGTAAAACATTGAATTTTTTTAAACACTTCAACAGCATAAACATAACAAATTTGAATTTTTTATTATTTATATTTTTCTGCTATAACTTATACTGCAGAAATATAGCAACTACAGTGGCACATACTTTACATAGTGTGTGTGTGTGTGTGTGTGTGTGTGTGTGTGTGTGTGTGTGTGTGTGTGTGTGTGTGTGTGTGTGTGTGTGTGTGTGTGTGTGTGTGTGTGTGTGTGTGTGTGTGTGTGCTGTTTAAAAATTCATACAAACAGCTACATTTACAAGAAGTTATATATTACTTGCCTTCATATAAATATATCTTCCAAATATATAATTTTGTAATACTACCATGTACATTAGGGAATACAGTATACCATACAAAAGGAAAAAATGCAAACAGTTTTACTGTCGTATCTCCACCAGAACACATACAACATCTCAAATGAAAAAAAAACAAGACATGCTGAAAGTGAATAAATGATGTTTACTATATGCTCCTTTCCCTTTGGCGTATGAAAGTTTTTTCTTATGTATAATGTGTAACTAATTCATATATTTGAGTTTACTGAGTACCAGTATCTTAATTATTTTCTCTGCAACAGCCTACAACAATGACAACTGTGAATTATGGATGGTGGTGTGACTGGTGAATGGTGACTGGGTGAATTCTTTTTCAATTTTTTCTCCTTACATTTTCTCTTTCATGCCACTGCATGTATATAATTAATCACAACAAACTCGTTTATTGTCAGTAGTAGTTAGAGAATTTTTCTTAAGGTGCTGACCGCCAAATTTGAGTTTTAGCAAAAGCCTACTGCAGACATTTGTATTGGTGATGTACAAGGTGCTACCCAAAAGTTCGGGGAATTCGCCCATAAAATTAAAATTGCTTACCTTAACTCCTAGTTTCCACCATCTCCTTCGAAATAGTCCCCTTGGGCATGGATACAGCGATCCCAGCATTTTTTCCATGATTCCACGCATCGCTGGAAGTTGGCAAGCATAAGCGTTCGAAGCACCTTCTGTGATTCGGCCTGGATTTCCTCAATTGTGTCAAAACGATGGGCTTTCAAGTGAAGCTTAATTTTGGAAAACAGGAAAAAGTCGCACGGGGCGAGGTCAGGCGAATAGGGTGGATGGGGAATCACTACCGTGTTTTTGGAAGCCAAAAAATGCTGAACAGCTAACGATGTGTGGGCGGGCGCGTTGTTGTGGTGGAGAACCCAGCTGTTGTTCATCCATTTTTCTGGACGTTTGCGCCTAATGCTCTCTGCTTCAAAACTTCACAATAAAACTTCCCATTGACTGTTTGACCAGGGGGGACAAATTCCTTGTGGATAATTCCTTTGTTGTCAAAAAAAAAACAATCAACATGGACTTCATGTTGCTACGAACTTGACGTGCTTTTTTTGGCTGCAGTGAATGTGGCGACTTCCACTGCGACAACTGCTGCTTAGTCTTAGGGTCATAACCGTAAACCCATGACTCATCACCGGTTATGAGATTAAGTTGGAGATGAAGTTGGGGTCATCTCTTGTTGCAATTTTCAATTCAGTGCAGACAGCCACGCGATGTTCTTTTTGGTCGCTGCTCAGCAGTCTTGGTACAAACTTTGCAGCAATGAGTCTCATGCCCAAATTGTCTGACAAGATGCGTTGCACAGACCCATACGACATTCCTACGATCACGCAAACATCATGGATTGTTTGTCTACGATCTGCAACAATTGCCTCTCGCACTTTCGCGATGTTTTCCAGTGTTGTGCTTGTCAATGGTCGTCCTGAATGCTCATCACCGTCAACAGACTGTCATCCATCCTTAAAGCGTTTGTACCACAAAAAAGTTTTACTTTGACTCATAGCATTGTCACCAAATGCTTCCACAAGCAATTCGATGGGTTTCTGCAGCAGTTTTTTTAAGTTTTAAGCAAAATTAGATGCAGGTTCTTTGCTCCATAAAGTCTGCCATTTATAAAATCGCCACAACACTAAAACACAACATTACAAAAATGCACAAAACTCTAGAACGCGGCCTCTCACCGTCACAGCTGTTCGCACACTAATTCACAAAGGGTACTATTCGCACACTCTAGCGGCAGCAGGTCATACCACAAACGGTTCGCGTATGGCATTCAAATTCCCCGAACTTTTGGGTAGCACCTTGTATTTAATACATCAAAAACAAATCTCCAACTTACAACACTATCTTGAATGAAATATACAATAGTTTTAAAACATAATACAACACATGATGTGAATGTAAGGATTTTACTAAAAAGTTTGAATAATTATGAGGTAGCTTCTGATAGTGATTTTACAACTAATAGTTTGTGCTACTAAAACTGGGGAACAATTCACAGATACACGCCAAAGTTGACGATGATTATTATTATTATTATTATTATTATTGTGTGTGTGTGTGTGCGCGCGCGCGCGCATGCAGACTATATACCCTATACAAAATTACTACCATGTCACAGAGTTGGTCATTCTCAAGTTCTTCACAAGGAATTGTTAATTCTTCTTTTATAACAACACATGAAATAGATGCAGCATTTAATGATTCTGACTCTACATCATTTTCTTTCTTGATTGCACTTCCTGATAATGTAAGCTGAAAAAATCAAGTACCGGTTAATTTCTTAGTAATAACAAATAACACCATCCACCACAATGGTATTCTAATATTTTTTTATTTTTTTTTTTTTTATAAAATATACTCTATACTATGTTCACATTACTATAATCTGAAAAAATACTCTATACTATAATCAGATCCAAGAACGACATACCTGATGATTTTCTCAGATGTTATATTTTGAAAGTTACATACAAAATATTAGATTTCATATTTGGTTTTTTTGAAAAGTAGTTTGTATTAAGATATAGCTGTAACTTTAATGTAACGTCGACTACCATAAAATCAAGCAATAGGTTTAGATGTCAATTAATTAAACTATAGTCAAAACAAGACATGATAAAAGTTATGTCTGTTCTTTTTGTATTAATCATGTAAAGTAGTCAAGACCAGTGATTCTCAACAAGAGGTCCTTAACCCCTACAGGATCTACACAATAATGTTAAATTATTATTAATAATGTAAATATAATTATGTCACTACCGACTCAAAAAAATTATAAAAGTTTTTTATAAAGGAAAAATTATAACAAACAAATTAATTTTTAACCTCAGACACCTCACCCTAATTTTTTCTACAACATTAATTTTCAAACGAAAATTAGTGTTGTTTTTATTTTTATACTTAACTGTTTCAACAGGGGCTCAGTAGACAAGAGTACACGACTCTGGCTAAGGTCTCATATTTGATTCCAAGGCATCACTGTAAATCAAGTTGATTTACTGATGTAAACAATTGGGGAGTGGTATAATGCTGGCCAAATTACCTTACCTACTATAATGCACAGCTCAAGCTGGCAGCCTGACTGTAACAAGCTAAATCGGTGGGACAAAATGAAGCCATTGTTACATTAAAAATATCGTAACTTACAATCAATTACACCAATAGCAATTATTAAAATTAGACTAACATTTTGGTGCTACACTTCTTTCTTTAAATTAATTATAATTTATAAAACTAAGATAAAAAACTATGAATTCAAATGTATGAGTGTTAATAACAATTTTTTTCCAGGTAGGTGGTTTATCATGTGGAACTGTTTTCATGAGAAGAACTTGAAAGAGCACCTATAATTTTGAAAGGAATGTAAAGCTGTCATAAAGCAAAGAAGTTATCACTTATAGATGTTCAAATACACGATTTGCCAGTAAAATTTTAATTTGCATAAGATTTAAAATAAAGAAAGCAAAAGGTTATAATTTCTATATCCCTATTACGGATACAGAGATATGAGACAAGCTCTGCAAAACTTACATTAGGCACAACAATTTTAATATATGCAGAAGAAATTTTGTTACAACTATGAACTTGAAGTATTTTGCAACTTATTTGGATAATGTCAAGACAAAAATTGCATAGTGATGTGATTTATCTCCATCCAAAACAAGCAGTAAAAGTCATAAGGGACTTTCACAATTTAACCCCCCCCCACCCCATAAAGAGACATTTTATTGTGTATATGAGGGGGGGGGAGATAGAATTCTAAATAGAGAAGATAAAGTTAGGATTGAAGGAAAGAATGTACACTCTTCACTGATCAATATAATAATTTTAGCAGAGAAGACAGTAATTACACAAAGAATGCTACAAAAAATTAAAAGTCAGGATGCATGAGTATGAATGAAATTAAATGAAGGTAAACTGAAAATGATAAGGATAAATATTTTGGTGCTACACTACTTTCTTTAAATTAATTACAATTTATAAAACTAAGACAAAAAACTATGAATTCAAATGTGTTAATAAAAATTTTTTGCAGGTAGGTGGTTTATCATGTGGAGCTGTTTTCATGAGAAGAACCTGAAAGAGCACCTATAATTTTGAAAGGAATGTAAAGCTGTCATAAAGCAAAGAAGTTATCACTTGCAGATGTTCAAAATATGTGATATTCAAGATATGCGAGTTCAAAATCAAGGAGTAGAATAGACTGATAGGTACCCACAGAACACAATAATTTTGCACTCTAGTGACGTCACAACAGAAAGCTGAACATGTCAAACCGTGTTAACAACTGTTTTATAATTCTACCACAATCTAACAAAAATAGTCACGACATTTATGATGCTTTCTGCATTCTCTGCTATTACGATGATCCTCGCAGCCAGCTAGCAGAATGAGGCTGCTTGAGTGTTAGCAGTTACAGATGTAAGTATAGCAGTTGTTTATATTTTATGAATTACACTGTACTCTATAGACTAAAATGCGTAAAGATGTCTGTAGTGCTACAAATTATAATAACAATAAAAACCACAGTAGCAGGTTTCAAATAGTCAAAGATTTTTTCAAATTAAAGTTAAATAAGAACACTTACATTTCCAATAGTCATTTACGCCTCTGAAACGTGGACCATAAACTTCACATCACAAAAAATAACTGATACTTTTGAATATAGGTGTACCAATGGACGCTAAGAATTATATGAGTGCAGCACTGAACTAACAAATCTACTTGACACAGCTGAAGGTCTCTACATGTTTATCAAGGAAACAGAACAGTCATACTTGAGACATTTTGAACACACATCCAGAAGAAAGTGTAATTTAGAGAAATTAATTATGTACGGGGAGACCAATGGAAAATGTCCTCGAGGGAGATGTCCAAGTCGTTGGATAGATCAGATTCAACTACTAGTTGGGCATCACATGCACAAAGCCATCCAGTCACGCACACGATTGAGACACCTGAAGAAAGACACTCACCACCATCATCAGAATATGTCACCATGCTCTATATAGAGTAGTAAGACTGAGGAGTGTGCGCGTGGACACACACACACACACACACACACACACATGCGCACGTGTGCATGCACATAGAATTTTGTATTACATCTATGTTAATAAGTGACAATAATTTAATTCTGTATTCATCCTGAAGTTATGATATGAAAATCTGAGTGCTCATCATTATTATGCTCATCATTGGTATGAAATGTTTAATAACTATTATAGTTATGTTTAATAACTATTAATAGCAATATAGTACCGTTTCTGGAAGTTGTCCATGCTGATCCTCTCTGATAGTGTCTTCTTTTACAGTACTTGTAATATCTGAAGTACTTAATGATTCTTGGTCCAAATCAACTTTTTCTTTCACTACATTACTTTCATTCCACGACATACTCTAAAATAAAAACGCATGAAATAACAAAAACAACATACCTTTCTACAAATAATATTCCAACTACCTTCCATACCTGACTTAATATTCAATCTTTTCACTACAGACATTCAGTTAAACTTTATATCCAAATATTATAGACATCTAAAATTATGAGATCACTTTCTTTTTTAAATGCTTCTAAATCAGACCGCTTCTCAGGAATACAGGCTACACAACAACAGTTAAACATAGAATTATCTGTAACTGATGTATCTGTTGTCTGGCTACACTGGAGAATTCTACCAAGTCTATCTGGATGACATTCTGATATACAGTTAAGAATTGAGAAGAACATCTTGAACACCTCAGTAGAGTTTTGAGAAGACTCAGGATTTATGGTCTAACCTGCCAAGTAAAGAATGTTATTTTTTGTCATCGAAGGTGGAATATTTAGGTCATATCTTAACATCTGAGGGTCTACAAAGGCAGTCAGAGAAGAACATGGCTATTGTAGAAATGGAGAGATCCCATAGTAAACGCCAAATTTCTCAGTTCCTAGGACTTTGTGGGTAGTATAGCAGCTTTGTGCCACATTTTGAGAAAAAAGCAGCACCGATAACGCACCTCTTGAATAAGAAACATCCTTTCAAATGGACTTACGAAGAAGGAAGAAGCCATCATAAGATCCAGGAAGCAATCTACAGTGTCTGTTGCCTTGCCTGCCTGGATGCCAAGTGGAAGATCTGTCTACAAGCTGATGCCAGTGGTATGGGATTAGGGACAGTATTATTCTAAGAAATGGAGGACAGAGGAAGAGATATAGTGGAATTTCCCAGTAGAAAACTATCCCCACCAGAAAGACATTATTGCACACCAGAAAAGGAGGCATTAGCACTGGTATGGGAAATTTCAGGACTACCTGGAAGGTAACAAATTCCAGATATACACTGATAACTCATCTCTTCAGTGGCTTCATAATCTGTCAGTACACAATTGATGTGCTGGCCTTACTGTTTACAGACTTGGATTTTGATGTATTCATGTCTCTGGGGCAAGCAATCAAGCAGCAGATAGTTTTTTAAGACACCCTGTGGGGAACCTGACCCAGAGAAAACAGAGCTGTGGGAAAAAAATTGAAAAGGAAACACCAGATAGTTCAGAAGGGTCAGTCTTAGTGGTTATTAAAGATGGTATAGACACTGAAGTGGTCAAGAAGTGACAAGAAAATGACTGGGACTGTAGGTAGATGAAGGAATGAATTATGAAACGAAAAACAAATTGTCAAGGTGTACCAAAGCAGTTCAAGGTGTGCTATAAGGGTTTCACCACTTGGCATTTTCTATGAATTTTTTCACCACTTGGCAAAGTCCGGTAATACAGTTTAGATGGCTCAAGTGGCAATCTCGTTCCTTTCCTATCACTAACTTGAATGGGATGCTTCTCCACAAAAGCTTTTTTTATTCAGTTGGGTAATTTTCGTTAGGACATATGAAGCATTTGAGTTTTTGTGTATCAGCAGGTCCCTGCTGCTAATTTTCTTCATCCTCAGTGTCAGAACTAGAATTTGTTCCTAACGAATCCCTAGAGGGAGAGGATGATGCCCCAGGACGATTTGAAAATGGCTGAGTAAATGCAGGTTCAAAATCCTTAATCAAACTGGGTGACTCGTCTAGATTAACGGCAAATGGTTGAGGAAACATAGGATATATATCCTTATCCGCAAACGGTGATGTCAGTGATGATGGTGTATGGTTAGTTGAAAACGTCTGAGTAGATGCAGGCTCATCCGCAGCTTCATACGAAGGAGGTGAATGTATTTTATCTTCAGTTTCTGGAAATAAAAACTACGAAAAAACGTCCTAGTGACTGTGATACGGTACGTATTGTCACCGGACAAAAGGCCTGTCGACTGTACAAAAGGAAATTTAAGTTTCATTGCATGACACTGAGACTGGTGTACAAACTCAAATGATGTTTGTTTGTGTTATTATGGAAATGTCTCATGGAAACCTGGCTTTAACCTAAAAAACAGTTTGGTCTCGTTTTCAGTTTGATTTATAGCTATAGACTGATATATTTATATAATAATAAGTGATTACCTGTATGCGGTCCGCCGTGTGACTTCTCAAACTTATTACGTTACGCGTTTCAAGGCGTATGCCTCATCATCAGACGTTAAAAACCAAAAACACAAATATCACACAAAACTGCGTTTGTCAAAAAATAAAATTGCAGAAACAAGCATATTATGTGCACATGATGTAGGGTGCGCACCCGTTCAAGTGTTGTCTGCTAATAAATATATTTATATTTATAGAACATTACAAAGTATTCAAAAAAAGTTGATCAATGACACAGAAAAAACAACTTTGTAAGATGTACAAATTTCTGTCTTGTAAATTCTGACTTTGTAGGTCCCACATTGATATTTTTTTAATGAAACAAAGAAACAGATTGACATTACCAAGAAATTTGTAAATGGAAGGATCAGCCATAATTACAAAGTCAGATTTATTTTGCTTAAAGATTACTTATTATAACTATCGAATGTGTTTGTGAGTTCTACTTTTTAATATGTGGTCAAATATACTTTTCATTCTTTTATTAAATTTACATAGTTATGAAATCAAATTACAATTATTCTTTATTTATATTGTAACATGACCTACGGTAGCACAAGGTTTACAAGTATCAATGGGTGAAGAAAAGCTGTATAATAAAAAATTAATAAACAGAAATGATAGAACAACACCACTAACTGAGTTTGACGTAGACAAAGACAGTGACGATGACAAGACCCAATAGATTGGAAAAAGTAATCCTGAAAGGTAATTAACATCATGATAAAAATACCCCATTGTCAACAAGAATTATTAAATATAAAAGTACAAAGTTAAGTAGGGAAATCAATAGTATGTAAACAGTAGAAAATGTAAAAGGAAATTAAATATAAGAACACGTATAATAATAATAATATAAAGAAATAGTGAATAAATAAACTATCTAAAGATAATTTTATAAAATAAACTTAAAGGAGTGATTGTTAAGTTTTATTACTTTTTATTAATTTAATTTTGTTTACATTTTACACTTGCGGCTAGTGTAGCCCCCATGTTGTTAGTTGCCAACTTAAAATTTTACTTACCGGGTCCAGTGATTCGACTTAGACGAGCTGAAAACAAGATGGTTGCTTTGAAATGATTTACTCAACAACTTATTTGTTTCCCATGAATTATTTATTAATTTTATAGCACGTTATTTCTTTCCATTTACTTCATTATCTTTAGAACATTGGTTGTTAGCCACATTTATAATTATTCAATGCTATTCTTTCCCAATATATCTCTAAGTTTAACATTTAAAAGAAGAAAAATTAAAACAAAACCATGGTATTTATTCAATTAATTTACTACCTATATTGAGCAAACCAGCGCTCCTTATTTAATATATATTTAAGCAAGACCCCCACACACTCTCACATACAACATATTTTAGATTTTCCCCTTGAGCTCATATTTTATTTTAATTTTCCCCATCTGTTACTTATCTGTTTAACTGTCTGGGAGACGTCAGGCCATTTTGATATGCACTTTCGACTTTTTCACGCACCCTACGTCGATTACTCGGTATTTCATTCACTGATTGTACTTGTTTTTTCCTTTAAAGAAATTTAACTGTTAATATGTTCTAATGTTTCCATTTCGTTGATTTACATTTTACATTTTTGTTTGTTTTGGGTGCGCCCGAAATTTGTCCGCGGACTATACGGCTGTACAGTACGACTTATTCCAGACTGGGACTAAATGTACTGTGTTATTTTCTGAGGTGGTAGGGGGGGTCACGTGACCACTTTGCATCATTTTATTAATATCACTACACCAATTTCTGAGGCTAGACTGGCCGCGCCCCACATTCCAAGTGACGTATTTGGCTGACGTCAGATCGTACGATTCTGAATTACATAATTTGCAAGGTGACTAAAAATAACTGTTCTGTATGCGTCTTGGGTGTTGACCTTGATACGATTTCATGCACTTGTCTGCGTCATTACAAAACTTTACAATTATTATTTATTTTTATGTTTCCCCTTTTTACAAATTATCCCAGGTATGCACAAACTGTCCCGTTACAATACCCCCTCAATGAGAGGTTTTATGCCGAAGCATAAAAACTCTCACTGACACTCGAATACTTCCTAAAGGGATCAATCAGGATATGTCGCCACAATCCCCTTTACGTTTTGTTAAAAAATCATGGTTCACTTACCCCCTGGTCCAGTGACTGTGACCGGACCTGAATGACCTTACTGGACTTCTCTCTCGAGATCCCAACACCGCAAGGCCAGACAGGCACTTGACGCTCCTGCTCTGACGTGCTGGCCAGCTCAGGACTGCTGCCACAGCATCCCCAGACACTGAAACATCAAATAAAAAATATCAAATTGTGGCCTTGTATAATACCATATCCCTAACTGATCTGTTTCCCCTTAGCTGTGCGCTGGTTTGCGTTAAGAAGCACTGGTTTTCCTCTTAACTTCTAACATATATCTGTATGCATAGTGAACATAACATAATATGATATAAAACTTTTTTTTTTAAACTTCCATACTAACATTCTGAACCCTTCTCTGGTTAAATCTTATTCCCAAAATTCAAAATATTTCTCTGATTCCGTCAGAATTTAAATAAACATTCCCCATTACAATATTACAAATACCTTCCATTTTATAATTCATATTTCAAAATAATTAAATTCATTTATAAAATTCTTATATAGAATAAAACACATTTAAATCAACTACATCAGAACAAATTATCTACTTAAAATTGTTAATCTTCTTCAATTATCATAATACTTCTTAATTCAATACAAAATCATTTAGTTATCTCATCAGATCAACATCATCAATACAATGTATTTAATATTCACTAATTCGTTACTAATACTTTAGTAACCTCCTTCTCCATCAATATCTAATATCCCCCCATAACCCAGTTACAATTAGGTAAATCACCTCACGGGTAAACCGTGTTGCACATTTACCTTGTTGCATAAATACTCTATTATTTATGCCCCTGGCTTGTAACGGCCAGCTCCTTTCCACACACTCTATTGTTTACTGATGTTGGACTGTAGCGCCCATTTGCGCCCACAAGAACTGAATTTTATTAGGGTGTAAACGCTGCTTACACCGTTCTTGCTTAGGCGTTATATAAAAATTCGGCATTACTGATGTCCGAGGACACCAGTAATCCTACTATAATGATTCATATGCCCTTAATACGGCACTATCACCCCCTTCGGCGATAGCCGCTGTTCCATAGTTATGTGGATCCCCTGATGAAAACCCCCTGTTAATTTCTAAGTTATACCAATTTCACAGGCAACCAACTATGGTCAGTTTTACAATAATTCTGCCCACAGCTGTTGTCATCCAAAACCACGGTCTGAGCTGGTAAGGCCGGGACCGCCCGAAATGTAGGGAATCTATTTAAAAAAACATACAATTCATGTTCAAGATTCCTACACACTAACATAATACATAATACAACATAATACACTCGTAACTAACATTGAGATTATTACATCAAAATAAACAATTCACCTTTAAATTTGCATAAACAATTATAAACATTACAACTTGAACTTTCTATTCTCTTTTTATATCAACCTTTAATTATTTATCATTTATTGTACCGTTAAGTTCTCCAAAAATTCAAATTTATTATTAACATTCATTTTACATCACATTTCAAATTCAAATTTGACCAAAATTTACATAACTTACAGCTTTATTTTATCTTTAAATTCTATTAACTCTTTCACCTGTTACATTTATTATTACATTTCAGGCATGAATTTTTATTAAGTATTTTCATCATCAATTGGTTTGGGCGATTCTCAGTCATTCACAATGATTTGATTTATTGAATGGGCATTTATACATATAACCTTACTCACCTTCTTCCTTCTAACAACCATTAACAGATTTGCACAGGGTGACACCGATCTCTCAATAATATTTACCTACACTAATTTCTCTAACTCCACTTAAATCATTCTCCTCTTATTACAAAATACCTGATACCCTCTTTGTACCTAGGATGTGTGTTCCCTTACCTTATACTCATTCCCTTATTAGTTCCTGGCCTCTCCCAGGTAACTCCGCCAATGCTCATTTAAAACTATTCCTCCCGCCACAACGCCTGTCGTTGAGGACTCCTTACCACACCACCCTCACTACAAAATATATGTACCCTGCTCTCACATATTTATTTTCCACTTTCATCACTCCCTTTCTCTACATGCATGCACTCTCTCTACTGTGTCCCTATTACTACCCCGTTTCTGTATTACTTATATTCCAAAATTCTTATTTTGTCTAATACCCATTTAAGTTAACTCTGACTGACTCAAAAGCCTTATTGAAATAATCATCACCCAAACTCCATCTTTTACACCATTTTACATTAATATGATCATTGAAAATAACATTAGAAAATTCATAACTTGCCTCATAATAACACTAGAACTCAACACCTAAACATATTGTATGTTTAATCATTTACTATTCATTATAGAATCTGAATCTCTCAGAAAATCATGTAAATTCATCACTAAAATTCCTCTGTACAACATTTTAAATTAATTAATTAATCTCCTTTTTTTTTTTTTTTTTTTTTTTAACACTAAGTTATTTTAATTACATTTTAAAATTTCACAATTACTCTCATCATTTATTTAGTCTGAAAAAATGTTATAATTATTATTAAATCAATTCCTCTTACATACATACATTGTTTCCATAAAATACAGAGTACACCATAATGTAATACACAAATACATTTGACATCAACACACAAAAGAATATACAATCCAAATTATTATCCGTTATCGTTTACCACAAATCATTTCACAATACAATCCATTTCGAAACCACACTATTCACATAATTAAATGTTCATGAACAACAACTGTTTAACCACCATCATCAAATAATAGTCTGGTCTTACGTCTACACAAATCATTTTTTATTAAATGCATTATATTATCTCTATCAATATAATGACTATTTAACTTCTCATATTTTTCCACAATACCAACAGGATTATTCCATATTATTAGATCATATAACTTGTCATCATCAAGTATAGTCATGTCGCCCTTAGGATGATCTGTCACAACCAGGTAAGTTACACTATCATCAACATTATCGTCATCTACTGCTGCACCATTATGTCATAAGGTAAGAATTCAATATAATCATCATCTCTCTCTCGCTTCACTCTCTCTCTCTCTCTCTCTCAATTCTTTATAATTTCTACTAATCTCAAACAACTCTATCTTCCTATCAAAATACAACTCCCTCTCTAACTTATAAACACTTGTTTCTACCCCTTTACAACCCCTTACTCCCATTTCTCTCTCATTCTCACTAACTATCTCTATATTATCATCATCACTATTTATTTTCATTATATCACCTTTAAATACCTCGTTTTCAACTATTTTACCACTATTTTTAATTACATCATCATAATTCTCAACCCCACTTACCCTATTGTCTTTATTTTCGTTTAATTGATCCATCTCTTCACCACTTCCTACCCCCACTATACTCTCATCATTATACTTAACCCTATTTCTACCACTTACCTGTTTTGATTCACCTTCTGTATTCTCCTTTACTTGACATCCATCTCCTTCCCACTTTTTGTCCATCTCGTCAAACCATTTATCAATTCCTCCCTTTCATCTAATAGTTTCTTAATTATTCGCAACATATCCATTATATTCATCTTACAATCAGATTCACTCATATTATCATTATTTACCTCATTATCTGCCACCTGATCGTCTTTCTTCTTGTTAGATTGGTCTGTCTCTCTACCATTTTCTACCCCCACTACACTATCATCATTATCATTAGGCCTATTCACTGTCTTATTCTCTACTCCTATCACTTCAACTGTCTTAACTTTATCCTCACTGTTTTTTAATTTCGGCGAATATTCCCTCTTCTTGTTCTTCCATCCGTCTCAAATTATCGTCCAAATTACCCCACTCATCGTCCGTCATTCTATACACAATGCTTTTGAATTCGTATTCCCATTTGTCCCACAAGAAATCTATATATTTACTTGTGCCTCGGCCATGTTCAAAATGAATTATATAATACCCCTTTATTTTACTCAATAATTACACATATTAATTCACAATACCCGCTACAAAACATCAACACCAATATTTTACAGTTATCAAAACATAACCCCATATCTACATCTATTTTATGTACATACCAATTTACTCATTCCAAACAACCATATTGTTCCTCAAAACAGGTCCACATTTGCATAAATTTTATTTATGCAAATGGTCCAGCTGTTCGGGCGCCATTGTTAAGTTTTATTACTTTTTATTAATTTAACTTTGTTTACATTTTACACTTGCGGCTAGTGTAGCCCCCATGTTGTTAGTTGCCAACTTAAAATTTTACTTACCGGATCCAGTGATTCGACTTAGACGAGCTGAAAACAAGATGGTTGCTTTGAAATGATTTACTCAACAACTTATTTGTTTCCCATGAATTATTTATTAATTTTATAGCACGTTATTTCTTTCCATTTACTTCATTATCTTTAGAACATTGGTTGTTAGCCACACTTATAATTATTCAATGCTATTCTTTTCCAATACATCTCTAAGTTTAACATTTAAAAGAAGAAAAATTAAAACAAAACCATGGTATTTATTCAATTAATTTACTACCTATATTGAGCAAACCACCGCTCCTTATTTAATATATATTTAAGCAAGACCCCCACACACTCTCACATACAACATATTTTAGATTTTCCCCTTGAGCTCATATTTTATTTTAATTTTCCCTATCTGTTACTTATCTGTTTAACTGTCCGGGAGACGTCAGGCCATTTTGATATGCACTTTCGACTTTTTCACGCACCCTATGTCGATTACTCGGTATTTCGTTCACTGATTGTACTTGTTTTTTCCTTTAAAGAAATTTAACTGTTAATATGTTCTAATGTTTCCATTTCGTTGATTTACATTTTACATTTTTGTTTGTTTTGGGTGCGCCCGAAATTTGTCCGCGGACTATACGGCCGTACAGTACGAGTTGTTATTCCAGACTGGGACTAAATGTACTGTGTTATTTTCTGAGGTGGTAGGGGGGTCACGTGACCACTTTGCATCGTTTTATTAATATCACTATGCCAATTTCTGAGGCTAGACTGGCCGCGCCCCACATTCCAAGTGACGTATTTGGCTGACGTCAGATCGTACGACTCTGAATTACATAATTTGCAAGTCCTGTGGCTAAAAATAACTGTTATGTATGCGTCTTAGTTGTTGACCTTGATACGATTTCATGCACTTGTCTGCGTCATTACAAAACTTTACAATTATTATTTATTTTTTATGTTTCCCCTTTTTCCAAATTATCCCGGGTATACACAAACTGTCCCGTTACATGATAATAATTAATGAACCTTGATAGGACCCTCAGATAATGAATATATAATGATACAAAATACAATGTTAGAAAATGAAATAAAAAAGTGATAATTAAGTAGGAAAGTTGATAGTAGCTAGTGAACCACGATAGGACCCAGTGTTAATCGATGAACTATATAAAAACACTAGGTAATAAAGTGAAGTAGAATCGAGAATAAAGAAAGAACATGTGATAATAGCCAATAAGTAATAACTGTACGCCAAATATAATGAATAAGCTATATGAATTATAAGGGATAGTTATGTGTAGAAATTGGCATAGTTTTATAAAATAAGAAAATGTTTATATTTAATATAACAGTGTTTTTAGAAGTAAAATACTGATAACTGTTTTTCAGTATTTTAAGGAAGTATTATATTATAAGGATGGTAAGCAGTCCATTGTTTTATTTTCATGAATTATGTTTATAAATTTATACTAACAACTATTAAAAATAATAGGAAAAGCCTAATCTGTTATGCTGAAAATATGCAAAGGGTGTTAGACACTGTATTCTATAAGTGAAATTATTAGGGAATACTGGTACACACCTACTGTTCATTTTATTATGTTTTGTTTTGGTTTTAATTAACCCAAATGTTATTATGTTTACCATTACATTTAACAGAACCAGTTAAAATACATGTAAAACATTAGATACTAGCACTGGCCTAAAAGGTTTGTTAAGGAATTTATGTTATGTTATATGATGATTATAGGTAATCAAATGTTGTAATTTAGTTTAGGGTATTACAGTAATTATGTTTAGAAGCACTTAAAATTAACAAAATTGACATGAACAGTTGCAACGAGTATAGGTGAGGTGAATTATGAACTATAGGCAGTTAGGCCTATAAATGGAAACCAGAAATTTGTAAAATTTAAGACAAAACAATAACAACTGATGAAATAAAGTATATAATCCTGTTAGGTTTAATAATAATAGTGTAGGAAACAAAAATGGATAGAAAATAATTAGTTTAAAGTTAATTTACAAAAGAAAACCAAATAGAAAATGTATGAATCTGTTATAATTTGCAAAAAGGTAGTATTATGGGATATCAAAATAATATGTAACCAAAAAGCAAACTAATGGTGTTATTATATTTAGGATTACAGCTAGTATAAAGGAGTTATAATAATTTAAAGATTTGTAGTAATTTTGTATAGAAAAATATTAGCCATATATAACAATGTTGTAAAGTATCAACCAATGGGAATTAGTGTTTGGAAACTAGCAACCATAGTAACTAGTAAATAAATTCGATTATTCCATTATTCGCTCTTGATGAGTACAGACGTAAAAAACCGCAATGTGTAAAGGAAAGAATTAACTATTTAAATCTATAAAAAATAATGACGAAAATAATAAACTAAATTACAGAACTAGTATTAACACTCACATGAACAAAAAATCACAAGAAGAAATTAAATAATCCATGATGAATTGCTGAGGAATCCCAAGTGACTGACTACGAACTATTGGAAGGAAGAAAATACCTAAAACCTATAAATGAATGACGGAATCTTCAACAACAAGGATGAATGATGAAAAATAAATACCTAAACTAAATACCTAATAAAATAGAACAGAATTAACGAAAAAAGGGAAACCAGCAGTACCCGTAAGAAATACTACCCGGATAGAAGAGACAGGACTGCTAAGTATATTTTAAAATACGACCTTAACAATAACACAAAAGAAAACAAAAACAATACGTGAAAATACACCTTCAACACCATTTATCACTTTTTTAACAGACACTTGAACTTTCTTTGATTAAATGAATATCTCAAATTGAAGAATAATCTCAATCTAATATTGATTCCTTAAGTGAATATATTTTAACCCAACATTGATGCCTTAAGTGAATATATTTTAACCTAACATTGATTCCTTAAGTGAATATATTTTAACCGTAAAAATTTACTAAACTCAGATAACCTCCAAACGCTAATTCCAGTAGCTATAGTTTACCACTGTAATTATAAGTGTATCGCCATTTATATGTTATTTATGGTATTTGTAAAATTTTGTACTTTTATTAGTCCATTTGACAATATTTTCTGTAGTCCCAAGAACTTCAACCTGAGATATAAATAAAGTGAAAATATAAACACTAGCCCACGAGTCTTGCTATGCAGCGGCTGGTCAGAATAGCCAACCTCTAATAATTAAACATGCCCGCGCAAAATTGAACTATATAATTTGGAAGAAATTGTAATAAGATAAACAAATTAATAACTGTTAATAAAACCATAATAGAAGCATTGAACTGTATGTTTGATTTTATTTAATCTTTCTTTAAAAATTGAGTATTCGCCTATCATTAAATAAACCTAGCTTTTTTGGTTTACCAAGAAGAGATAGCAACCCCTAGTTTGAGGCAGAAAATACAAATTCGAACGTCTGGATGGGTGAGTAGACACTATACAGTTATAAGAATTATAACGGATCAGATAGATGTGTTATAGAATTGACGCAACCAACGTGTGGCTTCCAACCAAATAGATCATACGTTATAATATAATAAAGCAATACACGTTAATAAAACAAATAATACGTTGAATAAAAGAACTAAGTATTTTGAAAACACTTACAAAAACAACGTTGTAAGATTTACATTTGATAAGGTATTTCTAACAAAATTACTTTGCAAAGGCTGACTTGCCAATTTAGTTTCAACAATTTTTAAATTGTTTAATAAAAGTTACAAAAGCGTATGTAAAGTCTACAGTGTTTGTAACTTTAACTGTTTATTGTAATGTCAAATTTACTTTTTATACTTTTACTAAACTTACAACATTACGAAAATAAACTTACTACTACTTTTTATTATTGTTATAATGGTCTAGTGATCGTCGTATGGTACAGTGGAAAACAAAATACAAGACACCAATTAAGTCATTAATCACCAGCTTTAATTATCATAATTAAACAGTTTGTAATCAACAAGATAGTCTCTTACAACAAATCAAATAAAAATTGTTCACATGCAATAATAATGTCAATTAATATAAAACACAATTGTATTACAATTATCCCGTACAATTATAAAACACATAACACTTCGCCACAATACTTCGAACCCCACTATGTAAATCGCCCAACAATAACTGAACTAACCGCCACTGAATACCTATGTATATTTATACCCCGCTAAAATTCCAGCATCAGCGCTACACTAGAGCATAAGGCGAGAAACAGACCAGATGCGCTGCCATGCGTCGCGATAACGGATGGAAGTATCACACAGTGGAAGGGTATCACACACGGGTGGAAGGGGTCTCACACAGTCTACGACTAAGTGGGGTCACGTTTGGTTAGTATAGTTTCTGTTTTATGTAAGTAATGTTATCTAGGAAGCAGAAAAAGGCATTAGCTGCCTATTTACTTTTAAAAAGAGTGCAAAAGTTAAGAAGTCGTAGATGGTGGGTTCATCCTATAAATCGAAGGCGTGAGGTGTACGGAGAATATCATAAATTGTCTACTGAAAAGTTTCCCTGAACGATACGTGAAGTATTTTCGCATGTCAGAAAATCAGTTCCAAATTCTTCATGCTCTTATTGAGAACAAAATCCAGAAAGAAAATATGAATTACAGGAGAAGTATTTCAACAAGAGAACGCTTAGCTGTGACACTGAGGTAAGAACAGTTATTCATTTCATTAATTATACGATATCCTAAATATTTATCCTATGAACGTCTTACACTAAATATATTAATTATTTTCAGAATAAAATTACTTTTGTTACCTCTGTCCTGATTGAAATACTGTAAATACAAAGCTTGAAGTTTTAACAAAACTGTTCGACTTTTCTTTGAATCACAAAATGTTTACAGAGTAAAATCATTCTAGGTGTTTTATAATTTTTACTTTGTAGCTTATACAAATGTTTATGTTGTATTTAACATTTTGTTTTAATTTTTTTTTTAAATTGTGTATGAAATAAAATGTCATTGGAATGAAAAATAATCCAAACTTCTAATGAATACTTCAATATTTTATTTAGAAATATATAATAAAATCTGGTAATTAACAGAAAAGTACACTTACAGTTACAAAAACTTAGAATAATTAAAAGAATAATGTAAGCAAATACAAAGAAATTACTTATAATACAAAAAAATAAAATAATAAAAACGCCATAATAATGCTTTAGATGTTATGATCCATTTGACCGCTGTATTGGTGCGTGTATGATTTATCACTAACGGATGATGCAACAGAATCCGGTGAAAACGTTATTTGGTACGGTGGTGGGGGATCATCACAGACGGATGAAACTGAAGGTGGTGCAGACATGGAGAAATTAGTTGAAAATGAATAATTTGAGCAGGATTGCGTTTCTCGATTAGAAAATTCTATTTCATATAAAGTTTGCTGCAGTTTGATTCTGGCTTCTGCATTTTTCTTTGGATTTAGTCTTTATAAAGAAGGCAACAAACTCAATAGAAAATGTTCATCGGGAACATATTTCTCACTGAGAACCTGTAAAATGTTTGCCTCTGTACATTCACTGTTCATTGGTTTTGATCTTTTTCTCTTGCGCGTGGCATGTCCCTGTCCTGTTGGTTGCGGCTGCTTCCTGGTTGGACTGGCACGTCTTCTGGTACCTCTGCTGCTAGCTCTAGCTGCTCTTGTAACTGTTCAGTCTGGGGTTCTGATACTTCCTGGCTCTGAACAGGGCTCTGACATGCATAGTTGCCCGTTGTTTCCTTAAACTCTATATAAGGAATCAGAAATTCCATGTTGCTATAAAATGTCCAAGGCTTCTTTTTATCTCCCGCTGATCCACTAGCCTGAGATTTCATTTGCCTATACTGTTTAGTGAAAACGTCTCTAAGCGACCTCCATCTTCGTTTGCATAAATTGACATCTGGAAAAAATCAAAAAATCTTATGAAGCATTAAGCCGGTACTCTTGGTTATATTGTTTCATCAAGTTATTTCATGACTTGGTGGAAGTAGTGCTATGTAAATTACATGTCTTGTATCAACTGTTTTAAAATTAACTATATCTGTAAGTAGGATTTCATCGATTAAGTGGTTGAATTTGTAATACAAACCAAACCTTAGAAGTAGCAGTAGTAATAATAGTAGCATATTCACCACAAACTCACACACACACACACACACACACACACACACACACACACACACCAAAAGTCCCTTGAAACTAAATTTAGAAGTATTAAATTAATCTTAGTTGACTGTATCTCTTCAGGAACTGGCACTTGCGCCTGCATCCTTCACCTTATTTCCTCGTTGGTAACTCCCTCCAATCTTGATACTCTGTAACTCTTTCTCAGCTGTATTTTTAATTAGCTCTTTTCTTTTTTAATTTTAGGTTATTGGCGACCGGTAATTCTTTCAGATCTATAGCTTTCAATTTCCGGTTAGGAGAGTCATCAGTGGCCAGTATTGTTAAGGAAACGTGTACTGCCATACAGGAAATTGTGATGCCGAAATATCTTCCCAAAATTACGAGAGAACTGTGGGAAACAACAGCTCATGAATTTTTTAAAAAGTGGCAAATGCCTAATTGTGTTGGGGCTCTTGATGGTAAGCATGTTAATATTTTTGCTCCAAACAATACTGGATCCTTATATTATAATTACAAAAAACAATTTTCTTTAGTCTTAATGGCTTTAGTTGATGCCAATTACAAATACTTAATGATCGACGTTGGTAGTTATGGAAGTAACAGTGACGGAGGAATATTTGCTAATTGCCCATTTGGAAAAGCGTGGGTAGAAAGAAATAATAGTCTTTCAGTACCGGAGGATCGACCACTTCCAGGAACAGAAACTAATTTGAGACTTCCGCTAGTGATTGTAGCCAATGAGGCATTTCCGCTTAAGCATAACATACTACGCCCTTTTCCGGGAAAAAATTTAACACAACGACAACGAACATTTAATTACCGACTATCTCGAGCTAGGAGGGTTGTGGAATGTACTTTTGGTATCACTTCTCATGTATGGAGAATCCTACTGAAAAGAATGGAAGTATCTGTAGACGTTGCAACGTTAATAACTGTTGCAAGTTGTACATTTCACAACTTTCTGATAAGTACAAATTCAGATGCTGTCATTGAGCATTATGTGCAAAGTCAGCAAGATGAAATAATTGAAGAGAGCACTTAGCAACAATATTACGGGAAGGTTTTCAAGGCCTACCGCTCAAGCGATGGAAATTCGCAATCTATTTGCAGATTGGTTTATTTCACCAGCTGGTTCACTTCCTTTTCAAAATTAAACTTAAGGTTTTAAGTGTCAAAATGTTTTACTATTTTGATTACGCTGATTTCTGTTTGTACAGATTTGTATTAAAATAAATTGTATGTTTGTGTGCAAATGTTTTGTTACTTACATTCCATGGCAACAGCAACATCTTTCCATGAATCTTCCCTTTTATTATTCTTTTTATAATCATTTAGTCCTTTGTCATAAAGTATAGGCCTTAACTGAACCTAAAAAACGAAATTTAAGCACTTTACACAGTTATCTAACATTTATCAAAATATGTATAGTATTTAAATGTATATACCATGTTGTGCAATATTTATCAAAACATAATATTGTGATATTATTCAATACAGTTTCTTCTGCAAGTAGTTTATTGCGTTTTTCTCAATACCTTACGCACGTTTCACTGAAAAATATCAGATCATCAGAGGTTTGTATGTAAAAAAAAAAAACACATCAAAATATGTATCATATTTTATGTTTAACAAAAATCACAGATTTAATAATAATGTACCGGTAAATTGTTAATTAAATAAGACACTAAAATTTAAAAGGAAAAATATACTCCTAAACTTACCTCAATTATTAATTTTGCTTCGTTTAAATCCATGATGATTCTTGAACGATGCTCGCCAACTGATGCTTCAACAATACTGAGACTCGAGCTATTTGTCCATCATTGCATCGCACGCCGACGCGCATTACTCATCGCAACGTACTTGGTGGGGGGGCTCTCATAACGCAACGTGGCCATCAGTTTTCATGCGATGACGTGCGTCATCGCATCACATAGCATTGTATCCAGTCTGTTTCACCACTAATTGATTGCAGCCTTGACACAGTGCGCACGGCCAGCGAAGTCTAGAAAGGTCTCGCTAACACATGTTGAGATCATGTACGCACACAACATTACAGCCGGATTCCACTGGAACATCCGAGAAACACGTACAATGTTCTGTAATGGTGTAACACTTATTCCATATTATGTAACATTATTATATCTATATCTAGTACTTTTTATTATTTTTATTATATCTTCCTTTAATATATTAAAGCAAGAAAGGTAATATTTTGAAGTTCCATTTTCAAGTAATTATAATGCAAACACTGAAACTTTGATGTAATTCATTAAAAGACAAGTGAAGGGAAGAAATACAGAAAACTGATAAGGACCATTTGCATTTGTTTATATATACATCCCGTGCTGTGTGTGTGTGTGTGTGTGTGTGTGTGTGTGTGTGTGTGTGTGTGTGTGTGTGTGTGTGTGTGTGTGAGAGAGAGAGAGAGAGAGAGAGAGAGAGAGTGGAACATTTTTTTATAATCACGTACGTTGTAACATCACAAAATGTTCCATAACCATAATGAACACCACAAGTGTGAAAAATACCACTAGAATTATAAATGAGTAAATAAAATGAATGTAACAGTGAAGATAATGGACCAGCAAAGAAGAAAAGAAGAGAAGGAACCCCACGAAGCAGTGATGAATCCACTACATGGACCGAATGACACAACAACCTATATAAACTGACTGACTATGACAAATTGACAAGCCAAGTTTCACAAACAAGCTGTCAAGTAAGCCAGATAAAAACATTGATGAGTAAAGTCATACAGAATAAACAAATTAACCACTGACTTTAATAGCATGGTAATAAATAACAGCATATTGGCTGATATAAGTAGAACCATTATATAGAAATAACAAATACCATGTACTATGCTAGATGTAGCCACTAAATTGTAAAAGATAGAATAAAAAACAAATATGTGGTAGTATAAATTAAGAGTAATTATAAAGGGAAGCACTATATGTATGTAGATAACTTCCAAAGTGAATAATGTGTATATAAAAGATAATAATATTCAGGGAATAAACATTGTAATAGAATTATACCCAGACCCTGAATGACCAAGTTTATGTCAATGAAATGATAGGGAAATAGAACCCCTAATTAGCATAAAATAATAGAATCATAACCATAATGAATCAAGTGTAAAGTACCACCACTTGGGTGATATTATACACTTAAGAAATGAGAAGGACATATCAAAATATAGGGAATTATGAAAGTTCATGTTAATGTATCAAAATAAATAGACCAATAATTAATATTGTCCAGCTGTAAGCAGCAATTAGATATAATAATGTATTCATTTTAATCTTTTTATAATGTTCGAAATAGAAAACAAGCATAATTAATCAAATATTAAAGAAAAGTAAATAGTCGAATTTGCATTGTTAGCAGACGACACTAGTAAGCAATGTCTTAGGACAGTAAATTAATTAATTGTTAATGAAAACTATATTTAAACTGGCCTCAAGCCACATCAAATTAAAGATAATGAAATAAGCTATAATTTGATAGTAATAGAATCCGAAATGGAATTGTAATAGTCAAGAAATTAACGTTAGCATCATAAATTTGGCGAGATTTGAAGAAGTACATACAATACAATCAAAAACGACAACAGCGTGCGAAATACAGATATGTAATGTCTATTAATAACATTACGTCATCATGACATAATTTCGCACCAATCACGGACGAGTTTAGTAAGACCGAATATTCTCTAAGCGGGATGATGAAGAACTATATAACCGAGAAGCGGCGTAAACACGAGGCATTTTGTCAATATCACTCAACCAGCAACAACGGTCCAGATTAAATTAATCATCGTAATTCAGGAAATCAATCACTGAGAAGAAGTATAATTTCACCTGTGTGCATCGAAAGTTAGTAGTGTACCTTAACTAGCAGTGCGTGCATCTGAACGAGATTCATAAACATAACCTCAAACGGCGATAGCCTATATATTTAGTAAGAAGCAAATTTTTCTCGTTCCAGTGCGTATTACGTGAAGTGATTTAACGATCATTATAATCCGATCATTAATGTGTTTATAAATTAATCGATACGATTAATATACAGGTAGTACAGTGACAAAATTTATTTGTTTACATTTTTATCAGATAACAGTAGAACTTAATACACAATGTACTGACGCAAAACAATAAGACTATATGTAGACAACATTGTACCAAAATTATTTAGAGGGATTAACACATCCCGAAGTAAGATTATATATATTAATATTTTTATAACTAAACTCATTTTGAGTTTGAACAAACGAACTTTTCGTTATTTAACTGAAAGTTATCAAAGGTGTTTAACCTAACATATGATATCATATTAGTGTTTTTTGAAAGAAAATAACGTTCTATTCTGTAGCTTAAAAGAAGCCACCCTTGAGGTAATTAATTAAAATAAATAATTTGTTAATACGAAGTAAGAGTTTTCATTGTACACGAAACTGAGCTATGCCAGTAATTAAACCAGACGACTTGTGATCTGTAGATTGTTATTTTTGAATGT
This sequence comes from Magicicada septendecula, assembly GCA_034769895.1. Taxonomy (NCBI): domain Eukaryota; kingdom Metazoa; phylum Arthropoda; class Insecta; order Hemiptera; family Cicadidae; genus Magicicada; species Magicicada septendecula. The sequence continues at coordinate 331,043,464 of CM068370.1, forward strand.
ATTTGTTAACCTAATTCAATAGGGAATAATAAAAAATCAGTATTATACAGCAACAACATTTGTTAATAATTATTTTAATTAATAATTAGCAATCAGTATCACATATCACAGAGGTGCATTTAACAGTGAACAATCAAGTAAAACTTAATGAATGATCTCAATTTAAATAACTGATCAATGATAGAATCATTAAAGGTCAATACTCACCATTAATAAATCAGAAGCATTTTTTTTTGGGACATTTCTGTTGAAAAACCCATATGGCGCCCAAGTAAATATCAAAAGTGTTGTGAAAACTTTTACAGTAATAATATACTGATCAACCAAGGACTTGACAGTTTATTAATCAACGGTGAATAACTGAACGTCCAGTACTTCAACACAGGTACGTGAAGTGTAATTTATATTAATAACCTTGTCTAGACAATACTCTGACCTACATAGACAACACTTTTAACAGAAGAGAATACCAACTTCAAGAGATCTACGCATCAGTTACATTCATCGACGGATCTACAAGTAAACATTTACTCATAATAAAATATAAACAGTGATTAAACGACGACAAGTGTAAGTGTACCGATTTATCTATATTGGATTCCACAATAGGTTGAATTGAATTGGATAAATCAATAAACCAAATCATTAATAATAACAACAGACTTTATCAAATTAGTAATAAATAATTACTGCAACAATAGATACTCTATTAAGTTATAAACACACTGTAATCCAGTTTAGTTACAGACTGACGCTTACAACGTGTGGCTATTTACCCACACAAAGGAGGAGAAAAAAGATATTACAATCAGAATGATCACTGTTGCACACCACTATATAAAAATTATTCCGATTAGCGCTTTCAAGCTTCACAGCCCATCGTCAGATCGAAATAGACAGGAAATATATAAAAACAAACCCTTCACCCCTCTCCCCCACCCCGCTCACACACAACAAGCTATAAATTAATGTTCGTATTGTTTAAATTAGCAGCCATCCTTACTATTTCTTTTATGAATTTGCTAACTGCTATAATTTTTTATTGTTCGACTAAGCTTTTCGTCATTACTGACATCTTCAGGTCTTAAACAACCAAGGTCATTGTTTAAGACCTGAAGATGTCAGTAATGACGAAAAGCTTAGTCGAACAATAAAAAATTATAGCAGTTAGCAAATTCATAAAAGAAATAAAAAAAATATAAATTAATGACCCTTCCTCACCCCCTAAACCCTGCCCCACCATCTGTACAGTTACATATTTTTCTAGCAAATTCCTTGTGTTTCAGTGTTGTGTGTGTGTGTGTGTGTGTGCATCCTTTTAAACTACCCTCTTCCTCTCCACACACGTGGGTCAGTCACACACCCTTATTTTAAAACAACCAATTAGTACTATGCAATATAATTCTTAATCTTATCTATCTGTCCTCTCTCATTTACTTCTTAATCATGTTATAAAATATTTCTTCATTATCAAATTTAATTTTAATATTAATTAAATTGTCTAACCCTTTTTCTCTTTCTTTCAATATTTCTAACTCCTCTCTAAGCTTCCTTTCAACTGTGTTATTTACTACTTTTACAATTTCGTATTCTTCCAAAGGATTAACAAACTTATGGTTGTCTTCTATGAAATGTCTTGCATATAACGAATTGGTTGTTCTATTACCTTCTCCACGTTTGTGGTCAGACAACCTGCATATGAATTTCCGTCCTGTCTCACCTAGGTACACTTTGTTTCAGTCTTTACAGATAACAAAGAGGAAGGAATAATAAATACTAAACCAGGGATCGAACCAGTAAAAGAAAATGATAATAATAAATCATGTGAACCTTTAAGTGAACACAGTGAAACCATGAATAAAAACATTGAAAACCCCTACGAGAAAATAAATAATAACAATGATATAACAAAAGTGAATACTAAAGACACCGAAGAAATAATAATTGATAATAAACAATCAATAAAAACAATCATAGAAACTATCGATAAAAACACACAACCTTAAACAAACAATTAAAAGAAACCAATAATACGAAAGCACCTGAAGCGGAGGTCCCAGGAGGTAATGCCATAGTAAACCCACATAACGGAACTGCACAAACGGAAAATGAAAAATTCCTGGACTCAATGATAAAGTTTATGAAGGAACAATTTCCCCAAATGATGAAGGAAGCAAACCAAGGAACTCATGAAAAATTAACTCTACTCAAGAAAACGATGGACAGTGGATTCAAACAATGGGATACAACGCTAAAGAGGGATTCTGAAAATAATGGTCGACAAACAAAAGACGAAGAAAACACAAGTACATTGTTATTGGAAGATAAACATAACCGAAACGATGACAATAATAAACACATGGAGAGCGACGATGAAGGTGTAAAAAACCGAGTAATTTATAAAATAAAGAAAATAGAAGAACTACGTCACAAGAAAATGTTCAACACACGAGAATGGTTGGAGATGATCACAGGAGGATTAGTTGAAGTAAACAATATACCAATTACTGAACCAAGAGAGGTAAACCAATTTCGAAATGCTAAGCGAACAGCAATCGACTCCCCGGAAGAATCGGCAGGGGCGAAAAAACCAAAACTCACCGAAGAGCACGGGACCCTAATGAAGATCATGAGGGAACAATTCCAACAATTAAGAGACAAGACAGAGGAACCCGTAAAGAAAACCATGGAAGAGTTCATAAAAGACAACATAATACGAGGGTAAAAATTCTGACAAAGAGTAGATAAAATCAATAAAAGAATGAAGGAGAACCACCGACCATGTAGGAAAGAAAAAGTGCCACATCAGAGAGTGGAAAAGGAATTAACAACGACGAAGGTAATTCAAACAAGGATAGAAGAACGCGAAGTCAAGGAAGATTTAGTAGCAACCAAGTGGAAAAGCCGAATGATAAGTAGATACTTCACCAATACAGAAATCAATTTGGACACCAATAGAATCCGAGAAAACCGAGCGACAAGAATAATCGACCATCATTAAACCAAGTAACCATCAAACATTGAAGAAGAAGGACGGATGTTAAAGATAACCGAAAGAAGCAACCAAAATAAGAAGAAAAAACTACTATTATTGTATACAGGTCCGTATACCATCACCAAGAACAATCAGAACAACACATATGAAATTTCAGACCCAGTGAGTAAGAAAATCAAAGGTACATTCAACCAAGCATCATTGAAGAGATATTATGAATAATGAGAACTATCAATTATGTAATGTTACATAATATCTAACAATATCAAAATATACAATGCTCCATGCAGATATAAATAAAATGACTTAAACAAAATGTAATTGACCAATAATTAACCCAATAGAATGGTGACAGTGTGAAAACCCAAGAAAATCAAAGGAAACTAAACAACCGAAAGTGTTACAAACTAGTGTATAAACAATGTTAAAAATGAATTATGGTAACAATAAAGAAGAATAGAAGACTACAACATAAAGTGAAGATGAGTTTAAGAATTAACTGCATAACTATATGGTAATGAAGATAAGTGTGAAATTAAGAACAATAAATAATCATAAAAACAACTTGCAACCTAGTATTGAAGAATAACAGCAAAGCTGATGATAATATAACAAATATGTCAAGTTATAACTATAGTTAACTGCATGGAAGTAGTATCGTCAAGGTCACACTGCTTACTTACAGCGTTGTCTCTAAGCAACAGTTTCCCTTTCTTCCGAAAAATGCTACACTAGTAAGCAGGCCTACTTAATGTAAAGTATATAACAAAGTGATTTTTAAATTAAATATTTACTTTGTTGTTGTCAATAAGGCTTCCATTAAAATCATTTTTGTGCTTTAAACTGTTGAACATTCTAAAATAAATGACAATAGAAGACTGAAAAAACAACGATACATTTTGAAGGTTCATAGATGCCTACTGCAGACATTTTATAGATAAAATTTAATGTTATTTAAAGTAAAAAATATTTTAAAATCTTACGAGTATCACACAGTTGTTCTGATTTTGTAAGATAGTGTAATGTAAGGTTAACTTGCATTTTACTGTATTTTTTTAAGTAAATTTTACAGGGAGAAAGTTTCTAATACATACATTAGAATACATTGTTACGTTGTCAATAATTCTTAATAATAATTACATTACAATTAATACATTGTTAATAATTAATTAACAATTAATTTCCGTAACTTATACATAACATTCAATGCGACGCGTCAGCTATAGTTTGTTTGAACGAATTTTCATACGCATCCTGTGTCCCTTAAGCTTGCCCTATTTAATTATTGAAGACACCGCACTATTCGTGACTCCGAAAAATATTCTATTTTTATTTCCTGTGCTGCTTATTAATAATTAAGTAAAAAAATTAGAACTATACTATAAGACGTTACATGCACAAGTAGCATAAAAATAATGGTATGTATAAACGTGAAACGAATTGGATTTCTTAAGAAAATAAGGATAATTTTATAAACAACAAATACAAATGCCTCATGAAATAAATTTAAAATTCCTTATTCATATATTAATATATTATAAATCTTTAAATATAGAATTTAAATTTATAATTCTATATTTTATGAACTGTCCTTACAAATTTTATAATTAATATTTTCCTTATTTTATAAACTATAGAATTCCTTATGACTATTATAAATAAGCAGTATGTTGAAAAAAATCACCTCAAATAGGGTTAGTCACACAATTATCACTTTGCAAAGTGATAGCACAGAGCACATTCATAACACTCCTGAAGAAAACACGCACATACTGTTTTTTATGTTTTAATAAAAATATAAAATACTACGCTTCGCTATAGACACGTTTACCACCTATATACACTTTTTAACACTCCTGCAGTAATTCGTCTTACTTACTTAATACGTCTGACTCAGGTTCGCTGTCACTACTCACACGTAAGTGTATGATGAAGAGCTCCACTGTGGTGTCTCTCGTGCACTGCTTTGAGTAATCGGCTTCTTGTATTGCCTCCGCATGTCTTACGCACTTCTCCCAGTCTTCCTGAGTTATCCTGTCCAAAGCTTTGTGTGCAAGTTATTCAATATCGACTAATCTGAAAGTCGTATTCTTGTTTGCAACATACCTTTTAACTTGGGCCCATATCAGCTCGATCGGATTATACTGACAATGATATGGTGGCAGGGGCACTACTGTATGTCCCATTTCATTTGCCAGTTGATCCAATTCGTACATCTTCTTGGCCGTTCGGATCTCTTGTTTAGAAAGAAGTTCATCCCTGGTTTCAGCTGTGGAAAATGAAATTCTCTTCTTAGCCACTCCATGATATCCGCTTTACGCAAGTTTGAACTTGGTGGTTTATCTATTTGTACAGAATTATAGCTGGCATTATCCATCACGATAACAGAGCCTTCTTCCAAGGAGCGTAACATACCAACAAACCAGGTCTTAACAAACTTCAGCATTCATTTCTGTGTGGTAGTTAGATTCAGCTGAATGCTTATTGCCACAAAAGATAAGTTTGGCACCTGCTATGAAACCTGTACTTGCGGATCCAGCATGTGCAATAACCAGCCGGCCACCTCTACCAGTAGGTACTTTCAGCCCACCGTTCCCTCTGGAGTATTTATTCGTATGATTCTGTGATATCCAGGTTTCATCCAAATAAATTATAGGCCTATTGTCCTCCGTACGATGTATATTGTAACGCAACAGAAATGCGGTCCTCGACGTTACATAAATAAAAATATTAGAAATACAATAGGGAAATAAATATTTAAATCCCATACTAATACAAGGGTCAAATAAATACATTTATCATTGTATAAAAATGAATAAGAATGCAAGGTAGTAATAGCAATAAAAAATAAACATGTAATGTAGACAATAGTAAGAAATCAATGTTCAGTGAGAAGTAAATAAATCAAAAATACTGATAAGAATTATAAGAAAGAAACTAATATCGAATATGTTAAAGTAAATGACGGTGAAAATAGATAAAAATGAGTCAATAATATACATTACTAGTTAATCGGAAATAATGATTCTGAATTGTATAATGGTATGTTGTTACCATAAATATTATGTTAAAGTTTGTGTTAGTTTATAAAGCTTACTTGTTGATGTAATATCAAATAATGAAGCAATATGTATTATTTGTTTACTGTTGTAGAAAGGTGAGGGAAATCAGTTAATTAGTATTAATTAATTTAATTTTTTTTATGTGTGATCCATAGGTCAAGATAAAGTTGTTGTTAGATATAATAAGGATAATTATTTGTGTACATGTACGTAGTTAAAGGTTGAATTATGTTTGTAAACTTATATAAAAAGGCTATAGTTGTTAACAAGTTATATTCAAAAGTAGATCCAAATATAATAAAAGGCCTAACAGCCAATAACACTAAATAACAACTCAGAATAGAAAGGTTAGGGAAAGAAGTTAATAATAATTAATGAATATAGTTCAAGGAGTTAGAAAAAACCTATGATAATTAATAATAAATAATAAACAAACTCAATATAAACAAATTATGATAATGCCATAGTGCATTGATATCGATTGATAACGTTTGATATCGGAAAAATAATAATTATGAAAAGAAACAGACTAAGATTGAAAAACCAGCAGAATATATATAGAAATTAGTAAACAAGCTATAAATAAGATTATATTTTGATATAATGGAAGTTTAATAAGGAATTATTTTGATGAGTGGAAGAATAATATATGAAATTATCACTATATAACAAAACATTGAAAAAGAATTAAAAAAAATTTGTTGCTAGGGACAACAAAAATTAATATAGTTTGTTGATTTTGATTATTGCAATTTATGACCTGAACGTGATGAGATTAAACCCAGAGAAAAGGTTAATAAAACTAATTTAATCTAACTTATTTAAATCCAGTAACAGTCACCATATATGAATAACTAATTGTCATAATTAGTCCTGTAAACATTAACCAAATCGTATAATGGTATCATACAAACGATAATAAGTAATTGAATTACAAAAAGGAATGACTTGGATTGCCCAATATCAGATCAAGAACAAATGATAATTTAATGAAATAATAATACCATATAAAGAACTACCTGGGTAAAGAGTTAATCCTACAAACCAAACAAAAAATAATAACCATTAAATCACATTGGACATCGCAGTTTACATCATACTATAGAAAACGTATTTGGATCCAGAGTTTGCCGAAGAACGTAATCACTAGTTTGGCCGTTGGTGAACAAAGGGAGCAGTATTTCTAAATCAACCAGGACCAAGGATTCCACTTTATTACCACTTGAAGACAAGAATAAAGAAAATCATCTCATCTCTGATTGATACGGGGCATCAACTCACGAGGTTAAAAGCAACCGCCTTCGAGAGTCGCTTAGTAATTCGTATGGTAATTTTCAATTGTATAAATAATATTAAACACAACAACACTTTAATTTTGTAATATCTTGCATTCTTATTTATGTATTTTTAATCTTCCCCGCAATTGAAAGAACCTTCACACCCTGAATCTAAATTAATTATAAAAAATATAACTGAATTTAAAATAAAATATTGGACCGATCAATAATCGATTAACTCAACGTATAGCCTTTCGTATATCAAGTAAAACCAATCTTATTGAATGTTAACAAGTTGAACTAATAAAGAAACCTTGTATAATTTCAGGATCTTATTATTTGGGTATTATTTAAGGAAGTGGGAATAAGAATTAAGCACACTAAGTGTATAATAGCTAGTCACCGTATGCGGTGGGTTAACCTTTAAATTCCGTTTGTTTTGGAACTGCAGCGCTTGTTGCGGAATTCTCCGATACCAAAGAGAAGAGAGTTACACACGAATTTTCGATAATTCTCTGCAAGGCAGACTAGGTCTGAGCGGAATTTTAGAATAACACCATACATACATAAGTTACATTCACACTAACACTTGTAGATTAAATAGAGAGATAAGATAGTCATAATTAACAATATTACTATAGCTAGCAAACCCAGATATATAAGAAATTGAAATATTAAAATAATAACAGAGAGGTACATACGAGAGAAATATTATAAATTGACGAACTCAACAGTGTGGCTTAAACCGTACACACGGGTCTAGTAACAAATTGGCTTCCATCGCGGGGCTCGAACGAGACACACGTACCCGACGAGTAACAAATTGGCGCTCAACTAGTGTAGGGCTTAAGTTAAGTAAAACTACAATTATAAAAATATTACTTAACCAGAGCATGCAATTGTGGGAGACTAAAAATGCATAATACCAGAGGTAGATCAAAGAAGAGGGCAGAAGACACGGAGAAGGAAGAAGGGGAACAAGGACAAGAAATAGAAGTAATCACAGATAGTGAAATGGAACAACAGACAGACGAAATAACGGAAACTGAAATAATTACGGACAAGGAAAAGGAAGTAATTGAAGAAAATGCCCAAGGGGACCAACCAGATAAATCCAACAAAAAGGAAGACATGAGCATGCAGGAGATGTTGAGAATACTATTGGAAAACTCAAAAGAACAATTTAGGAAACAGGATGAGAAATTCGACAAAATAAATGAGGAAATTAAGGAGACCTCAAAACTAATGAACGAAAGGTTCAATAGGAATAACGAAAGGTTCGATAGAAACGATGAGAATATAAAACAAATGAAAGAAGAAATCCTACAAATAAACGAAGAAAATTTAAGGCAGATTAACGAAAGAATTGAGAATGTCCATGTGACAATTAACCAAAAGGTGGACCAAAATAATGAGGAAAGGAAACGAGAAATAGCCGAAACAAATGAAAGGTTAGAAAAAACTAACGAAACAGTAATACAGGTTCGTGAGGAATTACAAAATAAAATTAATGACATACAAAATGAGAGTAAAACAATGGTCGAAGGAATCCAACAGGAGACTGTCGGAAAATATGAGAAAATTAAACAAGAAGTACATCAGATACGGGAGGAGAATAAGGAAGGGATTACGCAAATACAGACAGACATGGGAGAGCGACTAGAAAGAGTATATGGCAATTTAAACAATATGGAAGGTCAAATTAATACAAGTAAAAATAAAATAGAGGAAATTAGTAGACGCGAACTACAGTTACAAGAAGAAGTAGATTCATGGCGGGATAGGACATGCCAGCATAATCATATAACTAACCACGATAACCGGGAGTCGATTAATTTTCGAAATTACAAACGTAATCCGATGGAATTTTTAAAGAGGTTGGAAGAGTTGATCACACGAAATAGAGAGAACCGTTGGAGTATGATACGCGGTATGATTGATGAGACATTTAAGGATACGTATGATAATTGGTGGACGGCGGTGCGTCCGGATATACAGGACATGAACGAATTCAAAAAGCAATTTAAAGAAAAATATTGGTCGGAGTCGACCCAGAACATGGTTAGAAATAATTTGAGCAACGGTCGATAAGAAACGAACGTAGGACAGTCTCCTACATCATACTTCCTCGGAAAAGTTTGCATGGCACGGAATTTAGAGCCCAGAATTCCCGAGGAATGTTTAGTGATACAGCTATCCTACCATTATGAGGAAGGAATAAAAAACGCACGTATGTGTAGCCAAATTAAAACGATTTCAGCCATGGCCAGATTCCTTGAGAATTATGAACACGAAACTCAGCATCAAAGAAATAGAGTACTAAATTCTAAGTACAATAAATATAATAGTAACGACCAACAAACAAATTCCCATGATAATGATAACAATCGACCAACTCAAAACGTTAACACGAATAGAACACAGAACGACCACTCGAATAATAATCAAAGGAATTATAATTATCGTGGCAATAATCATTATAATTACCGCGACAGTCGTAATAATAGAGGAGATGGGGACAATCGACCCAATAATTATACACACAATGTTAATTATATATATTCCAGACCTCAAAACAATCAGCGACGTGATTACCCGAGAGCACACCAGTATAACAGTTATTATAATCCATCCCGGTGTGAGGACGAATACCAAAACCAAGGTAGGAATAGTATCCATGAGGACAGAGGACGACAGATAAACCATGAAGGTGATGATCAGGGAAATAATGTACCTAGACGAAATTCCAGCCTGGAGTACCAAAATAGACAGCAGAGGAATGAAGTGCAAGTTGACGATCGCGGGGAGCGACAGGAACCAGTGAACCTTCTCGCAACGAAGAACGAGTAGTAAACCACATCAGGGCGGAGCATAGCCAAGAACCTAATAATAATCCCAGCAATAAGAAGGAATGGGAGGTGATTTCAGATTCGCCGAAAGGGTATGTCCGAATCACGTAGTGAGATGGTAATACAAAAAGAACCACTAAATCCTAAAATAAAATAAGAACAACTTATTACCAATTTTGAAGAGAAAACATTTGGAATTAAAAAGAATTTGAATTTGGAGAAATACCACTAAATCCAAAAGGTATGTAAGCACAACTTACTAAAGAATTTTTTTGAACAATAGTATTTAAATAGAAAACACAACATTCAAAAGGAAGTAAGTACGACTTACTATATAGTTATGAAGAAGGTATTAAGAAGAGTTAATAACAACCCCAAGATTACAGAAGAAAACCAGAAATATTATTATATGTCTACGAAGAAATATTATAAATAAGAAATAATGAAACCCCAAGATAAAATTTTTTATATCAAGAAGTATCTATGCAAAATAGTAAAAGAAAAAACAATATGACCTAAAATACATGCCGGATTGCCAAATGAAATTAACAACCAAAATAAATGATTGATTATGACTAGAATAATATCAAATGGAACAAGAAAAAATGTTTATCAACATAATTCATTATAATGTAACCAGACAATGTAGTAAAATAAGATAAGAAGAACAATGGTTGAGTTAATGACTATAATTACACTGAACTTAAGTAATAATAATAATCAAAACAATTACAATTTAGAAATTCTTGGAATTATAAGAACAAATGAAGAAAGATACTTAGAGTTACTGTTACAACAAGAAGGAAGATCACGATTAATTACAGATAATGACTGTCAGAAGTGTTATCAGAAAATGATTAAGGAAAATAAAATGGAATCACGAAGTATAAAAAATAGGAATAATTAAATATAAAACGCGACAATGTAAAGAATTCCCAAATGTTTATTATTAATTAATTAAGAAGATTATTATGATATTATTATATTTTTATAGCTGACTGTAGATGAATTCCAGCAGTACTATATTGAAGTGTAGTGTGGACAGCAGAGTATGAAGCCAAACAGTGCCTCTCTGAACTGTACCAACTCACATATTAGGGATTGTTAGGGAAAGTGAATATTTAAGGGATATTAGAATCGTTGCGAAGAATGACATCAAATTCCAAAAAGAATGACGAAGAAAACAGAAGGAAAATAGCTGACAGAAGAATAATGGAGAAATACAGTGATTGCAGTAACTAGAAGTAGAAGAGAAGTGAACTTAAAGTTTCATTGAATATTGTAACCAACTATCGACAAATACTGTTTAAAGAAAAATTATATATAACCAAGAATGTTAATAGGAGTAATGAAATGTCATTAAATAAAGAATTGTGAATACTAGTCTAAACAAGTTACATTGAGAATCCCATCGTTGACCATTAAAAATGATATGAAGAAAAGGCATGTAAAAAATACAAGTTTACTTGACCTAAATTACATTCAGGTAAATTAAACTCCTTTAGGAGGGGGAGCATATATAACGCAACAGAAATACGGTCCTCGACGTTACATAAATAAAAATTTTAGAAATACAATAGGGAAATAAATATTTAAATCCCATACTAATACAAGGGTCAAATAAATACATTTATCATTGTATAAAAATGAATAAGAATGCAAGGTAGTAATAGCAATAAAAAATAAACATGTAATGTAGACAATAGTAATAAATCAATGTTCAGTGAGAAGTAAATAAATCAAAAATACTGATAAGAATTATAAGAAAGAAACTAATATCGAATATGTTAAAGTAAATGACGGTGAAAATAGATAAAAATGAGTCAATAATATACATTACTAGTTAATCGAAAATAATGATTCTGAATTGTATAATGGTATGTTGTTACCATAAATATTATGTTAAAGTTTGTGTTAGTTTATGAAGCTTACTTGTTGAAACAAATAATGAAGCAATATGTATTATTTGTTTACTGTTGTAGAAAGGTGAGGGAAATCAGTTAATTAGTATTGATTAATTTAAATTTTTTTATGTGTGATCCATAGGTCAAGATAAAGTTGTTGTTAGATATAATAAGGATAATTATTTGTGTACATGTACGTAGTTAAAGGTTGAATTATATTTGTAAACTTATATAAAAAGGCTATAGTTGTTAACAAGTTATATTCAAAAGTAGATCCAAATATAATAAAAGGCCTAACAGCCAATAACACTAAATAACAACTCAGAATAGAAAGGTTAGGGAAAGAAGTTAATAATAATTAATGAATATAGTTCACGGAGTTAGAAAAAACCTATGATAATTAATAATAAATAATAAACAAACTCAATATAAACAAATTATGATAATGCCATAGTGCACTGATATCGATTGATAACGTTTGATATTGGAAAAATAATAATTATGAAAAGAAACAGACTAAGATTGAAAAACCAGCAGAATATATATAGAAATTAGTAAACAAGCTATAAATAAGATTATATTTTGATATAATGGAAGTTTAATAAGGAATTATTTTGATGAGTGGAAGAATAATATATGAAATTATCACTATATAACAAAACATTGAAAAAGAATTTAAAAAAATTTGTTGCTAGGGACAACAAAAATTAATATAGTTTGTTGATTTTGATTATTGCAATTTATGACCTGAACGTGATGAGATTAAACCCAGAGAAAAGGTTAATAAAACTAATTTAATCTAACTTATTTAAATCCAGTAACAGTCACCATATATGAATAACTAATTGTCATAATTAGTCCTGTAAACATTAACCAAATCGTATAATGGTATCATACAAACGATAATAAGTAATTGATTACAAAAAGAAATGACTTGAATTGCCCAATATCAGATCAAGAACAAATGATAATTTAATGAAATAATAATACCATATAAAGAACTACCTGGGTAAAGAGTTAATCCTACAAACCAAACGAAAAATAAATTGGACATCGCAGTTTACATCATACTATAGAAAACGTATTTGGATCCAGAGTTTGCCGAAGAACGTAATCACTAGTTTGGCCGTTGGTGAACAAAGGGAGCAGTATTTCTAAATCAACCAGGACCAAGGATTCCACTTTATTACCACTTGAGGACAAGAATAAAGAAAATCATATCATCTCTCATTGATACGGGGCGTCAACTCACGAGGTTAAAAGCAACTGCCTTCCAGAGTCGCTTAGTAATTCGTATGGTAATTTTCAATTGTATAAATAATATTAAACACAACAACACTTTAATTTTGTAATATCTTGCATTCTTATTTATGTATTTTTAATCTTCCCCGCAATTGAAAGAACCTTCACACCCTGAATCTAAATTAATTATAAAAAATATAACTGAATTTAAAATAAAATATTGGACCGATCAATAATCGATTAACTCAACGTATAGCCTTTCGTATATCAAGTAAAACCAATCTTATTGAATGTTAACAAGTTGAACTAATAAAGAAACCTTGTATAATTTCAGGATCTTATTATTTGGGTATTATTTAAGGAAGTGGGAATAAGAATTAAACAGACTAAGTGTATAATAGCTAGTCACCGTACGCGGTGGGTTAACCTTTAAATTCCGTTTGTTTTGGAACTGCAGCGCTTGTTGCGGAATTCTCCGATACCAAAGAGAAGAGAGTTACACACGAATTTTCGATAATTCTCTGCAAGGCAGACTAGGTCTGAGCGGAATTTTAGAATAACACCATACATACATAAGTTACATTCACACTAACACTTGTAGATTAAATAGAGAGATAAGATAGTCATAATTAACAATATTACTATAGCTAGTAAACCCAGAGATATAAGAAATAGAAATATTAAAATAATAACAGAGAGGTACATACGAGAGAAATATTACAAATTGACGAACTCAACAGTGTGGCTTAAACCGTACACACGGGTCTAGTAACAATATGCATGGTTCTCAAAAACTTCGCTCTCAAGGCAGCAATGTCTCTGCGCTCCATTAAAAATTTTCGTCCACCGTTGCACTTCTTAAATTTAAAACCAAGCACTTTCAGAAGGCGAAGTACGGAGGCTTCTGAACCAGAATAATTGATTTTCTGACAGAGGTCAGCTCGAATTTTGCTTGCAGTGGGGTATTCGCCTCGGTCGTAATATTCTAGTACGGTCCTGCGGACTATTTGTTAATTAAAATCGTCCAGTTCAATGTTTTTGTGTTCCCGGTTATACCCTTTCCTTGGAGAACTGAACACAACGCTCACGCCTTGATCATCTGCCGAAGCAACGGTATTGCTAATACGTTGCACCGATTGTTCAGAAATGCCACAAGCTTCCGCTGTAAATTTTCGAACTTGTGCAAAGTTTATGTTCCTCCTGGCTTCTTCATTATACGCAAGATTTTTAAAAAACAGTAAATGTTTGCTATGATGACTTTACTTTGTTTTCTAATGTCCTCTCGGCCCACACGTACACCACCGTTGCTTGTACCCGAACTAAATGTAGGATACTGTTCCTCAATATCACTCATAATAAATACAAATTATTGAAATAAACTAATGCACACACTGTCTACAATAAAGACGTCAACCGTTCACATGAAATGCACAAAATGTCTGTCAACAATACTAAGGACGATAAATATGTTGGATGTTTCTTGCTAATTCGTCTCTTCCTCACCTCGTTCATCCAACCTACTTGGAATGAGGTACTGTAACTGAAATGGGATTGGCTTTTGCCACAACAGCGACAATTTTGTTTACAGAAATTGCTCAGTCCTATTTACCTTTGTGCAACGGAAGAAAGATAGTAGCGCGGCCAGTAAACATACACATTTTTGAGGGGAGTGTAAAATGACAAAGGCATTCATAAAAGTGTCAGACAGCAATATTTACCGAAAAGACATGCCGACAGGGTATACGCAATTAGCATACCAAATGTGTACATATACCTAACAGAACTTCCGAACTATATGGCTTAGGAACGACCGTGCAGAGAACAAAAACAGATTCATTTACAAAAGGGAAAAGAGTGAGTATGAAAAAATTAAAGCGATAACAGCAGGCTGTAACGGTACAGAATTGTGAGCTACCCCAGTTTAATTTTATATTGCATCAATTCAATCACTTTTCAAATTGCCAGACTTCACCTGAGAGGAGCCCCAGTACAGCAATGCACACAGTTAGCCTAAACAATTGCCCAGACGTATTGCGTAACCGCCCAGTAAGCAGCAGTCCTTGTGACACAGTATGCAGTCTATCACCAGTGGTTGCATCAGCCAGTAGCAGATAGCAGTCTTCAACCAGAGCGGTCGTAAGTTAAATAGTGGCCTCGGGTGCAAGATAGGCCAAAAGTACTATAATCGGCCTATCTAGTAAAGTGCGCAATACAGCAGTAAACTAACTACAGTACCGGTTATACGAAAAGCTTTAAAACAAACTTTGTTGTTGGAGTAAAAAGACGTAATTGCAGTACGTGACCAAGTGTAGATAAGTAGCAGTGAAAACAGTCTATCAAATAATAATTCATCTTTTTTTTTTTTTTATAAAGTGTACACAAATAAATAATGAGATCTCAAACAGTGGGGTTTAAAAACAAAGTGTAAAAAGAATGAGAGAGTGAGTGAGGTAATAAAGGGGGAGAAAGAAAACATTAAGGAGAGTACTGGTTCGTATAGTAGATATATATTATTTACATATTTTGATACTGCAACCTTATTGATAAAAATTACAAGTAAAGAAAAAAAAAGGAAAAGAAAGAAGTAAATTTTTATGTTAAATAAAATAGTATTTGAATTATTATAAACATGTGTTAGCCTAGTTATTACGCCATAACCATTTCCTAGTTTTCTGTGCTGACAACTCGTCTAACGTAATCGGGGGTTTTCTGAGATTTTATTACAGTCAGATAGCGGGATTTTTATAAGGGCAAGAGTGTTCAAAGTTTACATGTATAACTAAAAAACATGTTGGCGACCTGGGTAATTTAATAAGGTAAGTTTTACGGGGACTATGACGGTAAGTAAAATTCTGGCAGCGGTGAGTATTATGACGAGTGTAGTATTATAAAAAGGGTAGAAGGCGAGTACCTTTACAATGGCGACCCTGCCAGGATGTTCGTATAAATATTATAGGAACTAGACCTGTTTTAAAGCACAGAAAGTAGGATTTGGTAATGACATATTTGTAAAATTAATCGTATATAATTACGTTGTGAAAATTAGAAAATTAAGTTATGTTTGGGTAGAGCTATTGTGTGTTTACTTTTACGTATTGCTAACTGTTTTATGTGTGGAGTATTTTGATTGGGTATGTATAATTATTGTATTATATAAAGGGGATTATAATAAAAAATTAGGTTAAAATGGCTGAGGCACAAGAAACCTTTGCGGAGAAATGGGAGAAATTCCGTGACAGTTTCGAGAGGTATTTGGAAGAAAGGACTGATGATGATCGGCGTAAATTTAATGAGAGGGTTAAACGAATTCCGGAATTATACAAATTGTTAAGAGAGAATAGTGGTGGCACTATTAGTGATGACAATAGTAAACGAAATAACGAGGTAAGTGAAGGGGTTAGTGAAAGTAAAATAGTGGAAGTGGTAGCGTTAGATAATAAAATATTGAATAATGATAATTGTGAGATTAAAATGGGGGTAAATGGTAAAGAGACAGACCAATTAAACGAAAAAGACCATCAAGTAACAGAGAATGAGGTAAGTAAAAATAGTGTAAATGGAAATAACAAAATAACCGACGAAAATGGTGTCAATACATATGAGAGTGCAGGGGTGACAGAAAACGGCAATTACGGTGGTAAGTTATACGCCGATGAGAATATAAATAACGAAGGAATAGTAGACCAGGTAAGTGGTGTTAATACGAGTAATTATAATGATGATATAGCTGAAAATGGGGTATCAGAGAGTGATGATAATGATGTTAATTACAATTCTGAGAGTATAGTGGGGGTAAAGAATAGTGGAGAAACGTATAATGAGATGAGTAGGGGTGAGAATTGTGAGAATGATGTTTTAGTGGAAGTAGAATGTAATAATGATATGCTAGCGAGTGTTGATGAAATTGAGAGAGAGTGTGATGAAAGGTTAGGGTGGCAAAGGGCAAATTTTCCCCGTGATGTAAGTGGAGTAAGGACTCCGCTATTAGTGATTAATGAGGACAGAGTTTCCTCCTGTACTTGTATAGAAGACAAGGTGTCTTCAGATGGTCCCTGTATTTTTTGTGATGTAACTGGTAAAGCCAGTAGAGGTAATAGGTATTTAATGGTGCCCTTTGCATGGAATGAGAGAGAAAAGGTGATGTGGTGTTGTGATGAGAGAAAGAGAGAAATAGCGATTTTTGAGGTTAATAGAGGTTATGAAAGGTTAGTGCAGGTTTTAGAGATAAACAAAGGTGAAAAAATTGACTTGCATGGTGAAATAGAGGGAGATGAATATTTTGATAATACTGTTATAAATAATAAAATAACTTACCTGATGTTAACTAATACTACTGATGGAGACTGGACAAAAATAATTAATATTGACAAGGTTTATGAAATAATAATAGGGAATAATCCTGTAAGTTATCAGGGTATAATGAATGAAATTGAGGTGATGGGTTATCATAATAATGATAATAATAAATTGAGGGTAAGTAAGAAGGAGAAATGTTATAAAAAGGCAAGATTATTACACGATGATGGAGGTTGAATTAAAAAAGCAGTGTATGGACATTCTAAATATTCTCGTTTATGGTAATGACCCGGCTGATATAGATATTGAAGTACGGCAAATAATAATTGGATATGACGAAAAATTTGTAAATAAATAAATGTGTTAATGTTAAATGTATTGTGTTAATAGTATTCTGTTGCAAGGTATATTATAGCTTATGTGTAATATATGTTTGTAATGAGAGGAGAAGGTATAATAATAAATAATAATATTTTATTCCACTAAAATAATTAATAAGAGGCAATAATGAATTTAATTTTGCATTGTGTATTTCAAAGTGTTTTAAATAATATAACTAAAGCTAAATTGTTTTGAGTGGAGGTCATTAAAGTAATTTAAAAAGGTTAATTTTATTAGAAGCAAAATTAACTCTGCTTTGAATTGTAACAAATAAGAGATAAATATGTTAACTACAAGACAGAGAAATCAAAAAATTTGTAGGAAGTATATGTGTCAGTATGTGGTAAGCAGAATGTTTAGACTGAAGGAGTGTTTATGACAACAAGTCTGGCACACAAGTGTTTATGTAAACAGGTATGTTGTGTGACCAATGTTTACAGCCAGATGTGTTGAAGTTGATAACTGTTGTAGTCTGCTGAATCATTGCCAGTAGGAAAATCCTATTATGAAATAAAAAGACATACCATATGTGAAGAAAGGAATGTAAATTTTTTGAATAATGTAGGTAATATTTTATGTCGGATCATTTTGAAAAATGTAATTAATTTTGAAATTGTTAATTAAAACAATATGAATTAAATTTAATGAAAGGTAATTAAAGAAATTAAAAAGATAATTTTTGATAATGACTTCGAATCTATTTTGATCTGAATTTTGATTGTAAAATAAATAATTGATAAAAAACATAATGATTCATTTAAATTAAAAAATTGAAAGAACGTCCAAGCTGAGATAGTGTTTAGAAAATAAGATGTGTATATTACTGTTCATATAGACTTTACATATGTCATGAATTTTTGTCCTATATATATATAGTAGTTAAGGATACCCTGTATAATCTATGTATTATTTTGGAGGGTAACAGTGTATGGGTAACATTATTTAATTTGACTGGAATTTATGTGTATCACTGTAAACCTATATTGTTTTATTAACAATATTTTCTAGTGTTAAGAGATATTCTATAATATAAAATGAGCCAGTACGTTGTCAATGAACCAGTACGGCTAAGAGGAAACAAATCAGTTGTGGGATATGGAGTGATGGAAGGCCGTTTATTATATTTTAATTGAATGTTCCAAAGTCAGGCGATACTGGGGCAGGTATCTGTCCAAGCTTAGGGTGTTGGGATCTCGAATAGAGAAGTCCAGTAAGATCGGATGGGTGCTGTCACAGTCGCCAGACTAGGGGGGTAAGAACCCATGATTTAGTAGAGTGTTCAGGGGGGTTGCGGCGCCATATCCTCACTGATCCTCATACGGTTTAGGCAATAAGAGTTTGAACGCTTCGGCCTTCAACCTCTTATTGGGGGGGTATTGTAACGGTACAGAATTGTGAGCTACCCCAGTTTAATTTTATATTGCATCAATTCAATCACTTTTCAAATTGCCAGACTTCACCTGAGAGGAGCCCCAGTACAGCAATGCACACAGTTAGCCTAAACAATTGCCCAGACGTATTGCGTAACCGCCCAGTAAGCAGCAGTCCTTGTGACACAGTATGCAGTCTATCACCAGTGGTTGCATCAGCCAGTAGCAGATAGCAGTCTTCAACCAGAGCGGTCGTAAGTTAAATAGTGGCCTCGGGTGCAAGATAGGCCGAAAGTACTATAATCGGCCTATCTAGTAAAGTGCGCAATACAGCAGTAAACTAACTACAGTACCGGTTATACGAAAAGCTTTAAAACAAACTTTGTTGTTGGAGTAAAAAGACGTAATTGCAGTACGTGACCAAGTGTAGATAAGCAGCAGTGAAAACAGTCTATCAAATAATAATCCATCATTTTTTTTTTTTATAAAGTGTACACAAATAAATAATGAGATCTCAAACAGTGGGGTTTAAAAACAAAGTGTAAAAAGAATGAGAGAGTGAGTGAGGTAATAAAGGGGGAGAAAGAAAACATTAAGGAGAGTACTGGTTCGTATAGTAGATATATAATTTACATATTTTGATATTGCAACCTTATTGATAAAAATTACAAGTAAAGAAAAAAAAGGAAAAGAAAGAAGTAAATTTTTATGTTAAATAAAATAGTATTTGAATTATTATAAACATGTGTTAGCCTAGTTATTACGCCATAACCATTTCCTAGTTTTCTGTGCTGACAACTCGTCTAACGTAATCGGGGGTTTTCTGAGATTTTATTACAGTCAGATAGCGGGATTTTTATAAGGGCAAGAGTGTTCAAAGTTTACATGTATAACTAAAAAACATGTTGGCGACCTGGGTAATTTAATAAGGTAAGTTTTACGGGGACTATGACGGTAAGTAAAATTCTGACAGCGGTGAGTATTATGATGAGTGTAGTATTATAAAAAGGGTAGAAGGCGAGTACCTTTACAAGGCAAGGTCAGCGTTCTCAGACAACAGTCAGTCTGTAGGATAACTGCCCATGAAGAAAACAGTAAAACTTTAAATACGTAATTTCACTGTACGGAAAACACAAAATAACTGACCTAATGGTACTTTGTAAAGTTAGGGTGTGTATTGCTAAAAGCTTTAGATTCTAACATAAGAAAAACCAGCGCAGTATAAATCGTATAGTTTCAGAGAACTGCATATCGTAACAAAAGAAGTCAAAGAAAGAGAAGAAACGCAAAGATAGAAATTCTGTAGATATTTACGCGACAACAAAAAATATGTTGCCGACTCACACAAATTGTTATAGCTCAAATACTGGCGCCAAGAATTTAACCGAGTAATGTTACCCACAACTAATTATTCCTGATAAAAAAAATTCATTTACGCGATACACATAAATAAATTTGAAACGAGCAATATAAGGTGGATGTATGAAATTTGCTTTCGTAACACTGCTAAAACACTACACACTGTACTAGCCAGCAACAACGCTTGGCAAGGGGCGTGGAGGTGACAGGGAGAAGCAGTGAAAGTGAGTGACCTTGACGGTACTACTTCCATGCAGTTAACTCTAATAATGACCTGTGAAGAGAAATATGTTAAATGAACTGCTAAAGCATGAGAAGTGATACAGTAATGGAATTTATGTAATGAAACCTCTAATCCCTTGAGTATTCTAATGAATACAATGTCTTATAATGAAATATAAATAAAATATTATGTCTTATGTGTTGTGATAGTGCAACTGTTGTTATGTGCAACTTTTTATTGTCCCAGACAGAGATGAAGATTCCTCTGATCTGTGAGTGTATAGTTGAGAAACGGCGGAGAATGGATGCCAAAGAGAGCCCCTCTGACTCCGAACCTGCTATAAATATTAAGGAAAAAATGTTAGGGAATTATGATATTTCAAGGCTTAAATCAACAACTATGAGGTAAATAAAAGAGCACAGGAGAATTTTCACATAAATCAAGATATTTATAATGTGAAGAAAAAATGTATTACTGCAGAAAACAGGGAAATTGTTAAAATAAGAACAAAGGTATAATATAACTAAATGACCAAGAGAATAAAAACTTGACCAATACTTGTAAGCTGAAGATAGTACTACCAGTGAACTTAGTCTAAAACAACACACCAACAAACTATTAAATTCAGTAAAGAAGAAAGCAGTAATCTTATAAATAAACCAAGATAAGGTGATAATTTCATCAAACCACAGAACTTGTTTTCTCAAATTATCAATTTTGAGAGGGGAGTATATGTAACATCACAAAATGTTCGATAACCATAATGAACACCAGAAGTGTGAAAAATACCACTAGAATTATAAATGAGTAAATAAAATGAATGTAACAGTGAAGATAATGGACCAGCAAAGAAGAAAAGAAGAGAAGGAACCCCACGAAGCAGTGATGAATCCACTACATGGACCGAATGACACAACAACCTATATAAACTGACTGACTATGACAAATTGACAAGCCAAGTTTCACAAACAAGCTGTCAAGTAAGCCAGATAAAAACATTGATGAGTAAAGTCATACAGAATAAACAAATTAACCACTGACTTTAATAGCATGGTAATAAATAACAGCATATTGGCTGATATAAGTAGAACCATTATATAGAAATAACAAATACCATGTACTATGCTAGATGTAGCCACTAAATTGTAAAAGATAGAATAAAAAACAAATATGTGGTAGTATAAATTAAGAGTAATTATAAAGGGAAGCACTATATGTATGTAGATAACTTCCTAAGTAAATAATGTGTATATAAAAGATAATAATAATCAGGGAATAAACATTGTAATAGAATTATACCCAGACCCTGAATGACCAAGTTTATGTCAATGAAATGATAGGGAAATAGAACCCCTAATTAGCATAAAATAATAGAATCATAACCATAATGAATCAAGTGTAAAGTACCACCACTTGGGTGATATTATACACTTAAGAAATGAGAAGGACATATCAAAATATAGGGAATTATGAAAGTTCATGTTAATGTATCAAAATAAATAGACCAATAATTAATATTGTCCAGCTGTAGGCAGCAATTAGATATAATAATGTATTCATTTTAATCTTTTTATAATGTTCGAAATAGAAAACAAGCATAATTAATCAAATATTAAAGAAAAGTAAATAGTCGAATTTGCATTGTTAGCAGACGACACTAGTAAGCAATGTCTTAAGACAGTAAATTAATTAATTGTTAATGAAAACTATATTTAAACTGGCCTCAAGCCACATCAAATTAAAGATAATGAAATAAGCTATAATTTGATAGTAATAGAATCCGAAATGGAATTGTAATAGTCAAGAAATTAACGTTAGCATCATAAATTTGGCGAGATTTGAAGAAGTACATACAATACAATCAAAAACGACAACAGCGTGCGAAATACAGATATGTAATGTCTATTAATAGCATTACGTCATCATGACATAATTTCGCACCAATCACGGACGAGTTTAGTAAGACCGAATATTCTCTAAGCGGGATGACGAAGAACTATATAACCGAGAAGCGGCGTAAACACGAGGCATTTTGTCAATATCACTCAACCAGCAACAACGGTCCAGATTAAATTAATCATCGTAATTCAGGAAATCAATCACTGAGAAGAAGTATAATTTCACCTGTGTGCATCGAAAGTTAGTAGTGTACCTTAACTAGCAGTGCGTGCATCTGAACGAGATTCATAAACATAACCTCAAACGGCGATACCCTATATATTTAGTAAGAAGCAAATTTTTCTCGTTCCAGTGCGTATTACGTGAAGTGATTTAACGATTATTATAATCCGATCATTAATGTGTTTATAAATTAATCAATACGATTAATACACAGGTAGTACAGTGACAAAATTTATTTGTTTACATTTTTATCAGATAACAGTAGAACTTAATACACAATGTACTGACGCAAAACAATAAGACTATATGTAGACAACATTGTACCAAAATTATTTAGAGGGATTAACACATCCCGAAGTAAGATTATACGTATTAATATTTTTATAACTAAACTCATTTTGAGTTTGAACAAACGAACTTTTCGTTATTTAACTGAAAGTTATCAAAGGTGTTTAACCTAACATATGATATCATATTAGTGTTTTTTGAAAGAAAATAACGTTCTATATTCTGTAGCTTAATTACCCTTGAGGTAATTAATTAAAATAAATAATTTGTTAATACGAAATAAGAGTTTTCATTGTACACGAAACTGAGCTAGGCCAGTAATTAAACCGGACGACTTGTGATCCGTAGAGTGTTATTTTTGAATGTATTTGTTAACCTAATTCAATAGGGAATAATAAAAAATCAGTATTATACAGCAACAACATTTGTTAATAATTATTTTAATTAATAATTAGCAATCAGTATCACATATCACAGAGGTGCATTTAACAGTGAACAATCAAGTAAAACTTAATGAATGATCTCAATTTAAATAACTGATCAATGATAGAATCATTAAAGGTCAATACTCACAATTAATAAATCAGAAGCATTTTTTTTTATGGAACATTTCTGTTGAAAAACCCATATGGCGCCCAAGTAAATATCAAAAGTGTTGTAAAAACTTTTACAGTAATAATATACTGATCAACCAAGGACTTGACAGTTTATTAATCAACGGTGAATAACTGAACGTCCAGTACTTCAACACAGGTACGTGAAGTGTAATTTATATTAATAACCTTGTCTAGACAATACTCTGACCTACATAGACGACACTTTTAACAGAAGAGAATACCAACATCAAGAGATCTACGCATCAGTTACATTCATCAACGGATCTACAAGTAAACATTTACTCATAATAAAATATAAACAGTGATTAAACGACGACAAGTGTAAGTGTACCGATTTATCTATATTTGATTCCACAATAGGTTGAATTGAATTGGATAAATCAATAAACCAAATCATTAATAATAACAACAGACATTATCAAATTAATAATAAATAATTACTGCAACAATAGATACCCTATTAAGTTATAAATACACCGTAATCCAGTTTAGTTACAGATTGACGCATACAACGTGTGGCTATTTACTCACACAAAGGAGGAGAAAAAAGATATTAGTTACAGATTGGCGACCAACTAGTGCGGCTTTAAAAATAGACAGAAGTATATTTTAATTGAGCTATACTAAATTAGCCCGGCAAGTACAGTAGAACGACCATATCAAAAGAGCGATGCTACAACCAGACAAGAAGATGCCAGGACCAGACAGACCATTAAGCTACGCAGAATGGATGACAGTATTGTTTAAAAAATTCAGCGGAGATATGGCTTATATTAAAGAAAATACCACTGATCACGAACGAGCACAGATGAGGCATGCGGATAAACCAGTGTCAACGGACGACAAAATGACATTGACAGGTATTTATAGGAAAATGTGGGAGCTAGACGCAAAGTAAAATAAAGAAGAGACTATCGGGACAACCCACGAAAGGTGGAAGGAATGACTGATGATGATTGAGATAGATGGTATGATAATCGTGAACTAATGGAAAATGAAAGAACAGGAATATATGCACAAGTGACAGAGTATGAACAATGGAGACAATTAATCAGACATCCAGAGAAGCCGATACAAACGGAAAATACTGAATTAAGAGCATGGATAAGCATTATGTTCGAACAATCCAGGGAAGACATTTGTGAATGGAGGAAGGAATTAAATGAAGAGCGAGAAGAGAAAATGATGGAGATGAAGAAGAAGATAGATGATAGGAAGGAGTCTACAGAAACACTAACGGGAGAGTTAAATAAAAATACTCAAGAACAGATGATCAGTGATAATGATAACAAAGAGGAAGGAATAATAAATACTAAACCAGGGATCGAACCAGTAAAAGAAAATGATAATAATAAATCATGTGAACCTTTAAGTGAACACAGTGAAACCATGAATAAAAACATTGAAAACCCCTACGAGAAAATAAATAATAACAATGATATAACAAAAGTGAATACTAAAGACACCGAAGAAATAATAATTGATAATAAACAATCAATAAAAACAATCATAGAAACTATCGATAAAAACACACAACCATTAAACAAACAATTAAAAGAAACCAATAATACGAAAGCACCTGAAGCGGAGGTCCCAGGAGGTAATGCCATAGTAAACCCACATAACGGAACTGCACAAACGGAAAATGAAAAATTCCTGGACTCAATGATAAAGTTTATGAAGGAACAATTTCCCCAAATGATGAAGGAAGCAAACCAAGAAACTCATGAAAAATTAACTCTACTCAAGAAAACGATGGACAGTGGATTCAAACAATGGGATACAACGCTAAAGAGGGATTCTGAAAATAATGGTCGACAAACAAAAGACGAAGAAAACACAAGTACATTGTTATTGGAAGATAAACATAACCAAAACGATGACAATAATAAACACATGGAGAGCGACGATGAAGGTGTAAAAAACCGAGTAATTTATAAAATAAAGAAAATAGAAAAACTACGTCACAAGAAAATGTTCAACACACGAGAAGGGTTGGAGATGATCACAGGAGGATTAGTTGAAGTAAACAATATACCAATTACTGAACCAAGAGAGGTAAACGAATTTCGAAATGCTAAGCGAACAGCAATCGACTCCCCGGAAGAATCGGCAGGGGCGAAAAAAACCAAAACTCGCCGAAGAGCACGGGACCCTAATGAAGATCATGAGGGAACAATTCCAACGATTAAGAGACAAGATAGAGGAGCCCGTAAAGAAAACCATGGACGAGTAAAAGACAACATAATACGAGGGAAAAAATTCTGACAAAGAGTAGATAAAATCAATAAAAGAATGAAGGAGAACCACCGACCATGTACGAAAGAAAAAGTGCCACATCAGAGAGTGAAAAAGGAATTAACAACGACGAAGGTAATTCAAACAAGGATAGAAGAACGCGAAGTCAAGGAAGATTTAGTAGCAACCAAGTGGAAAAGCCGAATGATAAGTAGATACTTCACCAATACAGAAATCAATTTGGACACCAATAGAATCCGAGAAAACCGAGCGACAAGAATAATCGACCATCATTAAACCAAGTAACCATCAAACATTGAAGAAGAAGGACGGATGTTAAAGATAACCGAAAGAAGCAACCAAAATAAGAAGAAAAAACTACTATTATTGTATACAGGTCCGTATACCATCACCAAGAACAATCAGAACAACACATATGAAATTTCAGACCCAGTGAGTAAGAAAATCAAAGGTACATTCAACCAAGCATCATTGAAGAGATATTATGAATAATGAGAACTATCAATTATGTAAGGTTACATAATATCTAACAATATCAAAGTATACAATGCTCCATGCAGATATAAATAAAATGACAAACAAAATGTAATTGACCAATAATTAACCCAATAGAATGGTGAAAGTGTGAAAACCCAAGACAATCAAAGGAAACTAAACAACTGAAAGTGTTACAAACTAGTATATAAACAATGTTAAAAATGATTATGGTAAAAATAATGAAGAATAGAAGACTACAACATAAAGTGAAGATGAGTTTAAGAATTAACTGCATAACTATATGGTAATGAAGATAACTGTGAAATTAAGAACAATAAATAATCACAAAAACAACTTGAAACCTAGTATTGAAGAATAACAGCAAAGCTGATGATAATATAACAAATATGTCAAGTTATAACTAATAATGACCTGTGAAGAGAAATATGTTAAATGAACTGATAAAGCATCAGAAGTGATACAGTAATGGAATTTATGTAATGAAACCTCTAATCCCTTGAGTATTCTAATGAATACAATGTCTTATAATGAAATATAAATAAAATATTATGTCTTATGTGTTGTGATAGTGCAACTGTTGTTATGTGCAACTTTTTATTGTCCCAGACAGAGATGAAGATTCCTCTGATCTGTGAGTGTATAGTTGAGGAACGGTGGAGAATGGATGCCAAAGAGAGCCCCTCTGACTCCGAACCTGCTATAAATGTTAAGGAAAAAATGTTAGGGAATTATGATATTTCAAGGATTAAATCAACAACTATGAGGTAAATAAAAGAGCAAAGGAGAATTGTCACATTGTAACGGGGCAAAAGGGGGGCTTTTTTTATTTTATTAAATTTGGGTTTTTATTTTATTAAAATATTTTAAATTCATTTTTTCATCTCTGGGGACAGCCACATGTTAAATAAAGCGTAGTTAGAACAAAGGACTTGTGAGGTGATGCCAATAAGTTGGAATGCGTCAACGTGCAATCACGCCATACCATTCTGAGAATCTTGAGACTGTGTGACACATACCCACAAACGCGCAAGCACCAACATCTGTGGAGCGCCTAAACGACGCCAAGAAGCGAAAAACAATATGGCCTGGAGAAGAATATTGTCCTACACGTGGTCTCAAAACGACGGAAACGAAACTTAGACCTGCCCACATTTGTGACGTCGACCAGTGAACACTAAATATCGTCAACGTCCAGCATCCAGGAGTTTGCGCTGGTTGAATGTGTTGGCTGAACAGTAACTATGACTAAAAAGTACCAGGCATTGGTTTCCGTCTTGTACAACCGAAATCTAGTAGAGGGGACTGAGAGACGCTACTCGCAGTTCCTCACCGATGCTAGCCTGCGCAGGCAGCCGGCCAAACAGGGCCTATCAATAAAGTTCAATATACAATAAAAGTGAGTGCCGTTTTTGTCAAAATGCGATAGTGAGCGGTTTTCAGAAGAAAGTGACATCATGAATTGTTTTCAGACATACAGATCAAAATTTTGAGTGATGCACCACGAGGAAGTCGGGGAGACTCCACGTTGCCGGCAGGGGTATATGTATTAATTTTGAATAAAATAGGGCGTATTTATATTTAAAGGGGGTTTTAAAATGGAATGTATGTGTGTGTGAGCAGGCTGGGTGGCTTTCATAAATACGTGTTGTAACATCACAAGATGTCACCTAACCTAAGTGTATGTTATCAGATTTCATAAAAACAGAATAACCATGTAAATAGGTATAGAATAGTCGAAATAAACAAGAAAGAAGAAACCAAGAGAGAAGAATAAAGCAGAAGTACCATGTGAAACAGTAACCCAAGAGCTGTTTGACACTACAACTAGACTGAGACTAAAACGAACTAATGGACAGAATAGATTTAAATTGAACTGTCAATTCAGTAAATGGTTGATGTAAACCGAATGTCATTTATAAACAAAAAATAAACTAATGGGCAGTTAAATACTGTGAAAGCAAAATCAGCATTTTGCTGATAATAGATGTGACAATGAACAGTAGATAATGAATGCCAAAACCAATGTTAACAATGGCTATATTGTAGGAACTAAGATGTATTTCCGCAACAAATATACCTGTTAGAAAAGAGAGCTATTTATATAAGAGAATCTTATACAAATAAGATGTCTCCATAATTTACCGAATTGAGAACCAATAGGCATTATTAAGGCCAAATTTCAATGTAGGCGATATGCCTTAGCAGACTTAGACCAACCATTAGCCAATAAAATGACTATCAATGATTATCACCAGTGCAAACTAAAATGCACAAGAACTATGGTTATGCATTGACATAACAAAAAATGTTATTAAAACAATAGGTTTAGTCATAATTTTAATTGTAAATAGTAGCTTAAAACAAACTAACGGGAAACGAAATGTCATAGTCAGTAGGATCATTTATTACAATGTATAGAATTAAGGTGTACAAGTAAAGTTCAGCAAAAAACGTCAGTACAGCATTAATGGTGTTTGCGCATAAACATTTGATTAATAAAATGTTATGTGGATACGAGCAAGGTTAACCAAAAGTGTAAAATCGGCGATTCATAAAGAGCAGACGACAGTAAGAATAATGTACCCGAACGTTGGTTTTCTAACAATGTCGGTTAAAGTGAAAGTAATTCGAGATCGAGTGGTATCAATTTAAAGGAAACAAAACAATCTTTAATTTGATAATAATATCAACTCAATCGTGACGGTATTAAGCGTGTTACAACTGTTAGCATCATTTTAAAAATGTACATCAGGAATCTGGGTACGAATAATAATAACAATGACGACAGAAGCGACCTGTCAATCATCTCAACATTTGACAGTTAGAAAAACCGTTATCAACTGCCAAAAAGTGATACGTCATCCTCGTCCCACCTGCCTGGACCAATAAGAAAATTAGTTATTAATTAACAATTTTACCTAAGCCCGATCCAAGAGAGGGGTATATAAAGACAAACCAGCGAATTTTGACAGAGACCTTTACTAACTAGCAAGCAGAACAGACGTACGCCCGTCACCGTTTTTTAATAACACTTAGCGTCAGTTACATTGTACTTCGGAACCAATAGTTTAACAACAAGAAATTTTACTTCAAGTTCATCCTCAACCAACAACAGTGTTTAAGTGGAGTTTATTTTAATTTTGTGCGGGAATGACGAACAGAAAATAATTTATTGTCATTATTCACGATCCATTTTAATCAGAAGAGGATCGCATTATTCTGTTCTTGTGCGAATTAGTGCCGAAACCAAGTAATCATTATAATCCGATTACTTAAGTGATAAAAGGTTTTAATTAAATAATTAAAACTCTGAAGGTAAAAGTGCAATTATTATTAATCTTGATCTGAGTGCAATAACTTGTATTTTTGCTACCATAACCTGTACTGACGCAAAACACAAAAACAGTATTTAAGATTACACCACGTTTCGATTTATTATTCAAATTTGTTATTAGTAAGTAAGCTATATGTTAGTTGTAAGGGCTCTCAATTGATAAATATTGTCATTAAAAAAGCAAGCGTTGATGAAACGCACGATCTTTCAATAGATCGTTTTTTTTCAATTACTTGGTAAAAGTAACCTAAAACTTAGTTGATCAATTGTATTATTGGATATTGTGTAGGCATAATTGTTTTCTTTCGTGTCTCAAAGAATTCACAACTGAGATAATAATGATAATAATAATAATAATAATAATTGTAATAATTTTCATATTAAAAATAAATAGTATCTGGACTTAACCAGATTTATAATTCATGTTCTGAGCAAGCCGTATGAGGCATATAATAACTAACTTTTAATTGTACAACTTTGTATGTTTACATTATGTGTATTTTTTTGAATTCACTATAAGGGTGCAAATAAACCCATTATTAACAGCATCACCTGATTTGATTTATTTTTTTGAATAATTAAATATTTTCTTTTAATAAACTTAAACAACCTTCTGTTGTGTTTAACATATTGGAATAGCATTGCCAAAAAGTGGTACTCAACTATTTTAAATTTTCTTTTCATCTAGTAATTTTTATGCATGGGTTTTACACGGGATTTTCCCTGAATAAATCCGTGTGGCGCCCACTAATTTAATAAACAAGGTAACATAACCTTGCAACCAAAGGGAGTTGATGATTGTAAGCTGAGTTGACAGTTTAGTGAACTTCAAGTAAACGCAATCAGGTACGTAAAAGTATATGTTTGTTTATAATATTGTCCAGACTTTACGGGACTTGACTTACTCAGACTACCTGTAATCAGAAGAAGTTTCTACTACCAGTTTCAACCAGACGAGAACTACTCTCAAGCAATCAACTGCTATACTTCATGTTTTAACTTAAGTTAATCTAGCATTTAAATATAATCAACTTCATTATTTTTTTATTTAATACAAGGGAATTCTTTAAAAAACAAGTGTAATTAAACCATTGTAAACACTGTGAGTAACTTGAATGTTGTATGGTAAAATACTTTACTACATTAGTCACCTTCAAGTAGAAATAACCATTCTCAACATTGAGTTATCTCAAAAGAACACTTCACCCATAGATGAATTTTGTTTTAATGAGACTTTTAATATTTTAACCACGAATTTAAATTTAAACAACAACCACTCTTTTATTTTACTTCCAAGTTAATTGTAAACACACACGTTTTCATTTTATTACAAATAGAGTAGACAACCCGTGTGGCTTTAAACGGAATTTAACTATTACTATAATATAATTACTATAAACGGATAAACATAATAATAATTTTATAAATATTTAAGATAACCCCGAATCGCGTTTTCTTATAAATTAACGCATACAACGCGGGGCAATAACATTTAAATAAGAACCCCTAATAAGAGTTTTCTTATAGTGTTTATGTTAATTTGTATTTGTATTTTAATATTATGGCTTTGCTAATAATCAAGGAAATAGTTTTATATCCATATTAAGTATTTGGAAAGAAATGATTGATTTAAAGAGAGTAATAAAATATTGATGGTTTTATCCTAAATGAGAGTTGTGCAAGTTATTAGTGTAACCTTGAAATCACTCTTGCATTCACAGTTCGTGATGGGATCCTGGACCGGATTTAAGGTAGGTGAAAGTAATTATGATTTTATAATTTGTTAAAGAAATGTAGTATCACATTTGGCGCCTCGAACTGGAACGAATTTTAGAAATTCAATAATTAAAATTCCACACCTACAGATGAATGCACGCGTGATTCGAGGTTAAGTGACAGTACGAAAAATTATGTAAAGTACATAAACTTGTGTGTATATGTAGATTAAAAGTTAATGAAACAAAATTTTGTATAATTACCACTTAAAAATGGCAGGAAATAATGAAAGCAATATAAATGAAACGACTAGTGTCGAAAACTGTGATGATTCAAATATTATGAATAATGTTGAAATCCACTCGACTCCAAACGTGAGTCAGGAAAATAAAACAAAAAATAATGCAAATGAAACAAATAGTACAGATGATTCGGGGATTCAAGTAACCCCAAAATTGATTAGGGAAAGTAAAACTAATGATAATGAAGTCAGCTTCACTGACAATAATACAGAAAGTCAATTGACGCCGGTCCAAAATAAAAAACCGGACGATAGCTATGAAATGTTTAAAATGATACAAGCAATGATAGAAAAACAGAGTGTAAAGCTAGAGGAACAAAAGAATGAAATTAAAAGTGAATTTAACTGTAAATTTGACGCTAAATTTGATGTACTTAAATTTGACATTAATGAGGTCAAAATTAAATGTGAAAGTAGTTGTAACGAATTGAAACGAGATATTGAGAAAATAGTAGAGTCAGTAGGAGAAGAGATTAAAAGTAAAAATAATAATGATAATAAAAAAGTAACAAGTGATAGAAATGATGTTAAAAATGATAATATAATTAAGCATGTGGTATCAGAGAGTGATACGTTGAAAATAGATAGTGAGATAGTGAGTGTGAGAGAGAGAGTAATAGGTTGTAACGGAGTAGTAATTAGTGTTGATGAATTAGAGAAAGAGTGGCAAGAGAGATTAGATGAGTATGTAGGGCAGAGGGTAAATTTTTCCCATATTTGTGGTAAACCAAGGTGTTCACAAATGTTATTGTTGAAGGGCAAGAGTCCCTTGTTAGTGGAAGATTTGAGTTGTTACCCCTTTTTGTATGAGTTAGTACCCTCTGTGTGGGATGGTATCGAAAGTGTGAGATGGTGTTATGGTGAGAGAGATTTAGAGGGAGAGTTGTGTGTTGATAGAGAGATAGAATTATATAAATTAAAGAGAGATTATAATGAGCTGAAAGAGATGTTAGAAGTGATAGAGATAAATGATATGAAATACTTACTTTGTGCAGGAGAGATTGAGAATTGTTTTGATGATACCTGTTTAAATAATAATAATAATAATTTACCTTATGTTGTAATGAATGAGAAAATAACTGACTAATATATTGAATGTAACTACTGATGGAGACTGGACAGAAATAAATAGTGTTGACTTGGTTTATGATAAAATAATTATAATAGGAAGTAACCCTATGTATGATTATTGTGGTAAAATGAATAAACTAAAATTTTATGGTTATTACACACAGGATATCCATATGAGGTATGTAAATAAAATTGAAAAATGTTATGTGAAGCCCAGACTATTATTCGATGATGGAGGCTGAACATAAACTTAATAAATGGACATTTTAAATATTTTGATTTATGGTTCTGACCTGGCTGATTTTGAAATTGAAGTGTGATAAAATTGAACAATTAATGGTGAAGAATTGTAAATAATTGATAGTGAAATTAATTGTGTGTATTGTAAAATGTTAGGTAAACAATGTGTGTATGTAGTAGAAGTTGTTGTGATAATAATAATAATATTTGGCAGTCTAGATAAACAACAAGAATAATTTTGAAGAGGATAACAAATGAATTGTAATTATGGTAACTGGTGAAAGTAATTAATATGTTGTATTTCCATAATTGATTTAATTAAAATAATTTGAGATGTTTAAATATTTTTTGATTGATTTAAATGTTATATAATTGAATTTTCTAATGGATCTAAATTATTTTAGGAGATGTGAATTTCACAATAATTAATAAATAAATAAATGTTAAATTGTTTGGTATGAAATAACACTGTTGTTAAATATTTCAGAGGTTACGTGGAGGTATTGGTGTGTGTGGTGTGTATATTTTGTGTTTATGTCAGTAGGTGAATAATATACTGTAAGTATAAATTTCCTAATACAATATGTAAAGTAAAAATTGATATAATTTTGAAATGTGTTTATAGTAAGGTCATTCACCTTGCTAAGAAAATCAGCTGATCGCTGTAGAATGTCACGTATAAATTGTTTGTAAATTTCCAAGGTAACTAATGTTTGAATATAATGATTTTAATGTGTTAAAAGATTTTGATTTAAATGATGGAAGTAATTTGATATATTTTTTTTTTATCGGAATAATTTTTATATAGTGGTGTGCAACAGTGATCTTTCTGATTGTAATTTGATATAGTTAAGAATTTTAAATGATTTGTAAAAGGTAGATTTTGGGTGATTAATATTTTGTTAGGACAAGTAGAGCAGTCCATGGTGAAGTTAAAGGGGTAATAGAGAGAATAAAATTGTTGTGAATTAATGTAATGTAGAATTTGAGAAGTATTGATGGTGACACAGTAGATATGGGTAAAATATGTGGAGTATTGAGGGATATATTGATGTAATAAGTAAATGGAGATATTTTGTTGTAGTTGAAGTGATGCAATGAGAATGGTAATTAGAGTTGATGGGAATTTTGTAAGGGGGTGGGGGTGGTAGGAGTCCGCAACAAAAGGGTTGGGATGGGAAGGGACCGTTTAGCGCCGGAAAGGGTTGCCTAGGAATGAAGTCCAGGAACCAACATAAGGGAATGAGCTTTTGAGGGGGGGGAAACACATCCTGAGTACAAAGGGGTAGAGAGTATTTTTTTTATAAGGGTAGAATGATGCGAATTGAGTTGAGTAGTAAGTTGGGTTTAGAGAATGTTTGATAGATATTTTTGATAGAGATGGGTGTCATATTAGTTAAAGCTGTTAGTAATATTAGAGTCAGAGGGGAATTAAGAGTATATATAAATGCCAAGTTGTGAATCAAGTTATTATGAGTGATTAAATCACCCAAACTAATGGAGATTGAGAATGTTAAAGAAAGAGAGTCATAGTAAAAAATATAAACTTAATGGAAACAAGTGACAAATTTTAATAGAATTTGAGAATAAAGTAAAGTTGTAAAATGTGTAATTTTGAGTAATTCAAATGTCGATTTTATTGTTAATTGTAGTAATACTATGTTAATTTTAAATGTCATATTTTATTATGTTGTTGTGTTTGAAGATAAAAATTTTAAAGATGTTTAATGTATTTTCTGATGTAGCCTATGTATAACCTATGTAGGTCAAGGTTGTTGACTTGACCCAGTTTGATCAGCTGATGGTTGATGTTATAAACTAGACCAGTTTTGGCAATGAAGTGATGCAAATTTTGTTGTTTGATTGATTTAAATAATTTTAAATTTTCTGAATATTGAGAAAAGTGTATTTTAATAAATTTAAATTTTTTTTTTTTAATTTTGATTTTGTGCCTGCCATCTAATTGATGTTTTGAGTTTTAAGTATATGTGTATGTGTATATATGTTTATGTGTATTAATAGTGTTATTGAATTGTATTGTTTAGTATGTATGTCTAATCCAAGGTTAGGATAAATGAGTTCAGGTGTAGTTAGATGTTCAATTTATTTGTTTTTCTGATTATGAATAATAGTGAAGAGAATTAATAGAGTGATGAATTATGTAGCAGATTTTTGATTTTAGAAGGTCACTTAAATGAGTTTGATTTAATGATAAATATTTTGAATTGAAAAATGTAGTAATAAGTGTGTGTACAAGCCCAGTAACTGCTAAAGGCAGCCCAGTGTGCATGACAAGGGGGAACATATCGGTTGAGGATCTGGCGTGGTATAAGACCAGGGGTTTGGATTTTGGGGTGGCATGATAGAAGGTTAGGTGCGCTGTGGTGCGTGTCTGTTCGAGTTTATGGTGTTGGGATCTCGTATAGAGAAGTGCAGTGATCTCGATCAGATGCGGCCATAGTCGCCGAGCCAGGGGGGTTGTTTACCCATGATGTATAAGAACAAATGGGGGTTGTTGGCACCATATCCTTTCCGGTCCTCTTAGGGGTTTAGCAATGAGATTTCTTCTGTTTCGACAGAAGATCTCTCATTGGGGTGTATTGTAACGGGGCAAAAGGGGGGCTTTTTTTATTTTATTAAATTTGGGTTTTTATTTTATTAAAATATTTTAAATTCATTTTTTCATCTCTGGGGACAGCCACGTGTTAAATAAAGCGTAGTTAGAACAAAGGACTTGTGAGGTGATGCCAATATGTTGGAATGCGTCATGCAATCACGCCATACCATTCTGAGAATTTTGAGACTTGTGACACATACCCACAAACGCGCAAGCACCAACATCTGTGGAGCGCCTAAACGACGCCAAGAAGCGAAAAACAATATGGCCTGGAGAAGAATATTGTCCTACACGTGGTCTCAAAACGACGGAAACGAAACTTAGACCTGCCCACATTTGTGACGTCGACCAGTGAACACTAAATATCGTCAACGTCCAGCACCCAGGAGTTTGCGCTGGTTGAATGTGTTGGCTGAACAGTAACTATGACTAAAAAGTACCAGGCATTGGTTTCCGTCTTGTACAACCGAAATCTAGTAGAGGGGACTTAGAGATGCTACTCGCAGTTCCTCACCGACGCTAGCCTGCGCAGGCAGCCGGCCAAACAGGGCCTATCAATAAAGTTCAATATACAATAAAAGTGAGTGCCGTTTTTGTCAAAATGTGATAGTGAGCGGTTTTCAGAAGAAAGTGACATCATGAATTGTTTTCGGACATACAGATCACAATTTTGAGTGATGCACCACGAGGAAGTCGGGGAGACTCCACGTTGCCGGCAGGGGTATATGTATTAATTTTGAATAAAATGGGGCGTATTTATATTTAAAGGGGGTTTTAAAATGGAATGTATGTGTGTGTGAGCAGGCTGGGCGGCTTTCATAAATATGTGTTTATGTTAATTTGTATTTGTATTTTAATATTATGGCTTTGCTAATAATCAAGGAAATAGTTTTATATCCGTATTAAGTATTTGGAAAGAAATGATTGATTTAAAGAGAGTAATAAAATATTGATGGTTTTATCCTAAATGAGAGTTGCTCAAGTTATTAGTGTAACCTTGAAATCACTCTTGCATTCACAGTTCGTGATGGGATCCTGGACCAGATTTAAGGTAGGTGAAAGTAATTATGATTTTATAATTTGTTAAAGAAATGTAGTATCACAACATGAATCAAGATATGTATAATGTGAAGAAAAAATGTATTACTGCAGAAAACAGGGAAATTGTTAAAATAAGAACAAAGGTATAATATAACTAAATGACCAAGAGAATAAAAACTTTACCAAAACTTGTAAGCTGAAGACATTACTAGCAGTGAACTTAGTCTAAAACAACACACCAACAAACTATTAAATTCAGTAAAGAAGAAAGCAGTAATCTTATAAATAAACAAAGATAAGGTGATAATTTAATCAAACCACAAAACTTGTTTTCTCAAATTATCAATTTTGAGAGGGGAGTATATGTAACATCACAAAATGTTCGATAACCATAATGAACAGCAGAAGTGTGAAAAATACCACTAGAATTATAAATGAGTAAATAAAATGAATGTAACAGTGAAGATAATGGACCAGCAAAGAAGAAAAGAAGAGAAGGAACCCCACGAAGCAGTGATGAATCCACTACATGGACCGAATGACACAACAACCTATATAAACTGACTGACTATGACAAATTGACAAGCCAAGTTTCACAAATAAGCTGTCAAGTAAG
This sequence comes from Magicicada septendecula, assembly GCA_034769895.1. Classification (NCBI taxonomy): domain Eukaryota; kingdom Metazoa; phylum Arthropoda; class Insecta; order Hemiptera; family Cicadidae; genus Magicicada; species Magicicada septendecula. Next base: position 331,081,141 of record CM068370.1, read on the forward strand.
CCAGATAAAAACACTGATGAGTAAAGTCATACAGAATAAACAAATTAACCACTGACTTTAATAGCATGGTAATAAATAACAGCATATTGGCTGAAATAAGTAGAACCATTATATAGAAATAACAAATACCATGTACTATGCTAGATGTAGCCACAAAATTGTAAAAGATAGAATAAAAAACAAATATGTGGTAGTATAAATTAAGAGTAATTATAAAGGGAAGCACTATATGTATGTAGATAACTTCCTAAGTGAATAATGTGTATATAAAAGATAATAATAATCAGGGAATAAACATTGTAATAGAATTATACCCAGACCCTGAATGACCAAGTTTATGTCAATGAAATGATAGGGAAATAAAACCCCTAATTAGCATAAAATAATAGAATCATAACCATAACGAATCAAGTGTAAAGTACCACCACTTGGGTGATATTATACACTTAAGAAATGAGAAGGACACATCAAAATATAGGGAATTATGAAAGTTCATGTTAATGTATCAAAATAAATAGACCAATAATTAATATTGTCCAGCTGTAGGCAGCAATTAGATATAATAATGTATTCATTTTAATCTTTTTATAATGTTCGAAATAGAAAACAATCATAATTAATCAAATATTAAAGAAAAGTAAATAGTCGAATTTGCACTGTTAGCAGACGACACTAGTAAGCAATGTCTTAGGACAGTAAATTAATGAATTGTTAATGAAAACTATATTTAAACTGGCCTCAAGCCACATCAAATTAAAGATAATGAAATAAGCTATAATTTGATAGTAATAGAATCCAAAATGGAATTGTAATAGTCAAGAAATTAACGTTAGCATCATAAATTTGGCGAGATTTGAAGAAGTAAATACAATACAATCAGAAACGACAACAGCGTGCGAAATACAGATATGTAATGTCTATTAATAGCATTACGTCATCATGACATAATTTCGCACCAATCGCGGACGAGTTTAGTAAGACCGAATATTCTCTAAGCGGGATGATGAAGAACTATATAACCGAGAAGCGGCGTAAACACGAGGCATTTTGTCAATATCACTCAACCAGCAACAACGGTCCAGATTAAATTAATCATCGTAATTCAGGAAATCAATCACTGAGAAGAAGTATAATTTCACCTGTGTGCATCGAAAGTTAGTAGTGTACCTTAACTAGCAGTGCGTGCATCTGAACGAGATTCATAAACATAACCTCAAACGGCAATAGCCTATATATTTAGTAAGAAGCAAATTTTTCTCGTTCCAGTGCGTATTACGTGAAGTGATTTAACGATCATTATAATCCGATCATTAATGTGTTTATAAATTAATTGATACGATTAATACACAGGTAGTACAGTGACAAAATTTATTTGTTTACATTTTTATCAGATAACAGTAGAACTTAATACACAATGTACTGACGCAAAACAATAAGACTATATGTAGACAACATTGTACCAAAATTATTTAGAGGGATTAACACATCCTGAAGTAAGATTATATATATTAATATTTTTATAACTAAACTCATTTTGAGTTTGAACAAACGAACTTTTCGTTATTTAACTGAAAGTTATCAAAAGTGTTTAACCTAACATATGATATCATATTAGTGTTTTTTGAAAGAAAATAACGTTCTATTCTGTAGCTTAAAAGAAGCCACCCTTGAGGTAATTAATTAAAATAAATAATTTGTTAATAAGAAATAAGAGTTTTCATTGTACACGAAACTGAGCTAGGCCAGTAATTAAACCAGACGACTTGTGATCTGTAGATTGTTATTTTTGAATGTATTTGTTAACCTAATTCAATAGGGAATAATAAAAAATCAGTATTATACAGCAACAACATTTGTTAATAATTATTTTAATTAATAATTAGCAATCAGTATCACATATCACTGAGGTGCATTTAACAGTGAACAATCAAGTAAAACTTAATGAATGATCTCAATTTAAATAACTGATCAATGATAGAATCATTAAAGGTGAATACTCACCATTAATAAATCAGAAGCATTTTTTTATGGGATATTTCTGTTGAAAAACCCATATGGCGCCCAAGTAAATATTAAAAGTGTTGTAAAAACTTTTACAGTAATAATATACTGATCAACCAAGGACTTGACAGTTTATTAATCAACGGTGAACAACTGAACGTCCAGTACTTCAACACAGGTACGTGAAGTGTAATTTATATTAATAACCTTGTCTAGACAATACTCTGACCTACATAGACGACACTTTTAACAGAAGAGAATACCAACTTCAAGAGATCTACGCATCAGTTACATTCATCGACGGATCTACAAGTAAACATTTACTCATAATAAAATATAAACAGTGATTAAACGACGACAAGTGTAAGTGTACCGATTCATCTATATTGGATTCCACAATAGGTTGAATTGAATTGGATAAATCAATAAACCAAATCATTAATAATAACAACAGACTTTATCAAATTAATAATAAATAATTACTGCAACAATAGATACCCTATTAAATTATAAATACACCGTAATCCAGTTTAGTTACAGATTGACGCATACAACGTGTGGCTATTTACTCACACAAAGGAGGAGAAAAAAGATATTAGTTACAACATCCTCTACCATATTCTTTAAACTAAAAAGTTGAGAACAACTGGAGGGTCTAAACCAACTTAATATATAGACACGTTATTTTAAAAGAGATTGGAAATAATTCTAAGTCATTAATGAATAATGAAGATAATGAAGAATAATGAGATAATAGAGAACAAGGTAATCGGTGCTGATAGTGGAGATAATAATGATGATGATACTTTTACAAACAATAGTGATAGTTTAAGTACAGATGAAATAGTTGATGACGAGGATAGTGAAGATAGTGAAAATATAAGTGATAATCATAATGATGACAAGTTCAGTGCAAATGAGAATATAAATAATGAATGAATAGTTGACAAGGTAATTGATGGTGTTAATATAAGTGATGATTATAATGGTGAAATAATGTTGAATAAGAATAATAAAGATGTAGTTGAAATGGGGTATCTAAGAATGATACATTAAGTAATAGTAGTGATAATGAGAATATAATGGGAGTTGAGGTTAGTGATGAGGTAATAATAAGTGTTAATGAGCTTGAGAGAGAGTGGAGGGAGAGTTTAAGTGAATATCAGGGGCAGAGAGCAAATTTTCCCTGTGGTGTATGTGGAGTAAAGGCTCCACATTGGTTTGTTGAGGATGTAAGTTCCCCAATGGGAGACGAGGTGTCTCCAAATAGTCCCTTTATGTATTATGGTTTCCCTGGTAAAGCCAGGATGGGTTTTAGTAATGTTGTATTACCCTCTGTGTGGAATGAGAAAGTTAAATGGGGTTGGGAGAGTGATTATAAAGATATATATATATATATATATTATAACGATTCATATTAGCGTCCTATCTGAGTGTTATATGAAAGTGTCTGACGGAGTGCCAAATTATATAACTTTCTTTTGTGCTAAATTTGGTGATTTAATCGAGCTTCTTAGTTGGCCGTGCCAAATTTATACAAAACGTATTTCTATATATAAATTTGGTGATTTACTCGTGCCCCTTAGTTGCGGCGACAAATCTATACCATGCTCCCTTTTACCTAACACTATTATCTAATATTTTGAATGTTAGATAAAATGTTACTTACCCGTGATATTACTTTACCTGGGCGCCAGAACAAATCCCAGATACAAATGACACGGTTTCAGCTTAGCTCAGCACATGGAGACACTCTTTCTCAGGATTCGTTCAGTGACTGTGGTTTTCAAGGGGAATCGTTACAAATAACACTTTAATATTTGCTTGATTATTTTAATTAACGTTTTAATCAATTATTTTTAAACTTGAAAATGCTAATGGTAGGACTTAGTACTACCCTAACACTTATAATTACTGAGTGAGTGTGAAAAGTAACGATTAAGACGTTCAAAAGACCTATGGCTCTTATCTGGTTTAATTAAGAGATTTCTATCTCCCAAACCAGTGCTAAAGAACAGGTCTGCAATAATTTGCACATCCAATACATCCCCACTTTCCATTCAACACTCCTATACTATGTTAGAGCTAATCGTATAATTAAAATACAAAGTGTGATATTCTTAGTGTCTTTTAAAAATTGTTTATTGCTTTTATTATTTGTTTAGTGCTTATTTCATTGATCAATGAATCTATTTCTTACTGTTTGATGCGTTGACCGAAGATAGGAATCCGTAGGGGTCCTCCTTTTGATGGTTTTGCACAGAAGAATTGATGTTGATCAATGCTGTAGAAGATGCCCTGGCAATTACAGATGCTGTAGCCTTCTGTCGCACAGGTCCTTCACGGCTGATGATTAATTAATTAGTACTTTAATTAATTAACGTTGTTTTACGCAGCGAGAGTTGTTGAACGGTACTAGTTCATCTTCACTGCGGACTACTTCTCGAATTTGATACTTAATTACACTTTTGCGTGATTGAAAAATTTCTGTACGTAATTTATACACGACTAGCGCATTGAAGATCCGAACGAAGAGTGATGCTACCCCTCGCTTTGAGTTGGCGTCAGTTTTAAATATGGGATTCTGACTGGTTGTTCAAATAAATCATGCGTTTTTCCAGTTTTGACAATCTCAAACAGGTCGACGAAACACCCCGTGACAGGTTTGAAACTGCAGAGAATTTCTAGTTAAAATCGTACTTCCTGTGTTTGCAAATCGATTGATTACAGGTATTTGCAAACGTGTTTTCAAAGATCTGACCACAGAATATTGTTGCTTAGGTCTTTATCTGTGTGTGTGTGTGTGTGTGTGTGAAAACACCTAATTCCTACGTAGCATAATTCTCTCGTTATTCCTTTTGGCGTTCGTCTTCCGTATAACTTCTTCAATTGTTAATTATATTAACTGAGATTGCGGCTACTTATAAAGCTTCACTTGCTGAATACAATGCTGTTTTCAGAATTGCCGTATATTTATTAGTTTTTAAGTTATCACAGGTTGAACGGATAATTTGTATTGAGTAAAATTTCATGTTCGTACCGGTATCGGATGTCGCTGTGACAAGGTTAGAGTGAGATGGCTGCGATGGTACGCTCTCTCTCTTACTTACGCTGCTATACTCCCGCCGTCAGACACTTTCATATAACGCTCAGATAGGACGCTAATATGAATCGTTATATATACCCCCACTCGGTATAAAAAAATTGATTATTTTATAAATCATTAATTTTTTTTTCTAATGTACAGTTTTACACTGATGAAAAATTTGCACATATTCTTTCGCACTTTTTCCCGCACAAAACTTGCACTAATACCATTTTCCTTACATCTATCTTATAACTAAAGATTACAATGTTACTTAACCTAACATGGTATATTGGAAATTTATATGACCATTAATATTTTAATCATCATTTTGGCTTAATTAATGTCAAAAATTTAAATAACAATACTAACATTTATTTAAATAAAATTTATTATTATTATCATTGACCTTGATTCAAAACAATTATATATTTATTTTATTTGACCATGTTTGACTCACATACCTTATTGGCTCAAACTATTATTTCTTTATGGGTCACTATTTTGTCTTGGCTTCCTCCTATGGGAACATAGCTTATATAGCTTACCTCCATATATGGAAAATCCTGGTTTGGTGTTGGTAACTGCACTCCTCCAAGCTACACTAATCCTAGGGTCTTGTTGTTGATGAGTCCCTATTTCCTTAAGTCGTCTAATTACTTCAGGTTTTGTTATATGCTTTACTGCGTAAATACCAATATCATTGCTACTACATTTAATATTATCTGTTTCCATGTTGTTTTCTGATGGTGGATTTCTACTGAGTACATCTGCTACCAAGTTGTCTTTCGCTTTACAATATTGTATTTCAAATTGATACTCTTGTATAGCCAAGATCCAACGAGTCAGACGAGCACCTAGCAATTTACACTTTAATAAAAATACTAACGCCTTATTGTCGGTGATTATAGTAAGTTTAGCACCCAGAATATAACTTCTAAACTTTGACAGGCTATGCACTATCGCTAATAGCTCTTTTTCTGTCGTAAAATAGGTTAATTCTGCCCCTTTAAGTGTGCGACTTACAAATCCTAATACCGCTTTTTGGCCCTTCTCAACAATCTGATACAAGTGTGCTCCAATAGCAATATTGCTGGCGTCTGTTTGCAAGTAAAATCTTTCTCGTACTCTTGGATGATTTAATACAACAGTATTTATAAAAAGACTTTTCACTTGTTGCAGCGCTTCATCGTGGTCCTTTGTCCACTTCCATTTAATCCCTTTGTTTAACAACTTTAACAATGGAACAGTACTTTCCGCGTATTTACTTGTAAACTTCTGATAGTAGTTAGCTAAACCTAGAAATGACTTTAGCTGCTTGCAGTTCTTTATGACACTTACCGACTTCCAATGCTTATACTCTTTAATGTTTACATTAATTTATTTGTATTAATTTCCATTGTAATGGTATTTCTTTTAAAATTTATTTCTGCTTTCTATTCAAGTAACGTATCTACCCCAATAATACAAACATGAATGAGTTTTGGGACTATTAGAGCTACAATTTGGGTTTGGTTACCATTTAAATTGACAGGTAAATAAATTTGTTCAGTTATCTTTTGCATTTTGGCTCCAGTGGCTCCCTGTACATTACAATGTTTTACGGGTAGTCTGGGACAATCTAGAAACTTTGAGCTGACACAGGTAACTTCACTGCCAGTGTCTATAAGCACTCTTACAAGTAGATTACTGATTTTACAAATTATTTCCGGACATTCAGGATAATGGTTTCTACCCACTTCTTGCTCTTCTTTTAACAAGAACTCCCTATCGCTCACTTGTTTTATATTATTAGTTACGTTCTTTTTACCTGTTTTCTTTAGTTGTTTCACTGCAGGTAATGGTAGGTTTAGTTTTGTTTCTTTTCTACCTGCAGCGGCTTCCCGTTTCCCGTATTCATTTTACTAGTCGACGGTTGCTGCTCAGTAGAGGTTATAGTTGTTTTACATACTTTATACCCTTTATTTGGTTTGTTTTCTACACTCCTACTTCTACCCTTCTCCTCCAATTCTGGTCGATTTTGGGTTTTATTACCCGGATATGGGGTAAACCTTTTTTCTTTCGGGCGTTCATTGTCTCTCCTCTTAGTTGAGTAGAAAGTTGGTTCTTGATGATCGTCTGTAGAGTAGTTACTCAGCTGATTACTAACACGCTGTAGGTCCCTCTCTAAATCTCGACACTCATCTACAACCATTATGAACTTTTCCAGAGTATCCACTCCTCTAGTAGTGGTTGCTACTCTAGTGCGTTCTGAGAAATGACGCGCTAGCTTATATACTAGGTCTCTCTCTTCTATTGGTGGTGTTAGATGCTTGACTTGCGCCATTACATTAAGCACATAATTGGTGGTTGTCATATTCATTGACGGGTGATACTTTCCAAATTCTAGATGATCGCATACCCTTCTTTGTATCTGAACATTCCAGTACTGAGCAAGGAATTTTTCTCTGAAGTCTGAGTAGGTTTGGACTCTGTCCGAGATGACTTTCCACCACGTACCTGCCCAATTCTTGAGAAATCGGCCTAACATGTCCTTCTTGTCCTCGTCGTCCATCAGTGGATTCACACGAGCTACATAAGCCTCAAACAGCTTTAGGAATTCCACAGGATTCTCATGTGGGTTTCCTGAAAATGCAAGGTTTTCCGGTTCTTCCTTATAGCCGCCACACCTCACTACTTTGGTTTGCTGTGACTTCATTGCTTTAGTCAGATCTTCCCGCATTACCTTCAATTGCTGTTCCACCTTTTGATGTACTTCGTCACTGTTAGCCTTACTCTCTACCTGTTTCTTAACGTCTTTAATATTTTCTCCCAGTTGGGTACACTCTTCCCTAGTATTCTGGATTTCTTCTTTATTTAGAAGTGTTTGTGTTTTTAATTCAGCTGTTACTTCACTGAATTGTTGATTAATGAGGGTTACTATCTGTTCTAACCTTTCATGAAATTCGTTTCTAAACTTATTTAATTTTTCGTCTTGACGGCGAAAATTAGTGTTTACTTGTTTCCTAAACTCTTCTAGCGTAGTTTTAACCTCTTCGGTATGTTTATCAAACCTAATATTACTTTCATCTATTTTATTATTAGTACTGTCTAATTTACTAGCTAGATTAGATATTTCTTCATCTATTTTAAATGTAGCTTCTTTACTACTTTGTTCTATTTGGCTAGACAAATTTTCGTTTATTTGTTTCATTTCGCTAGACAAATATTTATTAGTTTGCTCAATTTTATTATTAACATCATTTATTAATTTTTGATTACTTTCTTCTAAACTTTTATTATTTTCATCTATTTTATTATTTAATTGACTACTTGTACTTTCAATTTTATTTTCAAGTTTACTATTAGTACTTTCGATTTTATTATTTGTATCATCAATTTTACTTTCAATTTTAGTGGTCAACTGCTTAAACATTTGTTCAATTGCTGCCATATCTACTGCTGATAATTTAGCCATTTTTTTAAATTTATTTTTAACAAATTAATTTAACAATTATTTAACAGTTATTTGTAACCTTGAATTCCACTTCTTTTCAAATTATTAATATTACAATTTAACTAATCACTTGAGTAAGTAGACTAACCACTGGAGCCAAAATGCAAAAGATAACTGAACAAATTTATTTACCTGTCAATTTAAATGGTAACCAAACCCAAATTGTAGCTCTAATAGTCCCAAAACTCATTCATGTTTGTATTATTGGGGTAGATACGTTACTTGAATAGAAAGCAGAAATAAATTTTAAAAGAAATACCATTACAATGGAAATTAATACAAATAAATTAATGTAAACATTAAAGAGTATAAGCATTGGAAGTCGGTAAGTGTCATAAAGAACTGCAAGCAGCTAAAGTCATTTCTAGGTTTAGCTAACTACTATCAGAAGTTTACAAGTAAATACGCGGAAAGTACTGTTCCATTGTTAAAGTTGTTAAACAAAGGGATTAAATGGAAGTGGACAAAGGACCACGATGAAGCGCTGCAACAAGTGAAAAGTCTTTTTATAAATACTGTTGTATTAAATCATCCAAGAGTACGAGAAAGATTTTACTTGCAAACAGACGCCAGCAATATTGCTATTGAAGCACACTTGTATCAGATTGATGAGAAGGGCCAAAAAGCGGTATTAGGATTTATAAGTCGCACACTTAAAGGGGCAGAATTAACCTATTTTACGACAGAAAAAGAGCTATTAGCGATAGTGCATAGCCTGTCAAAGTTTAGAAGTTATATTCTGGGTGCTAAACTTACTATAATCACCGACAATAAGGCGTTAGTATTTTTATTAAAGTGTAAATTGCTAGGTGCTCGTCTGACTCGTTGGATCTTGGCTATACAAGAGTATCAATTTGAAATACAATATTGTAAAGCGAAATACAACTTGGTAGCAGATGTACTCAGTAGAAATCCACCATCAGAAAACAACATGGAAACAGATAATATTAAATGTAGTAGCAATGATATTGGTATTTACGCAGTAAAGCATATAACAAAACCTGAAGTAATTAGACGACTTAAGGAAATAGGGACTCATCAACAACAAGACCCTAGGATTAGTGTAGCTTGGAGGAGTGCAGTTACCAACACCAAACCAGGATTTTCCATATATGGAGGTAAGCTATATAAGCTATGTTCCCATAGGAGGAAGCCAAGACAAAATAGTGACCCATAAAGAAATAATAGTTTGAGCCAATAAGGTATGCGAGTCAAACATGGTCAAATAAAATAAATATATAATTGTTTTGAATCAAGGTCAATGATAATAATAATAAATTTTATTTAAATAAATGTTAGTATTGTTATTTAAATTTTTGACATTAATTAAGCCAAAATGATGATTAAAATATTAATGGTCATATAAATTTCCAATATACCATGTTAGGTTAAGTAACATTGTAATCTTTAGTTATAAGATAGATGTAAGGAAAATGGTATTAGTGCAAGTTTTGTGCGGGAAAAAGTGCGAAAGAATATGTGCAAATTTTTCATCAGTGTAAAACTGTACATTAGAAAAAAAATTAATGATTTATAAAATAATCAATTTTTTTATACCGATCGGGGGTATATATAACGACTCATATTAGCGTCCTATCTGAGCGTTATATGAAAGTGTCTGACGGCGGGAGTATAGCAGCGTAAGTAAGAGAGAGAGCGTACCATCGCAGCCATCTCACTCTAACCTCGTCACAGGGACATCCGATACCGGTACGAACATGAAATTTTACTCAATACAAATTATCCGTTCAACCTGTGATAACTTAAAAACTAATAAATATACGGCAATTCTGAAAACAGCATTGTATTCAGCAAGTGAAGCTTTATAAGTAGCCACAATCTCAGTTAATATAATTTACAATTGAAGAAGTTATACGGAAGACGAACACCAAAAGGAATAACGAGAGAATTATACTACGTAGGAATTAGGTGTTTTCACACACACACACACACAGATAAAGACCTAAGCAACAATATTCTGTGGTCAGATCTTTGAAAACACGTTTGCAAATACCTGTAATCAATCGATTTGCAAACACAGGAAGTACGATTTTAACTAGAAATTCTCTGCAGTTTCAAACCTGTCATGGGGTGTTTCGTCGACCTGTTTGAGATTGTCAAAACTGGAAAAACGCATGATTTATTTGAACAACCAATCAGCATCCCATATTTAAAACTGACGCCAACTCAAAGCGAGGGGTAGCATCACTCTTCGTTCGGATCTTCAATGCACTAGTCGTGTATAAATTACGTACAGAAATTTTTCAATCACGCAAAAGTGTAATTAAGTATCAAATTCGAGAAGTAGTCCGCAGTGAAGATGAACTAGTACCGTTCAACAACTCTCGCTGCGTAAAACAACGTTAATTAATTAAAGTATTAATTAATTAATCATCAGCCGTGAAGGACCTGTGCGACAGAAGGCTACAGCATCTGTAACTGCCAGGGCATCTTCTACAGCATTGATCAACATCAATTCTTCTGTGCAAAACCATCAAAAGGAGGACCCCTACGGATTCCTATCTTCGGTCAATGCATCAAACAGTAAGAAATAGATTCATTGATCAATGAAATAAGCACTAAACAAATAATAAAAGCAATAAACAATTTTTAAAAGACACTAAGAATATCACACTTTGTATTTTAATTATAAGATTAGCTCTAACATAGTATAGGAGTGTTGAATGGAAAGTGGGGTGTAGTATTGGACGTGCAAATTATTGCAGACGTGTTCTTTAGCACTGGTTTGGGAGATAGCAATCTCTTAATTAAACCAGATAAGAGCCATAGATCGTTTGAACGTCTTAATCGTTACTTTTCACACTCACTCAGTAATTATAATTGTTAGGGTAGAAATAAATCCTATCATTAGCATTTTCAAGTTTAAAAATAATTGATTAAAACGTTAATTACAATAATCAAGCAAATATTAAAGTGTTATTTGTAACGATTCCCCTTGAAAACCACAATCACTGAACAAATCCTGAGAAAGAGTGTCTCCATGTGCTGAGCTAAGCTGAAACCGTGTCATTTGTATCTGGGATTTGTTCTGGCGCCCAGGTAAAGTAATATCACGGGTAAGTAACATTTTATCTAACGTTCAAAATATTAGATAATTGTGTTAGATAAAAGGGAGCGTGGTAATATATACATATACATATATATATATATATATATACTATAATATTTATAACTAAGTTTACCTCAAGATATACTTTTTTCCTTTAGGAACATGTTTTGGGAGATCTTGTTCTCCCATCTTCAGCTTTCGCCATCTTGTTTCTGGCGAGATATATATATATATATATAGAGAGAGAGAGAGAGAGTGAGAGAGAGAGAGAGAGAGAGAGAGAGAGAGAGAGAGAGAGAGAGAGCTGTTTAAGATTAATAGAGGGTATGGAGAGTTAATAGAGAGATTAAAATTTGAGAGAATTGTTAATAATGAAGACTTAACCTTGTGGAGTAATTAGTACAGCAGTAGTAAACAATGCTAATGCTGTTTATAATGAGCATTTACCTGATAATGAAACTGGTTTAGTAGCTGATGAGAATAATGGTGAAATCATAACCTACCTTGTGGTGACAAAAAAGAATAAGGGCGAACTGACGATACCTAATGTTGACAAGTTTTATGAGATAATAATGTGGAATGATCCTGTGAATTGTTATGGTATAATGGATAAAACAGATTTAAATGGGCATTATATTAAAAAAGATAATATAATAAAACTTAGTTAAAAAGGAATTGTGTAGGACCAATATCAGATTAATTTTTGATGATGAGGTTAGATATATGGTGTTAATAAACATTTAATTACTTTAGTTAATGGTTTGAAGACTTGGCTAAATTATGTAATCAGTTTTGGTAAACAATGACCTTTAATATGACGTAGATTGTATATAAATTTGTATTGGTGTTAAATGTACTTGTGTTAGGTTATGTTGTTATTATGATAAGGTATCAGAGGATAAAGTGGGTTGTATGATGGGTACTCAACATTAATAATTCCGATTGAGTGTATTATGATAATGAGGATTGATTGTTAGTATTAATTGACATTTATGTAACTGTGAATTTTTATAATGGAATTAAACTAATTTGAGATGGTTTAATTAATTCACAAGATAGAAATCTTGGTAGTAAATTTGAGAAATTTGTGTAGATTTGAATTGTATAATAATTGGTAAATGGTTAGAATTTGATTATTAAAGCATTGAATAGCAAATCAGAGTTGAAGTTATCATGGAACAAGGGGGATATTATGAAATGATGTGTATGGAGGAGTTTAAAATGAATAGTAAAGTAGAGAGAGAGTGATGATTAAATCATGATAACTATTAATAATACAGTGTTAAAATACACATTTTGTTGACTGTACTTGTTGTATTGCATAATTTGCTGTTTCATATAACCAGTTTTTGTATTGTATAAAGATAGCAGTAGTAACCTGCATTAATGATGAGGAAATTGATATACAAAATGAGATGTATAAATGAAAAAAGTAAGATGAAATTGTTGTTTACTTGAATTCAGACTTGAATTAGTAAATCATTTTGAAGTTGGAATTATAACTTTCAAGAATATGTCGATGTTAAGGGTTTACATAAAATGTATTAGTTTGTGTTAAGAATGTACCTTGAAATAAGGGGATTTGTGTATTAGAAGTTAAGAAAAACCAGTACTTCGAAAAAGGCAAACCAGTACGGCTAAGAGGAAACCAAATCAGTTCAGGATATGGAATAGTGAAAGGCCATCTAGTAATGTTTTATTGATTGTTTCAGAGTCTGGTGGTACTGTGGTGGTGACCCTGTGCTGGCCAGCATGTCAGGGCAGGGGCATCTAGTGCCTGTCTGGCTTTATGGTGTTGGGATCCTAAGGCAGGAAGTCCAGTAAAGTCATGCAGGCCGCAGTCACTGGATCAAGGGGGGTGAGTAACCCATGATTTTAATAAGATAATAAAGGGGGGTCATGGCGCCATATCCGAGCTGATCCTTTTAGGTTTTGTCAATGAGAGTTTTTGTGCTTTGGCATAAAACCTCTCATTGAGGGGGTATTGTGACGGTATAAAATGGGTAGAATCATTTTAATATGGTGCAATAATACGATCTATGTAACCCATAGTAAAATACGACTTTAGAGATCTGAATGTTATGAATCAGCCAGTGTGACGTAGGCATTGCCATCTCAAAACTCAATAACCGCACCTTATAAGGTAAGGAATGTTGTGTCCCATCTGACGTCACGATAATATCACGAAGAGAACATGTGTTTTTCAATGACGATACGCAGTTCTGACTTTTGAAAATGTCTAGATTCTTTGATGGACCCAAATGAGAGGGGTAGCGGGGAGCGAAGGGGACCATGTGACCAGCCCGTATAGTATACGATCACCAATCGCCATTTGCCCAGTTCAAACAATACCAAGTCCGCGGACAAAAATCAGTGTAGGCCTACAAAAAAGTGTGAAAATGAATATAAAACAGTGGTAAATAAATCTCTTCAAGAGTAAAAGCAATTGACAAAATTAGTTTACAGTTTCAAACAGTTTTGGTGAGTGTTGGAACAAAAGTGAACCGAACAAGTAATGACGGAACACTGGAATAACTTCTACAGATAAGTACAATCAAATCTAGGTCGACCAAACAACAATTAATAACTATTTACCCAGTTCTAAAATACTCCCTTCAGATAATGAGATCTCAAATTTAGGGGGGTTTTAAAGAGAGTGAGAGAGAGTGTGTGAAAGCGTGGTACTGGTTTGCCTTACTAAAATTAAGTAAACTTAGTTTGTTCAAATGATAATTATGTGTGTTCACTGTTGGGTGATATGTTAATCACAAGCTGAATAGGGTTAACACCCTCTGATTTTCTAAATGAAAATAAATACAAATTTCAATATCACAATGACCACGTGTCCAGTATAAATTATTGCGCCGAAACCTAACCTGTTTCCAGCGTCAAAATCTCGCCTAAACGAGCCTATAGAATCTTCTGAGTCCAGGGAACTAAAGTATTTAAATTATGCAAGTGTTATTTAATGCAAAGAGTGAAATGGTTTACATATGTTAACGTAAAAATATGTTGGCGACCCTGTAATATGCTGATGAAGTGAAAGGTAAGTGCGAAGAATAGATCGCAGAGTAAGTATTATAAAGGTGGGTATGGTTTGTAAAAACGTTAATTCAGTTACAATGGAAAGATTTCCAACAACACACCTTATGGCCCCACCTTGACATCAAGTGGCTTTCATATATACAGTGGAACTTGGTTATTACGGCCTCGGCTGTTACGTCAACTCGGGTGTAGTGTTATTTTGTCATACATCCGGTCAAACTGATATCTTTAACATTATAAAAATTCCCGGTTTTAACGTCACTAAATATTGTACTACTGTTATAGCGTCAAAAATTTCTCAGATATTTTACTCTAAATTTTATATAAACGTATATATGTGCGCGCGCTACGCCCATGGCTACAGACATACATTGTATGCAAGCGATAAGCACTGTAACAGGACCGTCGGCACCAGCCGGTGTCTGGCGACTGACGTGTCTCCCCACCACTCTCACCGGGTCAGTAGCACTGCGCGTCTCGAGGCTATTGTTCACGCCACGCTGTTACACTATTTACTGTACAGTATTGTTTACATGTAGTCTCTTCTCTGTTTTTGGTTGTTATTGTTTCTGTATCTGCTCGTACTGTGACAGTTTCTTTTGTGTGTTTTATAACTTAAGTTTCGGTAGCCACTGTTTATAGAATTTTATACGTAGGTCTACATTTTTATACAGTAATCATAGCAAGTTCTAGTACAAAAAGAAAGGTTCTGTCTATTCAAGAGAAAGTACGTGTAATTAGATCATATGAAAGCGGACGCAAAATAGCTGATGTATGCCGTTAGTTTGGTTTAGTGAATTCTACTGTAGGTTCAATTTTAAAAAAACAAGGACAAAATTTTAAAAAAATTTGAGGAAGATGGAGAAAAAATTTAAAAAATTAGGAAATCCGAACATGGTGATGTGGATGCAGCATTATTGAAATGGTTCAAACAGTGTCGATGTTCAGATATTCCTGTGAGTGGACCAATTCTGAAAGAGAAAGCTACAGAATTCGGAAAATTATTTGGTATTGATTTTACGTGCTCCAACGGATGGCTAGATCGATTTAAGGCCCGACACTCGATTTCCTTTGCAAAAATTTGTGGTGAGGCAAAATGCGTAGATCTGAACATTACAGGCGATTGGGTGCGTAACACTTGGCCAGAAATTAGACGATCATATAAAGATGAAGACAACTTTAATGGAGATGAAGCCGGAATTTTTTATAAATTAACTCCAGATAAGACTTTCAAATTTAAAAATGAAATGTGCGTTGGTGGGAAGCTCTCTAAACAAAGAGTTACAGTTTTTGTTTGTGCGAACATGACGGGAACCGAAAAAAGGAAACTTTTAGTTATCGGGAAAAGTTTGCATCCTAGATGTTTTAAAAACATCAAAAAACTTCCTGTAAGTTACTGCCAACAAAAAAGCGTGGATGACTTCTAGTATTTTTGAAGATGAACTAAGAAAGTGGGATAAAGAACTGTCATCGAAAAACAGAAAAATTCTACTTCTAGTTGACAACTGTGCAGCCCATCCAAAGTTAAATTTGACAAACATTAATCTGGTCTTCTTACCGGCCAACTGTACGAGTGACCTGCAACCTATGGACCAAGGCGTCATTAGAAGCCTAAAGTGTCACTACCGCAAGCAACTTTAAAAAAAAAATATTTTCTGTATGGACACGGCGCAACCTGCCACAATTTCACTCTTAGATGCAATACAATTCCTAGACGACTCTCGGAAGAGTGTAACACAGAAGACGATCGCAAAATGCTTTAGTAAAGCACAACTCGTACATGAAAATTTACCCGATGATGACGAAGATGACGACTTGCCGCTCTTGGAGTGGATTAAGAAATTCGACGTAAATGAATTTAGAAATGAACTTGATTCCTATGCATCAGTGGATGACCAAGTAGAAACATTCCAAGTGTTGAGTGACGCAGAAATTATCGCGGAAGTAAAAAACATAGAAGCAGAAGATAGTGTTGAAGAAGATGCTGAGCAAGAGTAGGATGCCGACATCGTTTGTCCAACAGTACAGGAAGCAATGAGAGCCGCCGAAACTCTTTCACGATTTTACTGCTTTAGAGAGACGTCTGACGACACGTTCAATGCAGCGCAGCATCTCCACAGCACAACAGAAAGAATTTATTTTTCAGAAAGGAGCGTTCAAAAGAAAATTACGGATTACTTTCGACAGTAAGCCTAAATGTAAGTTACATGTACATTCTTTTTGATCTTTTAAAATATTCTTCATGCTGTTTGTATAAATGAAATGCAGTTTGTAAACTTTAGAATAAATATCACGAATAATGTTAATAATGCAAAGATCTTTTTTTTTTATTTCTCCTTCCTTACTAGTGATTAAAAAGGGTCTTTTATAACGACTCTTTTATAACGTCACTCGGACATAACGTCATTATTTTTTTGGTCCCTTCAATGACGTTATAACCAAGTTCCACTGTATACCATACAATGAAGATGTAACTGGGTATCCAGTACTTTGAAACCAATGAGTAGTTTGTGGATGGCATCAACTACTGACTACATAACCTAGTGGTTATGGTGTTCTACAAACAATGATTCTAAATACTAATGGAACAGTAAGACAAATGGCTAATGTGGATGTCAACTACCTACAAAGTTATGTAGATATGTACACAGTATATAACTTCCTTGGTAACAACTTGTAAATATAATAAAATTATAAACAAATATTCTTATGCAAATGTGACATAAATAAATGGATAGCCTATATTGCTTCTTTGATGATCACAGACTACCAAAAGCAGCAAGTAGATACAAACCAGCTGGAAGAAGTTGACATATGGGGTACAAACCAATCATGGGAATAAATCCTATCAACCTGGACAGGTCCAAGGCCTAATCCTTGGAGCAGGGGGAGGAGGAGGAGAAGCCTATATAAAGCTTACGGAGGACTTGTTGAATCAGCAATGTAATGTAATGTTCCAGTGCTGTCTAGCAAAAAGTAGCCAATGCTGCATATTCCAGAAACACCCCAATTAATTCAGTGACATCTGGAAAGTTCTAGATGATATGACATGCCACGAGTGACCTTGGTTGGGCATAAAATCTATGGTGTGGACAGGCACTGCAATAGTGTTCTGTGTGAAAGTAATCTGATTCACTACTAGATAGTTTTCCAATACACAGTGCAAGACACATCAATGGTTATTGTTGGCTTGATGAATTTTATTCAACTTTGTAACTAGTTACTGAATGTGTATACTGTATATGGGCGAACAGTGTAACTATGAGAAATGCTACAAATTTATAGCATGAAAACTAACCTGCTGTGTCACTGCACACAACAGCTGTTCCAACATATTAATTCTCAAAACTTCATATTTCAATTTACAGTATCAATAGTAAAACATAAATATAATGCACACAAAAATGGCGCCAAAGCAACATTATATATTGTAACAATCTACTAGGGTCGTACCTGTTGAAATGTATCACACTTGTTTATTTTGTGTATTAGTGTGAATGTAGTGTGTTTGCCTCACACTGGTCGTTACATAAATCGACGTCACTACTGGAGTCCGTAGCGTTGTCAATGTCACCAGTACAACCTACCTGTTAATTCATAGAGATTACGATTCCCGGGTGGCGCCAAATTGTTTCTGTTAAAACAATTAAAACATTTAATTTTTAAGGTAATACGTGATATTAGCTAGACAGCTGTGACGTTCGAATTGTTCCCGCTGCTACACAGGTTGTCGACTCGGCCGCTCGTGGTGAGCGCTAGTTGGCTGTTGCTTAAAACTTCGCTAACACACATATATTCTACAAAAATTCCTATGAAATAACAAGATAGTAATGTTCTGTACTGCGTTTTTTAATACACATTTAATTATCAATAAATATGACAAATGAATCATAAACAAATTTATAATATTATGCTCCGGCTTAGAGCTTGAAACACAAAACATCTCAGGTTGGCAAAATTGATTTCAAAACACTATCGTTCAGTTACTTTTAACAAATTACTATGTTTTCAAAATCTGGAGTTCTTTTGATCATGAAAATAGACATAAACGTTGATTACATGACAAAAAGTACACTACTATACCTTATGCGTACTTAGGATTTATAATGTGTTTGTACAATTTGTTCAGTAGTGTCGTATTTCTGTTACAGTAGTTATGTTCACAAATAAGGTTATCTCTACAGTTTAATTAAATGTTTTTTTAATGTAAGTAAATTATGCCTTTACCTTTGAAAGAAAATACTACTTTTTAAATAGTGAGAAATTTTATCATTTGAAAATAATTTAAGTAATTTGGGGTTTTGGGAGTAAGAAATTATTCGGTACTTATCAGTTCATCTCACGTTGTCTGTGTCGTCATCAGGATAGGCGTATATTTTTCGAATTTGGGCTGGTTGAAGGCTTCCAACATCTTCTTCAAACTGGTCTGGGTTTTTTCTTTAATTAGTTTATTTAATTTCGTTCCTGGACATCATTAATTCTGTATAGATCGACGTCTCTTCATATTGGGTTATCTTGGTTCACTGATTCGACTTTTTATAACTGTTTAAATTAAAAGTTTAGTTTGTCCAATTTTTCGTGTGGCTTACCCACGCTTCGTTTCTTCAGCGTCTCTCTAATTTAACGGAAAAATAAGCCCTCAAACGTCTCGTTGTCATAGTAACCAATAATTCAATGCTTGGTTAATTACTCCTTACATACATTGTTAGAAATATTTGAATTTTTATTCAAATTTATTAAGTATTTTCCTAATGATTTTATTCCCTTATAATTCCTTTGGGATAATAAATGACATCACTATTATTTTTCTTTCCTTTCAAAGTTTACAATGATACCTCATAAGGTCATATTCTGTTACACTTTAACTATAGTCTAATTATTTGACATTTAATAAATAACATATCTTTCTTGAATTAAATTACTATAATAATATTTCTGTGTTGAAATAACTGATATATAACTACTGTCCATTCACTGTTCTTAGATTAATAAGATTTTTTGTGAAATTGATACAATTTGCATTTGAATGTCTTTGGCAGTTAACTGTTTTCATAGTTACAAACAGCCATGATTGTTTTTTAGTGTATTTCCTTTTTGAATTACATTCTGAATTCAGCCTGATGGGCTTCACTTATTTGTTTGTGTTTTAATTACTATTCAACATACATTTTCATTACTCTTCATTTAAAATATAATAGTTAGGTTTATGGACTGTAAGTCCCCTTCAGCCATATTCCTTCTTTAACATTGAATCAACTATTCTTTACAAGTCATAAATTATTCTTAGTACTAACATTGATTTCTTTCTTGTCTTATAAACTAGGGTGATAAACATTGTCACTTTCTCTAATATTATGAAGGTTAATTCCCCTTTCAACATGGGGTGTTGTATTCTTTATAAATTTAATCTTTAATAACAAACTTTACTTCTATCCTATCATGCCATGTTAACACAAGTTATTGTACTGGGCTTTCTCCCTGAATATTATTACAAGCTTCCTTAATATTAATTTGGATTACTATTTCTAATTACTTCTAGGTATATAACTAATTATAATCTCACTCCAATCATTGGTGGTTTATCAATGTTTTACAGAGTGTCTATTTACTTAGCATTCTATTTTGAATGTTTCACTTCCACTTTCACAATTTTTTAGGGCATTTACACTTCACTAAAGCACTTCACTTTGGTTCACTGTTTTGTAATTAGTGTTATTTAATGGGTAATCCCTATACTTCCTCCTACCATTTCTCACTATTTTGTTTTAGTATTATATTTACTATTAACAATACTAGGCTAGTTGTGTTTTGGTTGAATCTAACCTTTCTGTCAGGGTTAGTGTACTTTTCCTATACTACATTGCTTTACAATTGTATTGTCTTAAAAATGGGTACATATGTTAAATTAATGCTAATAATAACATTGGTTTCATTAATACATAATTATTCAAGGTTTATTGACCGTATTCTATCTCTAAACATACAACTTTCCCTTTTATATATGTGTGTTAGTTTCCCCTTGGGTTTTATCTGTCTCCTCTTCATTCTTCCTCTTCTTCTTCTTCAATCCGGTTCGGTTCTCCTCTTCTTCTCTTCTGGTTTAAATTCTGTTTACTTGTATGGATCTGTCCTCTTCTTCTGGTTCTTCTTTAGTTCTGTGTCCATCATTGTTTTGTCTATCATATTTTTCTTAAGTATGTTACGTGGTTCCCTTCTTTATGTTTGTGTTTTCGGCTCAATCACTTGGGTTGGGTAATATCGTTGTACGTCTTGTCAAAGTATTTACATTTTAATCATTTTTTACACATTTTATTTCATATGAAGTAATTTTATATCAAGAATTATCTTTTTTATCACTGGTACGAGATTTGGCTTAATTGTATCGTTACATAATGCCTCTCCTCTAAAATTGATCATTTTAATAAAACACTAGCATAGTTTTTTATGAAATTATCAGTTATAGATAACTTTTTTCCTTCTCTTCCTTGTTTGTTTCTCCATTCTCCATTTCTCTTCTTACTTAATTCACTCCATTTTGTTTGGATCTGTTTTTATTTATTTCCATTGGTGCATATTCCCTCATACACAAATTTTTCCCTAACTTTATATAGTAGCTGGTTTCTCCCATTACTACTCATTTTTCTGAGACTAGAGGCACATCTTCTCTACTCAGTTCATATAGATTGCTGGACTTTTCAACAGTCAATCTTAAATCTTTGTCAACTTGTGACTTAATAATAATAATAATATAATAATATAATTGGGATTGTCCACCTTGTGGTTTGTTTTTAGATCACTTTATCATTACTACTCATTCTTCCTTCCGCTATACCTTAACTATACACTAACATCTACTCATATACTATATTGAGAAATTTTATCTTTATTCATATGTTAATTTCATCATATCTCACTTTTTGTGATCATTTTAATTGTCTTAGACATTTTTTTTTTTTCTTAGTCATTTAGCAGGATTCTGCTTTAGCCATATTTGTATATTTGTTTTATATACAATTTCTCTCTCTCTCCTTGTACCAGGTATAGTTTTATTTATTTTTTTTTTTCTGATAATACTTTTGATTCAGTATAATTTCAAGTATTTATCTCAGTAATTTGAACTTGATTTTATTTTTGTTTATTTTACTCTGTATTCAACATCATTTTTGATAATTCTTTGGTAAGTTAATGGTCTTACCTTAAAGGAATATTTGTAGCGTATTCCTTTTTAGCTATTTTTTGTTTTAATTATAATTGTAAGTTTGTGCTTCTTACATTTTTATTACATAGGAATGTGTGTAACTTATTCCTGATTATCTCACTTTTTACTTCATACTTCATATTTCAATTTTTTTTTTTTTTTCATTATTATAAAACTTTTTTATTGTTCCGCATATATCATCTAAATATATGAGTAAGCTGCTCTTACAATCTCTTTTAGAATTTTGAAATCGATTTCATTTCACAATGGTTTTATTCTTCTTCGTAAAACTTTTTTATTGAAGTTTGGTTGTAAACTCCCTGGATTTTCCTTGTATTGATATTACTGATCTGGTAAGTATTATTACCATTGTCTCTTGTGATGATATACGGATTATTATGATATACATAATTGTTTATTCATATTGCTATATACTGGTCCGTTATTTATATTTTTGTAAGTTGACTTCTCCTTTTCTTTCCATTATTATTTCCTTCTCTTGTTCGACTCTTTGTTATTATGCACCTCTACTCCTTCAAGTGCTTGGTAGACACAATTATTCTGGATGATATTTTATTCAAGTTCATTGACCATGGTTCATTAGGCATTCCACCTATCGGCCGTCCCTTCTTCTTCGTCAATGACTTGCCTTTCTGTCTGAGGTGTGTTTGATCGATTTCCATTATTTCTTGGTGGAATCCATAGTTCCGGCGGGTTTCGTTTGTTATACGCGATGCGGAAATTTTCTTCTGGGTCATTGCTGAATGGTATCCAGTCGTAGTTTTCTTCGGCCTGATTACTTCCGGATGGAGTGTCCCTTCTTTGGTTATTGTTTCCGGATCTCATTCCCACTATACTGTTCACCTGTCGTATGTTTTGTGCATTTTCTTCCCTTGGGCTCTGGTTATCTTCATTGCGAGGTGGTTCATCATTCCTACCCTCTGCTGGTGGGCTATTATTGTTATTTGATACTTGATAATAACAGTTAGGACGACAGTTCTGGCCATATTTTCTTTGGTTATTCTGTTTTTGTCCACGGATGAAGATTACTCGACGTCTGTTGTCATTTCTATACTGATTACCCCCAGGTCCCCGGTTGTACTGGTCATTGGGATGATACCGGTTGCCGTAATAATTATGGTCATTGGGGTGACCGTTGGTACGTTGTTCAGGTCCATTTCCTCGGTAATTATCAGTCTGTCGGTAATTATTATTTGGGCTGTTTCTATTATTGTTTTGATTTCCTGAGTGATGGTTCTGTTGGCCTCTGTTACCAGGCTGATCGTTTGGAGGGTGTTGCTGGGTATTTCTATTGAACGTTTGTTCTGCATTATTATCATTATTATTGCGGCCCCAGTTATTTCTGTTATTGTTTTGTGGATAATTGTATGGTCCATGGAAATTAGTTGTATTGTTATTTTCATTCCACTTATTGTACCTTTGGTTTGTGATCCTGTTTCTTCGATACTGGTTATCATTCTCCATGTCCTCCAGTAAACTAACCATTCCTTGGATTGTTTTAATTTGGCCTTGTTGCCTGGCCTTCTGGATGGCCTCTTCGTAATGGTAAACCAGTTGTATCACCAACGACTCTTCCGGTATCCTGGGTTCCAAATTTCTGGCTAAACATACCTTTCCCAGAAAGTACGATGTTAACGTGTGTCCTCCTTGTGTCTCGTACCTTCCGTTACTGATGTCATTGCGGACCACATTCTGTGTTGATTCGGACCAATACTTCTCCCTGAATTGTTTCTTGAACTCTTGAGTATCATTTATCTCAGGTCTTGTGGCCGTCCACCAATTGTCATGGGTGTCACGAAACATCTCGTCGATCATACTTCTTACATTGGACCATCTGGTTTCTCTGTTCTTCTCTATCAGTTCTTCTACCCGTTTGAGGAATTCTATCGGGTTTCTCCTGTAGCTACGAAAATTAATCATTTCTCGAGGTTCACTGGTTATGAATTGTGTGTGATTATATGGTTTTTCTCTTAATGCATCTAATTCCTCCTGCATCTGTTTCTCTCGCATACTGATTCCCTGGATTTTTTCTCGGGTCAGTCCGTCGATTTTATCTATGACGGTGTACACTTTCTCCACCCGATTGTTTACATCCAGTTGTAGCTCTTGGTGCCTCTCCTCCAATTCCTTGGCCACCTCCTGTTTCTTCTTCTGGCATCTTTCGGTAAGGGCTTGGTAGAATTCAGTCGCTCTCAACTTATTTTCTTCCTCGACATCGATGATTTTATAATTCATTTCTTCCCGTAATTGTAACAAGGCTTCGTTGGTCTCTGCTACCGATTGCCTGTTCTCCTCTCGACATTCGGCCAATTGTTGCTCCCATTCCTCCTTAGTTTTCTCCCTTGCTTCCTCTATCTTCTGTTGGAGAATATCATGATTATTTCCCATCTTTTGATTTACTATTTCTAGATCCTTCTTGAGCTGTTTCTTCAACTCTTCACTCTTCTTCTCCAATGCCTCCTGACTTCTCTTCAAGTCTTCATGGTTGCTCTCTATCTTCACTGTTTTGGTCCAATTTTTCCAATATTCTATTCAAATTTTCCTTGTCTTGTCTTCTATCTTCCTTGTCTGACTCTAATTTTTTATTCATTTGTCCAAATTGTTCCATCATGAACTTCATCATGCTATTTAAATTCGTTTCTTCTGTTGGTTTGACTGGTTGTTCAGTCACCATGACTTCTGCTTCTATTTCCGGTTCAGTTGGATTAGGATTTTCCATTTGGTCCTCTTGTGGGTTTTCTTCTGACAATTCTCCAGTCGTTTCCTCCACTTCTACTTCCTCAACTTCCTCCATTTCTTCTGGGTTTCCTTCTTGGTTTGATGTTTCCTTCCCTTTGCGTCTCGTAACCATCCCGTGTCTATTCATGATCGCCGTTAGTTATTCTTCCTAGCCACACGTTGCTGGTCGCCAATATGTAACAATCTACTAGCGTCGTACCTGTTGAAATGTATCACACTTGTTTATTTTGTGTATTACTGTGAATGTAGTGTGTTTGCCTCACACTGGTCGTTACATAAATCGACGTCACTACTGGAGTCCGTAGCGTTGTCAATGTCACCAGTACAACCTACCTGTTAACTCATAGAGATTACGATTCCCGGGTGGCGCCAAATTGTTTCTGTTAAAACAATTAAAACATTTAATTTTTAAGGTAATACGTGATATTAGCTAGACAGCTGTGACGTTCGAATTGTTCCCGCTGCTACACAGGTTGTCGACTCGGCCGCTCGTGGTGAGCGCTAGTTGGCTGTTGCTTAAAACTTCGCTAACACACATATATTCTACAAAAATTCCTATGAAATAACAAGATAGTAATGTTCTGTACTGCGTTTTTTAATACACATTTAATTATCAATAAATATGACAAATGAATCATAAACAAATTTATAATATTATGCTCCGGCTTAGAGCTTGAAACACAAAACATCTCAGGTTGGCAAAATTGATTTCAAAACACTATCGTTCAGTTACTTTTAACAAATTACTATGTTTTTAAAATCTGGAGTTCTTTTGATCATGAAAATAGACATAAACGTTGATTACATGACAAAAAGTACACTACTATACCTTATGCGTACTTAGGATTTATAATGTGTTTGTACAATTTGTTCAGTAGTGTCGTATTTCTGTTACAGTAGTTATGTTCACAAATAAGGTTATCTCTACAGTTTAATTAAATGTTTTTTTAATGTAAGTAAATTATGCCTTTACCTTTGAAAGAAAATACTACTTTTTAAATAGTGAGAAATTTTATCATTTGAAAATAATTTAAGTAATTTGGGGTTTTGGGAGTAAGAAATTATTCGGTACTTATCAGTTCATCTCACGTTGTCTGTGTCGTCATCAGGATAGGCGTATATTTTTCGAATTTGGGCTGGTTGAAGGCTTCCAACATCTTCTTCAAACTGGTCTGAGTTTTTTCTTTAATTAGTTTATTTAATTTCGTTCCTGGACATCATTAATTCTGTATAGATCGACGTCTCTTCATATTGGGTTATCTTGGTTCACTGATTCGACTTTTTATAACTGTTTAAATTAAAAGTTTAGTTTGTCCAATTTTTCGTGTGGCTTACCCACGCTTCGTTTCTTCAGCGTCTCTCTAATTTAACGGAAAAATAAGCCCTCAAACGTCTCGTTGTCATAGTAACCAATAATTCAATGCTTGGTTAATTACTCCTTACATACATTGTTAGAAATATTTGAATTTTTATTCAAATTTATTAAGTATTTTCCTAATGATTTTATTCCCTTATAATTCCTTTGGGATAATAAATGACATCATTATTATTTTTCTTTCCTTTCAAAGTTTACAATGATACCTCATAAGGTCATATTCTGTTACACTTTAACTATAGTCTAATTATTTGACATTTAATAAATAACATATCTTTCTTGAATTAAATTACTATAATAATATTTCTGTGTTGAAATAACTGATATATAACTACTGTCCATTCACTGTTCTTAGATTAGTAAGATTTTTTGTGAAATTGATACAATTTGCATTTGAATGTCTTTGGCAGTTAACTGTTTTCATAGTTACAAACAGCCATGATTGTTTTTTAGTGTATTTCCTTTTTGAATTACATTCTGAATTCAGCCTGATGGGCTTCACTTATTTGTTTGTGTTTTAATTACTATTCAACATACATTTTCATTACTCTTCATTTAAAATATAATAGTTAGGTTTATGGACTGTAAGTCCCCTTCAGCCATATTCCTTCTTTAACATTGAATCAACTATTCTTTACAAGTCATAAATTATTCTTAGGACTAACATTGATTTCTTTCTTGTCTTATAAACTAGGGTGATAAACATTGTCACTTTCTCTAATATTATGAAGGTTAATTCCCCTTTCAACATGGGGTGTTGTATTCTTTATAAATTTAATCTTTAATAACAAACTTTACTTCTATCCTATCATGCCATGTTAACACAAGTTATTGTACTGGGCTTTCTCCCTGAATATTATTACAAGCTTCCTTAATATTAATTTGGATTACTATTTCTAATTACTTCTAGGTATATAACTAATTATAATCTCACTCCAATCATTGGTGGTTTATCAATGTTTTACAGAGTGTCTATTTACTTAGCATTCTATTTTGAATGTTTCACTTCCACTTTCACAATTTTTTAGGGCATTTACACTTCACTAAAGCACTTCACTTTGGTTCACTGTTTTGTAATTAGTGTTATTTAATGGGTAATCCCTATACTTCCTCCTACCATTTCTCACTATTTTGTTTTAGTATTATATTTACGATTAACAATACTAGGCTAGTTGTGTTTTGGTTGAATCTAACCTTTCTGTCAGGGTTAGTGTACTTTTCCTATACTACATTGCTTTACAATTGTATTGTCTTAAAAATGGGTACATATGTTAAATTAATGCTAATAATAACATTGGTTTCATTAATACATAATTATTCAAGGTTTATTGACCGTATTCTATCTCTAAACATACAATCTTTCCCTTTTATATATGTGTGTTAGTTTCCCCTTGGGTTTTATCTGTCTCCTCTTCATTCTTCCTCTTCTTCTTCTTCAATCCGGTTCGGTTCTCCTCTTCTTCTCTTCTGGTTTAAATTCTGTTTACTTGTATGGATCTGTCCTCTTCTTCTGGTTCTTCTTTAGTTCTGTGTCCATCATTGTTTTGTCTATCATATTTTTCTTAAGTATGTTACGTGGTTCCCTTCTTTATGTTTGGGTTGTTGGCTCAATCATGTCAAAATATTTACATTTTAATAAGTATGTTACGTGGTTCCCTTCTTTATGTTTGTGTTTTCGGCTCAATCACTTGGGTTGGGTAATATCGTTGTACGTCTTGTCAAAGTATTTACATTTTAATCATTTTTTACACATTTTATTTCATATGAAGTAATTTTATATCAAGAATTATCTTTTTTATCACTGGTACGAGATTTGGCTTAATTGTATCGTTACAATATTTCAGACAAAGAAACAACTTACCCCATTATCATCTACCAATTCTTCATCAAAAAATTCATTTGTATTCACGGCTGGAATAAATATTCTATGCTGTTCTTCCATTACAAAATTGAACAAAATTTTCAGCAATTTACACAAAAATCTAAAAAAAAAGAAAACAACATTAGTTTTATTGGAAATAAATCCAATCACCCTGTAAACAATTTTTCATGTAGTAATTAGTAGATAAGTTAAAACAGTTGATAAATTATAGAAGTTATATAGAAACATACTTTTAAATTAGTAATATGTTTATTTTCTTTAAATTTTTCTCAACGTCTTGGGAAAAGTATTGATTTCTACCAAATTTTTCAACACAATCTCATAGTTTTGGTAGTAGTGTATGGTAGTGACACCGGAGTAGTGGTGGTGGCTTCTGTTTGTACCACAAAGTAGTTTAGGAGACACACAGATGTGTTGGTCCCTCACGTGAGCAGGTCGATATACAAGGATGGCATAGTGGCAACCACCAATCTTCAGAGCCACCCATTATTACCCCAATGTTAGCCAGACAGCCATTCATACAGGTGAACTGACCTGGGAGCTGAATAAATTCACCTTGATTTTATAGATTTTATAGTGGATCCCAGAATCTAACCAAAGACCATGCAGCCATGCGCCATACTAACTGATCTCATAACTCATAATTTTTCACCACAATTTATAAGGGAGGATAAACTTTAACATATAGCTCCAGTACTGAAACTTAAGGCTTTCCACTTTTTGTTTACATATACGTGTGTGTGTGTGTGTGTGTGTGTGTGTGTGTGTGTGTGTGTGTGTGTGTGTGTGTGTGTGTGTGTGTGTGTGTGTGTGTGTGTGTGTGTGTGTGTGTGTGTGTGTGTGTGTGTGTGTGTGTGTGTGTGTTATTTTATTATATTTGGTTAAACTTATGTTTTATTGCATGTGAAACATTTTACATCTGCCCGATAATGAACAACAAAATTCAATAAAATGAAAATTGCATGCGAAACAAAATATTTATATAAGAAAATATTAACATATAATAAAGTAATATCTCTGTACATCCAAGAAAAGCCAAGTAATGTACTATTATAGCTCCTGATAATGCAGATTTTATCTGCAAACATATTCAAACCCAACTAACACAATAATCTGGTACCAGAAGAAAACAATTGTGAATTTCACATGCATACTCCTACCATGAATTGTAGACAATGTGTGACAGTTTATTTCTTTTCAGGTTTTTTTTACCCTGTTGCCAAGCTATAAGAAAACTTGCCACAATATAACTGCAATTATTCTGTAATTAATAATATCTTTTGTTATTAATAATAAATAGTACTTGTTTTTTTATAAAAGCATATTTTTTTATACTTACAATGTTTCGACAGTACTGTCATCTTACGAATGTAAAATTAATAATTCATAAATAATTCATTAATTTGAAACCAATTGTTATTTTATATAGCCTATATTTAATCTTATGTTTTATATTTATAGAAAAATATGTTATATCAATGAATATAGAAATATAACATATTTATTATGTTATTAAATTACTAATAGCCCCCTAAACACCCTGATAAATTACACAAAGTAAAAAAAAACAATTAGACCCTTTTTGGATTGATCCTTGCTAAAGATGATGATGATGAATTAAAAACCTGCATCAAATATAAATCTCTAAATTTATTTCAAAACTTTTAAAAGAACAACTAAAATTGCAATACACATACCATTTAAAACACAGCAATCAACCCAAATTTTTAATAAAATTAAAATTAATAAAAATACAAATTTATTTTCCTTTGATATATCAGACATGTATACAAATATTCCAATTAAAGGAACAATTTTAATTATTAATAATAAAGTTAAAAACAACAATATTAGTTCTCAATTTCTTAAAACCAAAATACTATTATTTACACCAACCAGTACTATAACTTACCAATACTTAAACCAATAACTTAAAGTAAATACTGTCCTCAACCAAAAATAATTTTATAATAATAATAATATTTATCAATTAAAAGATAGACTACCACCTAGATCTCCTTCATCCACCATCATATCAAAAATATTTCTACATTTAAATAATAAATACATAATATATTACTAAAAATCTAGACCCTCTAGGTCATTATTATAGATATGTAGATATTATAGATATGACATGATCTAAATACATCTCAAAATAATGGTCATAATTTTAAATTTAATTTAATAATATTTATTAATAAATTTTTAATTCAATTAATAATAAGCTTCATAGCAATATCAATTTTACTATCCAACATGAAACTGATGATAATACTGTTATAATGTGATTGTTTATATATTACTGTTATAAACAACCACAATACATTTACACACAATATATTCAGAAAACCTACAGAAGAAAAAACTTCTTTAATTATTCCTAAAAATTAAATTCATCCTTCTCAATATACATCTGCTGATTTAATTCCATATAACATATAGAATTAATAATATCCCTTTAAATTAATTAGAAAAACAAAATAATATATAGATATTGCAATTCAAAATGGACATAACCCCAAAATTAATAACATCATTAAAATGAAATTAATCAAAAAATACTAAACAAATCTTTCAATAAAATACACAAAACAGTCAGAATATTAATTTTACATACATAGGCACTATAAATCATAAGATTTCAAAATTATTCAAAAATAGAATATAAAAATTACCTATAATACTAATAAAACAGATTTTGACAGAATCAATCCTAAAACAACTAGTTCATTCATAATTTAACTGGTGTATCTATATAAAATTACATTCATATTTCCTCACATTGTTCTTGTATATGTTGTTATAATTATTAATAAAAAATAAAACTTTTCTTACAAGAATGTATTTTTTAAATATTACACTGTTTTGATAGTATAAACTATCATCATCAGAAATACAAATTAATAAATCTATATATATAAAAATGAATGTTTCTTTGTTTGTCCCGTATGCGTTCCTATACCATTCATCCGATTGTGATGAAACTTCGGTGAGTTGTAGTGCGCCCGCCCGCGAAGGTTTCTGAATTAGTATCGTACAACCATTTTACAATAGGTGGCGCGCGAGTGTACCACTTCTGAAACCCATTACTTAGTTTAAAAGGTAAATATTCGTTTCAACAAATGATTGTATTTCATATAGTTTTAGCGGCAGTTCGTGTGTTTTCGGTGTATGAGTGCGCACGCTTGACAGAATTGAATTGAATCAAATACAAACAGCGACATTTCAGTTCCTGTGTAACATAACAAGTGGTGTTGATTGTGAAATTCCAATTGGCGATCGATATTAGATAATAGATATCACACGCATTTTCTTGCTTTTTCCAAGTGAATTTGTAATAGTCGTCACAAAGCATTACTGTCGCTGCCAAATCAATTATGCCACCCAAACGACAAGCGATTGGTCGATCTACACCTCAAGCACGAAAGAAAAAGGCATCACGAGCTTCAGAAACAGACGAGCAACGGGAAGCAAGACTGGAAACCGTTCGAGTACGCATTGCTCAAGCCCATTCGTCTGAAACAGACGAGCAACGGGAAGCAAGACTGGAAACCGCTCGAGTACGTAATGCTCAAGCCTGTTCGTCTGAAACAGTCGAGCAACGGAAAGCAAGACTGGAAACCATCATTCGAGTACGCACTGCTCGATCCAGACAAACACTGCACGCTGATTTAAATCTTGGTGCATTCCATTACGATGCTAATTATGATTACAGTCTTCATCCAAGTGTGGTTATTGGAAAAATGGATACATTATGCGTGTATTGCAGTGCCCTCAAATTTAAGAATGAAACACCAGGAATGTGCTGCGCGGGTGGAACAGTGAAATTGCCAGAATTACATTCACCACCCGAACCATTATCAACGTTGGTATCAGGTGACACAAGCCAATCGAAACATTTCTTGGCAAACATACGCAAGTATAATTCATGTTTCCAAATGACATCGTTCGGTGCAACAAATATCGTGCGCGAGAATTACATGCCAACATTCAAAGTGCAAGGGCAAAATCATCGTGCAGAATCACTACTACCACTGTCGAACGCAGATCACAAATTTCTTCAAATTTATTTCATGGGAAACACTGATGAACAAATCGATCAACGTTGTCGATTCAATACAGGCACTAAACGAGAAACTGTTGCTGCATTACAAACTTTATTCGATCAACACAACGAATTAATTCGATTGTTCAGAACTCCCCTTGAACAAATGCCAGCTGATGACTACAAAGTTGTAGTTAGAGCAGACAAAACACCTGTCGGCCAACACGAAAGACAGTACAATGCACCAACAATTGATGAAGTGGCGATCGTTATAGTTGGCGAAGAATTTAACTCGCGTGATATAATTCTTCATCGCAGAAATGGTGATGTTCAACGAGTCTCAGAAACTCATCGCTCATACGACGGATTGCAATATCCGATTTTATTTTGGCAAGGAGAAGATGGATATCATTTCAACATCAAATTGAGAAATCCACAAACAGATGAGGAAACGAATAAGAAAGTCAGTGCCATGAATTACTATTCATATCAATTGATGATTCGTAAAAACGCTGAAAATCATATCTTGAAATGTCGACAATTGTTCCATCAATACATTGTCGATATGTATGCGAAAATCGAAACTGAACAACTCCTCTACATTCGATTAAATCAAACCAAGTTGCGTTCCGAAGAGTACATTCATTTACGTGATGCAGTTGTTAATGATGGCAATGTGAATCCCAATAAATTGGGAAAAATGGTCATACTACTGGCCACATTTACAGCGAGTCCACGGCACATACATGAATACCCACAAGATGCAATGACATATGTTCGCGCATATGGCCGCCCAGATTTGTTTATTACATTCACATGCAATCCTACGTGGGATGAAATAAAAGAACTTTTGTTAACTGGACAATCATCATCGGATCGTCATGATATTTCTGCGCGTGTGTTCAAACAAAAATTGAAATCTTTAATGGATTTCATTGTCAATCATCATGTTTTTGGAGAGACACGCTGTTGGATGTATTCCACTGAATGGCAAAAAAGAGGATTGCCACATGCACACATTTTGATTTTGTTGATCGAAAAAGTCACACCAGATCAAATTGATCAAGTCATCTCAGCAGAAATACCAGATGTCGACATTGATCCAGACTTATTTGAAGTCGTCACCAAAAACATGATTCATGGTCCATGTGGCTTACTCAACAACAATTCACCATGCATGTCTGATGGGAAAAGCACGAAACGATACCCAAGAGACTTACTTGCCGAGACTATCACTGGCAATGACGGATATCCACTCTATCGTCGACGATCAA
Organism: Magicicada septendecula; assembly: GCA_034769895.1. Lineage (NCBI taxonomy): Eukaryota > Metazoa > Arthropoda > Insecta > Hemiptera > Cicadidae > Magicicada > Magicicada septendecula. The sequence goes on from CM068370.1 coordinate 331,114,375, forward strand.
CTGAAGATGGCGGCAAATACATCACTTTAAAAGTACGAAACAATGATGTTCAAGTCGATAATCGTTGGGTTGTACCTTATTCACCGTTACTCTCGAAAACGTACAAAGCACACATCAATGTCGAGTATTGCAATTCGGTGAAATCGATCAAGTACATTTGCAAATATGTCAACAAAGGAAGCGATATGGCAGTTTTTGGAGTGGGAAATGCAACTGCACCTATCAATGAACTCGACCAATATCAACTGGGACGCTACATTAGTAGCAATGAAGCAGTATGGCGCATTTTATCATTTCCAATCCATGAACGACATCCAACAGTTGTTCATTTGGCAGTGCACCTTGAAAATGGACAGCGCGTGTACTTCACAACAGAAAATGCACGTGCAAGAGCATTGTCACCACCGCCAACAACGTTAACTACATTTTTCTCATTGTGCGGGGATGATATGTTTGCAAAGACGCTACTTTACTCTGAAGTGCCAACATACTACACATGGAATGCATCAGCGAAAAAGTTTCAACGTCACAAACAAGGTAAAGCAGTTGAAGGACATCCCAATTTATATTCGACTGACGCGTTAGGCTGTCTGTACACTGTTCACCCAAACAATGCAGAATGCTTTTACTTGCGATTACTGTTAATCAACGTACGTGGACCGACATCCTTCCAAGAATTGAGAACAGTAAACGGTCAAGTATGTGCCACTTATCGTGAAGCTTGCCAAGAATTAAATCTTCTTGAAAACGATGCACATTGGGACACTTCACTCGCTGATGCATCGAATACTGCTCAACCACAGCAAATACGCACGTTATTTGCAATCATATTGACAACGTGCTTCACATCCAATCCAAAAGATCTTTGGGAAAAATACAAAGACTACATGAGTGAAGACATCCTACATCGTTTGCGTGCAACGAATCAAAATCCGGACATTCAATTCACACCAAACGTGTATAATGAGGCACTGGTTTCGATTGAGGACATATGTTTGGCAATCGCTAACAAAGCACTGGTACAATTGGGAATGGCTGCGCCGAATCTGCAAACGACCTTTTCGATCGTGATTTGCAACGAGAAAAACACTTTGATGTCGACGAATTGGGTACATTTGTTCAAACGAATCTTCCGAAATTGGTTCCAGAACAACGCATAGCGTATGACAGAATTATGCATGCAATTACAAGCCAAAGCGGGGGATTGTATTTCCTAGATGTGCCCGGAGGCACAGGCAAAACTTTTCTCATTTCACTTTATTTGGCTACCATATGATCACGAAAAAATATTGCACTGGCAATCGCATCATCTGGAATTGCGGCAACTCTTTTGGATGGTGGCCGAACAGCGCATTCAGCACTGAAATTGCCATTGAATATGCAAATCACTGAGACACCCACATGCAATATCAACAAAAATTCTGGAATGGGTAAGTACTCCAATCATGTCAACTCATTATATGGGACGAATGTACTATGGCGCACAAAAAAGCATTGGAAGCGCTTCACCGTACACTAAAAAATTTGAGAGGAAATGATCAGCTCTTCGGTGGCGCACTCATTTTATTGTCTGGTGATTTTCGACAAACTCTACCAGTTATACCACGTTCAACACCCACTGATGAACTTAATGCATGTCTCAAATCATCAGTTTTATGGCGACACATACAGAAATTGACTTTGAAGACCAATATCCATGTACAGCTACAACATGATGCATCCGCTGAACGTTTCGCAAAACAATTGTTGGATATTGGGAATGGGAAAATGGCAATCGATGAATCCACACAATGTATCACATTGCCAACAAACTTCTGTAAAATCACAGCAACCACAGACGAATTGATTCACAAAGTTTTCCCAAATATCGCACAGAATTACAAAAATCATCAGTGGCTCAGTGCACATGCTATATTAGCAGCCAAAAACAACGATGTCAATGCCATCAATTTCAGCATTCAAAACGAAATACCAGGCGAAGCGACAACGTATAAGTCCATCGATACTGTAATGAATCAAGACAAAGTTGTCAATTATCCAACTGAATTCTTGAATTCACTTGATTTGCCAGGCATGCCGCCGCACGTTTAACACTGAAAATTGGCATGCTTATCATTCTTCTCCGAAACATCAATCCACCACGACTTTGCAATGGTACCAGGCTTTCAGTGAAAAAGATGATGAACAATATCATCGAAGCTACAATTTTAAATGGAAAATTTAAAGGAGAAGATGTACTGTTGCCACGCATCCCAATGATTCCGACAGATATGCCTGTGCCGAGTTTTGGAAAAAACTCGGCTGTTTTCTATGTTAACGACGTGACGGGCATTGCCGTATCCGTTAATTATTTAGCTTAGCCGTGCCTGACCCGTTATCAATACGTTTGCTATGCTGATCGGCGCGCGCTCTGGGGTTCCGGCGCAAGTTGTGGCAGTTCACGTACAGTGCTCGACATTGACTGTCCGTGCTCCTCCCGGATGCCTTGAGATTTTGGATCTTGTAAATCATCTATCTACTATGCATAGATAATCGCTACGTGACTCTCCGGTAAGTGCGTTTAAGGTATTTTACTTATTGTTTGATAAAAAGAATTGTATTTAACTTAAAATCAACGCCGATGCATGGTGATATATATACGTTAAGTTACCTCGTGGCGAGCACAGGTTAATTTCTGATTATTCATGTCTTGAACGTTAATACTGGCTGAGATAAAGTATTTACAGTTTTATATGTCTGTATATTTTTCTAATTATATCAAGAGGGGCGTAAGAAAATTTATTTTGTTATTTTGTTGAAACAACGTGCTTTATGAACCTGTTCAAGTTTGCTAACTCATCTCGAAATTGTGATAAGTGATTAATTAGTTGATGAACAGTCTATGAATAACTATTTATTTAATTCTAAATTCTATACAGAAGGTAGTTTCAAATTATACTTATATTTCAAAATTTTTTAAACGGAGCATGTTGTGGTGTGTGAGTTATGCTGGAGTAAAAGGGGTATTGTGAATTACTGAACACTAGAGTAATTACCCATATATATACATAAATGTCCAGGGTTCCTGATTAAGACGATCACCTGATTCGCTCCAGCAGGTGGCCGATCATCTGCCACCCATGCCATTAAACTAGTGACTTTCCGTCTTGGCCGCCGGGAGGAAGAGATGGACAACACGCTACAATAACCTCAGGTTTTGTGCCGGACTATAACCAGGTGACATTTAAGCCTTTACAAAATATTTTTGGCCGCTACAATTTAGAACATGTGATATTATTCCTGGAACAGCTCCAGTTAAAAGTTTCGTTTGTGCACAAGTCCAGCGGGACATTTAGTGGTTATAAATTTTGTTAGATTCATTTTACAAACGCTTACGCCCCAGAGTAAGTGTAAACCCAGACGGGGTCATGCGTCACCCGATTTTCATGTTAAATTTTTCTCTTATTGCAAAAGTGTGCGGAACTGAATGTTACTGATTTGTAGGGGTGTTAATTATGCTTGCATGGGTGCCGGGGTACTTTGTTGGGGATTTTCTTGATTATATTTATAGATCTATATGGGTTTTTTTTTTTTAATTTATTTAAAGGTTTGGGGGTGCTTTGACCTGCCACCGTCACCTGTTGGTGCCTTCATCCACAGGTCTCTGACATGTTAAATTCTGTTGCATCTGGTTCGGGCTCATGGCCGTGCCTGAGTCAACCCAATTCTCTATGAACGCCTCAAATATGTTTTATTAGGTTTTACATTATAAAATTTTATTTATTAAAATTTTTATTATACATTTTATAAAATTTATGTTAGCTGTTTAATAATTATGTAATAAGTAAATTTTCATCTTGTTTTTACTGCCATAGCCAGTGCATTAATTGTTGAGTTTGTTAATATGAGCACACTACCGGTTCTCACTTTTTCAATTAAAATTTTTATTATACATTTTATAAAATTTATGTTAGCTGTTTAATAATTCTGTAATAAGTAAATTTTCATCTTGTTTTTACTGCCATAGCCAGTGCATTAATTGTTGAGTTTGTTAATATGAGCACACTACCGGTTCTCACTTTTTCAATTAAAATTTTTATTATACATTTTATAAAATTTATGTTAGCTGTTTAATAATTCTGTAATAAGTAAATTTTAATCTTTTTTTACTGCCATAGCCAGTGCATTAATTGTTGGGTTTTGTTAATATGAGCACACTACCGGTTCTCACTTCTTCAATTATAAATGTGAGGTTGTAAAATCAGTTCTATGTTATTTTCTGGTGGTTACGTCCCACTAGGGTTTTTGTTCAAATCTGTATTTTTGTAAGAGCATAAAAGCAGCTGAGAAATATCCATTTTATAAGACCGGGCAGTCATGTTGACCTTGCGATGGCACCTTACTATTTGGGGGAACTATACCTAAATTTTGTATGCTTGTAACTTAAGAGTTGTTCGGGCTGTATTGCCAAATTTGACTTCGGCCATTTCTAATACTTGTAATTATTTCGTTTGTGTAACTCAGTTATACTCTGACGAGTTAATGGATTTGTTTTTTTTTTTAATGAAAAATTTTTAAGGCTTGCTGGGCACTTTATCCGATTACGGTAGTTTGGGATGGGGCTCTTGGTGACAGATACTGGGGTTATACTCTCCTGAGGTATGGTGAAAAATATATATACAGGCTGTCCGCCAGGTGAACATGTGTGTGTGGTATATGTATATATATATATGTGTGTGTGTGTTCTATGGGTATTCATGTAAGTATATTGATTGATGTTGTATTTATGTGTATTTATGAGAAATTATTGAATTATGAACTATGATGTCACATATGTATATTTTAAGAATGTTATAAAGTCAGGGAGTGGAGTAGAAGTTTTTAATGAAATTTTTTTAATTCTATTAAAGTTATATTGTGTATCAAGATTGATTTCAAAAAAAAAAAAAAAAAAAAAAAAAAAAAAAAAAAAAAAAAAAAAAGGGGGGAGAGAAAAAAAAAGTTGTATATGTAATAGTAATGTGGGTTTGAAAGTCACATGTTGTATTAAAGAAGAGTTATGAATTTTACTACTCATATGCATGAATGTCAAGACATGAATTTGTTAATAAAATTTGTTATTGTTGTTTAACCATCGAGTTTAATTGCAAGTCCCGTTCCACTGAACCCAGCGCATTTTTTGCTTCTCTAGGCCTTCCGCCTAGTTTTAATTAACTAGTGGCCCCTCTTTCAAAAAAAAAAAAAAAAAATGGTTTTTTTTAAAGCAAAAAAAAAAATCGAAAGAGGGGTTACATGCCATTCGAATTCAAACGTTTGCAGTTTCCGGTGCGACTCGCTTTTGCAATGACCATCAACAAAGCACAGGGACAATCGCTACAAGTGTGTGGACTAAATTTGAAAAATCCATGCTTCTCACATGGACAGCTGTATGTGGCCTGCTCACGCGTCGGAAAACCTTCTGATTTATTCGTGTACGCACCAGACGGAAAAACAAAAAATATTGTGTATCCAAAAGCACTTCAATAAACAGAATTAAAACACAAACACTTTCTTTCTTTGAGTGGCATTGCAACACATGCCGGGTACTCGTACTAAATATATTATCGCATTAAATTGAAGACCACGCGAACGACATCGTGGGCAACAGCTATTTATTTATAAGAAACCTACTTTAATTGAACTTTATTAAAATTAAACTAACATTTTCATTACGTACAACGTGAAACTCCGTAGCGAAGCATGGGTATTCCGCTAGTATTGTATAAAATTGAATGTCCTGACTGTAATAAATTGTATGTAGGCCAAACTAAAAAACATTTTAAAGAAAGATTTATTGAACACTGTAACTCATATTTAAAACCAAAACTTTACAAATCAAATCTGGCTAAGCCCTCAATTAAAAATAATCACATAATCCCAAATTTAAATAATATTTATTACTTTATCAAAACACATTCCCAGATATCAAAAAATAACCCTTTGGGAAAATTTGGAAATATTTAAACATAAAAATAATAATGTCAAGATATGAACATGTGTATGTAAAACTACATAGATACTAGTAAACAAGCATCTGCGTGTGCACACACATTGTTGTTGTAATTAATAAAAATATATCTTGTAAATTCGAAAGTTGGCTCGCTTATTTTTCTCGTCTTATTCCAGATTCATACCAATAATTTGACAGGTTATGGGCCCAGGTCATGCCTAAAGTTGAGCTGTGCAATTTGACGTAAGAAATTGACAATCAACGAGTTAAATCGTGGCGTAAGAGTAAAGTAAGAGCGTGAAGGTAAAACCAGCAAAGAGTGAACAAGACGGCTGCCGCAATAGTACCATTCCCTATATTGACGGAGAAAAATTTCTCGAGCTGGAATTTTCGAGTAAGGACGACGCTCGAAAAAGAAGGTGTAGCTTATGTATTAGACATCAAATTAGAGGATGTACGTGAAGAAGGCAAGGTTTCTTTTACAACCAAAGACGCCAAAGCAAGATACACAATCGTGCAGTCCATATCGGATAAATATGTACGCATCACTCAAAATGCCAAGACGGCGAGAGAATGATGGAGCTGCTGGCATATCTGTTTGAAAGGAAAAGCCCGTTGATGAAAATGTATGTTATGCGAAGGTTGCTGAAACTGAAATTTTCTACCGGAGACCTGCAAGATCATTTTACCCAGTTCGAAACTTTAATAGAGGAATTATCACCACTTGGCTCGCAATTCAGCGACAGTGATAAGTCGTGTTATTTACTTCTTACGATGCCGGAGCGCTATGAAACAGTCATCACGGTTATAGAAACGATGAACACTGATGAGAAAACTTTTACACTCGAATTTGTGAAAAAACGATTGCTTGATGCAGAGCTGAAATTCAACGAAAATCATCAAGATAACATCGACAAAAATTACTCACTCTCTGCGAACAAGTCGTCGAATAAAATTACAGGCTGCTATGATTGTGGTGAAGACGGCTATTACGCTAGGGATTGTCCCAAAAACATCGAAAAGTCGTTGACATCAGAAACGAGGAAGAGGCACGCAAAGAGGTCGAGGTAAGGCTAGGCCACATAGAAGCGAGAATTCAAATGTGGCGGAAGAAAAAGGAAGCAATGATATATCATTCATCGCAGCGAACGACTGTGAAGGAAAAAGCAGTGCCCTTTTTACCAACGCGACAAACAATAGTATAACCTTTATCCTCGATAGCAGCGCCACGGATCACCTAGTGACAGAAGATGCAGAATAATACATGTCCGACGTCGAGCAGATCGAAGAAAAAGTGGGGATAAAAATTGCAAACGGTGACAACTTACCAGTTACAAAGAGAGGAGTGTTGAAACTTCGAACGAAAAACAAACATGGTGAAACTAAGCCCATTAAAATTACCGCTGATTGTTCCGGGACTTTCATACAATTTACTCTCGGTAAGGAAAATGAGTCAAAAAGGCAATGCTGTGATTTCTGATAAAAATGTTGCTACAATCAAAAATAAAAATAATTTCAAGCTGATATGTGAATCAATGGGAAATCTGTACATCACAAAACTTGAAACAGATAGACTGTTTGTTGTGTGGCCAATAATGCAAATCTATGGCACCAAAGATTAGGACATTTAAATGAAAACAGTTTAAGAAAAATCAAACTACCACATAAATTCGGAGTTTGTAGTCCCTGCAATAAAGGCAAAGCTAAACACAAACCTTTCTGTGACGTCGAATTGCCAAGATCGAGTCCAAAGGGAGAATTATTGCACAGTGATTTGGCTAGACCAGTAAAAGTTCAAACAATGGATAGTGAAAGATACTACCAAACTGTCATCGATGACTACACACATTTTGTCCGAGTGTAGCTGAAATCAAAAAGTGAAGCTGAAAGAAATTTAATGGACTATATCCGTGAGTTAAAAGCAAACTGATATTCTTGGTCGAGGATCAGGCCAGATTGTGGAGGGGAGTTCTCGTCAAAAGTTTTTCAAAACTTCTCCAGGCAAAAAGGAATCAGCCTTGAGAGTAGTCTACCTCATACTCCACAACAAAATGGGGTAAGTGAGAGAATAAATTTTAGACTGATGAGCAAGACCAGGACTCTACTCGCTGAAACTAATGTACTGTACCCAAGTTACTTATGGGGAGAAGCCATAAGGTGTGCTGCCTACCAACTTAATCATTCACCAACAACTGCTCTTGTAGGAAAAACTCCAGCAGATGAATACTTAGGTAAAGTGAACATAAATAGATTAAAAGTTTTTGGCTGCAAAGCTTGAGCATAAACTGCCAGTACCAAGAAGCAAGCTAGATACTAGAGCCTACGAGTGCATCATGGTTGGCTATGTGAAAAATGGCTACAGATTATGGATTCCAAATGAAGATAGAATAATAATCTCAAGAGACATGACATTTGATGAAACACAATATAAGCATAAGCCAGAACCAAGTGAACACAATGAATTATATAGACACATTCTGTATGATGACCATCGAGACCAAGATTACCTACCTGAAGAAGACTCAAATACTGACATCTATAAAAATCAAGCAATCGAAATGAAGACAACGACGATCAAACTAACCCAGCTGAAGAATCAGCTAAGATAGATGAAAATTGTAAAGAGTCTATTGAAACACATAAAGAAAAAGGAAATGAGAGACCAAAACGAAATAGACAACCACCCAAGAAACTTCAAGACTGTATCTATTATCCAGATAATATTCCAGAGGATGCATTTCTTGCCTGCTGTTTAATAAGTGATGGAGCCCCAGAAGCCTATGAAGAAGCTATGAAAATTTATGATGGATGGAAAGAGGCAGTAAAATCAGAAATTAATCCATTGGAAAAACACAAAACCTGGGAACCCGCGTCACTACCTCGCAATGCCACACGTATAGATACACGTTGGTTATTCAAGGTTAAGTCAGATGGCACAAAAAGAGCAAAATTACCTGCAAGAGGATTTCAAAAACAGGTAACAAATAATATCTATGCTCCTGTTGCTCGAATATCTACTATACGTCTACTTGTGTCAGTTGCTCTACAAAAACAGTGGGATATAAGACAGTTGGATATCCCGAGTGCATTTCTAAATGGAATACTAGACACTGACGTCTTCATCAAAACACCACAGGGAGTTGATCGTAATTGCAAAATTCTGAAGCTGAAAAAGAGTCTTTATGGATTGCATTCAGCTCCAAGAAAGTGGAATGAAAGATTCACCGATGCTGTCGAGCAATATGGATTAATTAGGTCAAAAAGTGACTCTTGTCTCTACACTGGTAACAACGTCTGGTTATTGATATGGGCAGATGACATCATAGTCACAGGAAAACCAAAAACATGTAACAAGCTGATAGATTTTCTCAAAAGAGAGTTCTGCGCTGAAGACTTTGGAACAGTTAAAGATTTTCTAGGAACAGAAATAAATATAGAAAAGGACTCCATAGAAATCTCTCAACATAAATTTATAGACAAAGTCTTAACCAAGTTTGGAATGCAGAACTGTAAAACTGCAAGTACATCGCTGGAAAACAACTTTCAAGTTGATCTGAACCTGCAAATAAACAAGGATTTACCATTTAGGGAAATCATGGGATCACTGATCTACATTTCAGTTATCTCTAGGCCAGATATAGCCTATGCAACTTCAGTGCTGAGTAGGTATTTAGATAGACCAACAAACCAACTGTGGACCGCAGCAAAGAGAGTACTGCGATACATCAAGAAAACGAGATATAAAAAGCTGACACATCGTTGCTCAACTGAAGATGCACTGTATGCATACTCTGATGCAGACTGGGCAGGAGACACTACAGATCGTACGAGCACAACTGGATCTGTAATCTATCACTGTGGTAATCCAATTTTATGGACTTCTCATAAGCAAAGTTGTGTATCCTTGTCCTCAGCACAATCAGAATATATAGCCTGTGCATCCACAGCAACATATTTGATTTACCTACAAAGAATCTTGGAGGATGTGCAGTAAGACACTTCTACACCAGTAATGCTCGTCGACAATCAAAGTGCAATTAATATGGTAGAGAGCTATGAAAACAGTAAGCGCACTAGACACATTGACATTAAGTTCCACTATATTAAAGACATTGTGGCAAAAGGACTAATCAAGCTCAAATATATAAGCACAAGCGAAAATATTGCAGATATCCTGACCAAATCTTTATGTAATGTAAAATTTCAATATTTTTGTGCAAAGCTAAAGATTATGTAACCAAATGTTATGTAAACTATTTCTGTTTAAGTGTTTAATAATGCCTTAATTACGTGTTATTTTGCAATTTAAATTATTAGATAATTCAACTTGAGAAGGGGTGTCAAGATATGAACATGTGTATGTAAAACTACTTAGATACTAGTAAACAAGCGTCTGCGTGTGCACACACGTTGTTGTAATGTAATAAAAATATATCTTGTACATTCGAAAGTTGGCTCACTTATTTTCCTCGTCTTATTCTAGATTTATCCCAATAACTTGACATAATAAACCTGCATCAAATTATTACCAAACGGGATAATATTTCCAAAATTACTAATTTAATAAAATAATAAATATTAATATTATATTTCTATATTAATTTATGCAACATATTTTATTTAGTTTTTATATAGTATCCAAGTCACTTTTTCACAATAATTTAATTACCTTGTATCCGTCAGTGACTTCGTTCTAGCGTTTTTTATATTGACTTCGTTCTAGCGGCATAAAAAATAATATTGACTTTATTAAAAGGGTCCAGGATATCAAACTCTTACCTACGTACAAAATCGCTTCATTCGACATAGTTAATTTATACACAAACGTGCCGGTTCATGACACAATTTCAATTGTAAAAGATCTTCTCATTGAAGGTGAGAAGCTGAATCACAAACAAATAGATGAGTTAATTTTATTGTTGAATGTCCTGTTGAAGCAGAATTACTTCACTTTTAATAATAATTTTTACCTACAAGAGTTTGGTCTTGCAATGGGTTCGCCACTTTCAGGACTGCTGGCGGATTTATACTTGCATCATTTTGAAAATACTTACATGTTCTCAGAGAATAACAAATTTTATAATAATATTAAATTTTATGCACGATATGTAGACGACACCTTTATAGTTTTTAATGGCACGCTACGACAGATAGAGAAATTGAAACATTATTTGAACAGCCTTAGCAAGAACATACAATTTACCCTCGAAACAGAGGTTGACAATAAACTCAATTTTTCGGACATGACTGTTACAAAGTATCTTAATAAATTTCAATATAAAATATATAGGAAACCCACCACCACAGATATTACAATACATGCCGATTCTCATCACCCATATAGTCAGAAAATGGCGGCTTACAACAGTTTTGTTCATAGGTTGGTAACGATTCCACTTAACCAAAAGGACTTTCAGGATGAATTGGATATAATAAGGCACATAACAATACCGAATGGGTACAAGAGTTCGATGATAGATAGACTTCTTAAGTGACACCTATATAAAACTAGATCCCACCATAATACCATCGATGATAATAAAGTTAACAAAAATAAAAATAATAATAAAAAGTATATAACGACAGTGTACGGTAGCCTTTTACCTAACATTATATCCAATGTGTTTTCTAAATTTAATATAAAAATCGCGTTTAAAACAAATAATATTTCTAATTTGTTACGCATAAAACAACCATTCCCGTTAGAAGAGAAAACAGGTGTTTACAGGATGTCATGTGATGATTGTGATTGTTTCTATCTGGGTCAAACTGGCAGGTCTTTCTTGAAAAGATACAAAGAACATCTACCAAGGAATGATTTAGACAAGACCAAATCTAATTATGCGCGCCATCTAATGATGCATAACCATAATTACACAGATTTCAATAATAATTTCAAAGCAATCCATGTATGCGGTAAGGGTAGGTTAATGGACGCTCTCGAGGAGTTTGAGATTTATAAATCATTTGAAGACAAGAATATCAACAATAACAGTATATTAAACGAACAATTAAGGTGTCAATCTCACTCACTATATGATACAGACCTAAATATAATCGCGCATGACGGTAATGACTGGTGATAAGGATTGACTTAGTTTAATTAGTGGCTCGGCAACTACATGCGCGGTCGGACCGGTCCAACGGAGCCGAAGTTACATCGTGTTATGTGTGTGTCGTTATTGTGATTTAGTAAATATGTGCAAATGTGTTTTTATGTGTTTTATGTGAATTTTAACATTTGACGAGGATTACTGATGATGTGACACATGTCACGAAACGCGTCTATATAAAAAACGCTAGAACGAAGTCACTGACGGATACAAGGTAATTAAATCAACATATTTTGTATATACATATCAAACATACATTAAATATAGTCTATGTAAAACACCTGTTAATAACAATTGGTTTCAAATTTTATTAATTATTTTGTATATTCTGAAGATAAGTTAGTACTGTCAAAACATTGTAAATATATATAAAAAATATATTCTTATACAGTAGAACTTGGCTAATTCGAAGCTGAAGGGACCAGTAAAAAATTCGAATTATCCAGAAATTCGAATTAGGAAAGTTTTAATAAGGGTAGAAAATCAAATCAAAAACCGAAATTCAGTAAAGCAATATGTTATTTTATTAAACAATTTCCTTATACATATGTATTACAAACGTATAAACACGTTTCAGTACAAAATATAGCATTTACAGTTTTCTAAAAAAGCTAGAAACTTTTGATTGCATTTTGCAGTAAATACCCGAGTTGTAGTAAACTCTTCAAGTTTATTAAGTGCTTGGAAAATAGTGTGACTTACGTTCTGCTGTCCTTCAACAAACCGTCTCAAGTCTTGAATGTAATTTGATGCCTGTGAAGCCATTGGAATCGGTATCTCTGGAAGTTCTAGCTGGTCCCCTTCTTCATCTGAAGATACACCATCATTTCTTTTGTTCATAACATCAGCCACGATCTCCGCATCTGTCTGTTCACTGCCAAGTCTTCATCCATGTTTACAAACTCTTCATAACGAATGCCTGCATCATGTCCAACATCTTCCAGTTATCCGGAGTAGGTACAACTTCTCTAGCAGCTTTATTCTCCTCTTTACCTTCAATGTGGCAGAAACAACCTTTACGAAAGCAATTAGCAATTGTTTTTTGTGTAACTTGGTCCCAAGCACTGTTGCACATGCGGGCAGCTTGAAGGATGTTAATCTTGATAGTATTTTCGTGCTCATCTAAATAAGCACCTGACAGAATGTTTTGGACCACAAGCCGTCTGTAAAAATGCTTAAAATTTTTTATTACACCTTGATCCATAGGTTGAACTACTGAAGTCATGTTTGGGGGGAAAAACACAACCTTTACATTTTCCATCACAGGAATAGTGTTGTGTGCTGTACAGTTGTCAATAAACAAGACGATTCTTCTGTTTTGATTCCGAAATTTCCTGTTGATTTTCAAAAGCCATCTTTCGAAAATTTCACCTGTCATCCAAGCTTTATTGTTTGATTCATATTCAACTGGTTTTGTTTTTACATTTTTGAAACAACATGGGTTGGCTGACTTCCCTATCATTAGCAAAGGCAGTTTTTCCGAGCCATCCATGTTTGCTCCGACTAAAAGTGTTATGTGCTCCTTGCTGTGTTTGCTGCCACTACAACTTTCTCCTTTAAAAGCAAGTGTTTTGTAGGGGGTGCATTTGAAGAATAAGCCCGTCTCATCTACGCTAAAAATGTCTTTAGCGTCTCTATCAGAAATCATTTGCAACAAATCGTCTTTCCATGAATTTGCAGCTTCAACGTCAACAGATCTTCTTTCGCCACAGTTTTGAAAGACATGCCATTCCTTTCTTTAAAATCATCGAGCCAACCAGTGCTGGCCTTAAAATCATTTTTCCCTAAGCTAGATGCGAATTCCTCAGCTTTGGCTCTGACGAGGGGCCCAGTGACTAGAATTTTTTTGTCCCTTGCTTGCTTAAACCACTTCACTACACATTAATCCACGTCAGGATTTTCTGGTCCTCGCGCTCTTTTCTTATCTTTATCGCTGGCTTTACACACACTATTCAAAATCTTCTCTTTATTTTTTAGATACGTTGACAGTGTATTTGGCGGTATCCCGAATTCCTTAGGAATTTCAGATTTCTTTTTCTGTCCCTTTTCTACTTCCCCAATAACGGCAACTTTTTCGGCAAATGTCAATTATGTGTATTGGGTCCGTGTTGGTTATGAAAGGGCCATGATGAACACACAACACAATAAAACTGCACAATAAGCGTCAATAAAACACACCAGTCTGTATATACAGTACTGTATAAAGAAAGGAACGGTCTCTCACTACAGGACACAGCTCGCACAGTAGAAACTCAAAAAGACTTAACCCTTCCACGAATGCAGTCAGACTGAACTGAAAGCAACAGTGAGTGTGGCTGACTGACGAGGCGTGGAACAAGGGACAATGGCGGACAGTACCGTTACACGAGCCAGTCATGTATCATTGTGAGATACTGGCACCAATTCCACGAATTTGACACAAAGGACAAGCGTCTGTTCACAAAGGGCGATGCCTGCTTGTCTGTTCCAGTCGTGTCTCTATTGTTACATGGTCTAGCCCATACTGCAGGCGATTTTTTGTAGTTTGAGCGAAATTTTTATTTCGAATTAACCAAAAAAAGTTCGAATTACAGACGATGTTTTTGCATGGTTTTACATAGGATATTCAAGGGACCACGGTAAAAGTTCGAATTATCCACGAATTCGAATTATGCACATTCGAATTAGCCAAGTTCTACTGTATATAAAAAACACCTAGAGGCAGACCGAGGATGAGGTGGGAAGATGGCGTTGCAGAGGACGCGAGGGACATGGGGATAAGAAACTGGAGGAGGGCTGCAATGGATAGAGTAGATTGGAGGCGGAGATTGGTGGAGGCCAGGACCCGACTTGGGCTGTAGCACCATAGGATAGTATTGCTACGACAGCACAGAACAATCTATGCGTTTATCGAATATGCCAGAAGGATCTCGATGTAAGCGTGTGGTGTACGTGCTACTAGACGCATTTTGCGAGAATTTTCTCGACTGTGCCGGGCTTCGCTCGGGCGCTCGGACTGTGTCAAGGCCGTAGTAATTACGTAGTTCACGACAGATAAGACGCAGTTTGGAAGCTTCTGGTGTGTGAGCGTGACTATAAATACATCGGGTAGCGGCCTTAGTTTTCAGTTCCATGCGAGATTTTGGATAGTGCGGTTCGAGAGTATTAGTGCGATATATTTACAGAGCGGTTCGGGTTATTACTGTGTACGTGCAAGTAGTTAGTAGTGAAGTGTTGCGTTTTATATTCGGACGGTATAATTGTAATACAATTGAGTTTTAATATTTGTGGACATTTTATTGCGTGTGTACAATTTTCATTTCGTTTGTTGTAGAGACTGTGTTGTTAATTACGAACTGTTTTACTGTAACAATTAAAGGTGTGATTAGTGACTTAATTGGTGTCTTGTACTTATTTTGTTTCCACTGTACCTACGACGATCGAATAGACAGTCGTAACAGTGGTGTCAGAAGTGGGATAGAACGGTTAACAGTGGATACTTTGTACAAGACGAGTGTAATTCGTAATTAATCGAAAAACAATGGATGCCAGTCAGGTGATGGAAAATTTCCAGGCGCTGTTGTTGCAGACAGAAGAACGACACAGACAGGAGGCGGAAGAAGCAGAAAGACGACAAAAAGAAGAACGAAGACAAGAAAGAGAAGAAGCAGAAAAACGACAGGATGAAAAACGTAAGCAAGAAGCAAAGAAACAGTTGCAAGAACACAGTACCACAGAATTGGGTATCCTACGAGGTGAGCTTAATAAACAAGTTACTAAAATATCGGAGGTACAAGAATCAATAACATTAAAAATAGCTGAAGTAGAAAAATCTGTCTTGACTGTGGAAGAAGTTATGTCAACAAAAATATCAGCAGTAGAAAACTCAATGGCAAACATAAGAGAACAAATTAAAATTGAAGTTGAACAGTGCATGAAGATTCAACCAAAACAAATTTCTGAACAGACTGTACCAGTGATCAAGACAGAAAAAGACACAGAAAATAAGTTAACAGAGAAAGTCACTTTGCCTGCAGTAGGGACAGTTCATGTCAAAGCTCCAACCTTTGACGGAAGCAGTCACTGGGCAACGTACCTCCGCCAATTTGAAGCTGCTGCATGCGCAAATAATTGGACAGAAAAAGACAAGGCTGTTTCACTTGTTCTTGCATTAAAAGGACCCGCGGCAGAACTACTACAGAAAGTGCCACCTGACAGCCAGAACACCTATGCCGAGTTGATAAAAGCTCTGGAATTACGGTATGGTGATAAACATTTGCGAGATGTGTACTGCACCCAGTTGAGAGCAAGGCGACAGCATTCCGTGGAAAGTCTTCAAGAGTTTGAAGCAAGTATCGACAGACTAATTAGACTGGCCTATCCTGAAGCGCCAGAAGATTTTCGAACGCGTTTTGCGATGCAGACATTTACTGCCGGTGTCCGAGATAACGAACTACAGCAAGTGTTACAAATGGCAAGACACCAGAACAGTGCGGGACGCCCTGGTACATGCTTTGCAATTTGAGGCCGCCAAATCAGCGTCTGGTTGGACAAGTCATAAAGTGCGCGCGCTAAAAGATCGCGACGGCACAGACGATGAGGAAGCAGAACAAGGAACAGAGACTCGACGGTCGGCGCCACAGAATAAAATAAGAAAGGATGGAAGACCGAAGTGTTATCGATGTGGGAAACCTGGACATCTACAACGAGATTGTCAGGTTAGAATTCAGCAGCAGGGAAACGAGCAATAGTCGGTGCAACGGGGCGTGTGCTGACTAACTGGAGGAACGAAGCCCCTAGAGAATACGCAATTTCTACGCTTCAGAAAAACAGCGGGAGCTTGGTAGTTACCGGATTTGTTCAAGAAAGGCCAACCTCGATTACAGTTGAGACAGGTGCAACAGTTTCTATTGTGCGCCCCGACGTGGTGAAAGATCTCAAGCCAATCTGGTGCTCTTGCAGCTTGCGAACAGCTACTGGACGGCCTGTAAAAGTGTATGGAAAAGTGGAGATACACCTACGCCTCGGTCGACTTGAGTTTAATCATCAAGTACTTGTTGCAGACATTGTGGATGAAGCAATTCTTGGTGTGGACGTTATGAACGCATACGGATTTATAGTCGACTTCAAAAACAATGTCTTGAGAATCGGAGGCGAAGAGGTAATGCTATCAACAATGACGACAGCAGAAAAATCGATGGACGTCATAAACCAAGTGGCCGTAACTGTTCCGCCAAACTCCGAAAAGATCATCATGGTTAGAACTGCGGGAGATACTAGGGGCAATCAGTGCTCTATATTCGAACCCCAGGTAGTCAGCACACCGGGCATACTAATTGTCAGAAGTTTAATAAAACCTGACGAAACCGGAAATGTACCTATTAGAGTGGCGAATATTTTGGATCAAGCTATCACTTTACAAAGCAATACGCTCCTAGGCAAATTGACTCCTGTGGCCTGGGTAGCCGGAATAACGCAACGAAGACCCAGTTCTTCGGATACTTCTAAATTACCAGAGGAACTGCAAGAATTATTGAGCAGATCTTCTAACGACCTCTCAAGTGGTGAGGTAAAAGAACTCGGACAGTTTTTACACGAATTCAAAGATTGTTTTGCAGTTCGGGGACAGTCACTGGGAAGAACCTCTCTTGTGCAACATCGCATCAATACCGGGGACACAACACCGATACGCCAACCTCCTCGAAGGCCTCCATTATCTAAACAAGAGGAGATGTCTCGGTTAGTACAGGACATGTTGACAGAGGGAGTAATCGAACCTTCGTCAAGTGCTTGGTCTTCCCCTGTAGTGCTGGTAGCGAAGAAGGATGGTGGATTGCGTTTCTGCGTAGACTACCGGAGGTTAAATGGTGTTACAAAGAAAGACTGCTATCCATTACCTCGCGTTGACGATACACTCGACACGTTGTCCGGAGCACAGTGGTTTTCCACATTGGACCTGAAGAGTGGATATTGGCAAGTGGGTCTTCATCAAGAAGACATGGAAAAGACCGCTTTCTCGACCCCAAGTGGCTTATTCCAATTTAACGTCATGCCATTTGGACTCTGTAATGCACCGGCAACATTTGAGAGATTGATGGACCTGACACTCCGAGGCCTGACGTGGAAAACTTGCCTTGTTTACTTAGACGATGTCATAGTGATCGGGAAGACTTTCGAAGATCATTTGGAAAACCTTAAGGAAGTTCTAACTAGAATTCACGGTGCACAACTGAAGCTGAGCCCGAAGAAGTGTTCTCTATTCCAGAAGGAAGTACAGTATTTGGGCCATCTGGTTTCGGCAGCGGGCGTTAGCATGGATCCTAATAAAGTAGACACCGTAAGAGACTGGCCAGTTCCGAAGAATAAACACGAAGTTCGGAGTTTCCTGGGGTTATGCTCATATTACCGACGTTTTGTGAAAGGCTTCACTACTATTGCTAAACCACTACATGAGCTCACTACTATTGCTAAACCACTACATGAGCTAACGGAAAATAAACGAAACTTCCAATGGTCGAGAGAGTGTGAACAAGCATTTAGAACGTTGAAGATTGCATTATGTTCGCAGCCAATTCTCGCTTTTCCAGCTTCCGAAGGGAAGTACATCGTAGACACAGACGCAAGCAATACTGGTCTAGGAGCAGTTTTGTCTCAAGTGCAGAACGGTGAAGAACGAGTAATAGCGTATTACAGCAAGACGCTTTCTAAACCAGAGAGAAATTATTGTGTTACAAGAAGAGAGTTGTTGGCAATTGTCAGAGCTTTGGAGCACTTCCATAAATACC
Source organism: Magicicada septendecula (assembly GCA_034769895.1). NCBI lineage: Eukaryota > Metazoa > Arthropoda > Insecta > Hemiptera > Cicadidae > Magicicada > Magicicada septendecula. The sequence continues at coordinate 331,133,220 of CM068370.1, forward strand.
TCTATGGGAGAGAGTTTTCACTACGTACCGACCATGCTGCACTTGCATGGCTCTTGAGATTTAAAAATCCGGAAGGACAGTTGGCAAGGTGGCTCGAACGTCTGCAAGAGTACAACTTCAAGGTACAACATCGGCGGGGGCGCCTGCACGGTAATGCAGATGGCTTATCACGAAGACCATGCCCGGAAGACTGCCGACATTGCCACAGAAAGGAAGAACAAAACTCAAGCGAACATGTTCAAGCCATCACTGTAGATTTCCTGGCTGATGGCTGGACAACACAAGACTGTCGACAAGAACAGATGACTGATGAAGACATTGGACCGATCTTGACAGCAAAAGAGGAAGGTCGCCGCCCGGATTGGCAAGATATCTGCCATGGTTCCGAAGTGCTGAAGGGCTACTGGGCACAATGGGAATCTCTCACCTTACAAAACGGATTGCTGAAAAGGGCTTGGGAAAGTGCAGATGGACGAGATGTGGTCATGCAGTTGATAGTTCCCCGAAGTAAAGTGCAGTCTGTTTTGAAGAAGATGCATGATGGAACATCTGGAGGCCATCTTGGCGTTAACAAAACCCTTGACAAAATACGGAAGCGATTCTATTGGCTTCATCTTCGCCACGACGTAGAGGAATGGGTTCGGACGTGTGAAATATGTGCTGCAAGCAAGGGCCCACAAACCAGAAGCAGGGGAAAAATGAGACAGTATAACGTTGGACAACCTTTCGAGAGAATTGCCATAGACATTGCTGGACCATTCCCAGTTACTGACGATGGAAACCGGTACATCATGGTTGTAGGTGACTACTTTACTTAAGTGGGTGGAAGCCTACGCAATTCCAAATCAGGAGGTTACCACTGTGGCAAAGCAGTTAGTTCACAACTTCTGTTGCCGTTATGGAGCCCCTATGGAAATCCATACGGATCAAGGGAGAAATTTCGAATTTGACGAGAACCAAACAGACTGGGACCAACGTATACCACTATTCCTTATGGCGTATAGGTCATCAGTACATGACACAACCGGCATGACTCCAGCAAAATTGGTGTTTGGGCGGGAGATTCGTCTTCCTGGGGACTTGATGTTTGGATCACCTGAGACTCAGTCCCAAGAGCCAAAGAACTATTCCTCGCAATTAGAAAACCAACTGCGAGAAATGAATCGCTTGGTAAGAGGACGGCTGAAGATTGCCAGTGATAAAATGAAAACTCGGTATGACATTCGCAGCAATAGTGTGGGTTTCCAAGAAGGAGATCAGGTCTGGTTGTTCAATCCAAAGCGCCGTCGTGGTCGCTCACCTAAGCTTCAGTCTAACTGGGAAGGACCCTACACTGTGAAAAAAAGAATTAACGATGTTGTTTATCGGATTCAACAGGAAGGACAGCGGAAGTTCAAGGTCGTCCACCTAGATCGCCTGGCTAAGTACAAATTTATAGACGCTTTGCCAGTTCGGGACGAACAGGCTTAAGGAGGGGGCAGTGCTACGACAGCACAGAACAATCTATGCATTTATCGAATATGCCAGAAGGATCTCGATGTAAGCGTGTGGTGTACGTGCTACTAGACGCATTTTGCGAGAATTTTCTCGACTGTGCCGGGCTTCGCTCGGGCGCTCGGACTGTGTCAAGGCCGTAGTAATTACGTAGTTCACGACAGATAAGACGCAGTTTGGAAGCTTCTGGTGTGTGAGCGTGACTATAAATACATCGGGTAGCGGCCTTAGTTTTCAGTTCCATGCGAGATTTTGGATAGTGCAGTTCGAGAGTATTAGTGCGATATATTTACAGAGCGGTTCGGGTTATTACTGTGTACGTGCAAGTAGTTAGTAGTGAAGTGTTGCGTTTTATATTCGGACGGTATAATTGTAATACAATTGAGTTTTAATATTTGTGGACATTTTATTGCGTGTGTACAATTTTCATTTCGTTTGTTGTAGAGACTGTGTTGTTAATTACGAATTGTTTTACTGTAACAATTAAAGGTGTGATTAGTGACTTAACTGGTGTCTTGTACTTATTTTGTTTCCACTGTACCTACGACGATCGAATAGACAGTCGTAACAGTATATAAAAAAACAAGTATTATTTATTAATAATAATAACAATTACAACAAGAATAATTGTGAGAAAAAAATTAAAATATAATATCTTTTGCATAAGAGGTCAGATAGCATAAACACCAAAACTGCAACAACAGTGATACAAATTTCTGTTTATATTTTAACAAAACTATTCTGTTAAAGCAGTCACTATAGTAATAGTATTCTGTTGCTATTCTGTCACTGAATTTCAGTGAATAATGCAAAGATTATATACATATGCCATCCATCTTGATTTTCCTGGACATGTCTTCTTTTTCATGTGAGAGGGAAGTGTTCCAGGGGAGAGGATTTTTGTCAAAGTTTTCTGGCAAATAACATAGCTCGTATGTACATATTTTATATTTAACAGTATAAATTTTAAGAGTATTTTTATAAAATAAATTTCTTTATTATTATTTTATTTGTAAATATTATTTTTTCAACAACATAATAAATTTTATGGCCCAGACGGTATGGCACCCAGGACCAATAGGTCCTGGATTCTATTACTAGGCACACCATTAAAATCAAGGCATGGTTTTTGGCCCCAGTCAACTCAACCAGTGGAAATGAGAAACCAGGATAACATCCTGGGGTAATAAGTGGCAGCTGAAGCGTATCGCTGGCCCACTGCCTTCCTTGCACACCAAATGGTTCATAATAAACGTAACTACCAGACTGCTAAAGCAGTAAAAGGCAGATGATGGTGACGATGATGATAATAATAGTTATTATACCAACAGTTGTTGGATGTCATTTTGTGTATTTTTTATTAATGTAGTATGGATGTTTTTGCATAAATAATACAACTTTACCTCTCATAACACTAGCTTAATAAAGTATAGCCTAATCCATACATGGTCAGTATGTAGTGTACACTAGCATCTACCTGAACGTTTTCCTATCCAAATGTGAAGCACAATGGTGATGGGAGACACCAGGGGACAACACTGCCACTCTATCACTGAGTCTAACAACTACGTCAACAGTGAGAGATTTTGTAAACTTAACCTATAGGCCGTAACATCTTTTCGGTTTGTTTAGCGGTGTTCCTATGACTGTCCTCTCGTGTTTATTAACGATTTTATTTAATTGTAGAAGATTGAGTAACAGCATTCTCAATTATTTTAGGAATTTTGTGAGCCCCAGCATCATCCATAACATTAATTCAAAATAACTGTTACAAAATGAAATTATTTAGCAATTGATTCTGCTTTTGATGGAAAACTTAAAAGTGAACTATACAAACCATGATACATAACCAAAGTCTTTATTAGAACTACTCGTTTTCTTATTAGTTTCATAAGTTTTATAAATTTTATCTATATCTTAAATAACAACACACTCCCACTTACCTTGAATTTGTTTACTTATTTGGCCAGATCATCTAGTGGTGGAACCCTTTTTCGTATAGCGAATTTACCAGCACAGAAAATGAAGTTAGGTGGTTGAAATGATTATTCTAACACACATCGTAAGTTGACAAAATATTATTTTATTTTACTGTATTAAAATATTCATGTTATATTCCCATTTACATAAAACTTCCTCCACTCTTTACTCTACATTTCTATATCTTTACATTAACTTATTTCGTTTTTTTATGAAGTAAAAATATTACATTAAAATTTTCCTTTCTTTATGAAGTTAACCAAACTGACACTACATTATACTCAATGAAAACATACTGTTAGAAACATTATTTTAAAATTTACTTAACGCTAACCAGTGCCATTAATTACGTAATTTCCACTCGCTCATATACTCACACACGCTCACCCCCTACATGATTTAAATTCCCCTTAGAGCTCATTTTATTTTTTATTTTTTAAATTTTGCATAATTTTGATTACTTCCCTTATGTAGTCCTCGGTTGAAAATGTTCATAAGATGTCCCCTCATTCATGCGCACTACATAGCTGATTCCCTGTTTTCACTTTTTTGTCTCTAGCCAAAACTGTTATTTTGTTTAAATTTGTCGCTGCCTTTAACTTGTTGATAAAATACGGTTTTTTATATACATATAATTCACATTTTATGAGGTGCGGGCGCCTGCACTTTTTGTTCCAGAACTTGGTTCGGCTGTACAGTGTTACGGATGATAGTCGACTGGCTTTATTCTCTGCGCACTGGGCGAGAAGGAATTTTTGGTACGTGACATTATCGTGTGAAAATTGGCCAACACCTGCGCGCATACGCGTGAATACGCACCCTTTCTGACACTTAACATTCCCAGACTCTTTAATTGCTTCTGTGCGACACACGGTTTGGTACGAGGGGGACTGCAAGGTGTTCAAAAATGTCAAGCGTTTGTGATCAAAATGTTGTTCAGCTTGAGTGGCTACTACTTTTTACAATTATTAAAGAATAAAATAAATCCCAATCGTTTGTCCCATTACAATACCCCCTCAATGAGAGGTTTTATGCAGAAGCATAAAAACTCTCATTGACACTATCATACTTCCTAAAGGGATCAGCCAGGATATGTCGCCACAACCACCTTTAATACTTACTAAATCATGGGTAATCTACCCCCTGGTCCAGTGACTGTGGCCGCACCTGAATGACCTTACTAGACTTCCCTTTGAGATCCCAACACCGCAAGGCCAGACAGGCACTTGACGCCCCTGCTCTGACGCACAGGCCAGCACAGGACCGCCGCCACAGCATCACCAGACACTGAAACATCACATCAAAATATCAAATAGTGGCCTTATTTAATTACCATATCCCTAACTGATCTGGTTCCCCTTAGCTGTGCTGGTTTGCATTAAGAAGCACTGGTTTTTTCCTTAACTTCTAACACATATACATGGATACATACTTAACTTGATATAAAACATTTAAATTTCAAATATTTAAATTCATCATCAAAAATCTCTTAAACATCTTTAAATCAACTACATCACCTTACTTTTTCATTTCAACATGACTACTGCTATCATTAGCTAAATACAGAACATAATTAATAAAAAATACAAAGTTATTCGATGCAACAGATACATGGATAATCAAAACAACTTCCTTCAATACTTCACTGTTATCACATCATTACAATAATCATCAATTTTATCTTCTTTTTATTCAATCAGCAATTATTTAGTAACAATTTAAAAACCTTCCACACACACTATGGCCCCCCCTGGACTGTAGCGCCCAGTTGCCTCCACAAGAACTGAAGTGTCAAGGAGGAATTTTGTCATCTCCTGTCCTTGCTTCGGCGTTACAAAACATTCGGTATTACTGATGTCCGAGGACACCAGTAATCCTACTAAAACTTAGGTATATGCCCTTAAACAGTCTACCATCCCATTAGATGGATAGCCGCTGTTCCATAGTTCTGGTGATTCCCCTGATTTACCCCCCCCCCCCGGTTAATTTCTAAATTCACCTCTTACAACGTAACAAGCTACGGCCAGACTTAGGCAGAACGTAATGTAATGTCCTCTGACCATAGCTAGTCAAAGCTGAAAGCTGAGCCAATTCCACGGTCAGGGTTCGGTGAGCCCGTGACCGCCCGAAAGTGGGGAATCACAAGTAATTAATATATTTTATATACTGTATTTAAAATTCCTACGCACTAACATAGTAAACATGATACAACATAAACATTCATAAAGAACATACCTCATTCCATTAAAATAAACATCTCATTTGCATCTGAATACAATTTACAAACATTCCAACTTTAATTTTAGTTTCAAATTCTGTTAACTCTTTTTATATCAACCTTTAATTATTTATCATTTGTTGTACCATTAAATTCTCCAAAAAATTCAAATCTATTACCAACATTCATTATATATAACATTTCAAATTCAGATTTTATCAAAAAATGTATACACACACACACACACACACACACACACACACACACACACACACACCTTACAGCATTATTTTAGCTTTAAATTCTATTAACTCTTTAACTTATTACATTTATTATTACATTTCAACTATGACTTTCTATTAAGCATTTTCATCATTAATTTGTTCGGGTGATTCTCAGTCATTCACAATGATTTGATTTGTTGAATAGGCATTTAGATATAACCTTACCCACCTTCGTCCTTCTAACAACCACTAACGGATTTGCATAGGGTGACACCGATCTCTCAATAATATTTACTCCACTAATTTCTCTAACTCCACTTAAATTATTCTCCTCTTCTAACCTTTTTTGTGAACATAGGATGTGTTTCCTTCCCTTATACTCATTCCCTTATTAGTTCTTGGCCTTTTCCAGGTAACTCCGCCAAACCCCATTTAAAACTTTTCACCTCCCACCACGACGCCTTGCGTTGAGGACTCCTTACACCTCCACCCTCACTACAAAATTTCACCACCACCAATTTACTCTCCATTTACATCACTCTCACTTTCTCTACATACATGCACTCCCGCTACTGTGTCCCTACTACTGACCCGTTTCTGTACTACTTTTATTCCAAAATTTCTTATTTTGTCTAACACCCATTTAAAATTAACTTTGACTGACGCCATGCCTTATTGAAACAATTACCACCCAAACTCCATCTTTTACAACACTTTACATCAATATGATCATTGAAAATTACACTAAAAAATTCATAACTACCTCAAATTAATTTAATTACCTAATTTAAAACCTTTTAAACTCATTCAATTTCATTGTTAAAACATTAAAACATTTTACTTTACTTCAATTGCATTATAAAATTCCTACCTACATATGGTCAATCATTCAATCAAATAAACACATGATTACCATCATAAACTCAAAAAAATATAAACATTTATCACCACAAATATAACTTACATAACCATAGGTACTTTCTGATACATTATAACAACAATATGACTCAAAAACTAAACACCTTCTACGTTTACTCATTTGTTATATATTATAAAGTTCAAATCTCAGAAACATCATTTAAATTTATTACCAAAGTTCATTTATACCACATTAATTAATTAATTCATTCATCTCAATTTCATTGAATTCAACCAGTTTTTTAAAACACTAAGTTTTTTAATTAAAATATTCCAAAACAATTACAATTCATTTATTATAAACTCTCGTTATTTATTTAGTTTGAAAAAATATTATTATTATTATCATTATTAAAACCAGTTCCTACTACATGCATAGATACATTGTTTACCTGAAATACATAGGCTACAACATAACCTCTTACACAAACACAATTTACCTCGCTACAAATTTATTTACAATTTTTCGTCATATTATTTTATTGTTTACCACACTTCATTAAACTTATATAAGTTAGCCAAGTAGTTACCATAAACTAAAATAATTAAATGTTTATTTAACCACCATCATCGTAAGTTAGTCTTATGTTTTTATAACACTTCACTTTTAATTATTTTCATTTTGTTATTAATATTATAATAACCAATTACTATTTCACATTGTTCCGTTATACCCGCATAATAATCTACTGGATTATCCCACATTATTATTAAATCATATAACCTGTCTACATCATTAGTTTTGGTCTTGTCACCGTCTGTATTATTATCTATCACCCTTACGCATTTTAACCTCTCATTTTCAGAATCATCTACTATTAATATTCCACGTCTATGCACAGGTAAGCATTCAATATAATTATCAACGTTATCATTATTTATTTCTGCACTATCTTCATAACAAGGTAAGTCAACAATATTACTAATTCTCTCTCTCTTTATTTTCTCTAGTAGCTCTTTGTAATTTCTAACAACATCAAATACTATTATCTCTCTCTCTCTCTCTCAATGTGAATAATTCTACCACTCTCCCACAACACCTCTCATCATAACACCATCTCACTTTTTCTCTCTCAATCCACACAAAAGGCAACCTAACGTTATCATGACACATCCTGATTCTTCCAGGGAACTCATGAGAACTAGGGGAACTACTTAGAGACACCTTGTCTCTATAATCACGCGAGGAAACTCTGTCCTCATAACTCATTAATGGAGTCTTTACTCCATTTAAAACACTGGGAAAATTTGCCCTTTGTAAACCTAACCCCTCATCAACCACTATCTTATTACTACTCTCTATTTCTACTAAAACTTCATCGCCATTATTATTATTCACTCCATTTTTTATTATAACACCGTTATCACTTCTTATTTTGCTATTACTTGTTGGCTCATTATTAGAATTATCATTATTACTCACCTTGTAGTCTATCACTTGTTTAGCATTTAAACTAACACCATTATTCTTATCACTTGTATCCCTGTTATTTTCGCTTGTATTAACCACACTTCTTACCTTGTCGTTTATTTCTTCGTTATTTTTGTTTACACTGTCTCACCTGTATTTATTCTCCACACTCCCATCCTCTCAATGCTTTATTCTAAATCGTTAAATTTAGTTTCAAATATTTCATCGGCTTTATCAAGACATTTATTGGTTTGCTTTATTTCATTTCTAATCTCATTAAAATTGCTTTCGTTTGTATCAAAACGATTATTTATCTTATCAAACTTTTCATCAAAATTATTTTAATTTCATTGAAACTACTTTCGCATTTTATTCTTTGTTCATTAATATCATTACTTACTTTATCAAATTTGGTATCATTAACATCGAAATGACTATTTATTCTATCGAACTTTTCATCATTGGCATCAAAACGTTTATTCATAACATCTATAATATAACGCGCTAGGTAGTGTGTCAGTCATTGGTATGTAACCATAGTAACAAGTAAATAAACAAATGATATGTACCAGCATCGAATGTATACATTTATCCGTTCCTATAATTTTTAATGTTTTTACTATGCGATTGTGTTGATAGGTTTTGTAATTTTTTTATACAGGTACGTCTATATATTTTGTAATTGTCCTATATTTCTGTATAACGCGGTAGGTAGTGTGTCAGTCATCGGTATGTTACTATAGTAACAAGTAAATAAACAAATGATATTTACCGGCATCGAATGTATACATTTATCCGTTCCTATAGTTTTAATGTTTTTACTATGCGATTGTGTTGATATGTTTTGTAATTTTGTATACAGGTACGTCTATATATTTTGTAATTTTCCTATATTTCTGTATACGTTTTAATTGTGAAATTTATACCTGGGATGACAAAAATTCTATATGGAAACCACGTCTTAGAGGACATGAAACTACAATTGGCAGAATGTTTGCCGTAAGTTCCACGGATAGAGAAAAATGGTTCCTCCGAATTCTCCTTCTCAATGTTAGAGGAGCAACATCTTTCGAGGACATAAGAACGGTCGAAGGAAATCCTATCCCCTTTGCAACTTCCAAGAAGCATGCATTGCAAGGGAATTAACTGATGATGACTCAGAATGGGATACTTGCCTAACAGAAGCTGCAACCCATCAAATGCCAGTACAACTTAGGCAGTTGTTTGCATTATTATTTGTTATGCTGTCGGATGCAGCAGCATAATTCGACAGACATAAGGACAATCTTATGGAAGACTATAAGAGACGCTTTCCTGATGGAGAAAAAGCTCTCTATTTGACACTTAAAGAAATTAAATCTGCCCTTCGAACACATGGAAAGTCATTGGTAGATTTTGGCCTAGAACTTCCAGTCGGCAGCTATGACGAGCCAATCCATTCTGGAAAATATTACGATCCAATTGCCGAAAAAACCATGTTCGAAGAAAAGTTTCAAATGCTCAACCCAGGGCAAAGAAGGGCTTTCGACAAAATCAGGGAAGCAATTGAAAACCCTAAGTTACCCACACGTCTATTCTTTATTGATGGACCTGGCGGAAGTGGTAAAACCTTCCTTTACAACACAATCATGCACTATATGCGTAGCAAAAATGAATTAGTCTTGCCATGTGCATTTACAGGCATAGCAGCAACTTTGCTTGAGGGAGGCAGAACTTCCCACAGTCGTTTCAAGCTGCCTATTCCAATAAATGAAACATAAACCTGTAATGTTCGACATGGGACTAATACGGCAAATGAACTAGAAAAGGCCAAGTGATAATCTGGGATGAAGCTTCAATGGCCCCACCACATGGAGTAAATGCAGTTGACACACTGTATAAAGAACTCTTAGCTGAAGATCCAAAAGTTCCTTCTAAAAAACCATTTGGAGGTGCGGTCTTTCTTTTCGGTGGAGAATTTAGACAAATTCTCCCAGTTGTTCCACATGGCAGCAGAACCGAAATACTTTCTTCATGCATGAAGAATAGTAAGTGTTGGAAAAATATTCAGGTCCTAAAGTTAGACCAAAACATGCGTGCCAATGAGGACAATCTCCCATCAGAATACCGAGGCTTTTCCGATTGGCTTTTAAAACTTGGGAATGGAAAACTCCAAGAGCCTGGATAGAGGAAGGCATCTTCGAAATTCCTCCAGTCTGCATTGAAAATGGATGTATTGTTGATGCTCTCTTTCCTGAGGTCATCCAATCAGGAGATGACAGCATTGCTAACCTTGTAATCCTGACTCCAAAAAACCACGAGTCGCTTGAACTTAATGAAAATGTCCTTAGACGAATTCAATCTGAATTGAAATGCTATACCAGCATAGATTCTATTCAGCAAGACAGTGCAAATGCCGAGGAGGCAGCAAACTATCCAATGGAGTTTTTGAACAGCTTAACACCTGGAGGTATGCCTCCTCATAGACTTAACTTGAAAGTTGGTGCAGTAGTAATGTTGCTACGAAACCTTGACTCAACAAGAGGTCTTTGCAATGGCACCAGAATGGTCGTCAAGCAAATGATGTCAAAAGTCATTGACTGTGAAATCCTGACCGGATCTTTTAAAGGTACCAGGATATTTATTCCAAGAGTTATTCTTGCACCCAGTGATCCTGACCTTCCCTTTACATTAAGACGAAAACAGTTTCCATTTAGACTTCCTTTTGCTATGACCATCAACAAAAGCCAAGGACAAACACTGGATTCAGTTGGTATTTATTTGCCATCTCCAGTATTCAGTCATGGACAACTTTATGTTGCATTTTCAAGAACAAAGTCCTTTCAGCAAGTCAAGGTAAAAGTCTTAGGAACTGACCAACAAGGCAACTTAAAGAAAGACCACAGAGTTTACACCAAAAATGTGGTCTACAAAGAAGTTTTCGCCCAATAATTAAACTTTGGCTTTATCAATATGTGCCAATAAAAATGCTCACCACCTGGCCGTAGAACGGGTACTTCAGCTAGTACATTATATCGGCCAATGACGGTTCTCTTGTTTTTGTAACTACAGGAGTTGACTTCGCTTCTGCGTTATTTATTATAACTGACTCGGTTAGGTTATTGTTAGTTACTGATTGAATGCTCAAGTCAGCTGTTTCAATTGACTGACCTTCTAACTCGCTCATACTCAGTGACAGGTTCGTTGACCCAAGGCCACTATCACTCATAGCCGAGTCTATCAAATTAATTTCTATTTCGTTCTCAGACATTTTTATTGTTCTTATTTACTGGTTTACTAATTAATTATTAAATCTTACTTGTAATCGAACACGCACAATTTATCAACACCTCGTAAACTTTACCTCACAAAACCTTAGACCTACTATGCATATGTTACGTAAATTTTTACGTAAGTTATTCTCGATTTCTGCCAACCCCATTCTCTGTGCTTTAAAATAGGCCAATTTGGAATAAATATAATATTTATTCCAAATCCTGGTCACGCCGCACCATTTGTAACTTTTATAAATTTTATCTATATCTTAAATAACAACACACTCCCACTTACCTTGAATTTGTTTACTTATTCGGCCAGATCATCTAGTGGTGGAACCCTTTTTCGTATAGCGAATTTACCAGCACAGAAAATGAAGTTAGGTGGTTGAAATGATTATTCTAACACACACTGTAAGTTGACAAAATATTATTTTATTTTACTGTATTAAAATATTCATGTTATATTCCCATTTACATAAAACTTCCTCCACTCTTTACTCTACATTTCTATATCTTTACATTAACTTATTTCGTTTTTTTATGAAGTAAAAATATTACATTAAAATTTTCCTTTCTTTATGAAGTTAACCAAACTGACACTACATTATACTCAATGAAAACATACTGTTAGAAACATTATTCTAAAATTTACTTAACGCTAACCAGTGCCATTAATTACGTAATTTCCACTCGCTCATATACTCACACACGCTCACCCCCTACATGATTTAAATTCCCCTTAGAGCTCATTTTATTTTTTATTTTTTAAATTTTGCATAATTTTGATTACTTCCCTTATGTAGTCCTCAGTTGAAAACGTTCATAAGATGTCCCCTCGTTCACGCGCACTACATAGCTGATTCTCTGTTTTCACTTTATTGTCTCTAGCCGAAACTGTTATTTTGTTTAAATTTGTCACTGCCTTTAACTTGTCGATAAAACACGGTTTTTTATATACATATAATTCACATTTTATGAGGTGCGGGCGCCCGCGCTTTTTGTTCCGGAACTTGGTTCAGCTGTACAGTGTTACGGATGATAGTCGACTGGCTTTATTCTCTGCGCACTGGGCGAGAAGGAATTTTTGGTATGTGACATTATCGTGTGAAAATTGGCCGACACCTGCGCGCATACGCGTGAATACGCACCCTTTCTGACACTTAACATTCCCAGACTCTTTAATTGCTTCTGTGCGACACACGGTTTGGTACGAGGGGGACTGCAAGGTGTTCAAAAATGTCAAGCGTTTGTGATCAAAATGTTGTTCAGCTTGAGTGGTTACTACTTTTTACAATTATTAAAGAATAAAATAAATCCCAATTGTTTGTCCCGTTACAGTTTTCTTGCATTAGTTAATGTGACATTATTAGTAGTAATTTTTTCATTAATGTGCAAATCATCGCATTACAGTTATTTGGTATCCAGCATAGCTTTTCATAGTACTTCCATAAGTAGGATACATACAGTAATTGTGAGCAGTAAAGGAACACAATTTAATTTTAATAAATAAAATATAAATATTATAAACTGGAATTAAGATTATATATTGTACACAGTTACCATTTCTGACATCACCACCGAAAGAAATATGGCTTATTTAAAATTGTCATTTGTATTTGATTCGGATAATATTAACTACAAATCAGGAACACATACCGAAATGGAGTTCAAAACAAACATACAAATTTAATGAAAAACGTCTTAATTTCATTTTCAGGTTGGCCGATACAGAGTTTTTTATAATAAAGTTATATGAGCAGCAACCAGTTCCCCATAGAAACAGGCTATTCATCGTTTATAGAATTTATTAAAAACCTTAAAACTGTTTAGGTATTTATATTTATTACTTAACTAGACATTAGTAGTTAATTTACTGCATTTCCCTTGTTAAGTCAGCTGAAACGGATCTATTTATAAACTATTTGAAATTTTCGCACGTAGCCATGCATCCTTCACAGATTGAACATGTCGATGTCTCTTATTTTGTACAACAAAAATTGCACTTTAAACAAATTTAACTAATTAACACGTAACAAAAAAGGCAACCTATTCTCATCTTATCTTGAATAATTAGAATTTAAAACTTCTCTAAATGTGGTGTTTATTACACAAAGGAAAACAAATAATGCTTTGACATTTGTTACATTTGAACAGCAAGGTATGCTTACAACAATAGTGTATAGCTCAACCAAACTGATATCAAGGCGCATCAAAACGGTGCTAGTGTGAGCAGATACAATGACAGTATTGTCTCCCCCCACCATTGTGCTGCTTTCACATTTTGGATAGAAAAACGTACAGGTAGACGCTAATTGTAGTGTACTGCCTATTTGTAATGATACTTCTTACAATATTTTATCTCTAACAATTACAGGGATAATGAAACAACTGTGCAAAACAATGTCTGCAGTTGTGGGAAATACTAACATACAAAGCTATTCTGATGAACTTTTTAATACACATGTCTACTGAAAAAAAGAGAAAGTACTTTTACGGTGACACTCTAAAATGTTTAATTCAATGCAACTCTACTACACTGATGCAAGTAGAACATAGTAACAGTACTCAAGTCTAGATACCTACAAACATTTTGTCTTGTCCTCCCACAACACCTTATCAAACACAGTTCTGAAAAAATGTTTGGATCACTTCACTTTTGAAAAAACTAAAAAAAGGATACAATTATGTTTGCAAATATTGTTTAAGATATCGCACTGCTTATTTAGGTACTGTATATTACTTAAATGTGAACTGAAGACGAACAGGTAAGATCTCTTGAGTGACACTGAATTTAACTTTGATACATAGACATGTTTGTGATATGCTACAAAAAAACATCTTGAAATTGGTGGTAACACTTCCTCCTTCAACTTATAATATGGAATAAACAGAAAGACAAGGAAGGGCCTAAATGCAGACATGCTTCAGGTGACTATGTTGCTGTGTCTCTGGAATACTGTGATAATACAGGCATAGCAGACACACAACTGAGTGCAAGTTAAGTTCGGTGATACTAATTTAAGTCAACTAAAACATTACGTATTTTGAAACTAGACATACTGGAAACTCATTATCTGTTTCTTAATTAATAAAATGCCATTAACATTTCGACTTTACAATCACATTTTCCTACCTATACGAACGTTCATGTGCATCAAAAAGTATATCGGCACTACTACCAAAAGAGAAATTCGGTACAAAGTACTGGTGAAATTACCAATTCACACAGGCTTTACATTAACACATTTGGATTTATAGCCTTACAGACTTGGTATTTAGCTATCAACATAAACTTGACTGCATTTCTGTATCTCACCTTTGACGTCTAGGCCTACCTGTTACGCTTACGGGACTTTTTCTGATACGTAAACTGTCTGGATTTTCAAATAATGATTAATGAGATCGGTCATTATTTAGTTAAGAGGCCTACATTTAAATCGCAAAAATGAATTACGCGGTCATAACTTATGTATAGACTAGTTTACAATAGGCTTACACATCACTCAAAAACGCCATGGCAACGCCTGCCGGGCCGACCACTATGTATTCCCAATGTAACTAGAATAATAAGGTAGGCCACTCCGGCCAATTACGCTCCCATTGGTTGCTTCGCTCTGACGCCGACTGGTGGAAGAAATACGCGCAAGTCTTGATTTACCATGCAATCTTACCCGAGACAATGTCCTACTTAGCATCTCTCTGCTGTTTACACGAAATATTAACAATAATTGTAATGAGCTATTCATATAGAAAAAGGATTAAACAACAAGATTAAATGGTTTGCGGCAAAAAATAATGGTAAAATCTATTTCTACATTTAATAGAAATGTAAGCAAGTCTGTCCACATATAACATTGACAAAATGGCACAAGATGTAAAATTAAGTCGGAAAGGAGGCGATATTTTATATATATATCATTTTCTATTATTCGTTAATTTTATATTAATAGAATTATTTCGATTGTTATTAATTTACTTAGAAACCTCTGATGATACTGATATTTTTCAGTGAAACGTGCGTCAGGTGTTAAAAAGAATATACGAAATTATACTACTTGCAGAAGAAACAAATTGAAAACATCACAAATTATATATATATATATATATATATATATATATATATATATAATATGCCTGCGTGGGTAGGTGTGCGTACGTGCACACGCGTGGGCGCATGAGTGCGTGTATAAACATTTCTATGTAGTATAATATATTTGAAACAAGCTTCCAATTATTATAATTATAATCAATATCATAATCATTTTCTTTATCTACATTTTCATTGTTATAACGTTAAAAACTGAAGCTAGTACGTTTAGTTGTAAACATAAATACTTTTATCAACGAAATGAAAATGGTTATTTAGTTGATACATACCTTCATAGGTGACTTAAATTTTTGAAGACGAAGCTACCCAGAGCCGACTCTTTGTTGCTGCATACTTTTCAAGTGACTTGAGTTTGAGCTGTTTGTTCAGATGGCAGATTCTGATGAATGTTCTCGTCAAAATGTAAGATTTGCTGCACAGTTGTTTTCTAATCGTACAGCAAAGGCGCTGAAGTATGTTGCAAATAAAGAGCGCGAAAGCAGCTTCATCGAACTGGTAAACGATGCATTTGATGTTTTAAACTCGAGACTTCCAAAAGACCAGAAAACGCCCCTCAGAAGTGGGTACGGCATGAATTTAAGGAGCCAAGAAAATACTTTAAAAAGGTTTTTGGAAGTAATAACTAACATGCGAGTAGCAAGTGAAAAAATTTACTACCTTTTCAGAAAGGTTTCGTTATATCTTTAAATTCATTGTTCGGCCTTTATGAACAAACGACAATGATTCATGGGGTGACGTACATTTTGACCGCTAGATTCAATCAAGATTGCCTTGAAAACCACCCACCCACCGCACCCACCCACGCAGGCATATTATATATTAAATACACAATATACAGGAAACCTTCTCAAACTGACTTAGTAATACCAAATACTTCTAATCATCCTCCCCAACACAAAATGGCAGTATTTAATTCCATGATTTACCGAATGCTTAGGATTCCATTAAATAACACAGAAAGAAACAAAGAAAGAAAAATTATCCAACAAATAGCAGTTAAAAATGGATACAAAATAAAAACTATTAATAAATTAGAAAATAAAATTAAACATAAAATCACTAATAAAATTCCTAAAAACACTACATTTAAAAATTCATCTATTAATAATAATATAAAATATACAACCTTCACTTATTACGGAAATATAACTCAAAAACTAAATAAAATATTTAAAGATACTAATTTAAAAATATCTTATAACACAGATAATATAATTTTTAATAAAATAAAACCTAAAACTAAATCCAATACTCACAATAAAAATGGAATATATAAAATAGAATGTCCAGATTGCAATAAATTTTACGTGGGCCAGATGAAGAAAAAACTACGAGATAGATTCGTTCAACACCGCAATGCATATTTAAAACCAAATATTTATAAATCTAATTTAGCCACACATTGTCTAAATAATAACCACCAGTTTCCAAACATTGAAAATATAAAATTAATTAAAAACATACAAAAAGGTCAAAAAATGAATATATGGGAAAATCTTAACATTTACAAACACAATAACAATAATTTATTAATTAAAGAACAAACCCAAATAAAAACAAAACAAGACGATCTATTTAAAATTATAAATTTACTAAAAAATAAAAATAAATGTGAATAAAATACTATATAAACAAAATTTCAAATATAACCGAGAAAACAGCTGCTGAAGAAATAAACATTAAAACAATCGTTAACTAATCGACCTAAATCGATTATCAGTTATTTTATTTTACGTTAAAATCGATACAAATTCGATTATTCGTTACTTTTATATTAATAGAATTATTACGATTGTTATTCATTCACTTAGAAACCTCTGATGATACTGATATTTTTCAGTGAAACGTGCGTCAGGTGTTAAAAAGAATATACAATATCATCTACTTGCAGAAGAAACAAATTGAAAACATCACAAATTATATAATTAGTGCAAGAAACATCGAGTTACTTATATAGAAAATGATGGATGAAAACACCATACAAGGTGATGTAACTCATTCCTATAACCAATTTATTAAACGTAAAAAACAATTAATTAATTGTTTTGGAAACATATATTTTAACAAAAAATGCCTACACCTTAATATTTTTCCAAAATACACAAAAATAATAGTAAAAAACAACAATAACAATAAAGTAAGCAAATATATTACTCAAGCCCAATATAAATGGATTAAAGACGAAATATCAAATAATTACAGAAAAATCGACTACATTAATAAACAATTAATTCATTTACATCTTCTTTTAGCCAACACACTTGATTATCATAGATGGAATAATAAATATATTAATATGCTTAAAATACTAAATAAACACAAAACAATTAAATTTAACACAATCAATAAAAAACTTAAAAATCTACTAATAAATAGTACACCTAAAGAAGATAACCAAAATTTACACACATTAAATAATAACCACACTTTTTACCCAAAATTTGTAAATTTATCTAATATTAAATTCACGGAAAACGAAATAGCTACCCTAGAATCATCAAACAAAACAAATCTTAAAAATGTAAACAAATATGTAATAGATAATATCATAGTCGAAACTGAAAACGCAATTAATAATGTAGAACACGAAAAACAAGATAAAATAAGAACAGAAGCCTCAATGGAAATAATAAAATATATCAAAAAATATAATAACCAAAATCATCATATTAAAAATAAAAATAAACAAAATAAAACCTTTAATATAATAAAACAGAAACTAACGACTAATAACCTCACTTTAACCAAAGCTGATAAGAGTAATAGTACAATAATAATTTCTCAGAAAGATTTAGACGATAAAACAGAAGAATTTATAGTTAATAATAATTGCATAACATTAAATAAAGATCCCACAAATAAATATCAAACACAAATAACAAATATATTAAATATCGGTATGGAGAACCATACATGACTTCCATATTCTAAGATTTATATTTAAAATCATTTTCAGCCAAACAGCCAGGGAAGGAATTTTAACAAAAAAATACTTCTTTGTTGCCAATAACGTAGTACACATATAAAAAAAAATTATCCCCTCCCTCTTCCACTATAATTTTGATTTATAGAAAATTACCCCAGCCCATTCAACTAGCCTCTTCATTTATAGATATTTCATCTACGTTTCTACAGTGGATTATTAAGATCTTATCAGGATACTTTATCAAAATTAAGTACTTTACTCATGTTACAACAAAAAATGTTTCAGGTAAACTGCCCTTTCCCCGTAACCGATCTTCACCAAAATCAACAGACATTGAGTTCTCTATAGCTCAGGCACATATGTAAAAAGTTATTTGATTCTGTTTGAATTTACGGCAGTTATGGTTCGTCATATAAAAAATTACCCATGTTAAAACATAAAACATGAGATTTATAAAACATATCTAAGATTTATATTTAAAATCATTTTTGAAATAAAATATTTTCATAGAACCTACTAACGCTGGGGAAATCTGAGGAGCCAATCAGAGTTGGGCCTACCTGTCACTCTGCTGAATTTGGTGGAAAGCCCTGTCACTGTCGTCAAGTCCCCACCTCAATGAAGAACCAATTGTTTTATAAAAATATATTTAAATTTTGAAAACTGAAAATTCTTTTCTTGTAAATATTTATATTTTATAATCAAAATGACTTTATTTTTGTTACCTGGCAACAAAATTATTTTATTTTCAACAATTACCATTGTTTCAAAAAGTTTAAATAAATTTTCAAGTACTTTACTCTTGTTAAAACGTAAAAGGTTGCAGGTAAACTACCCCTTCCCCTTAACCGATCTTCACCAAAATCGAAAGTCCTTGAGACCTCTACAATTCAGGGATGTATGCAAAAAATTATTTGATTCTGTTTGAATTTGCGGTAGTTATCGTTTGCCATAGAAAAAAAAACGTTGCAGGTAAACTACCCCTTCCCCTCAACCGATCTTCACCAAAAACAATAGGTCTTGAGTACTCTACAAATCAGGGCTGTATGCAGAAAATTATTTGATTCTGTTTGAACTTGCGGCTGTTATCGTTTGCCATAGGAAATACCCTTGTTAAAAAAACGTTGTAGGTAAACTACCCCTTTCCCTTAACCGATCTTCACCAAAAACAATAGGTCTTGAGAACTCTACAATTTAGGGCTGTATGCAAATAATCTTTTGATTCTGTTTGAATTTGCGGCTGTTATCATTTGCCATAAGAAATACCCTTGTTAAAACATAAAACGTTACAGGTAAACTACCCCTTTACCTTAACCCATCTTCACCAAAAACAATAGGTCTTGAGAACTCTACAATTCAGGGCTTTATGCGAAACATTGTTTGATTCTGTTTGAATTTGCGGCTGTTATCGTTTGCCAAAAAAAAAAAATTTCCCTTGATAAAAAAAAAACGTTGCAGGTAAACTACCCCTTTCCCTCAACCGATCTTCACCAAAAACAATAGGTCGCGAGTACTCTACAAATCAGGGCAGTATGCAAAAAATTATTTGATTCTGTTTGAATTTGCGGCAGTTATCGTTTGCCATAGAAAAAAATCTAAAGATAGACACACAGACAGACAGACAGACACACAGACACACACACAGACACTTTTCGGAAAACGACTTTTTTTCATGTTTTGAGTGTAGTAGAATCAGAATCTGCAATAATCTCGACCACGATTTTTTTTGCCCTCACCATACTTCCATTCCTTAAGGAATATGGAAGTAAAAAATAGTAACCAAATCATAAATCCTAAAGACTCCTTTAAATATAAAATGGATAATCCTTGTGCACCAAAATTAAATTCTTTAATAAAATTACACAAAATCAATAAACCTATCAGACCTTTAATAGACGCTAGGACCGCACCAAATTATAAAATATCAAAATTATTAACTCAAATCTTAAAACATAAAATTGAACTTCCAGCAAAACACAATATAAAAAATAGTATCGAACTCACGGAACAACTAATAAACGTAGAAGTAAACAGAAATACAAAATTATATTCATTCAACATATCAAACATGTATACAAACATTCCCATTGAAGAAACTATAAATATTATAATAAATAATCTGAAAACAAATAACGAAAGTAACACATACATTAAACAGTTAACTAATACTTTAAAAATAATTTTAAATCAAAATTATTTTCAATACAACAACAAATTGTACTATCAAACAGATGGCCTTGCTATGGGAGCCCCAACCTCCGCTATCATATCAGAAATCTTCCTACAAAAACTCGACGAACAAATAATAAATATAATAAAATTAAATGACCCATTAGGATGTTATTTTAGATACGTTGATGACACTCTGTACATTTCCCAAAACAATGGTATAAATATAAATAAAATATTCAACTCCATAAATAATTTACATTCTAAAATAAAATTCACGTTAGAAGAAGAATCTAATAATAAATTAAATTATTTAGACTTAACAATAAAGAAAAATGAAACAAATTTTGAATACGCAATATACAGGAAACCTTCTCAAACTGACTTAGTAATACCAAATACTTCTAATCATCCTCCCCAACACAAAATGGCAGTATTTAATTCCATGATTTACCGAATGCTTAGGATCCCATTAAATAACACAGAAAGAAACAAAGAAAGAAAAATTATCCAACAAATAGCAGTTAAAAATGGATACAAAATAAAAACTATTAATAAATTAGAAAATAAAATTAAACATAAAATCACTAATAAAATTCCTAAAAACACTACATTTAAAAATTCATCTATTAATAATAATATAAAATATACAACCTTCACTTATTACGGAAATATAACTCAAAAACTAAATAAAATATTTAAAGATACTAAATTAAAAATATCTTATAACACAGATAATATAATTTTTAATAAAATAAAACCTAAAACTAAATCCAATACTCACAATAAAAATGGAATATATAAAATAGAATGTCCAGATTGCAATAAATTTTACGTGGGCCAGACGAAGAAAAAACTACGAGATAGATTCGTTCAACACCGCAATGCATATTTAAACCAAATATTTATAAATCTAATTTAGCCACACATTGTCTAAATAATAACCACCAGTTTCCAAACATTGAAAATATAAAATTAATTAAAAACATACAAAAAGGTCAAAAAATGAATATATGGGAAAATCTTAACATTTACAAACACAATAACAATAATTTATTAATTAAAGAACAAACCCAAATAAAAACAAAACAAGACGATCTATTTAAAATTATAAATTTACTAAAAAATAAAAATAAATGTGAATAAAATACTATATAAACAAAATTTCAAATATAACCGAGAAAACAGCTGCTGAAGAAATAAACATTAAAACAATCGTTAACTAATCGACCTAAATCGATTATCAGTTATTTTATTTTACGTTAAAATCGATACAAATTCGATTATTCGTTACTTTTATATTAATAGAATTATTACGATTGTTATTCATTCACTTAGAAACCTCTGATGATACTGATATTTTTCAGTGAAACGTGCGTCAGGTGTTAAAAAGAATATACAATATTATCTACTTGCAGAAGAAACAAATTGAAAACATCACAAATTATATAATTACTGCAAGAAACATCGAGTTACTTATATAGAAAATGATATATATATATATATATAACTTTAATATTTATAACTAAATTTACCTCAAGATATACTTTTTTCCTTTAGGAACATGTTTCGAGAGTTCTTGTTCTCTCATCTTCAGCCTTCGCCATCTTGTTTCTGGTCACAAAACAAGTCCAGAAACAAGATGGCGAAGGCTGAAGATGAGAGAACAAGAACTCTCGAAACATGTTCCTAAAGGAGAAAAGTATATCTTGAGGTAAATTTAGTTATAAATATTAAAGTATTATATACATAAAGAAACGGACTGTAGCAGAAAGTGATTGAAATATATATATATAATTTGTGATGTTTTCAATTTGTTTCTTCTGCAAGTAGTATAATTTCGTATATTCTTTTTAACACCTGACGCACGTTTCACTGAAAAATATCAGTATCATCAGAGGTTTCTAAGTAAATTAATAACAATCGAAATAATTCTATTAATATAAAATTAACGAATAATAAAAATGATATATATTGTAACTCTATTTAATGCGTGTTGTTGTGTTGTGTGACTGTATGAGCACCTACCTGCTGTCCGATCTTGCGGTTTTCTTCCGACTAGGGCGTGTGGATTTTGGATTTGATTTCGCAAGTATGTAAACTCAAATATATGACAACAGCACACTAAATAAGTTATTTTAAAAGTGAAGAGTTTTGTGAGGTTGGTAGGCTCCGTAGTACAGCAATAAACAAATACAATATGGGGTAATAAAATGGTGTTTATTACTCCAATGACACACAAGAATGAAATATTTATATGATCAAATATTCTTATAAACTAAACAATAAATAGATCTTGAATAATGTTTTCTAAATGGTTGATAATTTTCAGAAGTTGAGCTCGTTATTTTGAAAGAGTTAATTTTATTCTGAGAATTTAATTAATTAATTTAGTTTAATTTAATGTCTTTAAAATTTGATTCAAATGAAAATAAAAACAAAACTCTAAAGTTAATTGAATATATTCCAAAATAAACTAGGCGTGACAATCTAGTTCACGTCCCTTTATTTACTAGTGATTTGACTCTCGTATACTACAGTATGAGCAAATTATTTAATTCTTTGTTAAGATTTGTACAGCGCTTTTTGTTCTATCTACTATTTATTCTTAACTAAAGCTTATTAATTACTGATACTGGCTATACAGATTATCACACATGAATAATTCTTATTTAACTAGAGTCTTTGATTTGTGGCACCTGAATAATTTATGTTACAATGATTTTAATTAAAAAGGATAGAAAAATTGACGGTTGAAAAATAGATAACTTGATTTTGACTTTCCTGATACTGAAGTTGATCGTAGAGATGCTCCAGATGTCCCTCGCTGTCCTTGTCCAATCGGCTAGAGATAGTGATCTACTTGAGCGTCCTGGGTTTCGGCGTTGAGCTCAGAAATCAGCAACACTCTCCTCTCCTGCTATTTGTTGAAGTTTTTACGTCTGCGGCTTTCTGCGAGAACTGCTTCACGTCCCTCGTCGATTCACGTTCCACGTCAGCGTGTGTGAAGCTGCTTTCGCGCTCTTTACTTGCAACATATTTCAGCGCCTATGCTGTACGATTAGAAAACAACTGTGCATCATTTTCCATGTCTGTAAAGTTCAATACTGGTGGAAACAAGTCACGAGTTGAACTAATTGCAGTGAATCATGTTTTTATGTTGCCCATTACAAACTCTAATACTGGGTACATGACTGAGGTTTTAAATTTATTTTCTTGATCTTTGTTTACTGAAAAATCACTATTGGATTGATCTGTACTTTTTTTCCACCTTTTGGGAGATTCAGGTGGAACTTTTATTAGTTCTTTTGCAATTAAGTTTGGTTCTTCAATTATGCTGTCTGGATTATCACGCAACAATTTCAATTCTGTCAGCAAATCTTCCACTAGAGTTATTTCAACATTGAGTGTGATTCCTTTGCTTTGAATAACAACATTTTTTTAGTCAATATATGAAAGCACTTTGAACCAAAAAGATGCCAACATTAAGCTCTTTGTGGAATTGAAATATTTCTTAAGCCCTAATATGATGTTGTAGGCAGAGGGAGTTAGACTAGAAGACATCTCTTCTAAAATATATCCAACAATTTAAGTACTCCTGGGTAGTGCTTAACTATCGGTTTGACAGCTTGGATCCTCTCACTTCATCTTGTTTCAGGGAAGCTCTGCAGTGATAAAGGAATGTGCTTTTTCAAAACTTCCCAACATTTTTCTCTAGGGCTGCTAAAGAAAAATGAGTAAAGACTTGCAACATGCCCGAAAAATTGTGTATACGTTTTAAAATTGAAATAACTGCAAATATTTCAACCTTTTGTTATTATGTTGCATACAAAAAATTGTTTAAAATGCAAATAATAAATACAGCTCTAAAATTCAATTTACGGGTACCCCAATTTACAATTACCCTTGACATCTTAGAAGTAATTGTAAACAAGTGTTTTCTTTATCCTTTGAAACTAAAAAACTGACACTCCTCTGGAAATTGAAAAAAGGATTTTAATGTACTTGTTTGGTTATACGTTAGATTGTACTAGGTTATAAATTGGAAGTAAATTCCGGTACTTCGAATAAATACACCTTTAATGTTATATACAGCCTTTTATCCATACAATAAATACAGCCTTTGAATGTACACTAACAAAGGAAATTTTTGTTAAATCTAATTAATTTTAAAAATCTAAAAGGTTAAGTTACTGATGTTACTACATGTTAAACGTAGACACAACCTCCAAAAATCGTCTGTGTACCGTAATTATGTGCAATAAATGGAAACTAATTTCTGTACTTCCAATAAATACACCCTTTTAATAAAATATGTGCCAATACTCTGAATTCAAATTAAATAAAGAAAAAAGGAATTGTGTGGTGTGTGTGTGTGTGTGTTTTCTGTGGTTGAGGATGAAGATAGAAGTAGTTTCTGTAGAAATATTTCATTTCTAAAACGATTTTAAATATAAATCTTAAAACATGGAAGTCATGTATAGTTCTCCACACGGATATTTTCATTATTTGCATCAAACAGTATTATTGTTTAATACACATTCTATCCAGATCAAATTATGTGTATACAGTTCTGGAAAAATTAGAAATAAAATTTTTTTTTGTTTATTTTAAACTGTATTATGTTTGGAAGTATCCCAAAGTAAATTTAACATTAATCATGTCAATCAATGAGGCCAGTCCAGTTTTTTAAGGCTAGGAGAATCCTTGAAATGTTTGGAGCATCACTAGGTCATGATGGATCAAATCATCAAACTTCAGTTTCTGTGAAAAAATGGCAGATTTGAGTAGTCAGTTGATAAAGGATGGTATTGTAAAAGCAACAATTCTTTCAGAATTATTTTATAACCCTGTCAGTCTGCAAATAACTTTCACTCCTTTAGATCATCAGCAGATTTAAACTTTTCTTATTTGTGCTAGGAATGTATCATGTAAAACTGCTGGAAGCATGGTATACAAAGTTTCTATTATCCTTTTCAAGGTTGATGACCAAAACAAAAAGTACTACTTATAATTCATCATTGTAGCAGTTATACAGCAGTATACTAAACATCTCTTGGTTAATACCTGTACTCTGGTCAGGTAGCACACAATGAATCATTCAAAACAAGTACAATTCAGTGTCAATGTCTAGTGTTTATGTGTCACTGCTACCCATAGTGAATCATTTGTATTGTACATAACAAATAGTATTCTGACTGTACACGTTTTTCATCTGACAACAATTTTATACTTAGGCAAACTCATTTAATGGTGTAACCTTCTGTAATATGTGCCAAACAAGTATTCATAAAATTAATATTTGTGTCAAATTGTGTTTTATTTATTTCAAACAAAATCTGTTTTGTGGACATAACTTTATGTCCCATACAATTATTATGTTATTTCTTTTTAGTATCCCTTATAGATTTGCGTGATCAAAACTTTTAATACTAAAACTTTTTTTCAGCTGATAACCATGCTTTGTTGAGATTATTAAAGACAAGTTTTGCTCATTCAGTGATGTGGCATCTTCAGTGATAAAGTTGAGTCTCATCGTGGTAAAACTACTGAAGACTTCATAGAATTGGAAAATTAATGAGAATAATATTCTTACAACCAGTGACAAGAATTATGAACTTAAAACAGTGGAATGAATTATTGAATACCAGATACTTTCAATTGCTAAAACAAACACACTTATATTACAACAGTTCTCTTTATATAATTATCCAGGACACACTGTATAGCCTACAAACAGTAATAAAAAAATCACAATAGTTTACAACACAAGTAAACAATTGATCATTTGTCACTTTCATTAAAAACTGCTGTCTAATATCATCCTATATGAATGCACAACCTACTACACCAACTTTCTAAAACTCAGCTGGTGGCAACATCCTAATTATCAGGCTAATGTGAGAAAGTTCCAGATGAATGCCAAGAGTGTGGCTCTAGAATATTCTGCAGTGCTGCTGATTAACAGTATGTGATCAGCATCACATAGAGTACTACACATTTAAGCTATCTAATTGACTTGGTATTACAATATTAGTAAAATGTGCTTGTTAACCAAATAGTGTGTTGTTACTCCTGAAAATCCCATTTGACTAAGAGCATTTTAGAAGTCTGGGTTATCTTTTATGTTTCACTCCACAAACATGCCTTTAGTTCAGCATTTCTTAACCTATTGGGCATGAGCCACTGCTGGGTCCCGAGAGGGCATTTGGAGGGTTGCAAAGTCAGGTTCGGAAATTTATTTACTGTGTCTTAAAAAGCTACTACATGTAAATAACTAAGATATATCATTTTAACAATTTAAATTCAACCTGTTTTGTACATAGTCTAAACTGTACATTTTTGTTATTCATGCTCTACCATTGTTTTTTACCAGCTCTGATGTTTAACTCTCTATAACCAGATTGAAAGTTGCTTCCCAGAGGGATACAGTGAATTCAATTGGATTCAAGACCCATTCTTGTATTTTGAAAGTTCTAACATGTTGTCAGTAAAACTAAATGAGCAATTGTGTGATATCATCTGTGATGCTGGGATTAAAACTAAATTTTTAGTAAATTATTTTGTATAGTTAGTGATAACATGAGACATGTCATGGACAACAAAATCCATAAACTTTTAGATTCTGACTTAACAAAGTTCTGGATATCTTTAAGAGATGAATATCCTGAACTTTCGGAGTTGCTCATCCCATTCATCACCTCATTCTTGAGTGAAATGGGATTTTCATCTCAAGTGAAAAGCAAGCACAGAAACAGACTTGATGCACACTCAGATTTATGACTTAATTTAACCACTCTTGAATCCAACATACCCCAGCTTTTGCAGAAAAAGCAGCTCCAACTGTCACATTAGTAACTAATGATTAGTTAGGCAAGTAAAAACTCTTTTGTTTTTAACTTCAGCATGTGTTTATTAGAGCAAATTAGTCTTTTGAATTACATATTTGCTTTTTGCTTTTCTATAATTAAGTGTATATATAATTTGTTTAAGCATAAAAGAAGGCTTAAAGTTCTCAGTGTTACCAAAAATATGATTATAAAGTGGGTGCACACCCCTACAAGTAGTTCTGCCATGCACACCCCTACAAGTCTAATTAATTTTAAAAATCTAAAAGGTTAAGTTAGATAATGTTTTGAACGAGCAACTGGACTTTAGATCGCACTATCTATATGATACAACCTTGAATAAAACTAAGAGACAGTGTAATTGATACCGGACAGTCTGGCATGTGACAGTGTTGGGTGCACCCGAACTATGTAGTTTTATATATGTGACCATCGTATAAGTGCATACGTGTTTTAATATTATACATATGTTTTCAATGCAAAAAATTTTAATATTAACGTGACGAAGTATAGCAACGGATTTTCTGAGGATGGAGCACTGAAGAGCTCCGAAACGTGTCAGTAACAAACAACACGAAAAATAAGTCACATGACGGAAATAAGGTAAATTTATAGATAACTAAACTAAATATCACTATAGTATTGACGACTCGGAACACTAAGTTTTTTATAAGTAAAAACGTAAAGTTTTACCTTACAGCCTAAACCGGCTTTCACCTTTAGAAGGCTTCATCAGAGGCTGCCATAGGTAGCGTTGTCCATCTTGTTGTTGGCGACGGGATAGTTATTCGAAAGATCGAAGCTGTGTGTGTGTGGTGAAATGTGTTCAAATAATGCGTGCGATTTGAATTGTGTCTGTTCGTTTAGCATGTCGTTTTTATTTGTTTTTGTGTGTTTGTATATTTCTAATTGTTCTAGAGTGTCTAGTTTTCGGCCTTTTGTGTGTACGTGTAGAATGTTCATGTTATTGTCGATGTTTTTATATGTGTGGTTTGCTTCAATGAGGTGGTTTGCAAAGGTAGATTCTGTAGTGGTGTGGAGTGCTTTTGTGTGTTCGATGTATCTCTGTGTGACCCATATATATATATATATATATATATATATATATATATATATTACAACGTGACAATTTGCAAATTTATTATAATTTAAATTTGTGGAGCCCCACGATCTTGGAGCACCAAATTTATGCAACGTTACATATACATAAATAGGCGTGAACGATCTCACGTTCAAGATTGACAAATTCTTTAAACAATATAACATTTAAATTGGGGTTCAGGTGTATCTGCAATAAGAACTCTATGTAACTTGAAACGGTAATTAAAATTTATTTGATACTATAAAAAAATATGTGCACATGGCACTGACTTCGATTTTAAAACATTAGTTATTATTTGTTATTATGCCGTAAGGCTTAAGATATATACATCCTTACTGACTAAATATTCTATGCTACTAATTATTATATAAAAGAAAAATCTCATTTTAGACTACTCAGTCTATTAATATGTTTCAAAATATCAATATTTAAATCTTTTTTTCTATATTGTAACGTACTCAAAATATTAATAGTTATTGTTTCTCAGTACTGTTTTCTCAAATACTAATTGTTTTTATTTAAATGCGTTGTAATCATTTTATATCATATTAATTTGAGCTCTTGTTACGTTAATCATATTTCTAAAACATCTATGATTTTAACTCTACTATACAAGAAACATTGCTCTTATTTTTAAATAAAATATTAATGTCTTTAACTGTCTTTGAATTCTTTGTATGATTAAGATATGAATAAGTTGTCTATCACCTTATTGTCGTCAATCATACTCGATCATTTTTGTTCCATCGGTATTCATCCTCGTCTTGCCTCCAGCGTCGGCTGTCTCTCTTCTTCTCTTGTCCAGCGTTGGCTGTCTCTCTCTCTGGAACTCTCCTCTTGTCCAGCGTCGTACCTCTCTCTGGAACTCTCCTCTTGTCCAGCGTCGTATCTCTCTCTGGAACTCTCCTCTTGTCCAGCGTCGTATCTCTCTCTGGAACTCTACTCTTGTCCAGCGTCGTATCTCTCTCTGGAACTCTTCTCTTGTCTAGTGTCGAATCATTAATGGATCTTCTTAAGTAGTGCTGTTATTAATTAAAATGATTGTCTTTACAGCTTAGTTACGTATTTGTACATAACTGGCAAATTTAAACTGTTTACGGAAAAAAAATAAATACGCCGTGCTGACGGGCATAAGCTCCCGCTGCACCGTGGATGATTCAAGAAAGAGAACCACTGTAGCTTGCGTGTCCTATTTATACCCATGTCTTGGTCGACACCCTACAGTGATACAAAATCGACATGTTAGAAATTGTCTCTGGCATCAGTTCCCCCACTCTTTGTCAAATTCGCTATTTTTTATATTTCTGCGAATTGCAGAGTCCTGTAAGTATACTCTTATACTTATATTATAACTAATTTTACAACACATGTTGACTGTAATTTTGGACATTGCAACTTAACCCTTTCGATTTGTACACAGTTATTTCACTATTGCACTCGTACGGTGTGTCACTTTTGCATGGTTTTCGTACACAGTATTTAGTAAATTTATTTACATTTTATGGTGCTTTTGGATTTTAATTCTTAATTCTAGTTTATGAATAATTACGGAAAAACAGTGATTGTGCAATTATTCATCTTGGGGTGGCAAACTCGCCTGCAGAGACCTGCGTTCACACACACTAGCGAAATACTAGTGTACACACTTTCAGTTACATTTGTGTGTGTGTGCACGTTGATTCAGGTCGAAACACCTGTTCATATTTTTGTCTGAGCCAAGCCTGCAATCCCTAACATGCTTATTTCTAATATATTATTAATTATTTACAGTTTATTAAGTAAATTTAAATTTTTATATTCCATGCTCAGTACATCACTTATTTGTACTGTTGCATTATTCCTCTGCTTGGTAACAAAAAAAATTTAATAAATTTATTTATTATAAATTTTTTTTTTATTTATTTATTATTATTATTTGCAAAAAAAATGTAACAAATAATAAAGAATAATATTCGTCATTTCACCCTTAATTGGAGTGTATACAAATGTCTTACCTCCCCTCTTCGTACGCTCATTGCTCGCGACCTTGTAGTAGGGTGGCATTACAAACAGCTGATTTAACTGGTTTCATTGACCTCCGTTTTCATGTGTAGAACTTCCTAAATGACGTTGCGTGGAATTTACCAATTTCTTTCTTCTGTATCTCATCATATACGATGAAAGTGTTCTGTCCTACTTATGTGTGTACATTCGGTCCTTAATTTTACATTATCTTAATTCATACATTCTTACCTTCGCTTCTAATCTTCCTTAGCTCTTTTCTTAACATGACATTACTTTATCTAATACATTACTTATACAATACATTAACATTCATTACCTTTTATTACATTTCTTTAACATTACCTTTCTGATCGCTACTACTTTCTTGAAATACACTTCCGTAACAGAATATTCTTTTAGCTTGTAGTGTGTCGCATGATCGGTTACAGAGGAACTGTCTTGGAAAACAACGATATTTTTCTCGAAGTCCTTAATCCTAAGTAGTCTCTGCCCTTATGACTTTTTACTCTCGCTTTCTTCTGTGTCCTTGTATCTTCAATAAGTGTTCGCTTGATCAGTCGTTCTAACAATTATGGCAATTATTGCTCATCTTAATCATTTCTTCATATTTATAACATATCAATAATAACATTCCTTACCATTTCTTCATATTGATAACAACAATAACATCTTTTACCATTACTTTCTTAAATATTTCTCTACAATAGCATTCCTTACCATCACTAATACATTTCTTAATTAACCCTTTCAAATAATATTCCTTATAACATTTCTTAATTATACTCTCTTATATTATTATTAATAATTAATAGTAATATTATTTTTCTCATTTAAAAATAATTATTTATTTTAGGGTATTGAGTTCTGAGTTCGGTGTGTCGTTAGAACTGACACCCCTCATTATAACAATTGGTTGTTGTACACAGGAAATTCATTGTGTTCACCCTCGTGTAAACAATGTCCGCATTCCATTGTATTATCCCCTTGTTACATTTCCGTTGCATTGCTGCGACGTTTGTGTGCGTACTTACCTTGTGAACGTTTGTTTTGATCGTATAAGTCACCTGTTTATAGAGCAATATTTTCATCTTGCCTGTCAACCACTTAAAATCTACCCTCTTTTTCTCGTTACAAATGCTTCGCTCTTTCTCAATTCTCTCATCCCTAGTTTGGTTGAGTGAACTGACGTGAACAGCTGTCGACGGTTTTTTCATTCGTCGTTTATGATAACCTCTGTAGTTTTCATACTTACAGTTATAATTATCGTTATTATAATTATCGTGCGTATATCTAACATCATATTTACCACAATTTTGCGTAGTGTTTCGTCTAGATAACTTACTACGTTTCTTGTTAGGCCTACAGTGATATTTATCTCCGTAAGTGTGGTGTCTTATGTGTTTCAAATGTGTCATCTTGTGTGATTTACTATTGTGTGTGTGCCTCACACTTGGAATATCGCTATTAATAAGGTATGTTTTATTAACCTTTATTTGCTTCTCCTCCTTAATGTTAATTACTTTTTTATAATTATCGTTAGTAATTACACATGTATTTTCAATTTGTATGAATTCTTCACATACTATCTTTTCACATATTAGCTCCGTTTGTTTATTAATTATTCCACAGACATTTTCTGCGATCGTGTCAATACGTCTGTTTGTATTAACAATTTTTTCAGTTAACTGCGCATTACTGTCAATTATACTTTGTTTTATTTCTATGTTGTCTTGTTTCAACTGGAGATTATCAATTTTTAACTCTTCTAGACTCTCGGTAATTTTTATGGTGTCCTGTCTAAAATTTTCAGTTTGTTCTTCTAATTGTTTCTTATTAGATTCTTTTAATTCGTCTATTCTAGCATTTAAATTTTCTGTCTGTTTTGTGCTTAATTCATCGACCCAGGCACGCATCATCATCTGGAATGCTTCGACGTCTAAATTTCCTGGAGTCGTCATGTTGAAGTATTATTAAAATATTTATTTAATAGTAATTCTTTAAAAATTATTATTGATAACAATTCCCTACTTATTTATTTACTTCTTTATTTTTATTAATAGTTATTATTAATACTCATTACAGTTACACCTGTTACATAGGCAACAATATTATTTGTGGGCGCCAGCTGTGTGATTACACAACAATTAACATTACATTCAGTTACTGTTTAATATAAATAATAATTACATACTATACATTTTTCATTTAACACACTCTTTATATTTTAGAGCAACCATTTAGCTACATAAAAAAATTTTAATAGTTAAATGATGGGGATCGGGTCATACATTCATGAGCTACAATTTATGTCACAAATTTTTGTACATAAATTTAGGCATGTCGGGCCCCACGTCCAGGGCGACAAATTATGATCCCGATACAAATTTTGTTAAAATTTAATTTCAAATACAAATACACTTCTATCTGTGTTTGAATAGCCCCACGTTCTTTGGGAGCCAAATTATATAACGTGACAATTTGCAAATTTATTATAATTTAAATTTGTGGAGCCCCACGATCTTGGAGCACCAAATTTATGCAACGTTACATATACATAAATAGGCGTGAACGATCTCACGTTCAAGATTGACAAATTCTTTAAACAATATAACATTTAAATTTGGGTTCAGGTGTATCTGCAATAAGAACTCTATGTAACTTGAAACGGTAATTAAAATTTATTTGATACTATAAAAAAATATGTGCACATGGCACTGACTTCGATTTTAAAACATTAATTATTATTTGTTATTATGCCGTAAGGCTTAAGATATATACATCCTTACTGACTAAATATTCTATGCTACTAATTATTATATAACAGAAAAATCTCATTTTTAGACTACTCAGTCTATTAATATGTTTCAAAATATCAATATTTAAATCTTTTTCTATATTGTAACGTACTCAAAATATTAATAGTTATTGTTTCTCAGTACTGTTTTCTCAAATACTAATTGTTTTTATTTAAATGCTTTGTAATCATTTTATATCATATTAATTTGAGCTCTTGTTACGTTAATCGTATTTCTAAAACATCTATGATTTTAACTCTACTATACAAGAAACATTGCTCTTATTTTTAAATAAAATATTAATGTCTTTAACTGTCTTTGAATTCTTTGTATGATTAAGATATGAATAAGTTGTCTATCACCTTATTGTCGTCAATCATACTCGATCATTTTTGTTCCATCGGTATTCATCCTCGTCTCGCCTCCAACGTCGGCTGTCTCTCTTCTCCTCTTGTCCAGCATTGGCTGTCTCTCTCTCTGGAACTCTCCTCTTGTCCAGCGTCGTATCTCTCTCTGGAACTCTTCTCTTGTCCAGCGTCGTATCTCTCTGGAACTCTTCTCTTGTCTAGTGTCGAATCATTAATGGATCTTCTTAAGTAGTGCTGTTATTAATTAAAATGATTGTCTTTACAGCTTAGTTACGTATTTGTACATAACTGGCAAATTTAAACTGTTTACGGAAAAAAAATAAATACGCCGCGCTGACGGGCATAAGCTCCCGCTGCACCGTGGATGATTCAAGAAAGAGAACCACTGTAGCTTGCGTGTCCTATTTATACCCATGTCTTGGTCGACACCCTACAGTGATACAAAATCGACAAGTTAGAAACTGTCTCTGGCGTCAGTTCCCCCACTCTTTGTCAAATTCGCTATTTTTTATATTTCTGCGAATTGCAGAGTCCTGTAAGTATACTCTTATACTTATCTTATAACTAATTTTACAACACATGTTGACTGTAATTTTGGACATTGCAACTTAACCCTTTCGATTTGTACACAGTTATTTCACTATTGCACTCGTACGGTGTGTCACTTTCGCGTGGTTTTCGTACACAGTATTTAGTAAATTTATTTACATTTTATGGTGCTTTTGGATTTTAATTCTTAATTCTAGTTTATAAATAATTACGGAAAAACAGTGATTGTGCAATTATTCATCTTGGGGTAGCAAACTCGCCTGCAGAGACCTGCATTCACACACACTAGCGAAATACTAGTGTACACACTTTCAGTTACATTTGTGTGTGTGTGCATGTTGATTCAGGTCGAAACACCTGTTCATATTTTTGTCTGAGCCAAGCCTGCAATCCCTAACATGCTTATTTCTAATATATTATTAATTATTTACAGTTTATTAAGTAAATTTAAATTTTTATATTCCATGCTCAGTACATCACTTATTTGTACTGTCGCAATATATATATATACAAATAATAGATTTGTAACAAAATAAAAAAAATTCTTGTTGTTTGGTAAATTTTTTTTTTTTTTTTTTTTAATTGACTAATTTAGTATTAATTATTTTAAACTGTTTTGTTGTATTTGGAACTTCTTATTGATTGTTTTTGTCAAATTATATCTTTTTGTGTAATTAGAATTCTTGTACTATGTTAATAGGATTGTCTCCAGGAACAATCGATTTGTGATCTTTCCTTATTTGAAGTTTGTCCTCCTTTAAAGTTGTTAAATTCAGCTGTTCAGGTAGTTATGTCTCAAATATTGTTTTATATTATTCTATTTATAAGTTAGAAATAAATAGGATTCAAAATTATAATATTTAATGGTTTTTATTGACAATTAGTAAAATAATCGATTTTATATCGATTGATGAATCTGTGACGTACTGATCGATCACATTTATTATTATTATTAAATTTCCAATTAGTTGTTACTTACCGTTACGATAACTCTTACAGGGTCACAGGATTCGATCACATGTACCTAGATACAAACATGGTCTATGGGTTACGCAAAGTACTGACACAACTCATTTTGGAAGAGAATTAATATTTATTATTATTTAATCTTGACTGCTTGTAAACTCATGAAAATTCATTGAGATACATTTCTGCAAAGTGGTGCAACACTAACATAACACTTAGGAACTACAGCTTATCTTATTATTTCACAAGACACAAATGCAAATATCAAATAAAAACACAAATATACACAAAAGCTGCCCAGCTTTGCACACTCTCACATTCATTCATATTTTAAAGAAACAAAGAACCCCTTAACACATTTTCCTATAATAATGCCCCCACATCGACCACGCGGTCATCGCGCCCGTACTAAGTCCCCGTTCAGGTGTCCGAAAGATATACGAAACTATTAACTCATTTATGCTCACTCCTGACTGTTGTTATTCCCTTCAGACACTGTTGATTACGTTCCAAATTTTAACGGTAAGGTCGGCCGATGTAATTACATTTTGTAAAATAAAATTTTAACCAGACCGCAAGCAGTCGGTAGGTGAGACGCACTGGGCAGAAGTTTGTTCTCTGTTCCCTCTCCACAGTTTTCAATACGGGAACTCACTGCCTTGGGCGTCGTCGCCGAAGCTTCGGCCCATGCTATGCATGTTGTTTTTGAGTCAATGTCGCATATGATCTTCTCTAGGCATTGGCTGACGTCATTTAAGTGGGCCGGACGTTTAAGTGAAGCCAAAGGAACGATGAATAATTTTACGCTCTAGCCATCTTGGTTTTAGTCGAGAGCGTCCTTTTGAGCGCGTGCGGGTGTAGTTGCGCTTGAGCGTTGACACACATGTACAGAGTTGTTAGAATTTTGGTGGAGGTGCGAATTCCTCTGCCGCATTACACCACTGAAATTGCGTATCGCCTTTGTTCCAAACGCTGTTTCTCAACACTGGTCTGTTACATGGACAAATACGTTGCACAATAATGCAGCTTTACAATATTTTATCCAAACCCGCCCGAAAACGAAATAAATAAAATTATATAATTGCCCCAAACGATTAAAATAAAACACCCAAAAATTGACCCGCTACAATACCCCCTCGATGAGAATTCTGCTGTTCATAACAGAAGAAATCTCATCGATAACCCCAAAGAGGATCGGTGAGGAACTGGTGCCAACAACCCCCTTGTTCTTAATCGGCATGGGTACACGACCCCCCTGGCTCAGCGACCATGGACTCATCTGAACGAGATCACTGGACTTCTCCGTAAGAGATCCCAACACCGAGAAATCGAACAGCCTCGTACCACAGAGCACCTCACCTTCTAACATGCTACCCCCAAAAATCCTCCATCCCTGGCTAAAATTATTCCAGCTCCTCTACCGATATGGATCCCCTTTTTGCAAGCTGGGCTGCCTTTAGCAAATACTGGGCTCACACACACTCACGTTACAGGTTACCATAACACATAAAAAAAATAAAACTTTCTTTTAAAATTTATCAAAAATTTAAAAAAAATTCAAAATTCAAAAAAAATAATCTTTTATCAAAAAATTCTCTTCCTTGTTTTTCTAATTTTTGTTTCAAATGACTTAACCTAGACATTTCTACTAATATAAACACATCCTTACTCTAACATGAGAACCACTGATGGTCTACCAATATAATGCAATACAATAAAAGAAACATGGTTAATGCACACATAATAAAATCATTATCTAAAATAGTCATTCGCTGGCAGGCGAAAAATCAAGTTTTTTTTTTTTTTTTTCAAAAAAATTAAGAATTTTCCAAATTTTAAATTTCAAAAAAAATTTAAATATATTCATTAAAAAATTTTATTAAATTTATTTATTAACTAACATTTATTAAAATTATTCAAATATTGGTTTGAATTAATCAAACAAACAAATTAAAATTGGATTCCTACTATACAAGCTTAGTAGGTGTATGACCTCATCAGCTGATCGTAACTAGGTCAAGTCCAAGATCCTTGACCTACATATGTTATATATACGTTCTGAAAACACATTGAACATCTGTAATATTCCACCTTGAAATACAAACATAATAACAAAATATTTAAAACCAACAAAATATTAATATAATAATCAATTTGACAGTTAAATTATTTAAAATAAACAATTCTTGACTTTACATTATTTTCACATTTTATCAAAATTCTGTCACTGGTTGAAAAAATGAACACTGTATCCTTATTATGAATCTCTCTTTCTATTCAACAAACTTACTTTAATCTACTGTGGGTGATGTAAATTATTTATTGTCGTTTTTCTGTATTAGATCTGTATGCATATATAAACTTTCTCCCTCTGACTCTAATATTCATCAACTTTTAGTAACATGACACCCATCTCTATCAAAATCTCTACTAATCAGGACACTCTAAACCCCAACTTATCATTTAACACAAATCGCTACCTTCTTTACATATAAAAAAATACTCTCTAACCCTTTGTACTTAGGATACGTGTTTCCCCTACCCAAAACTCAATTCCCTTATTTGGCGGCCCGGATTCTACCTAAGGCGGCCCCTTCCCCACTAAAATCTATACCTATCCCGTCCCAACCCTTGTTGCGGACTCCCCAAATACACTACCCCCTAATACAAAATTGCCATCCCCAAAATTCTCAATCTCATTACATTACTACAAATACACAAAATAACCTCATTAACTATAAAAACAACAATATGTCACTCAAAATCTACATAAAGTCTCCATTACCACTGTGTCAACATTAATACTTCACCAACTCTGTTACATCACATCAACTCAAAAACAACATTACATCATATTCATCTCTGTCATTTCACATTCAACTTTTAATTCAAATTTGGACAGGTCTACATGTCCCATAACATATTTATCACCCAAAACTATCTTTTATTACTCATTTTATCAAACTATTTGTATCGATACTTTAAAACATCTGTAATACATTAAAACATAGCATTGAACATTAATAACTTGTAACCTTTATAACTAACCTACCAGTGACATCATTGCTGATCAGCTGATCTCCTGACATAATTAAAACACCATGAATACCTTTCAAAATTGAACAATTACATGTAATACATTATCAACACTTACTTCTATTATGTTGATTGCCTGCCAGGCGGCTAATTATTGGCTTAGAAAAAAAAATACACACATAATAAAAATACATTTTGTCAACAACTATATCTAACACACAACAATAACATGATACCTTTAAAATTATAGTATGAACCTTATATTACGAGTCTGAGCATATAATTATTTGAACAGAGCACAAGTATTTTTGATTGGATTAAACCTTGAATAAGCAAAAACTTTTATGTCATAAAATTTTAAATTCGTGACTCCTTTGCGTCACCTCCCAGCCACACACACTATTTCAGATTATGTAAGACTGTCTCGCCTTTTCGCTTCCACAGAGACTGTATATTTTGGAGCAGGGTTTTACCTCTCCGTGTCTCTGCTTCCGCTATTAAGTGTTAAAGTAGTGAACATCATCATGTTCTTGTTCTATAATCATACACCCTTAAAATGGATCTGCCACCTGTCTTGCTACCCCCACGCGGGCAGAGTGGCAGCCACTGTTCCATAGTTTCCGGGAGATTTTCTCTAATGTCCCCCCATTGAATTTCAAATATATACCAATTTCAAGTCAGCTATGGTCAAGGGACTTGGTATGACCATAGCTGGCCGCTAGTCAAAACCATGGTTAGTGCTGGTAAGACAGTAACCGCCCGAAAAGTCGAGGAAATCTATACTTTTATTTCACTGCCTGTTTCACATCAATATTATTATGTGCGACACGTTATTTAGTAATGTGTGTAAACAAATTTTTTTTTTCTTTACACGGATAAGGTGTGCCGCACATTTATCGCCATTTTGGCCTCCGATGGAGGTAACACTCACTGCTACCCCCAACCCACTTCGCTATTTAAGAGAGCACAGGCCACCCCCTTAATAGCCACATAATAACTAATTACAATTGACAACTAATTAAAATTTGTATATACATTATCATATAATATTTGCATCAACACTCATTTAACCCATTCATAACCTTTTACCGTTTAACTCTCTTGAAATTTTCAAAATTTATTATTGATAATCATTATTTATCATTTTTCATTTATTATTAAAATTTTTTAATTATCTTTATTTCTTGAACCAACTGATTTCCAAATAACATCTTATTACTGAATTAGAATCTCAATTACACCTGTAAATATTTTTATTACACCTGATTATAAAATTTTTCTACTTACAATCCATTTAACAAGATATGCCCACAAAACATAATCACCACCATCTCTGAAACATTTCACAAAATTTATTAATTTAAATTAAATAATTTATCATTCATTACCAAATTTCCATCTCGTAAAACAAACTGAATTTACAAAAAAATTAATTATACAACATTTACATAATCAATTAAAATATTTAAAATATATCAAATTGTTTTAATTAAATTAATTATTAACAATATAGAATTCATTACCATCCAAACAATTATAATTCTCTGATTACTTGTTTTCAAAATTAATTTGGTTTATTTATTTAAATTGCAAGTATTTCAATATTATTATCACAACAATCATCTTACATACACACATATAAATTCACTATATTTTATTTACAACTCTTGTTAATTATTATTCCATTTTTTCCACACTTCTGTCCAAATCTGCCATGTCAAAAAACCATAAAACATAATGTTTAATTGTCTTTTATTGTTTTACAGTCTACCCTCCATCGTCACAAATTAACCTTGGTTCTACATAGCACTTTTCGATTTCGCTAACACACATACTGATACTTTGTGTGTCATAAACCCAAAAATCAAAGTCATCCGTCTTACCAAAATAATCTTGCAACAAGTCAACACTAAGTATATCTGTTAAGTCTCCGTTAGTATTTTTCTTCAATATCAGGTCAGTTACTTTCGTATTAAACATCAAATCATTCTTATTTAAATACTCTTCTAATACTTCTTCCAACTCACCATAATCTCTCTTTAAATTATATACTTCTAATTCTCTCTCATCGTAACACCATCGCATACTTATAAAATCATTCCACACAGAGGGTATAATATCATACAAATAAAATAAACAACTCCAATCTTCTACTAGTACGGGACCCTTGCCCTTCAAAAACTCTTGTGACCACATTAAATCCTCGTAAATAATAAAAGGAAAATTTCCCCTCTGTCCCCACTCTACTATAACATTATTTTTCCTCTCTCTCTCTAACTCACTGACACACATTAACATCTCATAATCACTACATTCTACACTTTCATTAATACTCTCATTATTTATTTTTACTGTATCAGTCTCTGATACTAACTCTTCAAACACATCAATATTCTCGGTATTACGTACATTATTTTCGACATTATTGTCCTTATTTGTTAACTCTTTATCTGGCATTACATTTTTGTATTTGTCATTGTAATTTTCATTTGTATTATTTTTCTCTGTACTCATCACATGTACTCCCATTCGCTCAACACTCTGTTCTAATTTACTCAAACTAGTCATTATTGTCTCATGGGTACTTTCTAAACATTTATTTAGTTCTTGAATCTCGTTCTTTAATTCGTGAAACTTGACATTGGAATCAATTTGTTGCTCTTTATAATTGCTATTTATATTTTCAGCCATGGTTTTCATTAAATTAAACAGATCGTCCATCGACAACCCTTTAGTTCGTGTTGTCGACGGAGTAGATTGTGCTGCTATGTTTCCGTCAGTGAAGCCGACTTCTTTACTATCAATTCTACTTTCCCTATCTAATTTCGGGGTTACTTGAATCCCTGAATCTTCATTTACTTTACTTTGATCTGTTATACTTATTTCTGCTTCACTCTGACTCACACTTGGAGTCGAGTGTGTTTCATAGTTACTAACGTTTGAGTCGTCGAAATTTTCGACGCTACTTTCATTTATTTTATTCTCGTTATCTGACATTTTGTATTGTTAATGTAAATTAAATTATATAAATTGCTTAAACCAGAATAATTAATTAAATAAATACAGTAATTATTTAAATTTTGTAATATACTGTTAGGTTACTAAGCTAACCTAGAACATGTTTGTATCTCTGTCGATGCGGAATCCAATTAATTAATTATAATTAATTCAATTCGTCCCTGTTCGGGCGCCAACTGTGACGTACTGATCGATCACATTTATTATTATTATTAAATTTCCAATTAGTTGTTACTTACCGTTACGATAACTCTTACAGGGTCACAGGATTCGATCACATGTACCTAGATACAAACATGGTCTATGGGTTACGCAAAGTACTGACACAACTCATTTTGGAAGAGAATTAATATTTATTATTATTTAATCTTGACTGCTTGTAAACTCATGAAAATTCATTGAGATACATTTCTGCAAAGTGGTGCAACACTAACATAACACTTAGGAACTACAGCTTACCTTATTATTTCACAAGACACAAATGCAAATATCAAATAAAAACACAAATATACACAAAAGCTGCCCAGCTTTGCACACTCTCACATTCATTCATATTTTAAAGAAACAAAGAACCCCTTAACACATTTTCCTATAATAATGCCCCCACATCGACCACGCGGTCATCGCGTCCGTACTAAGTCCCCGTTCAGGTGTCCGAAAGATATACGAAACTATTAACTCATTTATGCTCACTCCTGACTGTTGTTATTCCCTTTAGACACTGTTGATTACGTTCCAAATTTTAACGGTAAGGTCGGCCGATGTAATTACATTTTGTAAAATAAAATTTTAACCAGACCGCAAGCGGTCGGTAGGTGAGACGCACTGGGCAGAAGTTTGTTCTCTGTTCCCTCTCCACAGTTTTCAATACGGGAACTCACTGCCTTGGGCGTCGTCGCCGAAGCTTCGGCCCATGCTATGCATGTTGTTTTTGAGTCAATGTCGCATATGATCTTCTCTAGGCATTGGCTGACGTCATTTAAGTGGGCCGGACGTTTAAGTGAAGCCAAAGGAACGATGAATAATTTTACGCTCTAGCCATCTTGGTTTTAGTCGAGAGCGTCCTTTTGAGCGCGTGCGGGTGTAGTTGCGCTTGAGCGTTGACACACATGTACAGAGTTCTTAGAATTTTGGTGGAGGTGCGAATTCCTCTGCCGCATTACACCACTGAAATTGCGTATCGCCTTTGTTCCAAACGCTGTTTCTCAACACTGGTCTGTTACACGGACAAATACGTTGCACAATAATGCAGCTTTACAATATTTTATCCAAACCCGCCCGAAAACGAAATAAATAAAATTATATAATTGCCCCAAACGATTAAAATAAAACACCCAAAAATTGACCCGCTACAAATCGACTCTCTCAGGGCAAATTAATAGATTATACAAATTATTAATTCTCGGGTTCTTTGAACTGTTATTTTATATAGTCAGAGAAAAAGGGCAAAGTATAGAAAGTATAACATTACAAATTACAAGCTTATTAATTAAAATACAAACATATTATTCAATATATAATGGTTAGTAAAGAAAATGTTTCGAACCATTCGAAGGTATGTTGGCTGTGGCGCATAGAATTGTGGGAACTCAAAGATGGCCGCTTCGTATTCAGATGTAGTAGACGACTGCACCTCGAAGAATCTGCTTCAAATAAATATTGCTTTTCCAATGGTTTCTCGTCACAGCGATAGTGATTCGTTCCTCTAGTGTTAGTGTGGTTGTCCTGGATCAGTTGTTAGTGATTCCCTTCGATAAATTGTGTTGGTTTATGTTTTATTTAACTCCCATCAATAAGGTCGAGAATAGCAAGTTTCGTCTCGATATTAGGAATTATCGTTTATAAGTGTTTAAATGGTTATTATCGGTTTCCTGTTCAATAGTGGTTCACTTTTATTGTTTAACTGGTTTAATTCACTGACTTTAATCGTTATTGAATGTTTTTTCCAAAATTCGTGAGTTTAATTTTATAGGTTTGGGCTGATGTACGCCATGCTTCTTCCTTCGCTATATGTAACTATTTTGGCGAGAGCTCGTTTGATGAGTACTGCTCAACATATAATAATCAACTCCCTCATTTTCTTCTTCATCCGAAACGTCTTAGCCCAGTTAATATTAGCAAGACATTGTTTTAAAATTTTATCATTTCCATTACATGGTTGACACTTACATTATATTACTTAATACATTTTTATTATTATTTGATTTTATCAAATAATAATTACATAATCTTTTTCCTTAGTTACGTCTGCGTGATTTGATACCAAATAAGATATTCTTACAATGTTTTTATCTCAAAATGCCATATTTACTGCATTTTGAAAATGTAGGCTCTAAAATTTTACTTCCTGTCATTAAACTGTTTGCCATTTTTATTATGTCATAATTATGATTGAACAAAATATTTGATTGAAATAAAATGTTTATTTTCCCTTAATTCCTTTTAATTTTATGAATTGTTGTCTAAATTAATTATTAGCTTTAATTTAAATAATTCCCCTTATGTTCTACTGTTAATACATTTACAATTTTTCTATTAATACTTCATATATTGCTTCATTGTCTTTATAAAGTATTGGTATAGTTGTAATACACTGTGTTGGATTTATATTATACAAATTTCATCTGGTTTATCAATTTACTTCTCTTATTTATTAATTTTAATGTTGTTGAGATTTGCCAT
Organism: Magicicada septendecula; assembly: GCA_034769895.1. Classification (NCBI taxonomy): domain Eukaryota; kingdom Metazoa; phylum Arthropoda; class Insecta; order Hemiptera; family Cicadidae; genus Magicicada; species Magicicada septendecula. The sequence goes on from CM068370.1 coordinate 331,177,293, forward strand.
TTGGCCTAGATTTCACATGTTTTTATACACTTGGTTCTTGAATATTACAGCCTGCTTATACCCTTTCTGACTTTCTTTTCTTATACAATCTTAATTACAATTCCCTTACTTAGTTATATTAACATTTAACATTGATTAATTCGACTAACTCATAACAAATATTTTATAACATAAAATGGTATTCAAGCCCAGACATTTCAGCCTTGATTAATACTATTAACACATAATAAAAGTTTTATACTAAAAGAATTGTACTCAACTCTGACATTTCAGTCTTGAGTTATTTGAACTTATTATAAATAAAACATATCTGTCCTTCCATCATTTAAACTATTTCTTATAACTAATTTTATTTGCAGTCTTAGCTGTTTTTGTTTGATTTTTGGGTATTTATTCTTGGTCACTTCACTTTTTTATGGCCTGCTCTTGTTTTATCACTGTCATTCTAATGAATGCTGTTATCTAAAGAGTGGCAGTTATTTAGAAACACTTGTATCCTATTTGTCATTATAATATTCTCTTAAATATTATTTCTCGACACAATATAAAAACTTTAAAGTTGTATAAATGCACAATTTACTTAGTTTATGAACTTAAACATTGACACATTAAGTTTATTTAATATAATATAATAACTTGCACTGGTCCCCTTTTATTCTTTGATTTTATTTCTAATCAGTTTTATAGTCTTATTAAAATCAAGAATTTTATTTATAGAGGATAATGAAGGTTTGTTTTTTCCATTATACTGTATAACTAATTCCCATTGGTTCACTTTTAATTCTACTTTATACACTTTTGTTTATATCTATTTTACATGGTTTTCTAAATTTGGGTTTTTGTTATACTTTCATTGGTTATTTTTACTTTCTTTTGGGGTTTCGTTTTGATTTCTTTTAAAAGCATTCCTTCTTATTGTGGATGTTGTCTTGTTCGGGTTTCTTCCTTACTTACTCCTATCCTACCTGGGTATTTCCTTACTTTATTTTTAGTTTTTTGGTTTATTTTTCTTACTCATCATTCATTGTATATCTGGTTTTAATGAAATTCTTACTTCAAACTATGATTGTGCTTTACGGTGGTTCTTAATTAATTTTTAATGTTGCTTTCTTGGATTTAAATTTGTTTTTATTTTATTTTATGATATTTCTTTCCATTCAGAACTATGGGCATTATCTGTCATGCTACAGATTGCTCTCCTCCAGAAGTGATTATTTCAGACTATACCTTGAGTATGGATGAAATAATTGCTTATGATAGCTTTTTATTTATTATTCTTTGTCATCCTCCCCATTTCTATATCGGCTTCTTCATACTTGAGCTTATTAAACTTTATAGTCTTATATCTGACTTTGATTCTTCCTGGATAGTTATTGTTCTATGAGATTTATTATTATTATATTTTTCCTTTTCTTAACTTTGTGTTTTATCCATGGGATATTGATTCCCTAACATTCCCTAACACGTGAGCTGGAACAGTTCAGAGAGGCACTGTTGGTTACATACTCTGCTGGCCATACTACACTTCTCATTGAGATCAGAGGAAATTCATCTCTGCTCAAAACATAATGCTGCTGGAATTATCTACAGACAGTCATCAAATAAATATTATATATAGAATAGTCTATTTTTCGACTAATAAAAACATCTTTGGATACTTCACTTCGTTGTTTCTGATTTTCTCACATTTTCTATCTCACTTATTCTTCTTAGTATTTATTATTCTCATTATTTATTCTTTTAACCTTTTAGCTCGGTTGATATATTCATTTTTATCATGGTTGCAAACTCTGTTAATATGTTTATTACTAGTTATGGTGTAACTTTTTCCTTTTTCATCTGAATTCTCTTTAATTCTTCTTCTGGTTATTGATATTAATAGCATATATTTTATATTTTTTTCTTCTTAGTTCTTATTAATTGTTCGCATGGTATTATTTTATGACAGTTCGTTTTTTCAATGGGTTTCATTATAATTGACATCCAAGTTGTTATTCTGATCATATTATATAAATATATTTTTCTTTCTTTTCTTTCTCAGAAATTTATTATTCCGCTTTTGTCTTCATTAAAATTAATTCATTAATATTATATTTTCCATGTGGTCCTTATTTCTCTTTGCCTTTCATAAATGTTTTATTATTTTCTTTCCAAGACTATTTTCTTCATATGATTGGTATGAGTTGTCCTTTTTTTTTTGATGATTTACTAAATTCAAATTCTTCTTTTTCATTCCAAATTATTTCCTTTTTAATTATTTGTGTAAGTTGGTCTTACTTATTTTTTAAATTTTGAGGTTTACAAAATTCAAATTCTTCTTTTTATCTCATTCAAAATTAAATTCCATAAATAATTAGTTGTAAGTTGATCTTACTATTTTTTATATTTTGTCGATTTTATTATAATAACAAATTCTTCTTCTTAATTAATCACAAATTATTTTCTTCAAATCATTTATAAGTTGATCTTACTATTTTTTAGAATTTAGACAACTTCACTAAATTCTAATTCTATTCTTCTTCTAATTCCAAATTATTTTCTTTCGAATTCAATTATATTAATTATCGATATATTCGCACCGGTATCAATCATGATCTTGGCGGGGATTCCTTCGATTTCATGGTATTACCATCTCACTATGTGTTCGGGCCATAGTGGATCAGTCCCATACCTTTCGATGTCGTTGTTTGAATAATTTCTTTCATTCTCTTTGCTGGGACCAGTATTAGGTTCTTGGCTGTCCTCCGCCATGATATGGTTTATTCGAACTATCCGGGCTCCCTGGTCGTTACTTGGTTGGTTATTGTCCGTTGCTTGCGGTATAACAACCGGATCGTTATTGTTAAATGTCACCGTATTTCGATTTTCTCTATCATCCTCAATGCTTCTGCTTCGTCTATCTTGATTGTACCTTGGACCATCACGTTCTTCACTCCTCTGCCGATGATCTCCATCGTGAAAACTGTTCCTTCGCTGACGGTTATACCTTCTTGGCCCATTATCTTCAGCTCTTATGAAATTTACCCATGGTCGGGAAACCCTGTTGTTATTATTGTAGTTATTGGAATTGTAATTCCTATTATTTTGGTAATAACGTTCAGTATTACCGGGGTGGGGGTTTCTCTGACTATAAGAATTATTAGGGTGCTGATAATAGTTATTTCGGTTATTTGGGTAATTGTTGTTATTCCTATTATTATTCGGATTATTGTTGAAGTTATTATTATTATTATTCTGAGGGTTATTATTACCATTATAATTATTCTGATGGTTACGGTTCCCTTGGTAGTTGTTACCATTCTGGTTGTTACTGTTACTGGGGTACTGATTACTTCTTATTTCCCGCCGATCGTTCCTCCTTCTACTCTGACGGTAGTATTCCTCGTTCTCGTAACTCTCCAGTAATTCGGTCATGGCTTGCACCGTCTTTATCTGGCTACCCCTTCTTGCTCTGATTATGTCTTCATCATAGTGGTAGGACAACTTGTTCACCAGGCATTCCTCGGGTATTGCCGGTTCTAAATGTTTTGCCAGACACACCTTTCCTAGGAAATAGGCCATCATGGTGTTACCTACTTGGGCCTTATATCGTCCATGGCAGATATTGTCCCGTATCAAGTTCTGCGTTGTTTCTGACCAGTACTTCGCTTTGAATAGGTTTTTGAACTGTTGGTAGTCCGCGATCTCACTTCGATTCGCCATCCACCAATTGTCGGTCATTTCCCTGAACGACTCGTCCAATATCTCCCGGTTGTTATTCCACCTATTTCCTCTATGTTTGGCAAAGTATTCCTCAATCCGGGCCAGGAACTCCATCGGTTTTCTTTTGTATTATCGGAAATTTAACCATTCCAGATTTTCATTCATTGGTATCCCAGTAAAGTTAGTGGGTCGATTTCTAATGACTTCCATTTCTTCTTGGCTCTGCCGTACTTGACCCGTTATATTCGTCGTAGCCTCTTCCATTCCGTCACACCTTTCTGCGACTTGGTTCCGTACCTTCCCTAATTCTTCCTGGGTTTCTCTTCAGTTTTCTTCCATCTTCCTTCTACTGTACTCTTCGATATTAGTGAATTTGGTGTTTACCTCTTCTTTGAAACCCTGTACTTCTCTCTCCGTCTGGCTACACCTTACATCCACTTCCTTAATTTGTTGTTTGATTCCCATTGTTTCTTCTTCTAATTTCTTAGTTGTGGATTCATTATTATCGTTGATTTCCTTGCTCAACTCTTCCTTTAACAACTCTATCCTCTCATCTAATTTGTCCAGATTTTCTTGGTTAACCTCCCTTAATTCTTCTCTTAATAGTTGGTCATCCTTCTTCAATTCTTCCAACTTCTCCTCCATCTTCTCTTCCATTTTCTTGTTATTTTCTTCTAACTTTTCTTCCATTTTCTTGCTATTCTCCATCAACTCTTCCTTCAATTGTTGGTTGTCATTTTCTATCTTATTCCTAGTTTCATCAATTTTCTTACACAATTCTTCCTTGGTTGTTTTGAATTCTTCTTTTGTTGATTTGAATTCTTCCTTTAACAACTGGTTGTCCTCCTTCAAATCTTCCAACTTCTTATTTAAGGATTGGTTGTCTTCCTTCCTTTCTTTACTCAATGATTTGTTATCCTCTCTCATTTGTAGGAACATTTCCATTATCTTATCCATTTTACTATCTTCCATTGTTTTGGACTTCTCCATCTCCTTCTCTGGGACACTGACGTCCCCTATTTGTGTGGGTATCTTCGGATGTTCCTCTGGTTGTGCGGTTTGTTTCGGTTCCCCAGGAGGTAATAACATTTCCACATCTTCCACCGGCGTCGCCTCCTTGTCTTCCATATTGATTTCCTTTTCGGCCTCCGCCGCCTGTTTCTTCGATGTTGCACGACATTGCATTTTCCTTTTCTTCTGACTTGATAACCGCTGCCAAGCTTAAATTAGGAATTGGGCAAATTATAGTGGCCTATCAATCGCTAATTGATGCCCCTTCAAATGGTCGACAATTTGTAACAAACGATTTGTAACAAAATAAAAAAAATTCTTGTTGTTTGGTAATTTTTTTTTTTTTTTTTTTTAATTGATTACTTTAGTATTAATTATTTTAAACTGTTTTGTTGTATTTGGAACTTCTTATTGATTGTTTTTGTCAAATTATATCTTTTTGTGTAATTAGAATTCTTGTACTATGTTAATAGGATTGTCTCCAGGAACAATCGATTTGTGATCTTTCCTTATTTGAAGTTTGTCCTCCTTTAAAGATGTTAAATTCAGCTGTTCAGGTAGTTATGTCTCAAATATTGTTTTATATTATTCTATTTATAAGTTAGAAATAAATAGGATTCAAAATTATAATATTCAATGGTTTTATTGACAATTAGTAAAATAATCGATTTTATATCGATTGATGAATCGACTCTCTCAGGGCAAATTAATAGATTATACAAATTATTAATTCTCGGGTTCTTTGAACTGTTATTTTATATAGTCAGAGAAAAAGGGCAAAGTATAGAAAGTATAACATTACAAATTACAAGCTTATTAATTAAAATACAAACATATTATTCAATATATAATGGTTAGTAAAGAAAATGTTTCGAACCATTCGAAGGTATGTTGGCTGTGGCGCATAGAATTGTGGGAACTCAAAGATGGCCGCTTCGTATTCAGATGTAGTAGACGACTGCACCTCGAAGAATCTGCTTCAAATAAATATTGCTTTTCCAATGGTTTCTCATCACAGCGATAGTGATTCGTTCCTCTAGTGTTAGTGTGGTTGTCCTGGATCAGTTGTTAGTGATTCCCTTCGATAAATTGTGTTGGTTTATGTTTTATTTAACTCCCATCAATAAGGTCGAGAATAGCAAGTTTCGTCTCGATATTAGGAATTATCGTTTATAAGTGTTTAAATGGTTATTATCAGTTTCCTGTTCAATAGTGGTTCACTTTTATTGTTTAACTGGTTTAATTCACTGACTTTAATCAATATTGAATGTTTTTTCCAAAATTCGTGAGTTTAATTTTATAGGTTTGGGCTGATGTACGCCATGCTTCTTCCTTCGCTATATGTAACTATTTTGGCGAGAGCTCGTTTGATGAGTACTGCTCAACATATAATAATCAACTCCCTCATTTTCTTCTTCATCCGAAACGTCTTAGCCCAGTTAATATTAGCAAGACATTGTTTTAAAATTTTATCATTTCCATTACATGGTTGACACTTACATTATATTACTTAATACATTTTTATTATTATTTGATTTTATCAAATAATAATTACATAATCTTTTTCCTTAGTTACTTCTGCGTGATTTGATACCAAATAAGATATTCTTACAATGTTTTTATCTCAAAATGCCATATTTACTGCATTTTGAAAATGTAGACTCTAAAATTTTACTTCCTGTCATTAAACTGTTTGCCATTTTTATTATGTCATAATTATGATTGAACAAAATATTTGATTGAAATAAAATGTTTATTTTCCCTTAATTCCTTTTAATTTTATGAATTGGTTGTCTAAATTAATTATTAGCTTTAATTTAAATAATTCCCCTTATTCTACTGTTAATACATTTACAATTTTTCTATTAATACTTCATATATTGCTTCACTGTCTTTATAAAGTATTGGTATAGTTGTAATACACTGTGTTGGATTTATATTATACAAATTTCATCCGGTTTATCAATTTACTTCTCTTATTTATTAATTTTAATGTTGTTGAGATTTGCCATTTGGCCTAGATTTCACATGTTTTTATATACTTGGCTCTTGAATATTACAGCCTGCTTATACCCTTTCTGACTTTCTTTTCTTATACAATCTTAATTACAATTCCCTTACTTAGTTATATTAACATTTAACATTGATTAATTCGACTAACTCATAACAAATATTTTATAACATAAAATGGTATTCAAGCCCAGACATTTCAGCCTTGATTAATACTATTAACACATAATAAAAGTTTTATACTAAAAGAATTGTACTCAACTCTGACATTTCAGTCTTGAGTTATTTAAACTTATTATAAATAAAACATATCTGTCCTTCCATCATTTAAACTATTTCTTATAACTAATTTTATTTGCAGTCTTAGCTGTTTTGACATGAATACATCTTTAAATTTGCTTCCATAGTGGGAGGCAATTCAGAAAACTGATGATAACAAAATCGGGGGATACAGTTTGGTGTTGCAGCTACATATCTATCATCTACATACAAAATTTAATACATTCCTACTGTTTGACCACACGAGAGACAGAAGGCTCACAAGCGTAAGGCCGTGATGGACAGAGAACGGTTAGACGAGAACAGCACCGACATCTGGACCAAAACAATGATTCAGCGTTACGAGGATAGGCCCGCGGAGTTAGAGTCGATATGCTTGGCTGACTTTGTCACTTGGTATACGGCTGTCGGTAACAAAAAGAGAAAACATCAAGGCGACGACGATAACGAAGAGTGCAGTGAAGACGACGAGCTCTGTATGTTACGATCGCTGTTAAAGTATTCTAAAAACATCGTTAAGATTATACCCGAATACGAGCCAGATCTCACTACACCAATCATGATGGTCGGAGACTTTAATGTTAATGTCTCGCAAGACCGCTCGTTGCCCGACTTCATGCTCAGCGAGTTTAATTTGTCTTACATCGAAACTTCTCCAACAACGCTAGGTAATACCTGTATTGATTTAACGTTTACCAGAAATCTCGATGTATCCTGTATGCCATTTGTTTCGTACTTTTCGTATCACAGACCTATCATTAATAAAGTTATAACACAGTAATTATTTGTTTACTTGATTTCTTTCCTGAACCCGACGAAAGGAAAATGTTGCCATCACAAATAAAACATGGAAATCCGAAGGACTTCTTAGTGTTCAAAAATGATTATGACATACACTGAGAAAAAAAATACTATTGTTCAGAGAAAAATTTCTTGACTCAAGAACTTTTAAGAATAAATTTTTTAAAAAACTAATTTCTTCACAAAAGAAAATCAATATTTATTTTCATAGTAATAACTAAACAAAAGATAATTATCGAGAATATATATTCTTATGTCAAGAAAATTTACTTGATATAAGTATTTTTTTCTCTCAGTGTATACATATAATACGCTCAAAGAAAATATTACCCATTACGTACACGTATTCACGTAAAACACACGGCCGTGTCCACGACACAGCCACACCCTGTATTTTTTTTGTTTGATTTTTGGGTATTTATTCTTGGTCACTTCACTTTTTTATAGCCTGCTCTTGTTTTATCACTGTCATTCTAATGAATGCTGTTATCTAAAGAGTGGCAGTTATTTAGAAACACTTGTATCCTATTTGTCACTATAATATTCTATTAAATATTATTTCTCAACACAATATAAAAACTTTAAAGTTGTATAAATGCACAATTTACTTAGTTTATGAACTTAAACATTGACACATTAAGTTTATTTAATACAATATAATAACTTGCACTGGTCCACTTTTATTCTTTGATTTTATTTCTAATCAGTTTTATAGTCTTATTAAAATCAAGAATTTTATTTATAGAGGATAATGAAGGTTTGTTTTTTCCATTATACTGTATAACTAATTCCCATTGGTTCACTTTTAATTCTACTTTATACACTTTTGTTTATATCTATTTTACATGGTTTTCTAAATTTGGGTTTTTGTTATACTTTCATTGGTTATTTTTACTTTCTTTTGGGGTTTCGTTTTGATTTCTTTTAAAAGCATTCCTTCTTATTGTGGATGTTGTCTTGTTTGGGTTTCTTCCTTACTTACTCCTATCTTACCTGGGTATTTCCTTACTTTATTTTTAGTTTTTTGGTTTATTTTTCTTACTCATCATTCATTGTATATCTGGTTTTAATGAAATTCTTACTTCAAACTATGATTGTGCTTTACGGTGGTTCTTAATTAATTTTTAATGTTGCTTTCTTGGATTTAAATTTGTTTTTATTTTATTTTATGATATTTCTTTCCATTCAGAACTATGGGCATTATCTGTCATGCTACAGATTGCTCTCCTCCAGAAGTGATTATTTCAGACTATACCTTGAGTATGGATGAAATAATTGCTTATGATAGCTTTTTATTTATTATTCTTTGTCATCCTCCCCATTTCTATATCGGCTTCTTCATACTTGAGCTTATTAAACTTTATAGTCTTATATCTGACTTTGATTCTTCCTGGATAGTTATTGTTCTATGAGATTTATTATTATTATATTTTTCCTTTTCTTAACTTTGTGTTTTATCCATGGGATATTGATTCCCTAACATTCCCTAACACGTGAGCTGGAACAGTTCAGAGAGGCACTGTTGGTTACATACTCTGCTGGCCATACTACACTTCTCATTGAGATCAGAGGAAATTCATCTCTGCTCAAAACATAATGCTGCTGGAATTATCTACAGACAGTCATCAAATAAATATTATATATAGAATAGTCTATTTTTCGACTAATAAAAACATCTTTGGATACTTCACTTCGTTGTTTCTGATTTTCTCACATTTTCTATCTCACTTATTCTTCTTAGTATTTATTATTCTCATTATTTATTCTTTTAACCTTTTAGCTCGGTTGATATATTCATTTTTATCATGGTTGCAAACTCTGTTAATATGTTTATTACTAGTTATGGTGTAACTTTTTCCTTTTTCATCTGAATTCTCTTTAATTCTTCTTCTGGTTATTGATATTAATAGCATATATTTTATATTTTTTTCTTCTTAGTTCTTATTAATTGTTCGCATGGTATTATTTTATGACAGTTCGTTTTTTCAATGGGTTTCATTATAATTGACATCCAAGTTGTTATTCTGATCATATTATATAAATATATTTTTCTTTCTTTTCTTTCTCAGAAATTTATTATTCCGCTTTTGTCTTCATTAAAATTAATTCATTAATATTATATTTTCCATGTGGTCCTTATTTCTCTTTGCCTTTCATAAATGTTTTATTATTTTCTTTCCAAGACTATTTTCTTCATATGATTGGTATGAGTTGTCCTTTTTTTTTTTGATGATTTACTAAATTCAAATTCTTCTTTTTCATTCCAAATTATTTCCTTTTTAATTATTTGTGTAAGTTGGTCTTACTTATTTTTTAAATTTTGAGGTTTACAAAATTCAAATTCTTCTTTTTATCTCATTCAAAATTAAATTCCATAAATAATTAGTTGTAAGTTGATCTTACTATTTTTTATATTTTGTCGATTTTATTATAATAACAAATTCTTCTTCTTAATTAATCACAAATTATTTTCTTCAAATCATTTATAAGTTGATCTTACTATTTTTTAGAATTTAGACAACTTCACTAAATTCTAATTCTATTCTTCTTCTAATTCCAAATTATTTTCTTTCGAATTCAATTATATTAATTATCGATATATTCGCACCGGTATCAATCATGATCTTGGCGGGGATTCCTTCGATTTCATGGTATTACCATCTCACTATGTGTTCGGGCCATAGTGGATCAGTCCCATACCTTTCGATGTCGTTGTTTGAATAATTTCTTTCATTCTCTTTGCTGGGACCAGTATTAGGTTCTTGGCTGTCCTCCGCCATGATATGGTTTATTCGAACTATCCGGGCTCCCTGGTCGTTACTTGGTTGGTTATTGTCCGTTGCTTGCGGTATAACAACCGGATCGTTATTGTTAAATGTCACCGTATTTCGATTTTCTCTATCATCCTCAATGCTTCTGCTTCGTCTATCTTGATTGTACCTTGGACCATCACGTTCTTCACTCCTCTGCCGATGATCTCCATCGTGAAAACTGTTCCTTCGCTGACGGTTATACCTTCTTGGCCCATTATCTTCAGCTCTTATGAAATTTACCCATGGTCGGGAAACCCTGTTGTTATTATTGTAGTTATTGGAATTGTAATTCCTATTATTTTGGTAATAACGTTCAGTATTACCGGGGTGGGGGTTTCTCTGACTATAAGAATTATTAGGGTGCTGATAATAGTTATTTCGGTTATTTGGGTAATTGTTGTTATTCCTATTATTATTCGGATTATTGTTGAAGTTATTATTATTATTATTCTGAGGGTTATTATTACCATTATAATTATTCTGATGGTTACGGTTCCCTTGGTAGTTGTTACCATTCTGGTTGTTACTGTTACTGGGGTACTGATTACTTCTTATTTCCCGCCGATCGTTCCTCCTTCTACTCTGACGGTAGTATTCCTCGTTCTCGTAACTCTCCAGTAATTCGGTCATGGCTTGCACCGTCTTTATCTGGCTACCCCTTCTTGCTCTGATTATGTCTTCATCATAGTGGTAGGACAACTTGTTCACCAGGCATTCCTCGGGTATTGCCGGTTCTAAATGTTTTGCCAGACACACCTTTCCTAGGAAATAGGCCATCATGGTGTTACCTACTTGGGCCTTATATCGTCCATGGCAGATATTGTCCCGTATCAAGTTCTGCGTTGTTTCTGACCAGTACTTCGCTTTGAATAGGTTTTTGAACTGTTGGTAGTCCGCGATCTCACTTCGATTCGCCATCCACCAATTGTCGGTCATTTCCCTGAACGACTCGTCCAATATCTCCCGGTTGTTATTCCACCTATTTCCTCTATGTTTGGCAAAGTATTCCTCAATCCGGGCCAGGAACTCCATCGGTTTTCTTTTGTATTATCGGAAATTTAACCATTCCAGATTTTCATTCATTGGTATCCCAGTAAAGTTAGTGGGTCGATTTCTAATGACTTCCATTTCTTCTTGGCTCTGCCGTACTTGACCCGTTATATTCGTCGTAGCCTCTTCCATTCCGTCACACCTTTCTGCGACTTGGTTCCGTACCTTCCCTAATTCTTCCTGGGTTTCTCTTCAGTTTTCTTCCATCTTCCTTCTACTGTACTCTTCGATATTAGTGAATTTGGTGTTTACCTCTTCTTTGAAACCCTGTACTTCTCTCTCCGTCTGGCTACACCTTACATCCACTTCCTTAATTTGTTGTTTGATTCCCATTGTTTCTTCTTCTAATTTCTTAGTTGTGGATTCATTATTATCGTTGATTTCCTTGCTCAACTCTTCCTTTAACAACTCTATCCTCTCATCTAATTTGTCCAGATTTTCTTGGTTAACCTCCCTTAATTCTTCTCTTAATAGTTGGTCATCCTTCTTCAATTCTTCCAACTTCTCCTCCATCTTCTCTTCCATTTTCTTGTTATTTTCTTCTAACTTTTCTTCCATTTTCTTGCTATTCTCCATCAACTCTTCCTTCAATTGTTGGTTGTCATTTTCTATCTTATTCCTAGTTTCATCAATTTTCTTACACAATTCTTCCTTGGTTGTTTTGAATTCTTCTTTTGTTGATTTGAATTCTTCCTTTAACAACTGGTTGTCCTCCTTCAAATCTTCCAACTTCTTATTTAAGGATTGGTTGTCTTCCTTCCTTTCTTTACTCAATGATTTGTTATCCTCTCTCATTTGTAGGAACATTTCCATTATCTTATCCATTTTACTATCTTCCATTGTTTTGGACTTCTCCATCTCCTTCTCTGGGACACTGACGTCCCCTATTTGTGTGGGTATCTTCGGATGTTCCTCTGGTTGTGCGGTTTGTTTCGGTTCCCCAGGAGGTAATAACATTTCCACATCTTCCACCGGCGTCGCCTCCTTGTCTTCCATATTGATTTCCTTTTCGGCCTCCGCCGCCTGTTTCTTCGATGTTGCACGACATTGCATTTTCCTTTTCTTCTGACTTGATAACCGCTGCCAAGCTTAAATTAGGAATTGGGCAAATTATAGTGGCCTATCAATCGCTAATTGATGCCCCTTCAAATGGTCGACAATTTGTAACAAACGATTTGTAACAAAATAAAAAAAATTCTTGTTGTTTGGTAATTTTTTTTTTTTTTTTTTAATTGATTACTTTAGTATTAATTATTTTAAACTGTTTTGTTGTATTTGGAACTTCTTATTGATTGTTTTTGTCAAATTATATCTTTTTGTGTAATTAGAATTCTTGTACTATGTTAATAGGATTGTCTCCAGGAACAATCGATTTGTGATCTTTCCTTATTTGAAGTTTGTCCTCCTTTAAAGATGTTAAATTCAGCTGTTCAGGTAGTTATGTCTCAAATATTGTTTTATATTATTCTATTTATAAGTTAGAAATAAATAGGATTCAAAATTATAATATTCAATGGTTTTATTGACAATTAGTAAAATAATCGATTTTATATCGATTGATGAATCGACTCTCTCAGGGCAAATTAATAGATTATACAAATTATTAATTCTCGGGTTCTTTGAACTGTTATTTTATATAGTCAGAGAAAAAGGGCAAAGTATAGAAAGTATAACATTACAAATTACAAGCTTATTAATTAAAATACAAACATATTATTCAATATATAATGGTTAGTAAAGAAAATGTTTCGAACCATTCGAAGGTATGTTGGCTGTGGCGCATAGAATTGTGGGAACTCAAAGATGGCCGCTTCGTATTCAGATGTAGTAGACGACTGCACCTCGAAGAATCTGCTTCAAATAAATATTGCTTTTCCAATGGTTTCTCGTCACAGCGATAGTGATTCGTTCCTCTAGTGTTAGTGTGGTTGTCCTGGATCAGTTGTTAGTGATTCCCTTCGATAAATTGTGTTGGTTTATGTTTTATTTAACTCCCATCAATAAGGTCGAGAATAGCAAGTTTCGTCTCGATATTAGGAATTATCGTTTATAAGTGTTTAAATGGTTATTATCAGTTTCCTGTTCAATAGTGGTTCACTTTTATTGTTTAACTGGTTTAATTCACTGACTTTAATCAATATTGAATGTTTTTTCCAAAATTCGCGAGTTTAAATTTTATAGGTTTGGCTGATGTACGCCATGCTTCCTCCTTCACTATATGTAACTATTTTGGCGAGAGCTCGTTTGATGAGTACTGCTCAACATATAATAATCAACTCCCTCATTTTCTTCTTCATCCGAAACGTCTTAGCCCAGTTAATATTAGCAAGACATTGTTTTAAAATTTTATCATTTCCATTACATGGTTGACACTTACATTATATTACTTAATACATTTTTATTATTATTTGATTTTATCAAATAATAATTACATAATCTTTTTCCTTAGTTACTTCTGCGTGATTTGATACCAAATAAGATATTCTTACAATGTTTTTATCTCAAAATGCCATATTTACTGCATTTTGAAAATGTAGACTCTAAAATTTTACTTCCTGTCATTAAACTGTTTGCCATTTTTATTATGTCATAATTATGATTGAACAAAATATTTGATTGAAATAAAATGTTTATTTTCCCTTAATTCCTTTTAATTTTATGAATTGGTTGTCTAAATTAATTATTAGCTTTAATTTAAATAATTCCCCTTATTCTACTGTTAATACATTTACAATTTTTCTATTAATACTTCATATATTGCTTCACTGTCTTTATAAAGTATTGGTATAGTTGTAATACACTGTGTTGGATTTATATTATACAAATTTCATCCGGTTTATCAATTTACTTCTCTTATTTATTAATTTTAATGTTGTTGAGATTTGCCATTTGGCCTAGATTTCACATGTTTTTATATACTTGGCTCTTGAATATTACAGCCTGCTTATACCCTTTCTGACTTTCTTTTCTTATACAATCTTAATTACAATTCCCTTACTTAGTTATATTAACATTTAACATTGATTAATTCGACTAACTCATAACAAATATTTTATAACATAAAATGGTATTCAAGCCCAGACATTGCAGCCTTGATTAATACTATTAACACATAATAAAAGTTTTATACTAAAAGAATTGTACTCAACTCTGACATTTCAGTCTTGAGTTATTTAAACTTATTATAAATAAAACATATCTGTCCTTCCATCATTTAAACTATTTCTTATAACTAATTTTATTTGCAGTCTTAGCTGTTTTGACATGAATACATCTTTAAATTTGCTTCCATAGTGGGAGGCAATTCAGAAAACTGATGATAACAAAATCGGGGGATACAGTTTGGTGTTGCAGCTACATATCTATCATCTACATACAAAATTTAATACATTCCTACTGTTTGACCACACGAGAGACAGAAGGCTCACAAGCGTAAGGCCGTGATGGACAGAGAACGGTTAGACGAGAACAGCACCGACATCTGGACCAAAACAATGATTCAGCGTTACGAGGATAGGCCCGCGGAGTTAGAGTCGATATGCTTGGCTGACTTTGTCACTTGGTATACGGCTGTCGGTAACAAAAAGAGAAAACATCAAGGCAACGACGATAACGAAGAGTGCAGTGAAGACGACGAGCTCTGTATGTTACGATCGCTGTTAAAGTATTCTAAAAACATCGTTAAGATTATACCCGAATACGAGCCAGATCTCACTACACCAATCATGATGGTCGGAGACTTTAATGTTAATGTCTCGCAAGACCGCTCGTTGCCCGACTTCATGCTCAGCGAGTTTAATTTGTCTTACATCGAAACTTCTCCAACAACGCTAGGTAATACCTGTATTGATTTAACGTTTACCAGAAATCTCGATGTATCCTGTATGCCATTTGTTTCGTACTTTTCGTATCACAGACCTATCATTAATAAAGTTATAACACAGTAATTATTTGTTTACTTGATTTCTTTCCTGAACCCGACGAAAGGAAAATGTTGCCATCACAAATAAAACATGGAAATCCGAAGGACTTCTTAGTGTTCAAAAATGATTATGACATACACTGAGAAAAAAAATACTATTGTTCAGAGAAAAATTTCTTGACTCAAGAACTTTTAAGAATAAATTTTTTAAAAAACTAATTTCTTCACAAAAGAAAATCAATATTTATTTTCATAGTAATAACTAAACAAAAGATAATTATCGAGAATATATATTCTTATGTCAAGAAAATTTACTTGATATAAGTATTTTTTTCTCTCAGTGTATACATATAATACGCTCAAAGAAAATATTACCCATTACGTACACGTATTCACGTAAAACACACGGCCGTGTCCACGACACAGCCACACCCTGTATTTTTTTTGTTTGATTTTTGGGTATTTATTCTTGGTCACTTCACTTTTTTATAGCCTGCTCTTGTTTTATCACTGTCATTCTAATGAATGCTGTTATCTAAAGAGTGGCAGTTATTTAGAAACACTTGTATCCTATTTGTCACTATAATATTCTATTAAATATTATTTCTCAACACAATATAAAAACTTTAAAGTTGTATAAATGCACAATTTACTTAGTTTATGAACTTAAACATTGACACATTAAGTTTATTTAATACAATATAATAACTTGCACTGGTCCCCTTTTATTCTCTGATTTTATTTCTAATCAGTTTTATAGTCTTATTAAAATCAAGAATTTTATTTATAGAGGATAATGAAGGTTTGTTTTTTCCATTATACTGTATAACTAATTCCCATTGGTTCACTTTTAATTCTACTTTATACACTTTTGTTTATATCTATTTTACATGGTTTTCTAAATTTGGGTTTTTGTTATACTTTCATTGGTTATTTTTACTTTCTTTTGGGGTTTCGTTTTGATTTCTTTTAAAAGCATTCCTTCTTATTGTGGATGTTGTCTTGTTCGGGTTTCTTCCTTACT
This sequence comes from Magicicada septendecula, assembly GCA_034769895.1. NCBI lineage: Eukaryota > Metazoa > Arthropoda > Insecta > Hemiptera > Cicadidae > Magicicada > Magicicada septendecula. The sequence continues at coordinate 331,193,905 of CM068370.1, forward strand.
TACTCCTATCTTACCTGGGTATTTCCTTACTTTATTTTTAGTTTTTTGGTTTATTTTTCTTACTCATCATTCATTGTATATCTGGTTTTAATGAAATTCTTACTTCAAACTATGATTGTGCTTTACGGTGGTTCTTAATTAAGTTTTAATGTTGCTTTCTTGGATTTAAATTTGCTTTTATTTTATTTTATGATATTTCTTTCCATTCAGAACTATGGGCATTATCTGTCATGCTACAATATATATATTGCAAGGTAACAGGTAGTTAGCCGACCAGACTTGCAGAAAAGAATGCTCCATTAGTGATTACATACATTTAGTGATTTTTTTCTTACACGATACTTGAATTAAAATGTTTTCTTGTTATTTAAACAATGATATTAATTTAACTGTTCAAGTTTTTCTTTTAAAAATGATACTATTTGCAAAGTTTAACAATTTTCTTTTGACAGTTTTATATTATTTTAAAAATCAAATTTAGTTCTTAAATTTTGCTTTCCTGAATTCTCGTCTTCGTTGTTGTTCCAGTCGAAGATCTCGTTCCCGGTCTCCAGCGATCCGTCATCCGTGTTCTGTGACGATTTAATAAGCCTAAATCCCACAAAAATTAAAAAAAAATTTATTATACTAATATTGGCTTTAATAAGGTACGAATGTACCCTTCTCCATGCCCCAAACCAGTAGTAACCTGCCGATTTGCCAATGTAGCAGTTAATAAAATTAAATTTGAGAAACTAAATAAATCCGTAACTACCCCTCATCACATAAAAGAGTAATAAAAGTAAAGAACAATGTCATTAAGTTGTAAGCGAATTAAAGCAAAATAATTAATAATAAGTGAGAACTACTTTTCGCGCTGAGAATCTACCCGCGCGCGGACAGCCTCTTCACCCCTACAGTAAATTAGTTCAGTTGTATCTCAGATTCCGCTGCTGATACAGCGTACAAAAGTATGTAGTCAATATAAAACCTGTAAATGAGGAGAAGCTTGTGCGAGATAGCCGGATGATGTAAAAATGTCGTAAATGACGTGAGTGTATGACAATGACATCTCTGTAACAAACTAACATCACCTAAATGTGATGTTAAACTTTTAACATGTAAAATTTGTTTACATTCCAGTTAAGTATGAGTTTGTTAAGATTATGGCACCCTGTTTAATTGACATGAGCCAATTAACCAGGTTCCCGATATTATAACAACGAGACATTATAGTTCCAGCCACCACCTCCAGGAATTGCCCCGTGTCTCTGTGTCCGTCTCAGCCGCCACGATCAGCAAACGGAGTTCAGGAACGGTAGTAGAAAATCTCGTACACCGTGGTTGCTCCCTGCCAAAACTCGCTGCTTCCTCGACTCTACGGGCCCCAAGGACTGCCTGGAATGGATGTTGGACTAAACGAAGAATACACTGCAACCGCTCTCAATACATGCTACATGAAGACTGCCGTTATTTTCTCGTACACTGAAACTGCAGCGATATAGGGTAGTGTCACGGTTTACCTGCACACAGACAAATTTCCTATACACTCCATGTTATACACAGGAACATTCTGGACACACCACGTGCTGCAAATTGTACTTCCGTTTTCCCAATTTTTCTAGAACACACGTTTTCACTACATATGAATAAATTAAATTAACCTTTTAAATACATCATAATTACAATAAATCATAACTCATATGCAAGTGAATATGCACACTTGTTGCGTGTTTACCATTTGCTAATTACCACTGTTCACACCTCCTTTTGATACGCGCACAACACAACACTTCGCTCAAACACTAAACTATAGTTTCATAGTCTTTATATCGTCTTATAACTAATTTATACTATTATTCTTAATTTTTAGCAATATTTACATTCAATCACACCCCAATTGTCCCGGACACCCATTACAGCTGGTCATAATTATGCTTTACACATTCACATATTGGTTTATAAAAAAAAAAAATTATTAATTATTATTTTGCTTTCGTTAGTTTGAAAAAAAAATGTATACAAGAAAAGATTTGTTGATGTTGGATTCGATCGTAGTATCGAATTGGCTAGTGTAGGTTATTTGCATAATCCCTGGTTTATGATGAAGTTCCAATCACCAATGTTGTTTCAATCTTCTTTTATCAATCAAAAATCCTTTAATCTCAATTAATTCTATAAATAAAACTCATTTAATACCAATTGAAAATAATTATTAACTTTTATTTTATTTAAATTCAGTTTGACGACTCTTAGGTCGAAATAGCTCATTGTAACGTGTCAAAATTGGGTAATTCTATTTATTGCATTTGTGGGGTATTTGTATTTTATTTTATTTCAGTTTTCGGGGTTTCATAAAAAAATATTGTGCAAGTTAATTTCATTGTAACAGACCACGTGTTGAGCAAAACAGTTTCAGAACAAAGGCAAGACGCAGTATTCCGTTGTGAAATTCGTACCGAGGGGTGTACCACCCTCGAATTCTCAGAACTTTGTTTAGAATGTGACAGTGCGCACGCACGCAGTGAAACAAGTATGCGCGCTGTAGGGACGCGAAGAGCATCAAACGGCGCTGTAAAAAATGGCGCAGGAACGAACAATTTGTGAGATCAACAAGCTGACCTACAGGAAACGTGGCTAAGGACCGCCTCCTTTTAGTGATGTCAGAATAGCAGTGCCTAATATCGTCGTTACACACTATGAAAAAACCCACTATGTGTCATGGTCATAGTTAATAAGCCACAGCAATTCAGCTTTGAACGACGACGAGATCCGATGGCAGTGGATCACAGTTTCCTCCCGTCTCAGTCAGTCTACGATAGGCGGCACACGAGGAACCGACTTCAGCTACTGACGCTGACATTTTGTCCGGACCCGGTCGGTGCAGTTTATAAAATGTAACGGAGTCAACAATAGATAACCGACCGGGACCCGTGGAATTGACGGAAGTAACCAGATAACATTTGGTGTAACGAAAGTGTGAAACGCAAACAGTTAAGATACGGACAGTGAAATCGGGCATCAAAACACGTGTTCGGTCGGCATCGCGATAGTGATGGAACGTAAACGAAACATGAATATATAAAGGCCAACTATTTTCTAAGGGTAATATAATATTAGGGGTTTTATATTTTTTAGAATGTGAGAGTGCGTGAGCAGGCTGGGCTATCTAAGTTGTAAGTAATATTATGTAAGTCTAGAAAATAAGATGTATAAGCAAGAATTGCACAACCTTTGAAAAACATGTAAAACAATCTATTTGGAGAACAAACTTATAAAACCACAATATTTGATTATTAAACCAAAATAATTTCTCTTCCAAGATGTATTGTGTAAATTACTCACGCAACCTTGAAAATTGCGCTGGTATCCCAACGTACGTATGAGACCATGGACCCGAGAACACTTATGGACGGTAAGTGGAAGTTTTTTTTTATTTATTATTTTGTATGGTATTTTAAATTTTGTTAGTTAATTCGTAGCTTAACATCATTGCCCTTATCGACTCCTTTACTCAGTTCGATTCTCAAATATTATTTATTTATGATATTAATTCTTGGGTTCTTTTAGACTACTACGAAAAGTTCAGAAATGCATACACGAAGTACAATACATTACAATCTTTAAATCTTATTAACCAATACAAACAAAATTAATGTTTTATTAAAGTGTGACAAAAATAATAATTTTAGTTCAATTTGCTACATCAAGTTGTCATGGTGGCTACCCATAGTTCAAATTAACAAAACAAACAAGATGACCGCTTGTTGTTCACCTCACTCTATATAAAAAATTTTCACCACCAGTTTCTTTCAAATAAAATAATTTACACAATATGTTCACTGTGTTTATATCAGTTTTATTTTCTGCTTTTTCACTAGTGTTCTGTTTAAAAGTGTTAGTTCAGTTAATCTTGGTGTTGTGTAGTTGTAAACGTGATATTATAATAAGGTTATTTTCTCACCCAATAGTAGAGATACTTATTCACTTAGGTTTAATTTTTTAAGATATTCCTTTTACTTGTTCTTCTTTTGATGTATTATTATTATTATTATTATTATTATTATTATTCTTTCAATCACTTTCTGCTACAGTCCGTTTCTTGATGTATATAATACATTTAATATTTATACATAAATTTACCTCAAGATGTTATTTTTCTATTTGGAACATGTTTCGGGTACTGTCTTGTACTCATCCTCAGCCTTCCGGTTTTTTTGTCTGGTGAAGTACATATGTGTTGTTGGTTGGCTATTGTGGCTTCCTGTTGGCTTCTGGTATTTCAAGTTGGTTTTATTGTGTGTGATTGTGGTGTATGTGTTAGTTTTTTGTGTATTTTCAATGTTGAGTGCTTTGAATATTGTGTCATGTTTTGTATTGATTCGAAACATGTTCCAAATAGAAAAATAACATCTTGAGGTAAATTTATGTATAAATATTAAATGTATTATTATTCTATATTATCTTCATTTTTTCTTCGATCTATTTTTGTATTCTTGGTTTTATATTAATTTTACTTTTTTTTTCTTCAACTCAGATTTGATCCCTTGTTATACTCTTCAGCTCTTAGCTACACAGAGATGACCTGTACACTTTTATGTCTAACAGTAGAATGTTGAGTTTTTCTTTTTCTTTCAACTGGCTTGACCAAAATTAGCAAAATTCCCATTGGTCAATACCTTTGAGTTTAAGGGCCATGTGACACTGATTATTTAAAATATATTGTTTTTACATTTTCCACTCCAAATTACTCTCTAATTAATACTTAATTGTACTTAAATTGGTTTACAAAGTGATCTCCATTATAAAAAAGACAAGCATTTTTACATCTCACTTGATATGTGAGAGTGTCCTAATAGATATTCTTTAATGTTTACAAAATTCTGTTTTATGGGTTTTTATGCAATTTGACATTTACTAAATTCTATTACCATTCATTGATCTATCAAAAAATGTTATTATTATTATATAAATAAAGCTTATCTCATTAATTCTACCATTTCTTACTGGTTTACAGTAATTTGTTAATTTGTTAGTTGGCCAATAATACTATATTAATATTAGCCTATTTCTTGGTGCTTCTGGTACAATGTTCTAATTTTACAAATATTCTTGGATTTCGTTGTCCATGACGTGTCTGTTACTTAACTAAATATCACTATTACTTTAACGACTCGGAACACTAGGTTTTTTTATAAGTAAAAGCAAAAAGTTTTACCTTACAGCCTTAACTGGTTTTCTCCTTTAAAAGGCTTCTTCAGAGGCTGCCGCAGGTAGCGCTGTCCATCTTGTTGTGGGTGACAAAATCGAATTTCGAAAGATCGATGCTGTGTGTGTGGGTGAGATATGTTCGAATAATGGGTGCGATTTGAATTGTGTCTGTTCATTTAGGATGTCGTTTTTATTTGTTTTTGTGTGTTTGTATATTTCCAATTGTTCTAGAGTGTCTAGTTTTCGGCCTTTTGTGTGTACGTGTAGAATGTTCATGTTATTGTCGATGTTTTTATATGTGTGGTTTGCTTCAATGAGGTGGTTTGCAAAGGTGGATTCTGTATTGGAGTGGAGTGCCTTTGTGTGTTCAATATATCTCTGTTTGAAGCTACGTCCTGTCTGGCCTATGTAGAATTTACTGCAATTTGAACAATTTAGCTTGTAAACATCGGGTAGATTGAATTTGTTTTGTGCTTTGTGTGTGTGTTTTGATAGTGTGTGTTCTGTTTTGTTAGTAGTTTTGTAAGCGATTCTGTATCCTGCTTTTTTGAATTTGTGGGCTATTTTTTTCAGTTTGTTTGTTGATGTATGTTAGTGTTATGAATTTGTTGTTTTTTGTCTTTGTCTGTTGTTTGTTTTGTGTAGGAGTTTACTGACTATTGTTCTGTCATATCCGTTAGATTCTGCTAGATATTTTATCGTGTTTAGTTCGTCTTTGTAGTCTTTTTCATCTAAGGGAATGTTGTTAAGTCTATGTATCATGGTTCTGAAGGCAGCTAGTTTGTGTTGTATTGGGTGATTGGAGGTGTTGTGTATTAGTGTGTCAGTTGTAGTTGGTTTTCTGTATATACTGAATTTGTGCCTGTGTTCTAGTTTTGTGATGGAGAGGTCTAAGAAGTTTATGGTATTGTTGTGTTCGTATCTGGGAGTAAAGGTTATGTTTTTATGTATTTTGTTTATGTGCGTTAGTAACTGTTCACATTGTCTTTTGTTTCCCCTGTATAGTATTAGAATGTCATCATATTATTAACATGGAACAAACATCTTAACTTGATATCATGCCTTCTTGGCTAAGACTTCAATTAACATTAAACAAAAATAACTAACTTTCAATGAAACTGTTTAACATATAATAATATTTTTTCCAGTCCATTAAGATCTGTCCTTTAAGTATTATATTAGGTTAATTTAACTTAATCCTTTCTACATTGAATAAGTTGCATACATGATTTGTTTTGATACTACTAGTAACCTTTTCCTTTGAATAAACAATGGAAGTTAAAAAGGCATAGGAAATTCTACAACTAATACTAAACTCACAATTATTTGACTAATATTAACATATAAATTGACCTAAATACTGTTACTATTTAAACCTTTCATAAATCATTTTGTTTGTTTGCACATTTGTTTCTTTTGGTTTGGTGTGCTTACACTTAGGTTCACTGAAAGAAACATTAATCTTCACAGTCCTGTCTCTGTGATTAATTATTATTATTAATTCTCACTTTTTCCACTCCAACACTTTAACATTGTTTATAATCATTTTCTTATCAACTAGATTACATTGATTATTACAAAACCTTATATTGTACTTCTTTGATCCGTTTATAGGGTTTTTATTTTGTGTATTTGCTTATTAGAATCAGGTAATTTGTCTCATTAATTGTGGTTTCATGTTGGACCTACTCAGTTATTTGACCTACTTATTCTGTCGCATTACAATATATATAATATATATATATAGTATTTAAAATTTATATTTATATTACCTCAAGATGTTATTTTTCCTTATTTGGAACATGTTTCGAGAGCTCCCGTGCTCTCATCCTCAGCCTTCACGATCTTGCATCTGGTGAAGTATTTGTGTGTTGGCTGGATGCTATTAAGGTTCCTTGTTGGTCTCTGGTATTTTAAAGTTGTATTATTGTGTGTGATTGTGGTATATGTATTTGTATTTTGTGTATTTTCGATGTTAAGTGCTTTGAATATTGTGTCATGTTTTGTATTGATTTGTATTTGTTCAGGTATTAGTTTGTTTTGTGTTTTATGTTCGTATATTTTTAAATTTTCCCAAATGTTCATTATGCTGCCTTTGTGTGGTATATGTTTTATTAATGTCACATTGGTTATGTCTGGGAATTCATGTCCTGTGTTTATTGCATGTGTGGCTAAATTGGATTTATATATTTCTGGTTTTTTGTATGCGTTTAGGTGTTCAAAATAACATTTTTTTCAGCTGTTTGTTTGTTTGTCCTATGTAACATTTTTTGCAATCTTGGCATTCAATTTTGTATATACCGTTAGTTGTTGTATTATCTTTGTTGTGTGGGCTATTTAGTTTTTGTAAATTATTTTTATTAGTTTTGTATGCTATTTTTATATCTGTGTTTTTAAATAGTTTTGTTAGCTTTGTCATTTTATTATTTATGTATGTGAATGTGGCCCATTTTTTGTTGTTGTTATTATTTATGTGTTGTTCATTTTGATTAATTCTTAAATTGTTCAGTTTTTATTTTATATTTGATTTTATTTTCTATTTTGTTTACAGTATTTTTATTGTATCCATTTTCATAACCAATTTGGTATATTATATTTCTTTCTTTGTCAGTTTCTTGTTTGTTTAGGGGAATTTTGTACATTCTGTTAAATAACGTATAGAATGCTGCCACTTTATGTTGTGGTGGGTGGTCAGAATGGTTAGGTATAATGATGTTGGTAGAAGTTGGTTTTCTGTATATTGCATATTGTATGTGGTTGTTGTTTCTTGTGATGGTTATGTCTAAATAGTTGATTTTGTTATGTTTTTCTTTTTCTTCTGTGAATTGTATTTTTGGATGTATGTTATTGATTTGTTTTAATATGTTATCTGCATTTGTTTCTTTGTTACTTGATACATATAGCCCATCATCTACATATCTTATCCAAATGCCATTTGGATCAAAGGATTTTATAATGTTTTGTATTTTGGTATCTATGTATTGTAGGAATATTTCTGCTATTATGCTTGATAATGGTGATCCCATTGCTAAACCTTCTAGCTGTTATTAAATTTAAAGTTATTAACTTTTGTTATTAAATTCAAAGTAATTTTGTTTTAGTATTAGTTGGAGACTATTTTTTATTTCTGTAATATATTGTTTGTCTTAAGTTATATTTTTTCTTTGTTTGTTTATTATTATGTCTATTGTTCCTTCTACTGGGATGTTGGTGTATATGTTTGTGATATCATATGATGTGAAAAATGTATTTTCATTTATATTTATTATTTTTAGTTTGTCTATTAATTCGTATGTATTTTTTATGTTATGATGGATATTTGTTAGATGGTTACTTTTTAGTTTTTGTGCTATTATTTTTGCTATTTTGTATGTAGGAGCTTTTTTGAAGTTGATTAATGGACATATTGGGTTGCTTAATTTGTGTATTTTTATTAGGCTATTCATTTTTGGTGGTTCTGGATTATTATTTACTAGTGGTCGCCCAGTGGTCGAAATTTGACCGTAATTCATTAAATTTTTAAGTTTGAACGTTATTGAGGTTCTTTTGTCAAATAGTATACACCTCTATAATCATTGCATATAATTTTTTTGAATTTTGTTCTCTTACGTCAGCTGCGAGCGTGTACAAATACGTCATTAGCGTGTGTTGTTTGCCTTAATTCCCTGCAATATCTATGAAATTTAAAATTTAATGTTAGTAACAGTTGAAAAAAACACAATTACAGCTTGTATTCGTATTTATTTTTTGATATAATTCATTGTCAGTTTTAATTTTTTCATGTTATTATTGAATCAAATAAACGCTAATAAAAATGAGACTTGACATTCATAGAAGTACAAGATACATTGTTTTCAATTCCAGTGGATTACATTTCATTTTTGGTAAGGTACAAAATTCGAAAACAGTTTGAAGATTATCTGTTACAAAGCTTATATCATTTTTTAATTTTTTTTTCTATGCATTAATTTTCGAGTTATTTGAAAAATATGAAAGGTAGGAAAATGAGGTTTAGCTTGGCTAAGCCATATTTAAAAAGCAATAACGCGTTTTTTGACATTTCCTTGGGTTTTTTTTATTGCCATACTGACCAGGTTTCGCCAAGGCTACACAGTTATTTTGCCTATCTTTTTAGAATTATATAAAATTTAAATAAAAAATTAATACAAAATAAAAAATGAAATAAAAATACGTGCCTCGTATTTTTTCATATATTTTTCATTAAATCAAAAAACCAGGCGGTTAAAAAAATAAATGTTGTCCATTGAACTTAAAATAGTTTGAAAGTGAATTTAATGATTCAGAACATCTGTGTAAACGATGTTTTTTGTAAAAACTCTTTCATCATTTGCTAAATGCCCTTGGCCTTTATATTCGGAAATATAAAATCTCAAACCATCGAATGATCGAACTCTACTTGCTGTGACGTACAATTGACCATGTGTAAAAACTGGCTGCCTCAATAAAATTCCAATTTTTTCGAATGTTTGTCCTTGAGACTTATTTATTGTCATCGCAAATGCAGGTATAATTGGAAATTGAGTTCTTTGAAAGTTAAATGGTAAAACAATACCGGAATATGTTGAATTTATACGTGGAATCAAAATTCTCTTATTGCGTGCGGTTCCAGTTAAAACTTCGCAATCAATAGCATTACGATGCATACACTTGATGTGCATTCTTGTTCCATTGACTAATGCTTCCTTTGTATTTAAGTTTCTGATCAGTAAAACGATGCAATTAACTTTCAATACTAACTTATGTGGTGGCAAACCACTAATAGTTAAAGAATTCAAAAACTCTACTGGATAGTTATTGATTTAATTGTCATCATCACAAATTATTTTATCGTAGCTATGATATGTTTTCTGTTCACCTGGTATTCGATTAAGTATATCAGTATTAATAAAAGTACAATCATCATTTTCAGGTGCTAAAATAACTGACTTCAATATGCTATCTGAGAGTATGTTTTCGGAAATATTTCCATACACCTCATTAATAATATTATTTTCATCTACTATTAATTGCTGAGGTATTGCAATAATATTTTCACCAAACTGAGGGAATTGTGGGGCTTCATCATTACCAATTTTTTTCAAGAATTCGACAAATTCTATTTCACTTGGTAAGGCTCTCATATTTTGAGTAAACGTTACTTTATGAAAATAAACAAATTTATGCCAACTCGTGACACAACTTTCAATTAAAGTTGCACGTGATCCATGTGGGACAACTGGTAAGGTGTAACTCTATGAATTAATTAAATTATAATTAACTCTTACCTTAGGGTTTTATTCCAAGAGTCGTTCAGACGAAACCAGCTACAGAAAGGATTATTTGCAATACAAGGTGTAAAGATCAATACACAGTTTGTGCTAAAACAAATTGCTTCTAGTTTATTATGCAAATTAATTATTTAGTCTCCCTTTTATAACATTTAAATTTCTTATTTCTTTTCTGTTATATTAAATACTCGTTGAATGAGACACAATTAGTAAAAATCAAACAAGTGACAAAATGAATATTTCTTACTTCACTAGCCTATGACAAACTATTCATATTTGTAATGAACCAGTACGTAATTCCACTCCACACTCACACATTCATTCTTTTACTTGGCCATTCTATTTGAATGTATAGATTGAACCCCACTCTGAGATCTCATGATTTAGGAAAACGTCGGCAAATATAAATGTTAATGTATTTAAAAATTCTGAATAATACTCATCCTGGATGTTGCTCTACTCCAACTAACGATGCACGTGTTTTATGCCTCACTTTGAAAGTCAATTGATGCTCATTAAAGTAATTTTGTCTTTGAACTGGTACCAAGTTTTACTGGTCACTAAAACCACGTTTGTCACATTTAATAATTATGTCGGCCGGCGTAACTTTTCGAACTTAGAAAGTCACTTGAACTTTTTTAGGCTGGCCGCGCGGCCCTGAGTCACAACTGGAACTGGCGTTAGTTCGCTAAATTGCATACAGTGTTTTTTGGTCACGTGACCGTGCATATGTGCTCCCATTGGTGCTATTGAAAGAGCGCCTTAGCGTAGGTGGGAAGGTTAACAATGTTTTTGCCGCCTGATGCAATTCATAACTTGGCGTTATTTTCTCCGTGATTCCCGGCTGATGCGAAGTTGGGCGTTATTTCACAATCTGTCTACGTTGCTCGAGTGCGGAGACAAAACATAGACGTTTTGTTCTGTAATAAACACAGCCTATCTGGTTGACTAACTCGGGGTTCTACAAGGGTGAACAATGACTGTATGGAAATTTTTATTAACACTATATTTTTTTTGGGTCTATAATATAAAATGAGCCAGTACGTTGTCAATGAACCAGTACGGCTAAGAGGAAACAAATCAGTTGTGGGATATGGAGTGATGGAAGGCCGCTTGTCAATTTTTTAATTAAACGTTCTAAAGTCAGGCGATACTGGGGCGGGTATCTGTTCGATTTTTTGGTGTTGGGATCTCGAACAGAGAAGTCCAGTAAGATCGGATGGGTGCTGTCACAGTCGCCAGACTAGGGAGGTAAGAACCCATGATTTCAGTAGTGTTCAGGGGGTTGCGGCGCCATATCCTCACTGATCCTCTTAGGGTTTAGGCAATAAGAGTTTGAACGCTCCGGCTTTCAATCTCTTATTGGGGGGGTATTGTAACGGTACAGAATTGTGAGCCACCCCAGTTTAATTTTATATTAATTTTACATCAATTCAATCACTTTCGAAATTGTTAACTTTCACCTGTGGGGAGCCCCAATGCAACATACATACAGTTAGCCAAAACAATTGCCAGACGTATTGCGTAACCGCCCAGCAGCAGGCTTGTGTGAAACCCAGTCTGCAGTTTGTCAGCAGAGAGAGTAGAAGTAAGCAGCATACAGTGCAGATAAAAATTACATAGTGGCCTCGGGTGTAAGATAGGCCGTAGTTAAGAGTCGGCCTATCTTTTAAAATACTAAAACTAGTATAAAAAACAGTATAACGCGTGGCCAGCCTAAAAAACTTCAAGTGACTTTCTAAGTGCGAAAAGTTACGTCGGCCGACTAAATAAATAATATACGTATAATTTGAACAGTGGTGACTGACGGTCATAACATTGACGTGAATTAACCAGTGTACCAAAGAAAAAACAACTAAACGCGGAGTGAACAGTAATGTTGAACAAACAGCGATTGTACAACTCACCGAGAGACACACGGAATGGTTAAGTACCATCAGTAACTAATTGGCCAAATCTTATTTAATTTAATTTTATTTTATTTGATTAGTAATCTCAGAATTAATTACACTTTTCAAAATGATCCGACAAAATATTACCTACATTATTCAAAAATTTACATTCCTTTCTTCACATATGGTATGTCTTTTTATTTCATAATAGGATTTTCCTACTGGCAATTATTCAGCAGACTACAACAGTTGTTATTATCAACTCAGCATGACCACAGACATTAGTCACAACACACCTGTTTACATAAACAGTTGTGTGCCAGACTTGTTTTCATAAACACAGTTATAAACATTCTCAGTTTCAGCATTCATGGTTACATCATTTTAACACCTGTACTTCACTTTTCAATTTTTATAAATCTTTTAGATAACATATTTATCAATGCCTATTTCTTACCATTCAACCAAATATAATTCTAATTCACCTTTCAGTTATTATTACGTTTTAATTACAGTTTTCATTTAACACCATTATCTCAATTCATTTTTATTATTGAATCCAATCTTTTCACCCCTATAAACATTTCATTTTATCTGATTGATATTATAAACTTTATACTTACAATACATTATCCATCTACTAACACAAGCACAAAATATACACACCAATATCTCCACGTAACCTCTGAAACATTTAACAACAATGTTACTTCATACCAAACAATTTAACATTTATTTATTAATTAATATCAAATCTCATGAAACAATTTAAATCCATTGGAAAATTCAACCATATAACATTTAAGTCAAGCAAAATATTTAAACATTTCAAATTATTTTAATCAGATCAATTATTGAAAACAACATTTTTAATTACTTTCACCCATTGCAATAACTACAACTCATTCATTGTCTTCTTCCAAATTATTTTTGTTATTTATTTAAGCTGCAAAATATTAATATTATTATTATCATCACACCAATTTCTACTACATACATACATTGTTTATCTAGCATTTTATAATACATACAATTAATTTCACTAAACATATATTTACAATTCTTCAGCAATAATTATTCGGGTATATCACACTTCATTGTCCAAGGTTGCGAGGTCAGAACCGTAAAACAAAATATTTACAATTGTTCATTTGTGAATTTCAGCCCCCATCGTCAAAAATTAGTCTGGTCTTTATATAACACTTTTCAATTTTATTGATACACCACATATGGTTATTTTTTGTATTAGAACCACAAAAACTTATTTTTTCCATTGTACCAAAACAATAATCTATAGGGTTACCCCCCAAAATTATCTTAACATAACTCAAGTCGACATCAGTATTATTTGTAAAGTCTCCGTCAGTGTTTTTTGTTATTACCATTACATTATTATTACCATATTCATCAAAATAATTATCAAACTCTATGTTAACAGGTAAATCAATTTGCTCCTCTCTCTCCATGCATAAATTCTGTACTAATATTTCATAATTTCTATTCAACTTAAATATTTCGGTTTTTCTTTCTCTAATTCTCTCATCACAATATTTCTCCCAGCATTTTACATTCTCATTCCATACAGAGGGCAACACAACATTATTACAACATCTGGCTTTACCAGATACACAAAAACAATTCAAAGACCTTTTGTCTTTTACAAAAACTAAGGAGGAACCTTTGTCCTCCAACAATACTAGTGAAGCATTTTCTTCACCCACAACCACATCACGGGAAAATTCTACCCTCTGTACACTCTTTTCATTTAGACTGTCTTCACACTCTCTCTCATTCTCATTGGCATTTACTAACAACACTTCATTATCAACGTTACACTTACTTATTTTACTTTCCAAATTATCTTTCATCTCTTGAATTTGCTCATGGACTTGTATTTTGACTGTCTCTGACACTTGTTTGTTTACATTAATGATATGATTATTTAATTGTTTGTTTACTGATCCTATCACTTGTTCTCTAAATGTGTTAAAGCATTCATCCATCTCATTTAAACGTTTATTCATACTGATTTCAAACTTAACATTTTGTGTATTCATTTCACATAAACGCTTATCAAATTTTTGGTCAATATTATTTATATCACCCTTTAACTCATGGAATTTAATATCAGAATCACTCTTCTGTTCTTTGAAAAGCAATTGCATCATTTTTATCATATCATTATCCTCAGATTGTTTATTTTGATTCATTACAGGTGGGGTTACCTGAATCCCTGAGTCATCTATTTCATCTGACTTACTTGATTCTCTATTTTGAACTGGTATTGGGGTCGAATGGACCTCCAACCCACTCATGACCGTTGATTCGGTCAAACTATTACTTTCCATTGTTATTTATTATTTTTACATATATAAATATGCCTAGTTTTGTTTCTACAATTTACAACCTCGCCCCACTCCCAAATAACCCGTTCTGCAGCTTAATTAGGTCTGGCGAATATAGGTTATAAACCCTATACTCGTGTCACTGTACGGAGGCCAAATGTAACTCTATGAATTAATTAAATTATAATTAACTCTTACCTTAGGGTTTTATTCCAAGAGTCGTTCAGACGAAACCAGCTACAGAAAGGATTATTTACGATACAAGGTGTAAAGATCAATACACAGTTTGTGCTAAAACAAATTGCTTCTAGTTTATTATGCAAATTAATTATTTAGTCTCCCTTTTATAACATTTAAATTTCTTATTTCTTTTCTGTTATATTAAATACTCGTTGAATGAGACACAATTAGTAAAAATCAAACAAGTGACAAAATGAATATTTCTTACTTCACTAGCCTATGACAAACTATTCATATTTGTAATGAACCAGTACGTAATTCCACTCCACACTCACACATTCATTCTTTTACTTGGCCATTCTATTTGAATGTATAGATTGAACCCCACTCTGAGATCTCATGATTTAGGAAAACGTCGGCAAATATAAATGTTAATGTATTTAAAAATTCTGAATAATACTCATCCTGGATGTTGCTCTACTCCAACTAACGATGCACGTGTTTTATGCCTCACTTTGAAAGTCAATTGATGCTCATTAAAGTAATTTTGTCTTTGAACTGGTACCAAGTTTTACTGGTCACTAAAACCACGTTTGTCACATTTAATAATTATGTTGGCCGGCGTAACTTTTCGAACTTAGAAAGTCACTTGAACTTTTTTAGGCTGGCCGCGCGGCCCTGAGTCACAACTGGAACTGGCGTTAGTTCGCTAAATTGCATACAGTGTTTTTTGGTCACGTGACCGTGCATATGTGCTCCCATTGATGCTATTGAAAGAGCGCCTTAGTGTAGGCGGGAAGGTTAACAATGTTTTTGCCGCCTGATGCAATTCATAACTTGGCGTTATTTTCTCCGTGATTCCCGGCTGATGCGAAGTTGGGCGTTATTTCACAATTTGTCTACGTTGCTTGAGTGCGGAGACAAAACATAGACGTTTTGTTCTGTAATAAACACAGCCTATCTGGTTGACTAACTCGGGGTTCTACAAGGGTGAACAATGACTGTATGGAAAATATAATTTTTAAAATGTTACCTTGGCCCTACAATTTCGTACCGTTACAAAGGTTTGCCGAAAATCACCGCACAGAAGTATCGTTTTCACTCCAAATGGTTTGTTTATCATTTTCATCGCATAGATCCTGCAATAATCTATCTATGATTTTCAACACTTGCAGTGGGCACATAGAAATTTCATCAATAATTATCAATGATGATGAATTTATGTAACGTCCATAGCTACTATGTGCGGTAATATTCGCTACAGAATTTTCCAAAATGGGTATAGGCAATTTAAACACATTGTGTAAAGTTCTACCTCCAGTAATAGAGTTGAAGCTATGCCACTGAACGCTGTTACAATGCAACTAAGATTAAGCGAATTTAATTTGTGAATGATTGCTGTTTGTGAGAATGTTTTTCCACAACCTGCATGAGCTGTTAAACAAAAAACATTACATCCAGTACCATGGTGCAAAACTTCACGAATCACACGATCAATTAGATTACGCTGTTCAATATTTGCAGTTTCATAATGCTCACAAAACAGAAACTCTTGTTCTATTGGATCAATAGCATTTGCTTCGTCTGTTCTCTGCGAATACGTGGGAACTGGTAAACCAAGTTCTTGACATGACAAATTATGAACATTCAAAATATCTTCAATTTCTAATAGAGCTGTGTTAAAGGATACTTCTTCGTTGTAATCTCTCAAAAAATCTTCACTAAGATATACTTTAAATTCATTCCATAACGCCAATGCATTGGCTGGCACATTTAATGCACAAATGTAACCAAATAAATTTCGCATTTGTTTTGGTGAATGTAATTCTTTTGCTTCATTTAAACATTCGCGCCATTCATTATCATTTGAAGCAATGCCACGAGCATGGCACGCTTCAACAAAAGAAGTGTGTATAATTCCATTGTATGTTCTAAATCCTCAAATGATTTTGGACCACAGACATGTAATAAAAGCAATCGTAAATGGAAAAGTTCGATGTCTTTTGGTGATACTACATATATTGTAACATTACATTTGGAACAACTTAATATCGTACTTGATTTAATGAAGACTTTGGATAAGAAGCTAAACAAGAAGAACAATATCTTCCAAGATGATCGTGAAGAGGAACGACTAACCATTTTAGACTGACTAGTAATACAACTGACCGTACCCAAATTAATGATTTAGGCAAAGTGATGCAAAATACATTCAACCCCGATTATGACATGAACTTTTAATAATAACAAAATAAATAATTATAAAGAGAGACGGCTTATGAACCAGTACTATAAAGAAACAAATGGTTTCATTCAATGTATCATAATATCAAGATAATCAAAATACAAATTGAGGGATAATAGGCCCAAACATGTAATACTATGTAAAAGAAATATTAGTAAATGATTAATTTAATTGATGTAATGAAAATATAACACACCTTATTATAGATACATAAACCATACAACTAATTGTAACAGATAGTGATCATAAGATTGTCCAGAAAACAACAAATAATAACTTGTCCACAGTAACATTTGATAACAAGAGTGAAGTTCTTTTAATGACAATAAAATGTAAAAACCTATAGCCATATAGCTATATATAGCCTATAAACCATAGCCATGTGGGCATGAAATTAAACTAATAGGATAGTATATCTTTTTGTTTTGTTAAAATAATGTTATATGTTAAACAGTTTTTATGATTGTTAAAAGTTAATTTAACTGTTAAAGGTTTTAAACATGGTGGTGAAAATAACACCAGTACATAGGCCAGGTAAAACCAACTTTTGTAAATTTCAGATAATAATGTTAGGGATTTTGTAAAACAAATGTGGAAGGATAAATAGATTTATAGTTAATAGTGTACACAACGAATCTAGAAACAAAATAATACATCTCAAGTTATTTAAGAAAAATTCAAATAACAAAATTGTAACATCTGTAGTTCTTAAGTAAAAGTAGGCATGTTTAGTGTCTAAATGTCACAAATGTAAAGATCAAAATAATGCTGATAATAGTTTTAAATTCCCAATCAGTACAGAAAAGTTATGCTAATTTAAAGGGTTTTGAACTAATTTAGATTTTGAAATAATGAAAGTATATGACAATGTATATCCGAATCAACCAACCAGATTCCAAGTTTACCCTTAGCAACCAGAAATTTCGGATAAATAAAATGAGACTTCTTTAACAACGGTCATAGCGTATAGACGCGTTTGTAAAATGTCTAACATAATTAAGAATAAACTGTGAAAACACGATACAGACATATTGATACAGATAGAGATACATAACACGAACTTTTTACACCAAGTGAAGAACACCCATTATATGAAATAGAAGACCCAAGAACCAGGGAGAAGAACTGAAGCGGACGTGGGCACTATCTTCGACCACGAACCATACAAAGAAGAGGATTTGGTGACTTTTACATCTTATTATATTGTGTATCAACACCCACTTTTGTATACACGACTTTTTAAGTATTAATCAACTAAAACTACAGACACCATATCACACCAACACTAAGAACACTTACTAATAACACGATTTGAGATTTACACCTTTTAAAACACCACAAGAACCTTTGATTTGGATAATAATTATTAAACACCTAAACTGGACATAACCTATCATAACTAGTAATCACTATACGACTGCTTGTGTGCACATTACACTCTAACCTTGTAATATCCTTTAACTGTAAAACTTGTATTTTGATTTATAGAATAATATTTTGTTTAAATGTAATCCCCGAACCAGATACGCCTTGAGATACTTTATTTTTAATAGAAACATTAACCAAGCATTCTTTTGGTCTGACAAAATACTGAATATTTGCTACTACTACCAACTGGTAAAAAGAAGACGTATAATTTGCGCCACAATTGTGATTATCATAATCAAATATAAGAAACAATTAACCAGTGTTTTTCTGAATAAAGGATTTCTATAAGGATATATGTTTGATGTTATATTTGCGTCGTTATTATTGCCGTTCCATTTAGAAAATAAGTTCACCGAGTACAGAAGACACCATGACGGTTGGCAACGGTGAGTGACGTCACGGAACGGTACATATAGTGGGAGCGAGCGGCAGATTACAAAACCATTCGCCGTTCAACATAACATATTAATAATTACAAATTGACGACTCCAGTGCGAGTTAGTCACTACATTATTTATTTGTTACAAATTGACACTTCCAACGGGCGGTGTATGTAATTTAAGTGCACACAACATAACATTCAAGTAACACCAATTTCAGTGTTACAAATTGACGAATCCGAAGTGAGGCTATATTTAAATAAGAACATAACGAATAATATCGTTACAAATTGGCGAACCAACGTGTGAGGCGTTTAATTTAATATAAATTAAATTATAATTTATAGACAAACAAACAAAAATAAACAAAATGAGGAAGCGAGAAACATCGCGAAAACGAGCGGTCGAAACCAAGAAAGTAGACGAATTAAACATGGAAGACGAAGAAGCAACACCGGTCGAGGAAGTAGAAGTAATAATAAGAGAGGACCAAGGAAACAGACAATGTACCGGTGCCCATACAACATGCGAGGAAAATCGAGAAGTTGTCGACTTCCAAAATTATAGAAGAAACCCCATGCTATTCTTAGAACGAGTAGAAGAGAAAATAGCCAAAACCGGAGAAGACAGATGGTTTGTGATCAGGAGCATGCTGGACGAAATGTTCCGAAAAGTCTATGACAATTGGTGGACGGCGATACGGCCGAGTATACAAAACTTCCAAGAATTTAAAAAACAATTCAAATCTAAATATTGGTCTGATGCCACGCAACATATGATAAGAAGTGACATAGGATTGGGCCAATATGACCTGCACGGCAAGCAAACTCCAACCGCATATTTTCTTGGGAAAATAAACATAGCCAGACATTTAGAGCCTGCAATTCCTACCGAATGTTTAGTGAGGCTATTAGCTTACCACTATGGTGGAGAAATTACAAGAGGCCGAATAAACGGACGCATACAAACCATCGAGGAGATGTCAACATTATTAGTGGAGATGGAACAAGAGAAGAACTTCCTCCAGTACAGACGAAGGAACGATGAAATAAATAGAAATAATGGTCACCGCAACGCCCAATATGAAAACAACGGGCAAAGACTGAACAATAGTTACAACAACAACGGTAACCACTATCAACGCGGTTACCAAAACCACAATAACACTAACAACTATCCATGAAATAATGCGGCAAATAATAACAACAACCACTATTACCGTAGCTCTCCTACAAATAATCACAATAATGGATACCAGCGTGCCAATGACAGAGACCACCAGTACCAGAACAACCGAGGTTATAACAACAACTACGATAACCGATACAGGCATAATAATAACGGCAATAATAACAATCAAAATCAAACATATCGAAGACAAGTGAATTATGTAAGCATTGACGATAGAGATGTGGGAAGACATTGGTACCAGGGACGAGCAAATTATAATGGGAACCGTGGGAGAGAAGTTTTCAGGAGGAGAGTAACCAGCACTACCGTGATGAACATCGGCGAAGTAGGAGCTGCGATGACAACCGGAATAATCGAAACTCAGTGACGTTCGATAATAACGCCATTGAGGTACAAGAGTCACAGAGTAGAGACAGACCCAATCAATCAGACAACAGGACTGAGGAGATCAGCCCTGATTTAAACGGACCGCGGCAGTGAAAATCCATCAGGTCCCATCACTGAACCGACAATTTGGGTACTTACTAGGACGAGACAAAATGACTGACGATACAATGACGATAGTGCACAATCACTTCTTAAAAAATGTGAGAGAAGAACTATTGAACGAAGACACGATGACGCACAATAGTTCGAATAATGAGATCGCATATATCATCGCCCAAGTGAATGGACTAGAGACAAGATTCATGATAGATACGGGCGCAAACGTGTCGTTAATCGACAACAATGAATACATCAAAATTCAAAAATATAGTAAGGCCATCTTACCAACTTTACCAATTCAAAATATAATTTTAATCGGAGCCACCGGAAGGCAAAACAAGTCAATAAGAAAACAGGTATCATTAACAGTGACCAGCAGAAATGTAGCTATACCTATGATTTTTCTAATAGCTAGTAATCTACCATTTAATCTACTAATAGGCTGTGATATTTTGAGAAAATATTCAGCAATAATTGACATGAGACAGGCCATAGTGTCGTTAAAAGTGGATAATCTAGAATGGACAGCAAAATTAGTAGAAAATAAAAATGTACCTTCATGCAATAGTATAAGAAAATTCAATAATAATCAAGGTGAGTCATGGAATATAAGAAGGGAATACTTTGGGAGTGAAGACAGTTTATGGTTGGAAAAATTAGAAGAGATCCGACAATTTCGGTCAGAACAAAATGAATATAATTTAACTACACAACAAATAGAAAAGTTAATATCAATATATAATAAATACCGCTATGTTTTCTCTGATATACCTGGCAAAGTAAAAGATTATCAATTTACACTACAATTCAAGGAGCCTGTAAATTTTAATAAGAAATCATATCCCGTTGCTTATGCATTAAAAGAAGCAGTGAGGACTGAACTAGACAAAATGATAGCAGAAGATATTATTGAGTATAGCTGTTCCCCATATACCAGTCCGTTAATAGCCGTTCCCAAGAAAGATGGCAAAGTACGACTCTGTTTGGATGCTAGAGAGATTAATAAGATCATAGTTAATGACAGAACATCTCCCGGAGAGATTGAGGAGATATTGAAAAAATTCAATGGCATACAATTTATCAGCACCTGGGATACTGTTTGTGGGTATTGGCAGGTGGAGTTACACCCAGATAGTCGAAAGTACGTCGCCTTTATTTTCGAAGGGAGGAACTACCAGTTGAAGAGACTACCGTTTGGACTGGTAAACTCAGTAGCTGTATTCGTAAGATGTATGGACCAGGTGTTGGGTCCAGATACTATTCCATATACCACAGTCTATGTTGATGACTTGTTGATTACTTCAGTGAATTGGGAAGACCATTGTGACAGAGTAGGACAAGTATTACAAAAACTATCAGACAATAACGTTACCCTAAAGCTTCAAAAATCCAAACTTATCGCCAGTGAAGTCCAATTCCTGGGTTTTAACTTAACAAGACAAGGAATAACACCATCCAATGAAAAGATTGAAGCAATCCAGAAGTTCCCAAGTCCTAAAAATAAAAAGCAACTTCAATCATTTCTGGGACTTTGCAATTATTATAGGAAGTTTCAGAGAAATTATTCTGAAATGACAGCAAAGTTTTCTCCACAATTATCCTCTAAGAACAAATGGTCCTGGGGACAGGAACAAGACAACTTACTCCAAATGATCAAGCATAATTTCCTAAGTTCAGTTGTATTAAAACATCCTAATTTCAACCAACCTTTCTTTATGAACTGTGATGCCAGTGATATAAGTTTAGGATCTGTATTATATCAAGAAGATAGTGAGGGAGAACATCAGGTGGTGAGTTTTGCAAGCAGAATACTTAATGGATGTGAACGCAATTATAGTGTAACGGAAAAGGAGTTATTAAGCATTGTATTCGCTTGTGGGAAATTCAGAACCTATATTCTTGGATACCCGATAACTGTGAGGAGCGATCATAAGTCAATATCTTTTCTAAAAAATTGCAAGATTAACCATGGGAGATTGGCAAGGTGGATACTCACACTACAGGAGTACCATATAAATTGGGAGTATGTTCCAGGAAAACAGAATATTGCTGCAGATATATTGTCCCGGATTAACATAGAACAACAAACTTTTGAAGGGGAAAAGAAACAATCATCAAGGTATATACTATAATAAAAAATAAGTCAGATTTGGGAAACATCATGAAATCAATTTCACAACAACAAACAGAGGATACAAAAATCAACAATTTTAGACAAAGACTGATCCAACAGGATGAAAAAATCAATGCATATTACTGTCTACATGAAGACATATTATTTTACAAACCAAATAATAACCAAGGATCATGGAAGGTGGTGATACCTAAAGCTTTAGAAACAGAATTAATACTGGGTTACCATAGTCGATATGGGCATACGGGTGCATTAAAAGTAATGAAGGCACTTGAGGAACACACTTACATTAAGAATATCAACAGGAGAGTTAGAGAATGTATTCGGCAGTGTCACATCTGTCAATTGGCAAAATGCAATAACGAAAAAACAGAAGGAATTATGCAACCTATTACATCAACTGGTAAATTAGAGAGAGTATTTTTAGATGTGTGTGTGTGTGTGGACCGTTACCTCGTAGTGGAGGGAGAAAACAGTATAAATTTATTATAATCATGTTCGACCATTACTCCAAATTTACAAAACTATACCCCATTAATCGGGCAACTACAAAGAAGATTCTGCAAATAGTGATACAACAATACATACCAGAGTTAGGAGCTCCAAGATCAATTATTACCGATCACGGAACTCAGTTTCGAGGAAGGGTTTGGAAGGAGACTTTGTTAGATCTAGGTGTCAAGACATATAAAACATCTGTCTATCACCCAAATAGCAACCCGGCGGAAAGAGTACTGAGGGAGGTCGGCCGTATACTCAGGACATATTGTTTTGATAAACACCAGAAGTGGAGTGACTACATTACACAAACAGAAAGCTTTATCAACTTAGCTTACCATGAAGCAATACGAGATACTCCATATACCATAATGCATGAAAGACTACCACCCCGAGAAATTAGTGAAATAATCAACTTCCCAAACAACCCAGCTTACCAGTTCGACAACGTGAGATTCCACAGCAAACTGAATGAACAAGTGGAGAAAAGAAGGAAAAAATACAAAATAATTCAGCAGAAAATGATCCAGTACAAGATTGGAGACAAAGTATTGTTAAAAAACCGCGAACTGCCAAGTTCTAAGGAAGGAATAGCAAAAAAGCTATTATTACTGTATAATGGACCATATGTTGTTATAAAAAACAATAACAATAATACTTATGTCATTAGTGATGTGGAAACAAAAAAGATTAAGGGGACATACAACCAAGTTTCCTTAAAAATGTATTATGAACCTAATAAACAAAGTTGAATATACCACAAAATTCTAAAAAAATAGTAAGATCAACTTACAACTAATTATTTATGAGAATTAATATGGAATTGAAGAATTTATTATTATAATACCACAAAATTCTAAAAAAATAGTAAGATCAACTTACAACTAATTATTAATGAGAATTAACATGGAATTGAAGAATTTATTATTATAATACCACAAAATTCTAAAAAAATAGTAAGATCAACTTACAACTAATTATTTATGAGAATTAATATGGAATTGAAGAATTTATTATTATAATACCACAAAATTCTAAAGAAATAGTAAGATCAACTTACAACTAATTATTAATGAGAATTAACATGGAATTGAAGAATTTATTATTATAATACCTCAAAATTCAAAGAATATAGTAAGCTCATCTTACCAACTTTGATAATCCAGAATATAATTTTAAATGAAGCCAAATAAACAAATTTGAATATCTCAGAATTCAAATAAATAGTAAGGACAACTTACAGTACAGTTTGATAATGTTATTATGAATCAAGCAGATAAACAACTGGGAATAAATTTCCAAATTCTAAACAAAATAAGCACCTCTTATTAAATATAATTATGAACTTATTATTGGAATATAAAAGAAAGATGCAACATCCATAAATCAGAAGAAACCATAGCGCTATAAAACGAATAAGAAAAGACAAATGTAGACAATCGACGATGAAAATAAGACAAGACTAGAAAAGAATTTACTACAAATAACCTATCATGATTGTGAGAGAATTAACAACAACTAAAGATGCAAATACTTGTTATGTTTTAATTGAATGAAAATAGTGAATGAAAAATGAAGATTAAGGAGCACTGATAAAGAAGGAAAGAAGATAGTACCAATTGAAAGTAAAAAATGTTATTAATATCGCCACAAGAAAATAAACATCTGAAAGAATCAATGGAAGGAAATATTTAGATCTGAGAAGTTAAGCTGAGTGAACCATCCCAAGAATATATTATTATATTATTTTTATTTGATTTAGTTGTGAATAGACTAGTGATTATTAAATGTGATTGACTGACGAGATAGCTCCAGCAATCGATATTATTGATGTATTATGTATTATAAGGACAGCGGGGTATTAGGTCAAGAGAGCCCCCCCCCCGACTGATTCCAAAATATATGGTGATTAATTTGTTAGGGAAGTAACATGTTCCAGGGATAGAACACTTATAATTAAAGACAAGTATACCAGATCATAAAAAGAATAACAAATGATAATGTGAAAGATAAGATAATTGATAATTTCAACAAAAACAATATTTTATTAAAATGATCAAATTTGGTGGCAGGGTAGTATGTAACATTACATTTGGAACAACTTAATATCGTACTTGATTTAATGAAGACTTTGGATAAGAAGCTAAACAAGAAGAACAATATCTTCCAAGATGATCGTGAAGAGGAACGACTAACCATTTTAGACTGACTAGTAATACAACTGACCGTACCCAAATTAATGATTTAGGCAAAGTGATGCAAAATACATTCAACCCCGATTATGACATGAACTTTTAATAATGACAAAATAAATAATTATAAAGACAGACGGCTTATGAACCAGTACTATAAAGAAACAAATGGTTTCATTCAATGTATCATAATATCAAGATAATCAAAATACAAATTGAGGGATAATAGGCCCAAACATGTAATACTATGTAAAAGAAATATTAGTAAATGATTAATTTAATTGATGTAATGAAAATATAACACACCTTATTATAGATACATAAACCATACAACTAATTGTAACAGATAGTGATCATAAGATTGTCCAGAAAACAACAAATAATAACTTGTCCACAGTAACATTTGATAACAAGAGTGAAGTTCTTTTAATGACAATAAAATGTAAAAACCTATAAAAACCAATAAGTATGTTTATAAATACAAACTATTAAGTGTTCAGTGAAAAGGGTAAACGATGAACATAGTGACAAGTAATGTGAAACATAACATAGACAGTTTTAGAATAATTAATGAATTAACTGAGAGAAGACTAATTAATTAGTGCATAATTTATTTTATAAAAATGTGCATGTTATTATGTTTTATCACGTTGTTTTATTATCATGGTATTTATGTTGTTTTTTGTATGTAGCAGGTGAAGCAGTTGTTTTAAGAGGATATCAATTAACTAATGTTAATTTCATTTTTATGTTAACAAATATATCACCATAGAACTGGTGTTAAACAGTGATAAATTGATTGGCAAAGCAAAGTAGACTATAAAAAGATGCCATTGCTAAGTGTCAAACAATTGTATAGTTTAAGTAAAAAACAGTTTATTTGTTCAAAGGTTCAGTAGAATCATAGCCATGTGGGCATGAAATTAAACTAATAGGATAGTATATCTTTTTGTTTTGTTAAAATAATGTTATATGTTAAACAGTTTTTATGATTGTTAAAAGTTAATTTAACTGTTAAAGGTTTTAAACATGGTGGTGAAAATAACACCAGTACATAGGCCAGGTAAAACCAACTTTTGTAAATTTTAGATAATAATGTTAGGGATTTTGTAAAACAAATGTGGAAGGATAAATAGATTTATAGTTAATAGTGTACACAACGAATCTAGAAACAAAATAATACATCTCAAGTTATTTAAGAAAAATTCAAATAACAAAATTGTAACATCTGTAGTTCTTAAGTAAAAGTAGGCATGTTTAGTGTCTAAATGTCACAAATGTAAAGATCAAAATAATGCTGATAATAGTTTTAAATTCCCAATCAGTACAGAAAAGGTATGCTAATTTAAAGGGTTCTGAACAAATTTAGATTTTGAAATAATGAAAGTATATGACAATGTATATCCGAATCAACCAACCAGATTCCAAGTTTACCCTTAGCAACCAGAAATTTCGGATAAATAAAATGAGACTTCTTTAACAACGGTCATAGCGTATAGACGCGTTTGTAAAACGTCTAACATAATTAAGAATAAACTGTGAAAACACGATACAGACATATTGATACAGATAGAGATACATAACACGAACTTTTTATACCAAGTGAAGAACACCCATTATATGAAATAGAAGACCCAAGAACCAGGGAGAAGAACTGAAGCGGACGTGGGCCCTATCTTCGACCACGAACCATACAAAGAAGAGGATTTGGTGACTTTTACATCTTATTATATTGTGTATCAACACCCACTATTGTATACACGACTTTTTAAGTATTAATCAACTAAAACTACAGACACCATATCACACCAACACTAAGAACACTTACTAATAACACGATTTGAGATTTACACCTTTTAAAACATCACAAGAACCTTTGATTTGGATAATAATTATTAAACACCTAAACTGGACATAACCTATCATAACTAGTAATCACTATACGACTGCTTGTGTGCACATTACACTCTAACCTTGTAATATCCTTTAACTGTAAAACTTGTATTTTGATTTATAGAATAATATTTTGTTTAAATGTAATCCCCGAACCAGATACGCCCTGAGATACTTTATTTTTAATAGAAACATTAACCAAGCATTCTTTTGGTCTGACAAAATACTGAATATTTGCTACTACTACCAACTGGTAAAAAGAAGACGTATAATTTGCGCCACAATTGTGATTATCATAATCAAATATAAGAAACAATTAACCAGTGTTTTTCTGAATAAAGGATTTCTATAAGGATATATGTTTGATGTTATATTTGCGTCGTTATTATTGCCGTTCCATTTAGAAAATAAGTTCACCGAGTACAGAAGACACCACGACGGTTGGCAACGGTGAGTGACGTCACGGAACGGTACGTATAATGGGAGCGAGCGGCAGATTACAAAACCATTCGCCGTTCAACATAACATATTAATAATTACAAATTGACGACTCCAGTGCGAGTTAGTCACTACATTATTTATTTGTTACAAATTGACACTTCCAACGGGCGGTGTATGTAATTTAAGTTCACACAACATAACATTCAAGTAACACCAATTTCAGTGTTACAAATTGACGAATCCGAAGTGAGGCTATATTTAAATAAGAACGTAACGAATAATATCGTTACAATATGCATGTAATGATTTTATCACCTCCATGCCTTCTCTTCTTCCATTTTTTCAGGAATCTTCCCACACATAATGCAAAGGAATTTCAATATACTTATATTCATGCGCTGATGGATCTGATCGATTCAATTCAAAAAATGCTAATAATTTTGTTTGTCTTACATTTTCAATTGCTTGACGTTCTTGCCCTTCTCGAAAGTAAACATTCTGTCTACGCGGTAAATGAATGTCAAGTCTAACGATGACATGTGATTGAAAATGCATTGGTAATTCATAGATGCGCCATACAGCTTCAGTTGATCCGACATAACGGCCATTTAAAAAATTTTGAACTTCATCAATTTGTATTTCTTGACCTGGTTCATTTCTCTCTGAACCTAATTCAACAGATGCACTGTCATACCCTTTATACACGTATTTATAAATGTATTTAACACTTTTAACTGTAGTGCATACTTCAACATTTATATGGCAATTAAATTTGGCAAGTAAATACGGATTGTATGGTACAACATAACGATTGTCGAGGCAACTACCGCAAACTTCAGCATTAATACCATTATCACGCCTTCTGTATAATGGATATCCATTTAATGATTCACATGTAAATTCATTAAATCGTTTCGGATAATCTTTTGTGCATTTTCCATCTCTCATACATACAGAATTTGGATTAAGTACATGGCATGGACCATGCATCATGTGTTTTACAACATATTCATGTAATGTAGGATGTGTTTGAATGTTAGGAATCTCCGCAGATACAACTTTATCAATATCGGTAGCGTTAACAATTTTATCTTGCTCATTTAAAGAGAGTAAAATGTGAGCATGAGGCAATCCTCTCTTTTGAAACTCAATTGTATAAATGAGTGCTTCAACTTTACCGAAGATTTTTTTTAGTGTAAGGCCCTCAATTATTGCTTTAAGTTTGGATTTGAATACACGCACAACAATATCAGGTCGAAAATTAGCTGACTCACCTACACCAATATTGCTAACTATTTCAGGCCAACTTGGATTGCAAGTCATTGTAATAAACAAAGAAGGCTTTCCGAAATGTTGTACAATTGACATTGCATCTAAATAATTCTGATACATATTTCTTGGAGATCCATTGAATGAAGATGGTAAAATTACTCTACGGCCAACATTATTGGCATTGGGGTTCAATTCTAAATAATCTGTTAAGTTGTTGTAAACTTCAGACCTAAGACTTTTGATTTTGTCGAATGAAATGTAACCTTGTGCCCTCTATTCTCACATACATATCAACTATCCACTTCAGAAATAATTTTTGTGAATGGTGCAACATGCTAAAATCTTCTCTAATTGCAAGTCTATAGGCTGCATACTGAAGCATGGTTAATTTATTTCTGGGCGCTCTTGAATTAGATGTAGTTGGTACATTATGAGAAATATTGATATGCCACCCAGTATCACCATTTGGAAAAAGTAATGGATACGCTAAATGGTCCAATGATGAATCCAAAACAGAGATATTTTTAATGGTACCATTAACTTTTGAAAACGAAACCATATTTCGTTCAAAGGGTGGCTCACCATCAACTGTACTAAATATTACTGCTACATCAGTTTGAACTGCATCATTATAACGGCGTAGATCTAAATCACGATTTACTTTAATGAGCATACAAATTTCTTTATTTTGATTTTCAACTCTCTGACAATGATCTTTCATTGCAATGAATGACCGAACGAAAGGATTAATGCGTTCCAATTCAAGAGAGATTTTGCGCATTATATTGTTATTGCATGTTTGATTATAGTGTTCACGTAATCTATAATTGACAGCAGTGTCAACATCATAAAAATATAATTGCGCATAACATGGTGAGCGACCATATCCAGCAGTCATTGGAACTAATCTGTGATAAAAAACATCATGTATTTTAAAATGATACACTTCACGCGTAACTGTATCCGAAATTTTAGCTTCTGAGCTAACCATAGCAAATGATGAATTGTATTTACGAATGTTTTCAAAATAATTTTTTGACTTTCTTTTTATTGAAGGTTCATTTGAAGTAAGTCCATCATACAATGATTTAAAGTATTCATTTTGACTTAAGGCCGGTAATATTGCTTTACCCTTATGACAACATGAAGTGAATGCAGTCCTTTCACCTAAAGTGACCTCAGATTCGAAATGTTTTGCATTGCAAAACCTGCATTGTAAATGCATTAATCCACAATCAAAAGTATTAAAATTTCTTGGAATGACATTCAGTGCGCATTTAAATGTATCCCTCAAAATAATTTCATCATGTTGTATACTATTTACACTATTTAAATTTGCATTTGGTCTATTATCATTTTGACTTTCATACGAATATATATTCCTTCTTCTTTGTCTCTCACTCCGACCTGTCAATGTTATACTATTTACACTATTTAAATTTGCATTAGGTCTATTATCATTTTGACTTTCACGCGAATATATATTCCTTCTTCTTTGTCTCTCACTCCGACCCGTCAATGTTCTATGTCGAGGCATAATGGAAGTAGGTGTGAATATCTGAATGTAAAAAAAAGCATGTAATGAAATTACTGAAACTATGATTTGACAGGGTTTAATTTAAAAATAATAAAATGTACTCACTTTTTTGAAACCACCAATAATAATTAGGCGAGAGTAAGTCAATTCAAATTGCTGCTACAAAATTTTCCTTTTGCAACAGGTGTATATTGGTCCTTACGGCGCACGTGCGTTGGTTCCCTCGGGGGTGTGAATATTGGATTTACAGTTATGACTCGATGGGAATATTACTGGCTGTTTGTGAAGCGAAGTCCAAGCCCAAACCATATTACCGAAATAGCCAGACAGTGGTTCCGTCGATGTTGTCACAGGATTGCTACCCAAGCAAGCTGTATTTCACTTTCAACTGCACATTAATATATAAAACACAGATATCTAATATACAAAATATAAAATAAACGCTTTTTTGCCTTGACATACACTCCACAGACTATTGAAAAAGGAACATTTGAAATCACACAAAATTCACAGCTCATTCAGTCAATCTGTCAGTAATTATTTGTTGGCAACATTTTAAAATTCTTTGGCGACAATCTCTACTCTGTGCGACTGTTTGACCACAGACTATTATGTGTTTGACATTGGCAGTATGAACGTAAACAAACGACAGACTATTATGTGTTTGACATTGGCAGTATGAACGTACACTAAAATGAAAAAATTATAATTTTATTGCCTGGCAACAAAATTATTTTATTTTTAACAATTACCATTGTTTGAAAAAGTTTAAATGAATTTTCAAGTGCAAATGAATGTTTTATTTTATTTTATTTAATGTATTTGTAACACATATTATACATAAATTTTAGCTTTCTGCACTCCTTCTCCATATAAACTTTAACTATGCCAAATCTCACACTCCTCCGTGCGCGCAATATGCTTAAAAAGGGGTACAAAGTTTTCTCTTCACGTATTAATATATAGATATATATGTCTGTGTTTTTATTGTTGAAAATGTTTTTAGTTGTTTTTATTAGTTTTATTGTTTGTTTAAGATATTTTTCTGTTGGGTCTTTGTTTAGTTGTATGCATTTATTATTGCTGATGAAGTCTTCGTTTTTTTTTATGTAGTCTGCTTTTTCAATGATTACTGTTGCTTGACTTTTGTCTGCTTTAGTTAATATTAAATTATTGTTATTTACTTTATTTTTAATTTCTTTTACGTTTTATTGTCTTTCTTTTGTTTATATTTGTTTTTCATTTCACTAGTGATTATTTTTTTAATTATATGTGTTGCTTCTGTTCTTTTTTCTTCTTCTATATTGTCTTTTATTAGGGTAATGGCAAATTCTGTTTCTACTATTAAATTTTCTAGATTTTTGTTTGCGTTTTGAGTTAGGTTAATTTCTGACATATTGTTTAAATATTCTGTTTCTTTTTTGTTAAATTCTGTATTGCTAAGGTTAACGGTTCGAGGGTGAAATGTGTGTTTATTTTTGTTTTATTGTTCTTGATTTTCGTTTTGTTGTTTTAATGTGTTGAGTTTTTTGTTGATTGTAATAGTACTTTTGTTTTTTTTTCAAATCTTATTTTATTTTCTGTTATTGTATTTATTATTCCAAGTGATTGGATGTAATAAACTTGTTAGCTCTAAGTGCAGTTTGTATATGTCTAGTGTTATGTTATTTTTCTTACTGTATAATTGATTAATTTCGTTTTGTATCCATAATCTTTGTGCTTGTATTATTGTTTTTTGTGCAGTCATTAACACCTAAATGCATTAACATAAACACAAACAACAAAAATATGACTGCACAAAAAACGATATTTTGTTTTTTTTTAATAACAACTTTAAAATACCAGAGACCAACAAGGAACTTTAATAGCATCCTGCCAACACACAAATACTTCACCAGACGCAAGATCATGAAGGCTGAGGACGAGAGCATGGGAGCTCTTGAAACATGTTCCAAATAAGGAAAAATAATATCTTGAGGTAATATAAATATAAATTTTAAATACTTTATATATATATATCAAGAAACGAACTATAGCAGAAAGTGATTGAATATATATATTGTAATAAAAACTCTCTCTTCTACGCCTGTGGTATTACAAATATATAATTATGAATATAATTATGCTTGATGAGCATAAAATAATTCTTATCCTCCCTATAATTTGCAAATACAAGTCTCACGTTGTGGACGCCAATTTGTAATAAAAATGAAAAAAAGGATTACCTGGTTAAAATCATTAATGTTTCCTCAGGTTGTAAGCACCAATTTGTATTAAAAAAGATTACAAATACAAATCAAATTATGGTTTTCTAATCTTATAAGTAGTTTGTTTCTTATGGTTCAATATAATTGGCTTTATTCTGTTAATTGCTAATTCATTTGTCATGGTGTAAAATCATTTTGCTAATTTTAATTATAAATTATACACATTGGTTTGGTTTGTAATTATAGTGGAATGGTTCCCTTGTGCTCGCTGGTATGAAACTAAGTTGTTCTAATTTTACTTTAATATTTATTATTAATTGAGATATTAAAAGTTTGTATTAATTGTTATCCGTATGTTTTAGTTACTTTATTCTCTTTACCTTATTAGAGTTCACTGACCTAGTTAAATCATTTAAAAAGCACGTGTTGTTCCAAAATAGGTACTGCCAACTTATTCTTCTGGAGTTAATGTAAACACTAATGTTCATAAATTCCAAATAAAATGTTAATTATTAAAATGATAATTCATACACCATTAATTACTTTCACTTTTCTTTTATTTTCCGTTAGAATTCTATTCTATTCTTCTGATATAAAAATGAATAACATTTTTATAATAATAATTGACCAGCCTTGTTGTATTGATAGTTCAACAGTTGGTAGCATGAGTTCACTATCTCAGAGATATAGGTTACTGTTTACGTTATGAAAATATAACCTTTTGGGTTCTTTTGACTATAATAATTAACAAAAATGTCTTTTTTGAAGTACAAAACATTACAATGCAAAATTAGATATAAAATCACAAAATAACAACTTAAATCTAAAGTGAAGAACAGTTCGTATATTGGACAGAGTCCGCTTTTGAGGTTAACCAATGGTGGCTAGGTTATTCAAGTTTAAATATTAAGTACAACGAAATAATAGTTGAACACAAAATAATTACAATAGTGTTAGTGTTTTATACTGTGATGTTATTAAACTTAGTTCACAAGTGTATATAAAAGTTACCGTGGTATAGTGATACTTAAATATTAAGTTGGGTTATACATTTTTTAGATGCACTCTATACTTTCCTTTTTTTGTACATTTAATATAATTCACTGTTATTATTTATTCACTATAATGTCCTTTAAATATTAAAAAAAACTTCACAACACTTGATGTTCACTGTTAGGTTACGTCCCCGCTTGTAGGTTAGATCGCCTTTTGTTTACACTTCACCTAACCTCACTCGGGTTCGAGACTTTGAGGACAAGACTATTTACACTTTGAGTTGGAGGCTATTTACATTTTCCGTGTCACAGAGAAGGTGTTCTTTACTGTATGATTACTGGCGAACGACTGATTCGTTGGCGGTGCATTATGGGTTGATTCATCTGACAGGTGAAAGATTCTGCTTGGTAGAATTACCAAGCATTCCGTTTTTAAGCAAAAAAATTCTGTTTTATGGTTTGATGTACACCAACAGACGCCAACAGATTTTAAAAAATCTTAAAATTGACATATTTTCCTTATGCTACTGAATATAACAAAGATATTACCACCATTAAAATGCATTTTTTATGCTGATCATTTTGAGATCTCATAAGCCATATTTCTGTCCAGTAATAACAAAGTAGCATTTTTAACTGATGGCCTATTCTAACATTTTTGTTTAAAACTAGTCCATTTGATACATATCTAAATTTTTGTGGTTGTACATTTTATCTTATGTTAATAAAAGACATTTTAATACTAGTACTGATAACTATAAACATTAACTTTTTTAACAAAACATTGAATTGCCCTCTAGGCTCCATAATGTCCATTGTTCTATGGACTATAATCCTTTTCTTTTAACAAAATTACTTAACTCTAATACAATTCAACAGTTATTAATTATTCCTTATGAATTACATGAACTTTTACTATATCTCTTATAATCTAATACAATCTTTATTCCCTGTAATGTTCATTACTAACTTATCTAGTAGATGGATTTTGTTTGTCAAAGTTGATTTGTTATTATTTACATTATGTATGGTCCATTATTTACACCTTTGATTACTAATAACTACTCTATTAATATACATTATCTTTGAATCTATATAGTATTATTCCACATGTTTTATTTATACAAATTGTTTTATTTTTCCTACCAAGCATATGTAGGCTTTGGGTGTAACATTAGTTTCTTATTATTTATATTATTATTTGGTTCATAACCAACAATAGTTATGTATCATTGTCTTATCTATTATTCAGTTTATTGGTTATACTTTCTATTATGAAATTCTTTATATTACACTCTCCTTTATATTCTTCTCTTTCTTTAACATCTAACAATGGTTCTTAACCTAACCTACATTGTATCATGTTCATACAAAATTAAAACTGTTATTATACACTTATCTTATAATAATTATTCTCTGAATTGTCTATGTGATTTCATTCACACTCAGGTAGAATTATTCTCTAGCTTTATTATTTGGTTTCATTAAATTTTTATTTAGTTTATAATCACTTTCCTAATTGGTAATCCAGTTAGGTTCTGCTGAATAGGCTTTCACCTATTTTGTGCCATATTTCTTATTCATTCTACTGGAGTTAATTGTAACAAAGTTCCAGATAGTCATATATGGTATCTTGGTTTTATTATTTTATTTTACAATAATCTTATATTTATTGTTTCACATCTATATCTCATGATACCAGTTAATTACTCAATTTTTGTTTTGTCCTTCATTATTTTAATAATACAATTTTTAATATTAAGGTATATTCTTTATGTTGAGGGAAACATCACGTTACAATATATATATTTATAAATACCTAAGTAAATTACATATATCTGAATCATTTAATTTGAAAATAGCACAAATCCAATTTTTTTAGATTTTGAGATATTGCCATCTACTTACTGAAAACTGTGTAACAAATGTTATATCTGAAAATGCGCAAGTCTCCATGGCTGTGTGTTATAAATAAGTGGCATAGCATATGGTTTGTTTTGAAAACAACCTAGTAGTACATTCGCTGATGTCAAAAAATGAGAAAATCTCAAATTAAGTAGCGCCTTTGAGGTTTTTGAGATTGTGCTGGATAAAAGAATGAGAATGAATTTAAACAAAAAGTCTGCCAGAATTCCGTTGCGGGATTTCAAAAAAAGGGAGGGGGAGGTATAAAAAATGCATTTTCGTAATTATCTCAGAAAAAATCTATAACACATATCACAAAGGGTATTAATTACACAGTTGAAATACGAAATCTAGTCAGGGAAAAGAGGTCAGCAAAAGGAAAGTGGAAACGAACACGACACCCAGCTGATAAAACTGTCCTTAACTATGAAACACAGAAATTAAATTAAAAAAAGAAATCCGTAAATTAAAAAATGAATCTATGAAATTATATTTAACAAACTTAACAGCCGATGAAGAGACTGATTATTCATTGAGAAAAGCCACAAAATGAATCAAAAGGCCAATCATGAAAAAGAAAAGGTCAAGGATACTGGGCAAGGGAGAATAAACAAAACGCAGATTTATTCACTGAATATCTAGAGGAAAACACCAAATCATATGCAGAATAATAACCTTGAAGAAATTGATAATATTATAACAGAAGAAATTACTCCTGTCACTCCAAAAGAAGTAGCAGAAGAAATAAAATTAAATCTGAATCCTAAGAAGGCAGCAGGCTTTGATTTAATTACTGGTCAAATTTTGAAGCAATTACCACAAAAAGGAATTGTTATGCTAACACGCCTCTTTAATGCAGCTCTTAGATTAAAGCATGTACCTGCCAGCTGGAAGGTGGGACAAGTTATCATGATTCCTAAGCCAGGAAAAACACCTCACGAAATGAAATCTTATAGACCGATTTCGCTTTTGCCAGTAATTTCAAAAGTATTTGAAAAGCTCCCTCTTAAGAGATTAAAACCAATTATACAGAATCCCAAACTAATTCCTGACCATCAATTCGGTTTTGGACAAAAGCATTCGACAATAGACCAGGTGCATTGAATTGCAGACATAATTTGAGAAAACCTTAGAAGAAAAACAAATTTGTTCTGCACTATTCCTTGATGTCGCACAAGCTTTTGACATGGAGTGGCATGAAGGATTAATTTACAAGTTAAACAAAATGTTACCTAGACAATATGTAGAAATCCTTACCTCATACGTATCTAATAAATTGTTTAGAGTTAAACAAGAAGAAGCATATTCAGACCTAAAAGACATGCAGGCGGGAGTACCACAGGGCAGTGTACTTTGTATGTATTATTTACCAGTGACATACCAAACTTAGAACAAGCAAAATTTGCTACTTTTGCTGATGATACAGCTTTGCTTACAACAGGGCAAGATGAGGTTATTTCAACCCAATTATTGGAGAAGCTAGCAATACCACTTATGAATGGACCAAAAAATGGAAAATTAAACTTAACGAAGCCAAATCGGCACACACTAATTTCACCAATAAAAGATTGAATAATTGGATGGTATCATTATCATCATTGGTCATAAATGGAATGGTTGCTCCTTATGAAAACAAATCCAAATACCTGGGTACGACATTGGATACCAAACTGAGATGTTAAGAGCATGTAAAAAAAGAAAAAAGAGGAATTAACATAAAATTCCGACAATATAAATGGCTCATAGGAAAACATTCCAATCTGTCTTTATACAGTAAAACTCTGATTTATAATCCGATAATTAAACCCACCTGGCTGTATGGAATTCAACTCTGGGGGTGTGCGAAAGATAGTAACATCAGGATAATACAAACATTCCAAAACAAAGTTTTGCGGACCATGGTATGTTAGGAACGCCGATATGCACAGAAATCTAGGTATGCCAACAATTAAAGAAGAGATTAAAAGGTTTGGGAAGAAGCATGAAGAAAAGCTTCACCTCCACGAAAATGTAGAAGTTCTTCAGCTGCTGGACAACCAACACATGTTCCGAAGACTGAAGAGAACAAAGCCATTTGAACTTGTGTAGTGTTTTATGTTATAAAACCAGAACATTGTGCGTGGGTTAGAGTGTTTAGTTAAGAACACCAGAACTAACTAAAGGATGTCATTGGACTTAATTTGGCTGATATGTATTTAGTAATAGGAGGTATTAGAGATAAGTTGATGGTTGGTCTTACAGATCAGTTTTAACATGTTAAATTCAATAATAAAAAAAAAATCTCTGAAAATAACAAAGTTACGAAAAAACACAAGAGACTGAAGAGAAAAGAGCACAAAATTCTCTAAAAAAGGTAATTATAATTTTTTGTCAGTTGAATACTTTTATAAGAAAATGGAATCCTAAGTTGGAAAAAATTTTGGATGAGTTATATTTTCACAAACATGTACGTTTTATAATAGTAATTCATTTTTTTAAGGAAAACAACTTTTAAAACACATTATTATATTGTAACAATATTAATTAATTGAAATACTATAAACTTACTCTTACCTTCGGGTTCGGGTCCAGAGTCGTTCAGACGAAACCAGCTACAGAAAGGATTATTTGGATTTGAGTTTTTTCTAAATAATTACGCTAACACAAATTTTGCGTATGCTAACAAATTGGCTTTCTTTTATTAGCCTGAATTATACCCTTTCACCTTATCTTCACACTACAAGTTCAATAAAAACAAGACTACATAGATATTTGACCATCCCGTATAAACTACTCTAAAATATTACTTAATGATAGCGTTATTTTCATTAACCAGTACTTTGCGACATTCTCTCATTCATACTCTTTTACATTCTTTTTCTTTTAAACCCCGTTATTATAGTTCAGTATTTAGATTTATTATTTAGGGAATTGTTCTATTCGTGTTATGAAGAGTACTTAACCCATCCCTGGCGTTCCTTACAGTTTCATCACCACCTCATGGAGTTAGCTGTTTCTGGTCACTTCACAATGTTATTTCAACAGTTCATAAATTTTTTACACTGACGCGGTATACTACGTCTTATTTAATTTATCATGATTTCCGATTACACTTTTATAACAGTTTGTCGGCCGACTTTATTTTGCTCGAGCACTTAGGTGATGACCGCGCGGTCAGAGTTACAGTTGAACTGGCGTTAGTTCGCTAAAATTGAGCACACAGTGTTTTCTGGTCACGTGATCGTGAATATGCGCTCCCATTGGTGCTGTTAAAAGAGCGCCTTAACGTAGGCGTAAGGTTTAGCAATATTTTTGCCACCTGATACAATCTGGAGTTACATTACTTTCTTCCGTGATTCACGGCTGATGCGAAGTTAGGTGTTATTTCACAATCTGTCTACGCTGCTTGAGTGTGGAGACAAAACATAGGCGTTTTGTTTTGTAATAAACACAGCCGATTTGGTTGACTAACTCGGGGTTCTACAAGGGTGAACAATGACTGCATGGAAAATATAATTTTTAAAATGTTATCTTGGCCCTACAATTTCGTACCGTTACAATATATTTATTATTAATGTTTATTGAAGAAAATTTATTAAAACATTTTTTTAAACATTTTTACAAATGAATATATTTCATTTTGTCCGATTTTTTAAAATTTTCCAGTAGCAAATCCTCTGATTCAGATTCAATATCATCCACAATATCAATAAAATTGTGCACAAGTTCATTTCTCAAAATCCACAAGCAGAGGAAAAAACAACCAACTTTTTTTTAGAACTGCATAACCTTCCATAAGTTTTTTTTGCAATTGTAGATCATTTGCACAAGATATTTTGGTCCTGGTAACTGCATCATTTGTATTGAAATTAACACATTATTTTTCAAGCTCCATTCTCATTCTTCAGGTTAGAGATCATTTCCAAGACAATTTTGTACTTGTACATATACCATGAAATATTGGAAGTTTTGCTGTAAATGTTGTATCTAGAGTTTTAGACAAACCAAGTGTAGCTCATTGGTCAATTGTTAAACGAATTTTACGTTATCTAAAAGGTATGATTGATTTTGGATTACTATATTGTAAGGATGGCAACTTTAAAGCTTACAGTGATGCTGATTATGCTAGCGATACAGTTACACGTAAATCAACTTCTGGCGTAGCTTGTATGTATGCAAATGCTGCAATTATTTGGCAAAGTAAGAAGCAACAATCTGTATCATTATCAACAACCGAGTCAGAATTTGTAAGTGCAGCATTAGCAACAACTGAAATAATGTGGTTAAAGAAGCTATTTAATGAATGCGATTGTAAGACTGATAAATATGATTTATATATAGATAATATGAGTGCATTAAAACTTATAAGTAATCCTGAATTCCATCAAAGGACAAAACATATTGATGTGAAATATAATTATGTACGTGATTGTTTTCAAAATGGAGAAATTGAT
Source organism: Magicicada septendecula (assembly GCA_034769895.1). Taxonomy (NCBI): domain Eukaryota; kingdom Metazoa; phylum Arthropoda; class Insecta; order Hemiptera; family Cicadidae; genus Magicicada; species Magicicada septendecula. Next base: position 331,234,037 of record CM068370.1, read on the forward strand.
GTACATTATGTTAAAAGTGATGAACAAGTCGCTGATATACTTACGAAAGCTTTGTCAAAACCAAAATTTGTTTATTTAAGATCTAAACTTGGACTTAAAGAGTAAAAATGAATTTTTTAAATTAATGTGATTGTGAGAATGTAGAGTTTTAGGGAGGGTGTTGAGAATATACTAGAAAACTCTACATTCATTTTTAAGTAAGTGTACCTGTCATTGTAGAAGTGAAAGTTTGTATTGTGCGGTGGGAGGTCGAGCTGCCTGGGCGGGGCCTCAACCCGCACACATGCGCGTTTACTGTGAGAGTCTAGAAAAGTAATGTTCTCGAAGTTTTAAATAAAAGGAAAGATCTGGAAGCTGTTTTTCTATATAAGTAGAGATGCACTCGACAAGTACAGTTCAGTTTTAAATGTGCTCTTGTAATGTGTATTTCGTATGTCCGTTTTATGTGTATTTGCTACTAAACTGTTCCTTCAATAAAGCGTGTGTTTGCTCCTGTACTTAAATTATTTTTACCCATACCTCAACACTTTTCATATTTATTACTAAACTAAGGATGACTTTTAGTGCCATGTGACTAATTGTCCGTCCTATATTTTGACAACTGTCACGGTAGTTACTATCAGTGTTTAGCTGGTTCAAGTCCTCTTTCTGTGGCAACTGAAAATAATTATTATAACTATCGTTTTGCATACACACCCAAAGGAAAGTGTATTTTTAGTTGTTTTGTTTGTATAATATGCATACACTGAGTTGACGACAGTGTAACGTGAACATTCTTTATTGTGGATAGTAGTGATGGGGGGGGATCGAATTATCCCTACTATTGCCAAATGACAATGAGCTATGTGTCTTCCACCTGCAAACACTTCTGGTCTTAAATCCACATATCTCTAGATACATTGGAGAAGGTGCTGGAGTAAAAAGAATATGCCTTCACAACTTGAAACATTTACAAAATCCACATTTAACGTACACTTTGTAAATTAAACTATCCACTCAAACTGAATTCCCAAGCTTCAGACAGTACAGAAAAATAGCATTCTTTAGATGTAGTACAAAGTTTATAAACACTTATTACATCTGGTCAAACATATTGCTACGACAGCGTAGAACAATCTAGGCGTTTATCGAATGTCCCAGAAAGATCTCGACGTAAGCGTGTGGTGTACGTGCTACTAAACGCATGTTGCGAGAATTTTCTCGCACTTTGCCAGCCTTCGCTCGGGCGCTCGGACTGTGTCAAGGCCGCAGCAATTACGTAGTTCGCGAGAGATAAGACGCAGTTTGGAAGCTTCTGGTGTGTGTAGCGTAACTATAAATACATCGCGTCGCGGCCTTAGTTTTTCAGTTCAATGCGAGATTTTTGACTGTGCGGTTCGAGAGTATTAGTGCGATATATTTTACAGAGCGGTTCGGGTTATTACGGTGTACGTTCAAGTAGTTATTAGTGAAGTGTTGCGTTTTGTATTCGGACGGTATAATTGTAATACAGTTGAGTTTTAATATTAGTGGACATTTTATTGCGTATGAACAATTTCATTTGATTTGTTGTAGACACTGTGTTGTTAATTACGAACTGTTTTACTATAACAATTAAAGGTGTGATTAGTGACTTAATTGATGTCTTGTACTTATTTTGTTTCCATTGTACCTACGACGATCGAGTAGACCGTCGTAACAATATTATTGACTACCACTAGCAAAATATATGGGTTAGTATTCTGAGTAATTACTTCATTTTTTCAGTTTTCTGCAATCTACATTTGAGCAGATTCCCAGACAGACGTCATTATATTTATTGGAAAAAGAACATTCCAGACTAACACTCATTGGGTTCAGTCTGTAGTAGACACAAAACAGGAATTCCCTCTTAACTCTTATAAGAGCTGTTTAATGAAATGTGTTATCATTATACGGTATTTAAACACTGTTTGATAAAAAGAACTTTCAAGGTTTTTTACAGTCATTGTGTATATCTGACTAGAAGAAAGAAAGAACTGGACTGTGTCTCTTAAACTGGGGTATGATGTCTTTCTTAGAGGAAGCTTTATTTGATATATGTTATAACAAAAAAGACTTCTCTATTTTTTGGTTTATTGTAATACTAAAGTCTCTACGTCCCTTGTATCCTTTAAATATTATAAGTTCGTTCTGTTATTAAAAATAATATTTCTTGATTATTGAAACACCCCAAGTTGTTGGTGCCTATTATGTTACCCTCGCTTTAACTTCGTATGTCGATTTGCAAAGTTGAATTAAGTTGAAATATTTTTTACGCCCCTCGTTGGAAGCCAATATGTTAAATCTCAATTTCACTTTCTTTTTTACCTTGTAGTATTAATTAGTGGGCGCCATATGGAACCTGTAATTATCATTCCATAAATTTATTGTTATTAAAGAAATCAATAATTTATTTGGTGGTTTGAAATCATTAATTAATCTAATTATTCTTGTTCACTCTGTTAATTCATTTGTTTTGGTTGGAGAATTTAAATAATACGTGGCGCCTCCAGATTCGGCACTGCCAACGTAATCGTTAAGGTTGGTTGAAAATTTCAACTTTCGTAAATAAAAATATCAATTATTAAAATAACAAGTCGTATGAAATTAATCTGATTAACAATTCATTTATTATTTTGCTTCAATTATGTTTCATTGTTTCTAATGTCATTTAAATAACATCTAATTCGACAATAAATTGACCTGGCTTATGATAATTCTAGCTCAGTAGGTTGGCAACACTACTTCGATTAAAGTTTACTATACGGTATATTGTTTGATAATATTCTCAGGCATGAATTCTTTTGATCTACAACAATACAAACGAAATTAACTGCCACTAGTTATTAAACTTTACAATAATTACTTGATTATGGTAGACACCAACAATATCTTAGGTCTAACAATGATAAAATGTTCACATAGCCCGGACAGTGGCTAAGTTGAGGTTATCCTCGGGTGAAGGTATTAAATAGTTTCCAACATGAAACTCATTGAATAATAATTGAAAATTACTAGTGTGTTATTGTTATGGTGTAATGAAATATCGTAGATAAGTGTAAATATAGTAGTGAAGTTATTTCAATGTTATGGTTTATAGCTTGGTTAAAATATTTTCGAAGTATTTTACACTATATTTCCCTTTTGTTATTCACTGTTTATTACTCACAGTTCACTTATTAATTCACTTGATTGCCCATATTATTTCACCACTCACTTACAACGCTTTATATTTCTTCGGGGTTATGATCTTGTTGACATGGAACACCTAACCTCGTTTAAGCTGATTCGGACTATTAATTTAGGTTAATTTTGACGCCAAGAACCGTAGTTACTCCTTTTGATGATGATACACGAATTATTGACCTCGATGCGCTGAGATTTTTTTATTTATAGTTGATGGTTCGTGTCTCGTTTTGATATCGAGACTTCTGGCTGTGGGGTTCACCCCCTCCAAACATACCATTCTAATTATATATATATATATATATATATTATAACAGCACCAAATATTAATTATTTGGGGTTATATGTCACCTGCATACTAAATCATGTTTGAATAAATTGTAACAGTCAAAACTCCAATTGTATGTAGAGAAATGAAAATAATGCTTTGTAAAGCGACGCACACGTGGCCGTTATGTAATCAGCTCGCTGTACAAGGAAGGGCCACACCCAAACTGTTAATTATTAATATCTCGGAAACTAATAAATTAAGGCGAAATCCAAGATAGCCAAAATGTTCGCCGAAATATTGATAATAACGTGTGCAAATTTTACGCAATATAATTAACAAATAAAAGAGTTAATTAATTTAATTGAATAACTTCTGTAAAAATAGAGAAGTTAATATTATTATTAATGAGATTTTAATATGTCATAGATATAATAATTTCCAACAGATTGTATATTTTAGATTTAGCACAACTTGGTTTGCAACCAAGATATTGCAAAATTAAATAATCACAGGAAATCCGGAGCGACAATTTGGTTCCGCCGGAATAATAATATTAATTCTCCGTCTGTGGGAATCTAACTTCATTCTCACGGACCAAGGGAATTCAAATTTTATGTAGTAGGGAGAGTGTGTCAGCCAATCAAATCATTTGATGAAAACCCCGACCAGCGCGGTGGTTTCGGGCTGAAACATCACTCTTCTGCCAGTACTCGCAAAGTAAAGACGTAATTCTTCGATCGTCTCGTAACCATAGTGTGAAGATTCATCAGAAGACTCTACGTGGTCAACACACGCAATTACGAACACAGTAAATACAAAGCAACTGTACAACTCGTAATTATTGCGTCAAGTCAGATACTCTTCATTACATCAACCAAGCTTATTGTGTACTGCAAGCTGTGGTCATAAGCACGCAAGAGATCCACCAGACTTCAAGAATACAGCAGAGAGGCCGTCTAAATCATTGGTGAACAGCTGACGAGCAGAGCTACTACTCGAACGAAACACACACACACACATGCTGACGTGCGAATCGACGAGGGACAGAAACCAGTTCCAGCAGAGAGCCGTAGACGTTAAAATATACAACGAACAGCAGGACAGCAGAGTGTTACCGAATTCTGAACTCAATGACCGAATCCAGGAGCTCTAAGCAGATTACTTCCTCTAGCGATCGGACTGTAACAATAAAAAGGGCCGAAATATATTTATTACCTAAAATACACTACCAGGACTTACCTGTACGCATATTCAATTACTTACCATATCCAAATTTCACCAGAAGACCAAGGTCGCCACGATTATTTTTTTATAGGTAAAATATCGAAAACCTTTACACTCCACCTTAAATAAAAAGGACAATTTTGCTATCTGACCACACCCAATTAATAATTCAGAAAGATTCCGGAACGTTAGACGAATTTCGCAACACAGAAATGAGAACGTGGTAATGTCGAAATAACTTGGTCTAACACATTTTATCGGGAGTAATCGTTATTTTTAATGAGTGATTATTCAACAAACATGTGTACAGTTGAAATTTTGTATATTGCTTGAAACTTTAATACATTTTTTCCTTATGTTTTGTCTGTTTAGAACGTAATTATAACTTACGCAACTTAATGATTATTACTTACTACTAGACTGCCCAGCCTGCAATTCACTCACCCATTTATACCTAATATTTATAAACCCCTCAACATCTTAGAAAATTCAGTTTGACTCGGGGAACCGCACTATCGCGTTACCGGCCACGCACGTGTTTATTGTTCCGCGCTTCCGAAAATGTCCGTCTTGAACTGTTTTCACTGTCTCCTATGTAATAAAATTTTCACTGTGATGGTTTGATTAATCTCTTGGGTCCCGGTCGGTCCTGTTGAATTAATTACATTTTAGGAAAACTCGACCAACCGGGCCCGAACGAAACTGTAGGTGTCTGTAGCGGTACTCTGCTTCTCGTAGACTGTTAACGTGGACCGCGAGCGGGAGGAAGCGGCGGTTCACTGCCACCTGATTTCGTTGGTGTTCATAGCTGGTTTGCTGTGGCGTATTCACTCTATGCATGGAACATAGTTGTTATTTGTGTGGTAACCGGGGACGATATTTGTCGCTGCTATACTGATGTCACTAGCAGTAGGCGGGGCTTAACGATATTTCCTGTAGTTAGCTGGTTGAGATCCCAAATCGTTCGCTCCAGCGCCATTTTTTCCAGCGCCGGTTGAGTTTCTCGGCGTCACTAACAGCGCACGTGCTTGAGATGTCGAGTACGCGCATCGTCACACATATAGAGTTCTGAGAAATTCGCGGGTGGTACGAATTCCTTACCGCGTTACACCACAGAAACTGCGTCTTGCCTTTGTTTCAAACTGTTCTACTTGCCATGTGTTCTGTTCCAATAGAGTTAATGTTTGCACAATAATTTTACAAAATCCCGCAAAAAATGAAATAAATAAAAATGCAAATACCCATTAACAGTAATAAATGAAATTACCCAAATTTTGACACGTTACAATACCCCCTCAATGAGAATTCTGCTGTCCAAAACAGAAGAAATCTCATTGATAAGCCCCGAAGAGGACCGGTGAGGAACTGGTGCCAACAACCCCCTTGTTCTTACTCTACATGGGTACACAACCCCCCTGGCTCAGCGACTATGGACTCATCTGAACGAGATCACTGGACTTCTCCGTAAGAGATCCCAACACCGAAAAATCGAACAGACAAGTACCACCGCACACCTCACCTTCTAACATGCTACCCCCAAAAATCCTCAATCCCTGGCTTAGATTACTCCAGATCCTCAGCCGATATGGTTCCCCTTTTATGCAAGCTGGGCTGCCTTTAGCAGATACTGGGCTCACACACACTCACATTACATATTATACATTGAAAAATTCTTTAAAATTTACGATTTCATCTAAGAAAAAAAATTCAGAATTCAAAATAAAATATTGTATCAAAAAATTCTCTTCCTTATTTTCTGTTTTATTTAAAATGAGTTAATTTAAACATTTCTCCTAATTAAACATATCCTTAACCTAACATGTGAATACTTAGCGTCTAACAATACAAGTCAATACAATAAATCAGTAAAAATAAACATGGTTAATACACAGACAATAAAATAATCAATACTTAAAATATTCATTAACTGGCAGGCGAAAAACCAAGATTCCTTTTTTTTTCTTTTTTTTTCTCCAAAAAAAAATATTTTCCAAAAAATTTTAAAATTCAAAAAAAAATTTTAATTTTATTAAAATGTTTTTCCTTTACATTTAGACATTAATTAAAACTTGGTTAAATTGATTAAAAACACAAGTTGAATTGACTTCCATATGAAACAAGCTTATATGACCTGACTGTCAGCTGATCAAAACTAGGTCAAGTTCAAAACCTTGACCCACATATGTTATGTACACTTTCTGAAAATACATTTAACATCTGGAATAAGCTAACTTGAAACACAAAACATAATAAAACTAAACATTTAAAATAACAAAATATTATTATAAATAATAAGCAAAATATTCAAAATAAATAATTCTTGATTTTACATCATTTTCAAATTCTATCAAAATTCTGTCACTGGTTTCAAAATACAAATTTTATATCTTTATTAAAAATCTCTCTCTTTGCTTAACAATCTGATTCTACATTACTGTGGGTGATTTAAACATTTATCTCATTTAATTTACTACTTGCTCTGTATACATATATAATCTTTACCCTCTGACTCTAACCACTAACAACTGTAACTAACCTGACACCCATCTCTATTAAAAAATCTATCACAACACTCTCTAACCCCAACTTACTAATAAACTCAATTCGCCACCTTCTCTCTATATATAAAAAAAATACTCTCTAACCCTTTGTATTTAGGATACGTGTTTCCCCCCCCAAAACTCATTTCCCTCATCTGGCCCCCAGATTCTACCTAAGGCGGCCCCGTCCCACTAAATCGTTCCCAATCCCGTCCCAACTTATCATTATGTTGCGGACTCCCACATTACACTACCCCCTACTACAAAATTGCCATCCCCAAAATCTCAATCTCATTACCTCACTTCAAATACAATTAAATAACAACATCAATTATAAACAACAATATATCACTCAAAACTCTACATAAATTCTCCACAACTACTGTGTCAACATCAATACTTCTCAAAATTCTATAACATATATTAATTCAAAACAACATCACATTACTTCAAAACAATATTTCGATCTTTACTACTTCAACTCTAACTTCAACTTGGACAGATCTATATGTCCCACAAAATATTTATCACCCAAAACTATCTCTTGTTAACTTGCATAAATTATTACTTTACTTCTCATTACTTTAAATAGCATCTGTAATACATTGACACATTACATCAAACATTAATCTCTTGGACCATTTATAAACCAATATACCATGACATCTTATTGCTGATCAGCTGATATCCCTAACACAATGAAAACACATCTCAAAATTGAACAAATTACATGAAATATTTATATATATGTTTATCAATATTCACTTCTGACCTCTTTGTTTCCCCTCTTTCTGATTCTGATCATTTATGTTGACCGCCTGCCAGACGGCTTAATTATCTACTTAGGTTCAAAATACACACATAATGAAAACGCATATTTTTATCAATACCTATATCTAACGTACAACCATAAAATAATGCATTTAAAAGCATGCAATGAACACCTTATATTGAATGTCTGAGCAGCTAGTTATTTAACAGAGCACAAGCATTTTTATTGGATCAAAATTTGAATTAGCAAAAAAAAATTTTTTATGTGGTAAAATTTAAATGCGTGACTCATCTGAGTCACCTCCTGTCCACACACTCTATTGCAAATTATGTAAGGCTGTGGCGCCCCCTCGCTTTCACAAAGACGGCATATTTTGGAGTAGTTTTACCTCTCCGTGTCTTTGCTTCGGCTGTTACATTTTAAAAGGTTCAGATATCAACATACCTTTGTTATATAGTTACACACCCTTAATGCGGGTCTACCACCTGGCTTTGCTGTTCCTACGCGAACAGAGTGGTAGCCGCTGTTCCATAGTGCCTGGATTTCCCCTAAAGTTCACCCCCCATTTAATTTCTACTATATACCAATTTCAAGTCAGCTATGGTCAAGGGACTTGGTATGACCATAGCTGGCCGCTAGCCAAATCCACGATTAGTGCTGGTAAGGCAGTAATCGCCCGAAAAGTCGGGGAAATCTAACTTGCATTTCAATGCCTGTTCTACATCGTTTTATTATGTGCGACACGATCGTCTATCAGTGTGTAAATTGAGTTTACACGAAAAAATGTGTCGCACCTTGTCGCCATTTTGGCCTCCGATGGAGGTAACACTCTCTGTTACCCCCAACCCATTTCGCTATCTACGAGAGCACAGGCCACCCCCGCAATAGCAACTTAATAACTAACTAATTAAAAAATTTTATATACATTCTAATATCATATTTTCATCCATAATCATCTAACTCATTCATAACTTTCTACCATTGGACTTTCTTAAAGTTTTCAAAATTTATTATTAATAATTAGTGTACATCATTTTTCAGTTATTATTAAATTTTTTATTGAACACAATTATTTCAAATAATCTCACTATTGACTTAAAATCTTAGTTACACCTGTAAACCTTTTTGTTATACATGATTCATATTGTGAAAGTTCTATACTTACATTCCATTTAACATGGTATACACAAAACACAACTACCATACACCCCCATACTTTCACCTCACCTCTGAAACATTTCACAAAATTATTAGTTTACATCAAACAATTTAGCCACCTATTACCAAATTTCCAAATCTCGTAAAAAGAATTTAATTAATTAGCACTTACATAATCACTCAAAATATTTAAAACATATCAAACTGGTTTGATTAAATTAATTACTGAAAATACAAATTCCATTATTATTGTTTGCCATTATACCAATTAATTAGTAAATAATTTCTATTTACGAAAAAATTAATGTCATTATTTATTCAAATTGCAAAGTATTAATTTTATTATTATCACTTACCTATATACATACATTGTTTAGCTGACCTTCTACAATACACATAAATAAATTCACTACAATTATTTACAAACTTTAGTTAATAACTGTTCAGTTTTTCCGCACTTCATTGTCCAAATCTGCCATGTCAGAACCCTAAAACATAATGTTTATCACTGTCTTTTATTGTTTTATCATTTAACCTCCATCGTCCCAGATTAACCTTGGTGTTATATAACATTTTTCAATCTCATTAATACACCAATTACTGTTTTGTATATTATTACCATAAAGACTAAATTCATTCATCTTACTCAAATACTCATTAAACCAGTCAACGTTAGGCATTTTTGTTACGTCTCCGTCATTAAATTCATTCACTATTGGGTTAATTACTTTGGTCAAATCATTATAGTCATTATTATTCAAATCTACTTTTAAACTTTCCTTCCATTCGTCATACTTTCTATTCAAATTATACAATTCTGTTACTCTCTCCACATACAATTCTCTGTTTAACTCTCTCTCTTCATAACACCACATCACACTCTCACAATTATTACGGACAGAGGGTATAAAATTACACAACAAAAATAAATACTTCAATTCATCTATCAATACGGGACTCTTGCCCTTCAACAACAACACTTGTGAACTCATTAAATCATCATAAACAATAAGGGGAAAATTTGCCCTCTGTCCCCACTCGACCACAACATTATTTTTCCGCTCTCTCTCTAACTCATTAACACACATTAACATCTCATAATCACTACATTCTGCAATTTCATCAGTACTCTCATTCTTTATTTTTACCGTATCAGTCTCTGATACTAATTCTTCAAATACATTATTATTCTCAATCTTACATTCCTTATTTTCGACATTGTTACACTCGTCATTATAATTTTCATTTGTATTATTATCTCCCATACATACACACTCTCTTGACTCCTTTGTTTCTCTACATATTTCGTTCAACCTACTCTCAAAACTACACAGTGACTTAGTTAATACGTCAAACTTAGCATCATTCCTGTCAAAACGATTATTCATGTCGCTACTTATTACATTGAGTTTACTATTTATTTTCTCTAATTGACTGAGTATGATACTCATTGTATCATTATCTTGTATTACAGACATGTTTAAAGTTTATTTCTACAACACTTTTTATATATAATCACAACACAAACATAACCTATGTAAATATGTGCGATACAATTTTTTATACACTCGTCATTACCACATCCTATTTTCTGTGCATTAAAATAGGTCTATCTCGTATAAATAAAATTAAAACGAAAATCCTGGCAGGCGAGAGCCATTTGTAACAATAAAAAGGGCCGAAATATATTTATTACCTAAAATACACTACCAGGACTTACCTGTACGCATATTCAATTACTTACCATATCCAAATTTCACCAGAAGACCAAGGTCGCCACGATTATTTTTTATAGGTAAAATATCGAAAACCTTTACACTCCACCTTAAATAAAAAGGACAATTTTGCTATCTGACCACACCCAATTAATAATTCAGAAAGATTCCGGAACGTTAGACGAATTTCGCAACACAGAAATGAGAACGTGGTAATGTCGAAATAACTTGGTCTAACACATTTTATCGGGAGTAATCGTTATTTTTAATGAGTGATTATTCAACAAACATGTGTACAGTTAAAATTTTGTATATTGCTTGAAACTTTAATACATTTTTTCCTTATGTTTTGTCTGTTTAGAACGTAATTATAACTTATGCAACTTAATGATTATTACTTACTACTAGACTGCCCAGCCTGCAATTCACTCACCCATTTATACCTAATATTTATAAACCCCTCAACATCTTAGAAAATTCAGTTTGACTCGGGGAACCGCACTATCGCGTTACCGGCCACGCACGTGATTACTGTTCCGCGCTTTCGAAAATGTCCGTCTTGAACTGTTTTCACTGTCTCCTATGTAATAAAATTTTCACTGTGATGGTTTGATTAATCTCTTGGGTCCCGGTCGGTCCTGTTGAATTAATTACATTTTAGGAAAACTCGACCAACCGGGCCCGAACGAAACTGGTGTCCGTAGCGGTACTCTGCTTCTCGTAGACTGTTAACGTGGACCGCGAGCGGGAGGAAGCGGCGGTTCACTGCCACCTGATTTCGTTGGCGTTCATAGCTGGTTTGCTGTGGCGTATTCACTCTATGCATGGAACATAGTCGTTATTTGTGTGGTAACCGGGGACGATATTTGTCGCTGCTATACTGATGTCACTAGCAGTAGGCGGGGCTTAACGATATTTCCTGTAGTTGGCTGGTTGAGGTCCCAAATCGTTCGCTCCAGCGCCATTTTTTCCAGCGCCGGTTGAGTTTCTCGGCGTCACTAACAGCGCACGTGCTTGAGATGTCGAGTACGCGCATCGTCACACATATACAGAGTTCTGAGAAATTCGAGGGTGGTACGAATTCCTTACCGCGTTACACCACAGAAACTGCGTCTTGCCTTTGTTTCAAACTGTTCTACTTGCCATGTGTTCTGTTCCAATAGAGTTAATGTTTGCACAATAATTTTACAAAATCCCGCAAAAAATGAAATAAATAAAAATGCAAATACCCATTAACAGTAATAAATGAAATTACCCAAATTTTGACACGTTACAGGACCGGAATCAACGAGGGACAATTGGGAGCAACTCTTAACATCCTCTTCAATAACAGGAAAGCAAAATCAACTTATTTATTTTTCAACATCAAATTTTCTATCTTTTCATTTAAAAGCATTGTAATTTGAACAATTCAGGTGCCATACAAAAATCAAAGACTCTAGTAATTAAGAATAAATTCATTGTGATACTCTGTATAGCAGTCTAAGTCATTAGTACGCTGTAGTTAAGAAAATGGAAATAATATAAAAGCGCTATACAAATCTTAACTAACAATCTAACTGTTAGCTCATACTGCAGTATAACAGAAGTCAAATCACTAGAAATGAAATGACGTGAACAAGACTGTCACGCATAATTTATTTTTGAAAATTATTCAAATTAACTTCAGAGTTTTTATATTTTTTGTTTTATTAACATTTAAATTCAATTTAGTTAAAGCAATTTAATTTAATTTAATCAATTAATTAATTAAATTTTCAATTGCAATTAACTCGTCAAATAACGAGTTTAGTTTCTTTTCAATTATTAACCAATTGAAAAACATTAGTCAACATAGATTCATTGTTTAGACAGTAAGATAATTGATAATATAATAACCATTTTATTCTTGTGTTATTGGAGTAATAAACGTTTTATTACCCCATATTTCATTGTTTTATTGTTGTACGACAAAGCCTACCAGTCTCACAAAACTCTCCCCCTTTAAAGTAACTTATTTTGTGTGTTGTTGCCATAAATTTGAGATTACGAACTTGCGAAATTCAAATCCAAAATCCACACGCCCTAGTCGGAAGAATCCGCAAGATCGGACAGCAGGTAGGTACTCATACACAACACAACACAAAAACAACGCATATAAGTAGAGTTGCAATATATATATATATATATATATATATATATATATATATATAATCATCAGGCAGAACTTGTAGGCTTCAATTGAAGTGAAAATTTTTGAAATTATACTATAAAGAGCTTTTTTCTAAGGACTTGTTATTTTAAGGTTTTAAGGACTCTTGCTCCCCAAACTCTTGTTATTATTGACACAACCATTTAATCATTAGTCTTTGCAGGTTTTCTAATACCATGAGTTTTTACTGTTAACAAGCTGTAAAAAGAGGTAATTTCCAGCATCCACTTGCAGTTTACCATCTTTTTCTTAAGATTCACATTAATTCCTCAAAACTTGTAACTCTACAGTGATTTCTCTGGACAGTATTTAAAATTAAGCAAACAGATATATCATCTTTATCATTACCAGTATTTATTGGAATATTAGTGACACATACTGGATATGATTAGTGCAAAATTAGGGACTGGACTATATAATATACACAAAATCAACCAAACTAGAACAAAACAATGATATAAAGTTATAAGAAAATAATTTTACTAGAGTGATGAAATTTACATCTACATTGTATGGTAGTAATTCTGTGAAAATAATTGCATTTTTATTAAATATCAGGAAACTCAAATCTTGTTTTTTCTTTTGTAGAACAAATAAACTGTAAACATACTAAATATGATCAAAATATATTAAATAAATAAAATAAAATACTGCCAGAACTTACCTGCAGTCTTGTTCACTTACCTGCTGCATAAATTTTTTAATCAGAAGACCAGAGTCGCCACCTATATCTTTGAAGGACAGGTATGGAGACCTTTACACTTTACCTTAAATAAAATGGGACAATTTCGCCATCTGACCCCCCCAATAATAATTCAGAAGATACCCGGAACGTTTAGACGAATCTTGCAGCACAGAAATGAGAAAGTGGTAATGACAAAATAACTTAGACTAACACATATTTGAAGTGACTAAATACTTTTAATTACTCCCATTACTTTACCAATTATTAACAAAACACAAAAAAAAACAAATTTTGAAATATATGTACGTATGTCTTATTTCTAAATATAACTCTTACCTTAACCTACACAGCCCTGCGTGCTCACTCACTCATTCAGTCAAATTTATAAAACCCCTACATTTACTTGAGTTAGGCCTTGGTAAGAAAATTGATTGATTAGAATACAGTTACTTGTTTCCATAGCGTCACCGCCAACCACATGGCGCGTCCCCGTAATATTCCCGCACTCGGTCACAAACGTCTGATAGTTCACTGCGCTTTTACATTTGGCCGGCACTCCACTTATTCCCTTCTTAGCTACTGGTTCACTTAGAGATGCAAAATTATTACTTTCAAATAAACTTTACAAGATTCTTGGGGCCCACGAGTCTTGGCGCGCGTCTGGCCGACGCCGCGGCTATAAGTAGACTAGCTTATTGCAGGCGGACGGATATTAATGCCTGCCGCCAACGAATTTCTTCGCCGCTCACAGCCTGAAGTGTTGCAGTTGAGTGACTATGTGCCTGATACATAGTAGTTTTTTCTGTAGTGTGCGCCGACGATATTGAGGCGCTTATGGCTCGGCGTCACAAAATATGCGGGCCTTAAAGTTTCATATCCGTCGCCTAGACAAGGAGACGACCAAAAACTGCTTCTCCGCCATCATGAGATTTACAAGTAGCGTCCCCCGCGCCCCTGGATGTATAATGCGTATGGGCGCGCTGTCACACTCAAACAAAGTTCTTGGAAAACTAGGGTGGTGCGGATTCCTTTACCGATTTCACAACGTGATATTGCGTTTCTTTGTTAGAACTGTTCTTACAACACGGTTCTGGCAATTCAACCCGTGGTCCGTTACAATGGAAAATAAAATTTACAAATATTTTAATCAATCCCCGAAAATGCAATAAATAAAATTACCCCATAAATTTGGCACGTTACAAAACCACAAAACCAATAAAAATTCAAAAATATACTGTCACTGTAGCATCAGACATTAATATAACTATTCTCGGCCAGTTGTGACCAAACACTGTTTTTACGTGTTCTTACAAGGTCAATATGCCCTGTACTTTCACTTGGTCGCAACTAGCAGAAACGTACCTGTTCCAAACTTTGAACTTGTATTTGATTATAAATTTTGTTATGTGGTGGAACCATGTTTAATATTCTGTTAGCTACGAGCAAAATGACCTGACCGGAAATGCCTCATTAACACTTAAAAGTACCATAGCATATATATATATATATATATATATATATATATATATATATATATATATATATGCATACCCTGTGACCAGCAAGGTTTAAGAAAAACAAACACTATTTTGAAACACTCATAAATGTCTATTACAATTTATTACTAAAAAATAAAAATACACCAAACATTTTACCACGCATTCCTCTCATGAACATACTCTTTATATTTTTATCTTTTTTATAATCTCAAGTAACAGTTATACAAATAAGATGTTTTGGGTTGTCATCTTCTAGGCAGCAATTTAAATAAAATACTCATATCATTGTCAAAATCTTGTTGATTTCCAATATCACAAATAAAAATATAACAGAAAACATAATTTCAATTCACAATTGTGATATTCATTATTAACACAACCGTAATTTATACAAACAAAAAGATAACACACAAATACATATTGATCCACAAATGTGGTATCAAACACATGTACTGATTCAATAACATAATCCACTGAACTCAGAATTGAGACTGATTAAAACCGTCAATCACTGTTTATATAAATAGTAAAATAGTTTTACCTTTTTTCTTGTCCGTCTGGTGGCCTTTACTCTTTATATAAATCTACGCGTTTCGGGACATATGCCCCATCATCAGGAATATCCCTTGGTGAAGTTCGTCAATTATTAAGATATTAAAAACACTTTATATACAATTTTACACACATAACAATAAATATAAATATAAACACAAAAAATATACATAAAATCCCCAAACTTGAGAACACACGCGATATCGTTGGTGCGCACCACGACATGCTATAGTCGACTGCTGTGCTCATGTTGTTATAGGTCGTGCAGTATGGACCTTGTTCTGTATTCTTATCACTGTGTCGTATAGTAGATTTGATTGGAAATTCAATTGTTCGTTAAGGATGACTTCTTCTGTGTTTTTATTTTTATAAGCCTTATATATTTCATATTCTTCGACAGCATTCATATAACTTCCTTTTCTGCATACATGGAGGGGTTGAAAGTTCGTTGTGAAATAGGTATAACTATGGTTTTTGTCCATCAGATGGCGCGCGTAATTAGACACTGTTTTACTAAATTCTTTTTTAGGTAAATGTTCTCTGAAGCGTTTTTTAAAAGGTCTACCAGTTTGGCCAATGTAAAAGCTATCACAGTCATTGCATATTATCTTGTAAACGCCCATCTTGTCCTCAACTGATTTTGAATGTTTAGGTAAGAGTATCTTATTAACGTTATTATTAGTTCGGTAAGCCATTTTTATATTTATCTCACTAAATACTTTGTTTAAAATTTTGGGTAGGGTGTTACCATATTCTGATGCTATATACCTAACTTTATTTCTATTATTTTCTTGTAATTCTATGTTGTTTTTTTTTTCTGTGTTTCTTGACTAAATTTTCCACAATTGAGCTTTTATAACCATTGGCTTTAGCTATGTATTTGATCGTGTTTAGTTCTTCGTGAAAATCTTTGTCTTCCAATGGTATGGAAAGTAACCTATGTACTAAACTATGATAAGCTGCCATTTTTTGAGAAAAGGGGTGATGTGACTCAGCATTTATCGTGAGATCCGTTGTTGTCGGTTTCCGGTATATTTGATATTGCAATTTTTCATCTAGTCTTGTAATTGTCAGGTCGAGGAAGTTAAGTTTATTATTTATCTCCGTCTCAAGTGTGAACTGTATGTTTTTATTGACACCATTCATGTACAATTTCATATTTTCTATTTGTCGTATTGTGCCATTAAAAATTATAAACGTATCATCGGCGTAACGTGTATATGATATTATTTTCTTGGAAAGTTTATTTACGTTACTGAGCAAATATGTATTCTCATAGTGGTTTAGGTATATATCAGCTAGTAAACCAGACAAAGGTGACCCCATGGCTAGACCCGTTTTTTGGATATAATAGTTATTAAATGTAAAGTAATTTTGGTCAAGTACAACTTCCAGTAAATTAACTAAATCATTGATTTCTTCAGAGTTACATATTTTGGCATTAATAAGATTTGCTTTAAGGATAGTGAGAGTTTCTTGAACAGGGACATTTGTATACAAGTCAACAATGTCAAATGATGCTATTTTATAATTAGGTCGTAATTTAATGCTTTTCATTTTGTTAACAAAGTCAATGTTATTTTTTATACTGTGGTTATTATTTATCTTTATACTGTTTTTTATTTTCACTGCAAGTTTTTTGCTGACATTGTAGCTCGGCGCAGTTGTGAAATTTATCAATGGCCTAATCGGTATATTGGTCTTATGGATTTTTGGTAGGCCAAAAAATTGTGGTGCTTCTGCGTTAATGGGTTTTAGTGCACGGCATGTGGCGTTATCAAATAGCTGTGTACATAGGTTAATTTTATTATTCAAAACTTTGACGAACTCTGCAGTTGGGTCCGTTTGTATCATTTCAATATTATTATTTAATATGAACTCATTAACCTTTAATGTGTATTCGTCTCTGTCTATTACGACTACAGTATTCCCCTTATCCGCTTTTGTAATCAGTGCATTGTTATCTATCAACTTAGTTTTTATTAGTTCCAAGGTTCTATTTTCTTTCAAGTATCTGTGATTTACCTTATGGATCTTTTCATTATTTGTTATAGTTTTTAGGCATTTATTCTAGCTATAAACAATACCAAGCCAGACTTTACAAAATGAAACCAGTGCCGTAATTAACAATAGCTTGAATAAATGTACATGATGGTGTCAATAAAAACATACAGTTCACACTTGAGACGGAGATAAATAATAAACTTAACTTCCTCGACCTGACAATTACAAGACTAGATGAAAAATTTCAATATCAAATATACCGGAAACCGACAACAACGGATCTCACGATAAATGCTGAGTCACATCACCCCTTTTCTCAAAAAATGGCAGCTTATCATAGTTTAGTACATAGGTTACTTTCCATACCATTGGAAGACAAAGATTTTCACGAAGAACTAAACACGATCAAATACATAGCTAAAGCCAATGGTTATAAAAGCTCAATTGTGGAAAATTTAGTCAAGAAACACAGAAAAAAAAAACAACAGAATTACAAGAAAATAATAGAAATAAAGTTAGGTATATAGCATCAGAATATGGTAACACCCTACCCAAAATTTTAAACAAAGTATTTAGTGAGATAAATATAAAAATGGCTTACCGAACTAATAATAACGTTAATAAGATACTCTTACCTAAACATTCAAAATCAGTTGAGGACAAGATGGGCGTTTACAAGATAATATGCAATGACTGTGATAGCTTTTACATTGGCCAAACTGGTAGACCTTTTAAAAAACGCTTCAGAGAACATTTACCTAAAAAAGAATTTAGTAAAACAGTGTCTAATTACGCGCGCCATCTGATGGACAAAAACCATAGTTATACCTATTTCACAACGAACTTTCAACCCCTCCATGTATGCAGAAAAGGAAGTTATATGAATGCTGTCGAAGAATATGAAATATATAAGGCTTATAAAAATAAAAACACAGAAGAAGTCATCCTTACCGAACAATTGAATTTCCAATCAAATCTACTATACGACACAGTGATAAGAATACAGAACAAGGTCCATAGTGCACGACCTATAACAACATGAGCACAGCAGTCGACTATAGCATGTCGTGGTGCGCACCAACGATATCGCGTGTGTTCTCAAGTTTGGGGATTTTATGTATATTTTTTGTGTTTATATTTATATTTATTGTTATGTGTGTAAAATTGTATATAAAGTGTTTTTAATATCTTAATAATTGACGAACTTCACCAAGGGATATTCCTGATGATGGGGCATATGTCCCGAAACGCGTAGATTTATATAAAGAGTAAAGGCCACCAGACGGACAAGAAAAAGGTAAAACTATTTTACTATTTATATACATATAAGTGGCCTGGATACCAAAAACCATGAATCTAAAATCACTGTTTATGTATGGTATGATATGACATTATTCACCAGTGTTTGTAACTTACCAACATAACTGAGAAAATTCTAGATGCTTAACCATTTCGGACCTAATATTTTTTTTTGTAACTCGATAGTTTAATAGTGTAAATCCCAATAATTTATTATGCAGAATTAAGGAAAAAGAATTAATAAATTCTATTGTAAACAGTTGTTGTAAAAATCAACTACCACGACCGTGCTAGTTAGATTTAATTTCATACTAAGTAACCATACAATCAAGCCATATTACCTGGTAATTGTATATATTTTTCATACTTTCTTCACAACACAGACACATTTTAACATAAAACTATTTGTATCTATACAATTATAGAAATTTATCAAGCACACACACAACACAATTTTTCCTCAATAATTTACACATTGTAAACAAAAATTAATTTTTTTATGTTCTTATTTTGTAGAGAAAACTCTGAAACAGTCTTTATCTTTTGCTATACAAGGGTACAAGTCACATTTTGTACTACTCTTGCAAGTCTCCAGTTGGCAACAACGTGGTTACAATATGGAATCCACAACAGGCCGTAGTTGTACCCATCAAATCTTTTTTTCAAAAACTGGTTTTGGAGATGGAATATACATTTTCATAATTTTTGTTGGCAAGTGTTCTTTTACTGCTACTTTTTCTTCAGTGTCCATCATCCTCTTCCTGTCTGGATTGTAACTTTATTTTATTATTTACTTTTTATTATCGATAATTTTGTAATTGAAATTTTCATCGGGCGCCATGTTGCAAACTGAAATACAACAAAATATGTATACTTACCTAAGGTCAGAATTCGTGTTAGCGAACCAGTACTTGCGGAATGTATTACCTGAAATAACTCACTCTGGCTTATATTGTTTACCAATGACATTACCTTTTATTATCAAAAAGACTCTACGTACATATAAAAATGCCTCTACTGAACTATGTGCCAAACACGCACGTTACTATGCCTCGGGGCGTAGTCCCATTTATTTTGTAAACATATAATATCCCTTAAACATTTTATAAGCCCTCCAAAATAACATGTTTTATACTTGTTACATAATAAACATAATATACAGTTATTAAAAAAAATGACTTCACAACCCAGCACTTATTAATTGTTGTAATGAAATATCCTCTCTCTCACTCACACTCTCATTCATGGTACAAAGTTTTAGTTAATTGACTTCCCCAAAATTGAGCTCATTTTAATTAATCAAATTTAAAAGAAAAGATTATCTAAACCCTTAGTTGGACTTTTTGGACCCCCCATTTTTATGACTTAGCTGGAAATTCTTCGAAGATGTCCCATCGTTGATCTCACACTCTCGATGTTGTCGTAACCAAAAATTTGGGGTTTACGTCGAACTGTTATTTTAAAAAATACTGCATTTTCACATATTTAACAAATTCTTGGTTGTGTAAAATTTAGATATAAGTAGCTTTTTTGAGAATTGCCGGCCGGCACGCTACTCTGATGAGACGAGACTGCTAGCGGTTAGTAGTCTTTGCAATGTGGCAGTGGGGCAAACTACATCACTGGTCCTTTGTTTGAAACGGCCAAACCCCGTTGTTTACAAATGTATTTATTGCGTATCGCATTCCTGTAGCTGATATCATCATGGGTTAGGCTTGTTTACGCTTTAATATGACAAACTGTTTTTTGCTATTACTGTGATTTTACCCTGACCTCGACACAAATCCTGTCCGCTCAATATTACGTCGTTGAAAACTTTTGGACAACTTTACGCTGTTTTCTTTATAGGGCTTTAAAAACAATTATAACAATTATACTTTATAACAATTATTTCCCAAAATATTATAGGACCAGAATTGTACCGTTACAGGATTTGCCATTAGAGTTTCAGTAATTGCCATTTGAGACTTCAGTAAATCATGTCTTTTTCTTTAGTATTTTGTTTGCTCTGCAGTCTTCTCTGTAGTAAAACAACTGTTAACTATGCTAAAGTCTAGGAAGTGCAAGATACATTTAAATGCCCACTTTTTTGTTTTAAACCATGTGTGGTAACATTCCATCTGTTGGTCAAAGATGTCGACGCTACCTATGTTTTTGTTATACAAGTGTACAATAGATCGACAATCTATTTCAATGTATTTGGCATCGTAGTTACTCCAGCTTCTTACTTTCTCACCAGGTTCTCACCATGTGGAAGCCAAAATCACTTTTTGACTGTCTTTCCATTCTACAATTATGATCCCATCATCTGATTGAACATACTCATGACTTTCACCACTTTCCATCTTTTTATCTATCAAACTGATATTTTTTATTCTGTTCACCAGTGCCTTCAATTCCATTCTATTTTAAACATTTTAATACTTGCAGAGTGGTAAAATATCTGTCAAAATATACAAAACTTCCTTGTGGTGAATATACAAAACAGTGAAAAGACCACCCCCGCATTACAACAGATGGTCCTAAACCAAGTTCCATATTATGTAAGGGTGTGCTGCTCCCCCGTTGACGTATGGACTTGTAGGTTTCTATCTCCCATGGCTGTCCAGCCTCAGAATTCTTACAGACCATCTCCAGGATCTGGGTACTGCACGACCTGGCAACAACTAGAACAGGGTGTGATTGAGTCAGGTGTGGTGAATACATAAGAAGGTTATTCTCTACACTCCGTACACTCTATCTTGAAGTACGTTGGTACACCTTGGCAATTCGTTGTTCGTTTCATAATCCATTTCCAATCCATTTCATCTTCCTACAGGCCCAATTATTTTCTTGCCACTTTTTACCATTCAGTGTCTATACCGTCTTTAATAACCATTAAAGGTGTTTATGGTTACTATAGGTCTCCTGACCTATCTGGTGTTTGCTTTGGAATTTCTCTTTCCAACAGCTCTGTTTTCTCTGGCTTCATCTCCTCTTCATTTCCAAGGGTCTTATTTGGAAATCATCCAAAACTGGGGTAGTTTTAGTTGTTTATGGATTGATGCTGCTGTCGCACCTCAAATGTTTAACTTTCTTGGATTTCGTTGTCCATGACGTGTCCGTTACTCAACTAAATATCACTATTGTTTGACGACTCGGAACACTAAGTTTTTTATAAGTAAAATCGTAAAGATTTACCTTACAGCCTAAACCGGCTTTCACCTTTAGAAGGCTTCATCAGAGCCTCTGATGAAGCCTTCTAAAGGTGAAAGCCGGTTTAGGCTGTAAGGTAAATCTTTACGATTTTACTTATAAAAAACTTAGTGTTCCGAGTCGTCAAACAATAGTGATATTTAGTTTATCTTTCCCTACAAATATTTGATGTGAAGTATAGTCCTACAATCACTCAATACATATCATAAAATTTATGACCCAAAATAACATCTGGTGTCAAATCCTTGATTATTTGAACAGGCAATTCTATGTGTATGCCCGAACACTTTGCATCCACGGATGTCCAGCCTACCACCTGTAAATGTATATAGTTGACAGCTCCCTGGACCTCCTCATGCTTACATTGTTTTCCTGGTTGAAGTAATTTTGCTACATTCATGTTAATAAAGGAGTGACTTGCCTGGGTATCCAGTACAGCTGTAAATGTCTTATTTTTTATGCTAATGGCTGGGCGGGGCTAATATAAAGTCCAAAGTAATCTGCTCAACGCCACTGTACTGTAATCACTGATCTCTACATACAGGAACTGAAATCTGGGGGCAAATCACATCCCTGGTACCATCCTGACCCAGCCTAGAATGGTCTTTCGCCATAGGACATTTTTCCTTAAAACGTCACAACCTGTCTTGCCACATCTAAAACATTTTCTCTCACTACTTCCTCTGCAACATGCCTCGCATTAGCAGGATGGTCCTCTTCAATTGTCTGATAATGTCCCAGAGTTCAAATGTTTTGGGATGGGACACTTTCACCAATGATCTGATCTTATTCTGGAGCAGCTTAATTATAAAAGGAACTGATACATCACCACTCTTCTCAGGATGTACCCTTTTGAATAACTGTAGTTTGTGGATAACAAACATGCCTGCTCGCATTCCTGTTGGCTGAACCTCAGTTAAGAACCTTTTGTGTATTGCTGCTCTGACTGCATCAGAGTCAAATCTCAATATTAATTCTTTCTGACTGTCAACCCAACTGAGGCTTAAACCTTTATGTTCTGCCAGCACCTGGCTGCTGAACCTTTTTAGCTGATGTAACAAAATCTGAATATAAATTTCCTGGGGTACATTTATTCAGTTCAGTAGTAATGAACAGTTCCTAATGAATGATGATGGACAATCCTCCAACCTACCTTTGAATTCTGGTAAAGTCTCTCTAATCATTTAAGGATCTATTCCAGGTTCTTGAGGAAGCTGATGAGGAAAATTATAGTTACTATCAGCAGGGCCTGTTTGGAGAAGAGGTCCTTAATCTGTTCTTCTATCTGTTGACATTTTGGTCAGTGGCACCTAGTTCTGTGTCCAGTCTATTTTACTGTGGTGTTGGTGATACTTAATTCATGGTCCAGTCTTTTGCTACTGTGTTGAACTCTGATTTTAGGAAGTTCACTTGTTCCTGAACATTCTGTACTCTATTTGCACATTTGGCATCTAGGCCCTGTCTGGGCATCTGAGCTTCTATCTGGGTCTGAATTCATGAGGACTCTTCTGACTGAATCTATAAAGTGTATCTGTACTACTGCAATTTGTTCTGATTGGGCCTGAATTACTGCCATTATTTTGTTAAACATATCGTTTACCTGAATTTCCTTTGAGGTAGGCGTTTCTTCAACAGTTATGAAGAATTCATCCAGGTTCCCACCAGTCTTTCATGTAGCCTGTTCCAAATGCATCTCCAGGTTGGCCTTAGTTTCCGTTGTGGGAAGCCCTTTTTCTTCTAACAGCTGGATGGTTCGCATGTTCTTCAAATGTACCCTCCCATGTTTTCACCCACACTCCACAATTACTAAATAACAACATAATTTTGTCATTAATTTATAACATTAACATAATTAGTCCTGTCACGGTCACCCATTTTGTCATCTTCTAAGCAGCAATTGAAATAAAACACTCGTATCACTATCAACACCTTGTTTATTTCCAATATCACAAATTTAATAAAAATATACCACAGAAAACACAATTTCGATTCACAACTGTAATTTATAAAACACAAAGCTAACCAAATAACTGGCAGAAACAGGAACGGAAATGCTTGATAAACCTTCTGCATTGATTATGAGGCATAATAACAACACGCAACGCATTTTAAAGCACTGAAAAGTGAGTGCCATAAAATTACACCGCCTGTCAAAATACCAAATCCACTGGTGACGTAGTATTACATGTCAGTCTTCAAATTGTTAAAGGGTGATCTAATGCTTCAATGTCTGTGACACATGAGTGATGTTTTTAGTAACCCACAAATCGATAGTCGGTCAAAGGCTGCTGTTTCAATCCCTATGTAGAGCAAGCGCAGAGAATTGTCACATACTGGTTCAGTGTGTAGAGTGTAAATATGCAAAAATATGGATACAGTTGACTGATGACAACAGTAGATAAACATTGGAAACAGCCATACTATTCCAGGCATTAGCCTTTATCTCTTCATACGTCTTTGACAGACATAGTCTGTGTATGTAGCTGATAGGACAATGTTTTCAGTCACAACTGACTGGGTTCAAATGTTCACTTCAGTTGCAACTGACCAGGTTTTGTATGATTGGGTCACAACTGACCGTGGTCCAGTATTACAAGTGAGCAAACTGATTGTGTTGTTGACTGTCTGCTAACATGATGACACCTTAGAGAATGGCATTCCCAAACAGAACCTTGTAGAATATATAATGTGTTCATATACTTTCTCCATTAGTCTGTTACTTTCCTGGCTATTATATTATTATTTATCTTAACACGTTAGAGCCTCAGTTAGTTGAGAAGGTATTTTATGAACTGATAGATTGTGATAATTCATGCAAAGCATTATCAAGTGATATTTAGTGTTTATAACTGGTTCAGTACCTATTTACAGATTCTTATTATTTGTGTGGACAATGTCTATTAACTATCTTCAAGAAAATGTTATATTTTGTTTGATTTTTAATACAAGTGTTAACACAATTTGACTGTACTGCTTTCTATAGTGTTCAACAATTCCATCATCGTAAAGATACTATCCATGTACAGTGTGTTGAAGATGTGCTCTAAGTGATTCACATTTTACCTTTTCTAATTGTTAGCAAAATTTAAGCTTGTGTCTCCTTCTACCTGAGAAATTGTAACTACTGTTGAACATTTATTAAATACAATTGTCCATAAACAAAACGTACACAGATTCTTTAAAGTTTAATTTAGCTTGATTACATTCAAACATTATCAAAGTGAAAAATTAACAACAATCAGGGTAAATAAAGAAACACTAATGATGTAATATTTAATAAAATATAATGCCTCAACTTTAAAATGTTTACATAAAATAATAGGAATGTAACAAACATAAAAATACATAGGTTATACCTTATTGTATTTAATATCTTCAATAATACCTTATTGTATTTATAGACATATATAATCATTTCCATAGACTAATGACATATATTTATTTTAAACTGGACCTGCTGACATTACTTCAGGGCATAATGTCAGATAAAATATTTGTTGGCATTTTACTAAGCAAACATTATCTTGTGTGTTCAGAATATTGTACAATAAGTACAGTAAACTCCTGATAATCTGTGGAATTGGGTGGCACGATCATTGTGGATAACCCACAGAATGTACAAAGAAGGGCAGAAAGTAATGAAAATTGTTTATTAACATTAGCTGTGTGATGGTACGAAAGTCCGCCTTAATGTTCATTGATATGTAGAGGATAAATTTATTGTATTTTAATATATAAAACAGGTTAATTACCTTCCGTCACGCTTTTTGAAATCCGAAAACAGGATTACTCGAGTTTCGACACATTAAGTGTCATCTTCAGATCCTCGATGAATATAGGTTAAAAATACAATTGTTGATGTATGCACATCCCGTCAGACAATAAAAACAACACAAACATAATAACAAAAATACTTGAATAATTTAACACACATGTATTATGTTTGTGTTGTTTTTATTGTCTGACGGGATGTGCATACATCAACAATTGTATTTTTAACCTATATTCATCGAGGATCTGAAGATGACACTTAATGTGTCGAAACTCGAGTAATCCTGTTTTCGCATTTCAAAAAGCGTGACGGAAGGTAATTAACCTGTTTTATAGTCTTAAAACGCTTTTGGAGGCAAATACAATGTTTAAATTTTACCTTCCCCCCACGTATAAGAACAACGCAGTTTCATCTATATAAGCCGAATCCAAGATCGGGGCGTACGTGCGATTCTACGCATATACTTGGGCGAACCCAGTTGAGAAAGCACTGATAAGACGTCATCAATCATAATACGTAACAATAGTGACGCAAAACAAGGGCGTTGCCTGCTTTAAAACAATAGAATTGTGACGAGGCTAATCTCCTCCACCTATAAAATTTACGCATATATGGCGTTCTCAGTACCGCACAGCACATCAGAGCATCAACAGCTAAAATCGCTGTTGGTGGAGTTTTCGCCAAAAGTGTTTAGTCAAATTACCAGATGTAATTCAAATGTAACAGTGAATCTTTAAAAACAAACACTAGCAAATTACTACCCAAGTATGTAAAGTAGAATCAGTGCTAACAGAGAAAATCGACGAGGAACATGCGGCGAACATCTGCCAACACATACGGAGAATCTGACATCAACGGCGACCCTACAAGTGCACACATTCAGGAAAGTCCAAATTAATAATAATATATCCACACAATACTGAGCTCAAAATTAAAATGAATTAAACAAAATGTATCTGTGCTAGTGAGAATGTGGGCGAGAGCATGTGGGTGTGAACGACTGGCCATTACGATAAAAGATCGGGGCATTGGTTTGTGATATATAACAATAGTAAATTAAATTGATCAAGTTTTATTAGAGCTGCAGCTATATTTAAATTTATGATAGGATTAAGTATCAAACTATCTGAAAGGTAATGACTAATGAATATGGGCGTAAGGATATGTAGACGCCATTTTGTTTCTTGTGTTCATATGCGGCGCCATCTTTGGGTTGCCGTTAAGAATTATAACTCTAATTCAGATTAATTAAAAAACAAGTTTATGGCAACCAAATTGTAGTCAGAGTCATTATTTCGACAACCTCAATGTTTCTGAATCTCGCTGAGTGCGAATCCTGGCCCTTAGAGATAAAAAAATCATGTTGGGTATAAACCACGTGCTTGAACCGGATGTGGTATGGAACAGTCGGTAAGTACATGTGTTTTACTTATTAACAACAAATAAATATAAAATAATAAGTGTGATTGTTAACAGTGACTGGTTTTGATTGTTAACAATTGGCGCCCGACCAGGGACTAGTTATGATTGTTAACAATTGGCGCCCGAACAGGGACTGGTTTTGATTGTAACAGCTGTTTATTTAAAATAAATCTATACAGTAAAACCCTATGAAGAAGCTCATCAAGGTACTTTGTGAGAACTTCGTATGAAGCAGGATATTACCAAGTAGCAATATACTCATACTGAAAGTGTGTAACTAATAATAATCATTTTCTATGCAGTGAAATTGCTAATTTACACAAACTAACATTTGTCACAAGACGTAATGATAAATTGTCTTACGTGTATCATCTACACTGAGTATTTCTGAAGTTACTACCCATATACGTACAAATGTTATATGGGCCTATAAAAACTAAGTGAATATCTCCCACGTTTTCATGCACAGTACGGATTAGATTCAGGAATGAATTACCACAAACATATGAATTAAAAAATGCCAGAAAAATACAAGTCAGTGAAGTCACTGCTGACCTGTCGGCAAAATCACAGGTGGCGTTCAACATCAATATCCAATTTTTCACATCCGTTAACTAAGCTAGTAGAGTACAACAGCTTTCAATTATACTGTGAAAACATAGACACAAACATACTGAGAAAATTATGTTCCCAGTAACTGTTTCCGTAGTCGCAGTAAAGTACATATGCCCGGATGACTTATGGTCGCCCCATACCGATCAACAAATAATTTTGTACCTGTCTGTGAGTGGTGACACACTCCGTCCCTTATACAACTTAAATAATTTTGATACAATATTGTTAACGGTAGTTAATACAGTAGTGTATTAAGATTAGTAGAAACACAAGCTTTATTATTCAGCTGCAATTTATTTCTGCTTATTACAAAAAAATATGCAGGTTCCCATGGATAAACTACTCCTGGTTAATGAAAACTTTACTGTATTTCTTAACATTTCTACCTAATTTAAAAATAACAATAAATTCATTAAAACAATAATTATAACACTGTTTTGCACTTAACTACTGGCTTTTGTGATAAAACACAATTCTGAATATAACCTTCTGAAAATACCTAAAGAAAACTCCATTATGTTTATGAACAATAGGAATTTTTAAAAATAAAATTTAATTTATGTTTAATGAAATACAGCAAGAACACAATCTGAACTAACTGGGTTCACATTATCAATTTGTTAGAATTTTCAAAAATTAAGTACAGTAAACCCTTGATTTAATGGACTAATTGGGGCTGAGGGGTGTCCGTAAAATCGAAAGTCCGTTAAATCGCAAATTTTGTTTTTTGAGGATATATGCAAGTCAAATAGGCCTATAACACTTGAAATTTTAATACTATTCATATCATGCAAATACCGTATTGTTCCGAATACAAGCCGCACTTTTTCTCCTAAAAACATGGTCGCTAATTTGGCCTGCGTCTTGCATTCGCGAGCTAACGAAATTCGAAGTTATACCTGACTTCTGGCGGGATGAACGCTTTTGGTATCTATGAGTTGTTTACTGCCTAAGCAACAGCAGTTTGCCTGGCTGTAGTTAACTCTGGCGTTACGATTTATGACTACAACCGAATGTTTTAACAGCAAACTGAAGAAAGAATAGGAAGATAAAGTGTAAGTGCGTGTGCACACACACGTGCTCGCACCCTTCTGTAGACAGCAAGACAAAGGATGAGTAGAGGGGGTGTGAGTAACATGTTTCTAAATAACGGGTAAACTGACAGTGTGGTTTTCTATTGTAACAGTGACAACATCGCTTATCTGTACATTGTTTCCATTCGGCGTTTTGTAGTGCGTTTGCGGTATGGGTGATATTGTGGAGACTAAAGGCACGCAGTCAAATCAAATTAAACGTAACCCGTACGATGCGAATTATAAATTAATTGTGATACAAAATGTAGAAAAACATGCAATCTCGAAGCCGCAAGGAAATTCGATATTGATGAATCCTGTATTCAACGATGGAGAAAACAGAAGGAACGACTTTCAAATGCAAATACTGCGCGACGAGCATTCACGGGACCTCCAGTTGGGCGTTTTGTAGCAGTAGAGTCCAGCGTCTGTGAATACGTACGGCTTTTACGAAGGCAAGGACTCCCTGTCACTAGACATGTTTTAAAATTAAAAGCTTTAGAAATCGCAGAAGAATTAAAAGTCTCCGGTTTCAAAGCCAGCTTCGGGTGTATAAGACGATGCGGCGAAATGGATTTGCGCTTAAATGACGTACATCACTCGCGCTAAAACTACCGAGTGACTACGAAGAAAAACTCTTCAGTATCAGCGGTTTGTCATTCATTTACGCAAGAAGCATAATTATTCACTTGAACACATGGGAAATGCCGATTAAATGCCCGTATTTTTTATTTACGTATATTTACGGTGGACCAAAAGGGAACCAAATCTGTAACAGCAAAGATTACGGGAAATGAAAAATTACGTGCCACTGTAATGCTTGCTGTATTAGCCGATGGACGAATATTTCACAGTGAAATAAGATGCATATCAGTGTATATTGTTCAGTGTTAGTCGTCGTGATGTCTTCCACTGAACATGTGCGACGCCTGCGTCAACGACAACGCAAAGACAGGGATCGCGAAGAATTAAGTGAATTCTTGATGAATTGTTCTCATCAAATACAATTGAAGATGAGAAAATCTGCGTGTTTCAAAACAAGAAACAAGAAGAAAAGGAACGAAAGAATGCTGTGATAGCCAAGCAATATTGCCAGAACAGGAGAGTCTGCAGTTTATGCACATTATACATTCCGTTAAATCCGAAGTCCGTTAAACTGAGGTCCATTAAATCGAGTGTTTACTGTATTACAATAAACGTAAAGAATAAAAAATACAAAATATAATTTGTGTGCTCGGCAAAGCAATACAAACAAGAGTCGACAAACTTTCATTGAAGGTTGCACAAACTACAACTTAAGCATTTAATCACAACACAGTAAAAATGGATTATATCAAATTTGTAATATAACTAAAAATAGGCTACTACAGCTTTAAATTCAGTGAAACAAACTGTATAGATTCACAGGCACAATTAAACAGAAACCGAGATCCAGGGTTCAACTCCCGGGCAGCACCATAAAATCAAGGTTTTTTTTACCCCAATTTGACTCAGCCTATCAAATTGAGTACCCAGGTTAACACCTAATATGTATTCATAATAAGGAGCTGAAATCTAGTGCTGGCCACACTATCCACTATCTTCCTTGATTGCCATATGGCTCAAGTTAGAAATCCTGTTCTTCTGCCCTTGCCTCCCATAAACCATCTGGATACCCTACAGCATTGTCTGTTAAACAAGGTTTTAGATCTTGTTCACTAAATATGAACCAAATAAGTAATATATTTCATACCTCATATTTCATAATTAAATAACATATGTGGAATAAATCAAACTATTTTAATGCTGATATGCCCTGTTCTTGTGACACCATTTGGATTACTGATCATCAGATATCTGACATTTGGATTAACTATGTTTTGCTGTATTCACTAAAGATCCTTCAGTAAAGTATTTGTATTAAATGTCTAGAACTGCTCTACATTTGTATCATGAGAGCCCCATTTTTGCTCTTCAGGAACAAAAACTCTGCAAGATCATTTTTAAGCTTTGCTGGCACACAGTGGATAATGCATAATGGGCCATATTGCAGACACCAAGTAAAAATATATCTACATAATATAATATATCAACAAGATTCACAATGAAACATTTTCTTTTAGTTTTTCTAGAACATCTTCACTGCCCCATCAATTTAATCCACAATAAGTTCTTAAACCATTAAAATTTAAATTCTCCCAATCTTCTCATTCTATATACCTGTATCTATGTATTCATGACACGTAGCACTGGCTACATACCAGTGCATGGCATAACATGTAGTCAGCTATTCTGTGTTTTGTACATGAACTACATGTTTCATCCATTTCAAGTAAAACCCTGCACTTTCAAAAAAGAAAAAAATATATTTTGTTTTCATTTCATAGAGCTGTGATCCTTTCCAACAATTTATTCTAGTTCAGACACTTCATGATGTGGATCACATGTTAAAACAATATATAAAAAATGTTGTGAAACTACTGTTCAATTGCTGCTTATACATTACTAAAATTTTTAGTTTTTATTTAAATAAAATTTAAAGTTTTTAGCACTATAATAAAGTAAAACTTTCAGATTATATGAGTGCACATA
Source organism: Magicicada septendecula (assembly GCA_034769895.1). Taxonomy (NCBI): domain Eukaryota; kingdom Metazoa; phylum Arthropoda; class Insecta; order Hemiptera; family Cicadidae; genus Magicicada; species Magicicada septendecula. The sequence continues at coordinate 331,265,781 of CM068370.1, forward strand.
CATACGTTGGATTCCTTCTGCAGAAAAACTATGACATTTAACATTAAAAGGGGAATGGTAAACCAGCAAGTGATATATTAACTTAACATCTATGCATGTGATAATTCTAATATCTTTCTATTTGGCTGTTCAGAGTTGACATTAAACTTTACAGTCATACTCCTGTAAGAGAATCTGTGAAAACACACACACACGAGATATGAAGGTAGGCAGCCTACATTAAATTTGAGCAAGGCACTAATACACACACACACACACACACAGGTTTTTCGATACACTCAGAATACATTTAGTTAGAACCTGTATGTGTTTTTAAAATAATAAACTTCTGAATCGAAGGCTGTAGTAGTGGGAATACGTTGTGCTATCCTACCATAAGTTCCACTGCTGATTGCTTGCAAACAGTCTGAAGCAGATTGTTTGTTCACAACAGAAGATTTAAATCTCTTGACAGCTTTGAAATATATGTTCTTTTTTAACTAGTTTGTCCAAACTCTCAGATCCAAAATTTGGGAGAGTTCTAGGGAATTAATTGTTTTTCCAGAAAACCTTTTTATTGGAACAATTATGTTATACACATTATTTACTAGAAACACTGGTATTAACATTTAACAGATTATTTTTTATTATTATTGATGTTGTTTCTGTTATTATTATTATTAACATTGATCCACTGCTATTATTATTTTATTGATATTAAGTTTTTCACACGTGTGCGTGCACACACACACACACCACATTTTGATACTAGAGTCTTTGATTGACCATAGGTACTTTTCAAATGTATTTAGGATTTGTTTACTTTCAGAAATGTACTACTTATAAAAATCCTGTTCTGTGTTTTGATATTATCTTGTTTATACAACACAAACTAACTTACTGCTAACTCACAATTATTTATATTCATTCATTCTCTGACCTCATTCACAACATAAAAACTCATACAGTACGATGTTTACAATCCAGGTTAAAATCAGCAACCTGGCAGTTCATTCCTGGAACAGTAGGATTATAGGATGAATCCCAGATTGGAGATATGTGGCCACACTGTGTTCATATCTTTAACCTGAATTTTAATTTACTTTGTAAACTAATAATTAAGGAATGAGTTATAGTTGGGCATTGCATAATTTTAATGTTTCATCTTATTTATAGCATTGACTGCTCAGTTAATATAAACTGATTTTAAATAGAATATTTTCAAACAAAGAAATATTGTTTCTTTGGAAATTATTAATTTCAAGGAGTTGAAATATAATGGTAGACAATGGACAGTACTTCAGTATTTGTAAAACAAAACAGGTAACTGAAAATGTATTGAGTTTATGGTCCACTGTTCACTACAAAATGTTTTAATCATTGTTTTCCATTAAAATAAAATGACACTAGTAATTTTTATGTGTCTGATAATAACAAAATGAAACTAGTAAACCAAACAACAACTATGAGAACCAAAATGCAATGTGTTGTATATACTGAAAACAGGGATGTTTGTCTGGTGATAAAACCTTATAACACTCAACTGTTCTATATGAGGGATATCCTAAATATCAATAATCAATGGCGAATTCAAAGAATGCCAACCCCCACTCCTGCAGTCTCACATGTCAATACTGATTAGTAAACTGATATTAGTAATAATAATGTAAATGTGTTATTATTGCTAAATAATAATATTTCAAAAGTTATATGAACATCAATTTAGTAATCCTAATGAACACAAATTAACACTGTTTGGTACCTACACTTAACACAAATATTGGTACTGATTCGAATGGACATGTAAATGGTTGCCAAACTTTTTCACAATACTCTTTCTCAATTGTTTGAAATATTACAGCACTCCTGAATCTTAGTCTCTATTTATACAATTTTAATGAAGTTTGACAATAAGTACAGAAAATGTAATAATTCTAAAAAACAAAAAGCGAGTTTTCCAATACTTAGGCACTGAAATAGATAAACAAGGATGGCAAAATGTGGAAATGATAGAAAAAGTTGTAAAAATTATGAAAATGTACTAGGCCATGAGTAATGATTTCACAAGTAGGAGGGACATGTTAGAAGAAATGAAAATGAAGGTAGTCAAGGATACAGTAAAACAGTAGAACTTCCATATTATGAACTTCTAAATAACGAAATTCTCTGTTCAACAAATTTTTTCAGGAGTTTTGAGAATTAGTCAGAAAAACATGTTAAAACGTCCCTACTTAACGAAGTTAGTTTTCTATTTAAGGAACTTTTTCTGGCTAGGTTGATAAAAAAATCTGGCCTGAGACTAGAATTCCATTTCTGTTTTACTTTATTTTACCTCCGTACGTCTGATAACCAACTATAGTGTGTTGATATTTAATAAAATGTTTGAATAACTTTGCATATTACTGTACTGTGGAATGTAATGTGATCCTGCCCATTCGTCTACACGTTTGCGTTCAGTTCTCCCCACCACCACTGTCTGTTACTGCTCCACAGTTTACATACGTCATTCTGGTTTTGTCTTTGTCTTAGTGTGGTCCTCTGTTTTAGCGAGTACAAGTAATATTTTTGTGATATTGTATTATTCCTGCATTGGGACCATTAATAAAAGAGAAAGGTTTAGAATTTGCTAAAATGTTACACTATCCTGATTTTCAAGCCAGTACAGGGTGGTTGGATAAGTTTAATTCCCGTCACGACATTTCCCAAAAATGTGTCAGCGGCGAGAGCACTGATGTTAAAGAGGACTGTGTTTCTTGAAAACAAAATGTCTTGCCGAAATTATTGCAGGAATACAATGACAATGATGTTTTTAACGCCAATGAGACCAGCCTGTTTTTTAAATGACTTTCTGATAAAACCCTTGCTTTCAAAGAAGACAAATGTTTTGGCAGGAAGCATAGTAAAGAGAGGGTGACCGTTATGGTCACGGCGAATATGAGTGGAAGTGAAAAGTTAAAACTCGTGGTTATTGGAAAAAGTCAACGGCCACATTGTTTCTGAGGAGTTAAATCTTTGAAAACAGATTACGATTTTAACCAGAAGTGCTGGATGACTACTGACATCTACACAACATTTTTAATGAAACTCGACCATGAAATGATTAAATAAAAATGAAAATTTTTTTGTTTATTGATAATCGCCCTGCGCACCCACAAACTGTTTCCGAGAAATGTAAAAATGTTAAGGTTGTTTATTACCCCCCTGCCCTGACCGCAAAACGTCAGCCTATGAACCAGGGGATTATTAAAAGTTCGAAAGTCCACTATTGCAAGCGAATTCTTGCAAACGTTTTGAAGGCCATGGATGAAAATAAACCATTTAACCCCAGTAAATTAATTTAGTTGAAAGAATGTGTTGAAGCTGTTTCAAAAAGCATGGTCTCAGGACGTCACGGATGAATCAATAGCACGATGCTTCAAAAAAGCAGGCTTTAAAACGGAACGTGAAAATGAAAACGTAGCAGACTCGGAAACAGATGTGGATAAGATTCCTGAGATTGTTAAAGACGTTTGGGAGAAGTTAGAAAACTTTCTAATTTATGTAAAGATGTTCAACCAGGTGACTAATCTTCAAGTCAACGAGAAAGTTGAAGTACCAGCATTTCCGGATGATGATGATAGACAACGAAGTTTCAATGAAGTTAACGACAGAAAAGCTGAAGCATCGCAAAGTAGTAATAGAAGTGAAAATTTCGAAGAAAATGAAGAAGAAGAAGCTGGTTCCAAGATTACGACCGACGATTTATTGAATCCATTTAAGATGATAAGAAACAGAATAATCAGCAGGAAAATGTACCGGATGAGATGTTTTTGTCATTAAATAAACTTGAATCACTCATTGAAAATAGAACAATCTTTTTTTTTAAAAAAAAGCAAGCTAACAGATTTTTTTTTCAAACTAAGAACTGTATGTAATAGTCTAGTTTTTAATTTCGTTACCTCTTAAATTTGTGTTTTCATTACTTTCATGATTTAAAAAAAAATTAAATAAAAAACTGTATAATACATGATTACATTATATAAATAAATTCCAGTTTTATAATTAACTTATTTCGCTGAAAAGTTATTTTTAATTTCACTGTTCAATCACAATTCAATTTGTTAATTTCACCATTCAATTTGTTATCACTTTTATTTTATCAACTGTCTACTCATCAATAAAATAAGACATACATTTTATTTGTGTTTTTGCTCGATCATACACACCATTTTTCATTTTTTTCTATTTAATGAATTTTCTAAATAACGAACTTTTTACGGTGCCCCGTGACACTTCGTTATATGGAAATTCGACTTTGTGTGTGTGTGTGTGTGTGTGTGTGTGCACCTTTTTTTAATTTATTTATTTACCTATTTTAACATTTGGCTGTGAGACATGGATACTGAGTGAGAGGTAGAAAATTAGAATCCAAGCTGTAGACATGAGAAGTCTTGATGGTCAGAAAGGAGAAATACCGACACCAAGAAGAGAATCAAGAGATGCAACCTACCCTGAATTCCATAGATGAAAGGCAAATAAGTTGGTGGGGGTCACTTAAAACATATGGAAGAGGTACGACCTATGAAAAGAATTAGAGAAACAAAAAAAAAGAAGACCAAGGACATGGGACCAAGTAATTACTCAAATTTTAGAGAAGAAAAGACACAGAGAGAAGCAAAAAGGTTAGTGTGGGATAAAAAAAGGGTGGAAGAAATCTGTAAAAGTTTGTAGTGTAAATGTATTGGCTGTGTTATAATATATATGAATGAGACACTGATTGAATGAATATGTATTATACGGTATTGACTGTACATAGTGTAATGTAGTGTAATATGAATATAATGTATCCTACACCACTAAATGGTTAATACGGTTGTAGATAATAAAATAAAAAATTACAAAAAAATGTAGAACTTACTGAATTTACTGCAAACATGTTTGCTTACAATATTTCTGTTTTAATACCTTAACTCTGAAATTTTGTAGCATCCTATATACCAGTGCAGTCATTAAAATCACTGGTCTGCAAATACCAAGTAGGTGCATGATGTAAATTTAATGCAGTTATGTGGTGTATGCATGAATTAACTGTATATGCTCACTGTTATAATTTGTTAACACTAAATCAACATTTCGGTTTGTAGATTTTATTTCAGATAAATGACATGCACACATAAAGTTTTGCAAAAGGACATTTGCATGTTCAAGGGATGAAATATGGAGCTGTAACTCCTCCACACAATGTCTCTGCTGAATCACTTAAACTTACTTCTTATGACATGGGATTAAGACTGTGAACTAATGCTGGACCAACGTTACTCCCATTAACATTACTGTACTTTTTGTGTATACAATCTGTCAATCTGTGGCATGGATTATTTGTATGTAACCTAATTAAATTATAATTGAGATAATATCTTACAAGGGCAGATAAATACAGAATGAGACAATTTTTTAAAAGGACAGTAAGAAGGATACAAGAGAAGAAAACCCGAAGGATGGTACACTGAAGCTAACAAATTAAAACATAAATTAAAAACTAGATAATGAGGACACTGTGAAGCTTATTAAGTACAAAGATAAGTCTATCACAAAAATATTATGAAATGGAAGGAGACTGCAGATGAAATGGAGGTTAAAGTTGTGGCAATTATAGAGTGAGAGAATAACGGTCAGGAAGGAGTGAACAATATGACTGAGTAGCCATTCTCCTCTTTGCTTACAAAAGTGCAAGGAGGAGAGGAGAGTACAAAATAACATTACGAGTCAGATCTCGAAAGAATGGCTACAACTGTGATGATAAAATAACCTAATTAAATTATAGTATATTGGACCTTAGCTGAGTGGAGCAGTTTCTTCATCTCTACTGTTCCAGTAAACATTTCAAGTCAAATATTTGTTTTGTTACATATAAATTCTGTTACAGCAAGATACATTACAGTAATGGCTCACTGTAATAATCTTTTTAGAAATCTGAATAAATTGTTTAACAATACCGGTACAAAAAATAAAGGTACACAAGATAATGACAATAAGTTAGTTGTATGTGTAAAAATAGATTCTATGCCAGTGATAATTAAGAATGCTACAAAATAAATCATGTAAAATAAATAATAACAATAATTATAATTATCATGGTAAACAACATTCCACCAAACAGTATAAACTTATCCTGATATGCTCTTCTTTCTATCAGTCTCAACACAGTGTTTGACAGTCCAAGGGTGTTTGCTATGTCAAGAATACGTTTGTGAGCACCTTTTAGTGTGTTTCGCTGATCACGTAAACTTTCTAGTATACCTGAACCTGATCGTATCATATCATCGACACCATGGTGTGCATTCTGTATGTAAACAAACACCACATAATTATTAGTAAATATTACTTACATTTTTCTAATATCGGTAGATTAATATACAAATTAACTATTATAACAAATACTAATACTTGCATGCGCATACCCCCCCCACACACACACATTCTCTCTCTCTCTCTCTCTCTCTCATTCTTCTTTATGATATGACTGTGTGGACGTTGTAATGCTCTTCTCTGATGTCTTCTTCATGAAGAAGTCACTCTTCTTCAGGCCATATACATGAAGAAGTCATCAAGAAGTACATATTAAAATGTACACAGCAAAACTGTCCTTTGGATATTCCTAAGAGTTAGTTTTTCAGCCAACATACTTTCGAACTGTTGCTCAAGTTAATGAAACAGCATACTGTATATGCCACAGTAACGTACAGCTGTACTCAACCTGATGACTGTAGTTCATCTTCTTCTCCCTGAATTAAATAGCTTCATTGCCTTCTTATTTACTAGTGCTAACTGTTTCACTACTTCTTGATATTTTTCACTAAGACTTAACTAGTGAAGTCAAGTTGTGAAGTCTATAATCATTTTATAGACTTCCAGGTGGTATCAACTTCAAAACTAATAGCCAATACTGTCAGGTTTCTCCAAAATATTTTTAAGTCACTACCATTCTCTTTTACAAATATAAGCAATAAATGAAGTTTACACATTGATTTTGAATTATAAATTATGCCCTGAGCCATCAGCTACATCACAGCAGTGAGATTTAGAATCAAAACTGTGACAAAAATCAGAGCATCATAATATTTAAAAGTTTAATTTGGATGGCAAGGGGCATTATCCAAACACAAAACAGCTTTTGAGGGCAGACCAACAGATGTTAAATGCTGTCATACTGTGGGAACAAAAAATTTTGTTTTAAACCAGTTTACAAACACTTCTCTGACCATCCAAGCTGTAGTGCTGTGATAACAAGTAATATAAATAGGAATATAAAGCATCTTTTACTTTTGAAAAGGCTCAGTATTTTTTTTGTAGTCCTAACAATACATTCTCTTGCAAAGTACGAAGCAACAGTATTAACACAACACATACAGTACATATTACCCATTGTTTTTCAAGTTTATGACCAGGTACAATCTTTTCTTTTCAGATGCTAAAGTTGTATATGGCACACATTTCAAATATAGCCCAAATTTATCAGCATTATAGATTTGATCTTTTGATAGACCTTTGTCAACAAAATGTTGAAACTCAGAGAAGAATTCTTCAGCAGCTCATCATTACAACACTTAATTTCTCTCCATGGATAGTGAGCAGATGTATGCCATATCTCTCTTTAAATCTGGTCACCCAACCAAAAGCTGCATTAAATTCTCAACATTTTTCAAGATTTTATTAAAATATTTTGTTTTAACTGTTTAAACAGAGCCTGAAACCAGACTTCCATTAGCTCGTTGATTAAATAACGTTAACACAGCCTTCAGATCTTTGAAATTAGACTTTCATTGTTTTCCAACTTGACATTCCACTGAATTACTAAGGAGGGAGAGGGAGGGGAGGGGATGGAGGGGAAGGGTAGGAGGGAGGGAGGGAGAGTTTTGGAAACGTTATTCATTACTAGAATAATGAATTACTAAATCTTACGGATTCATTGTGAACAAATCAGTCCGGTTTTACACAACAAAAATGTACTGTGGAAGTTGTTTTAAAGTTGCTTTAATGTTAAAGTTGGAATAATAATATGGATGGATGTTAAAGTTGCTTTGATGTTAATATTAAGTTGTAAGGGTATGTTCGTAACAGCTATCCTTAAGATTCTTTTTGTGGTCCTGGTTTATTTAATACAGAACTACTTATTGCTTGGGTTGGACTTTTAGCCACACACTCAAATGTTATTGTATTTGCAAACAACGTATGAGGCATGTTTCTAAAGTAAGGACCACTTGGTTATAAAGAGTTTGGCAACACTGATTAGTTCGCACACGCAAAGTAGCTTCAACTGGTCTGTTGGGCATGTAACCACCATACTGTCGCCAGTCCACTGTTGTCTGTTTGCCTTTGCATGACAGTGATTGTGATGAGTGCGAAAGCAAATGATCCCAATGTGAAGTCCAAACAGCGATTAGTTTCTACATGCAAGAGGACATAATGCTGCTGAACTTCATTGCCAATTGTGTGAAACATATGGTCCTACTACAGCGAGTGAAGGCCGTTCAAATGTTCATGATAAAGAGAAGAGAGGCAGACCTAGTGACCAGATTGATGATCTCGCTGAGCATGTAAATGCGAAAGTGAGTGAAAATATTCACTTTGCGATTAGTGATCTTTTTATAGACCTTCCACAAGTTTCAAAGACAACGTTGTTCAGAACTGTGCCTTACACTCTAGGCTACTGTAAACTGAGTGCACGACAGGTGCCGAAAATATTGACCACTGCTGATAAAGAACATAGGTCCTTTTATGGGCTGCTTTTATAGAGAAGGATACCAACTTTTCCCATATTGTCACTGGTGATGAAATGTGGATTTCACATGTCAATGCTAAGCTGAAACAACAATCCATGCATTGACATGGATTCCAGTTCACCCAAACAGAAAAAAATCAACCAAACCCAGTCACAAGGAAAATCATGGGAACTGTGCCCTGGAACAAAAAAGGTGTGCTTATGGTCAATTTCAATGAGCCTGGAACAACCATCACATTACTCTAGTAGCCTGCATGGAAGTAGTCCCATCAAGGCCACTCACTTTCACTGCTTCACCCTGTCTCCTCCATGCCCCTCGCCCTGCATTGTTGCAGGCTACTACATTCTGTAGCGTTTTAGCAGTGATACATAAGCAAAGTAATACATCCACTTTATATGGCTTGTTTATAATTTATTTATGTGTATTGCATATATGAATTTTTTTAATCAGACATAATTAGTTGTAGGTAACATAACTAACTTAAATGCTGGGCGCCAATAATTTATTTGAACTATAAACAATTTCTGAGTTGGCAGCATATTTTTTGTTGTCACGTAAATATCTACATAATTTCTATCTTTGTGTTTCTTCTCTTTCTTTGGCTTCTTTTGTTATGATTTTCACTTCTCTGAAACTATGATTTATAATGTGCTGGATTTTCTTATGTTAGAATCTATAGCTTTTAGCAATACACATCCTAACTTTACAAAGTACCGTTAGGTCAGTTACTTTATGTTTTTCATACAGTGAACTTACTTATTTAAAGTTTTAATGTTTTCTTTAAGGCATTACCCTACAGACCAACAGCTGTCTGAGAATGCTGACTTTGCCTGCTGATGTCGTTTTAATTTTTTCATACTCACGGTCTTTTCCCTTTTGTAAATGAACCGGTTTTTGTTCTCTGCACAGTCGTTCCTAAGCCATATGGTTCAGAAGTTCTGTTAGGTATGTGGTACACTTTTAGTATGCAAATTGTGTATACCCTGTCAGCATGTCTTTTCTGCAATTATCACTGTCTGACACTTTTATGAATGCCTTTGTCATTTTTACACTCCCCTCAAAACTGTGTATATTTACTGGCCATGCTACTTACCTTTCTTCTGTTGCACAAAGATAAATAGGACTGAGTAATTTCTTTGAACAAAATTGTCACTGTTGTGGCAAAATGGTCAATCCAAGTCAAATTATCCAGGGGTGTATACCATCTCAGATTTTCATGAAAACTTTTTTACAACATCTATGGACAAATATAACAACCCGTATTTTTCATTTTTGCCAAATTCTGTTTATTTTTTTAATGATTTTTTAAAAAGTCAATTTTTAACCGATTTGTTAGTCGCGGTGTGAGGTCAAAAGGGCACTTTTCAATACAAACTCTATTTGTATGGTTATTATTTAATATTAAGTTATAAAACTCACAACCCCTTACTTGAAATTTCACAAGGATTCCAAATATAAAGTCAAAAATAACATTCAGACTCATATAAAACTTGTTTTTCCACTTCAAAGTTGGCAATTCTGAAATTTTTTCTCTTTGCAGGCTTTTATGTAAATGTTTATAACTTTTTTTCTGTCTGGTCCTATGAGGCTGAAAAAGATCTTACTTGAAAGAGGATGAAATGTACTATAATAGCATAAACATCATGGTTATTTAATGTCATCTTTTTATAATTTTATAATATCTGTTCGGAAGAAAGTGAAACTGTTGCTTAGTGGCAACGCTGTAAGCGGTGTGATCTTGATGATACTATTTCCATGCAGGCTACTGTGACGATTTAAAGGCAATTTAAATAGCACAAAATAATTTTTATTCAAAATAACACATAAGAAAATAATCCACCCTCCCCTCTGTACCTATATACCTGTACCAACTTGTAAAAAGGCTAGTACGGACATGCAAATTATACTGTTATGAAGCGAATACTAATAATCATTCTAATTAAATAAAAAGAAGTGATAATAATAAATGAAATACCTAACTCAATAAAGAAAAGGTAGGATAATTAGTAGTAGTTAATTAAGAGAAAAATTAATAATAATAAAAGTACGAACTACTTTTCTCTCGGCGTGTGAACTGCGCCCACTTCCCTACTCACGGCCGCAAAATCAACCCCAGTCGACCCAGAATCTCTGACAAGTTAACAGCTTTAACATGTGTCATGAAGGTGAACGTATGTATATATTGCAAAACGATGTAGCAGAAAGTAAGTGTTTCGTGGTTACATACTCCACATGTAGTTGAAACGAAGTAAAACGTAAAACAAGTAAAGTAGCTTAAATGTAGAGAAAGAATTAAAAATAACTAAGGTAGCCGACACATCTCTTTATAAAACGGTTTAACTTGTAAGGTATGTTCCATACCATATAAAAAGGTAACATTAGTGCAGTTAAAACTAAAATGTGGAAAGTGAACACCAACGTCAGGAGTGAAGCAACGGCGACAACTTTACGAGCTCCAGGTAGCAGAATCCTAGCGTCATGACTTTGATCGCAACTTAGAATCAACAAACTAAATGGAGGAACCCAAACGACAACGAAGAACATCCAGGAAAACCTACTGAAGAGGATCAGCAAGAGAACCAGCTGCAGATCCACATTATACCCAGGTGACACTAAAGCCTAACTTCTGTGCTTATATTGTTTTCTAACAAACACAACAAAAACAGTACATTTTGTAAAGACTCATTCAATTCATGTAAATCTTAATATAGTAATGTTTGTAGTTACTGTAACGAAATAATAGTAATCTGATGATGGTTAAAGGTAAAAATGAATTCGAAATTTGATCAAACTATTCTTCAAATAGTTTGCATAATGTTGAAGTATTTTAGAATATTATACAGTAGAGTCTCGGTAATTTGAGCCCCGGTATTTCGAGGTTCCGTGTAATTCGAGCTGGAAAAAAAAATAATAAATACAGTCAGTAAATGTAAACAACATTCCCGCCATATCGTGACTCATGCCAGACCAAGTGTCTACAGCATGAAACGCTAAAAATAAATACGTAAATAAATCAGTAGCGGACTGACCGCCTCAGCTGATACAAGTGTTGTACCTGTGCGTTACTACTAAGCTTCGTTACTAGTGTTTGCTTGTTGTTTTAGTTATTTTACTGTACAGTATATTCAACGTTTAGTTTTTCACTACAGTAAATTGTTATTTATACTGTATATAATGAGTTACAAGAGTAGGCCTAAGAAGAAGTTTGTGTCGCTAAGTGTTAAATTGGAAGCCTTAAAATGATTAGACAGAGGTGAAACGCTAAAAAAACTTGCTGCTGATTATGGAGTCGATGAAGTGACTGTTGGTGACTGGCGTAGGAACAGAGACAAGATTGAAAACTATTCTTCTAAAAAGTGTATGGGGATTTTAACCTGTGAACGCAAATCGATGAAGAAATCTGATTATGAAAAAACAAGTGCAGCTTTGTTCACTTGGTTTAGTCAACAGAGGCAAAAAGGAAGTCCTATTTCAGGCCCAATGTTGCAAGAAAAAGCAATGTTTTTCAGGAACCAGTTTAAGGAAGGCGAGGATGATTTTACAGCAAGTTCAGGATGGTTGGATAGATGGAAAAAACGATACGGCGTAAGGCAGCTTGAAATGTGTGGTGAAAAGCTATCTGCGGATTCTGAGGCTGTCACACAGTTCTGTGAGAGATTTAAAAAAATTATAGAAGAAGAAAAACTTACACTCGATCAGTTGTACAACTGTGATGAGACAGGACTAAATTTTAAAATGCTGCCTACTAAAACTTTAGCTTCAAGGGAAGAAAATGCTGCGCCAGGCCACAAAAAATCTAAAGAAAGGGTGACAGTTCTTGCTGCATCGAATGCAAGTGGAGAACATAAACTGAAGCTAATGTTAATAGGCAAGTCTGCAAAGCCTAGAGCTTTAAAAAACATCACTCCGTCTGCGCTTCCTGTTACATACATTAACCAGAAATCTGCTTGGATGGATAAAAATATTTTTAAGAAGTGGTTTCTTGAAAGTTTTGTTCCTGAGACCAAAAAGTACCTAAAGGAAAAGAACTTGCCTCCCAAAGCAATATTAACCCTTGACAACGCTGGATCACACCCTGACGAAGAAGAACTGAAATGTGGCGAAATTAGAGCATTGTTCTTACCCCCAAATGTGACAAGTTTAATACAGTCGATGGACAAAGGCGTTTTTGAGTGCTTGAAAAAGAAATATCGTCGTCGTCTGTTGCAGAGGCTCCTACAAACTACAGAAGGCGAGGGAACCATAGTGGAATTTCTAAAGAATACTACAATGAAAGACGTAGTTTACTGGGTGGCGGAATCACGGGATGACAAAGACAGAAACACTAAAGAAGTCTTGGAACAAGATTTTAAAAGAAGAAAATAACAGTTGTAACACCACAGACGAACATGACTTGGTCTTAGCACGACTGATAAAAAAACTTCCTGGTTGTGAACAGTCAAATGAAAATGATGTTTCACACTGGTTGAATAGTGATGAACAGTTTGAAGTGACCGATGATTGAATCGTTGAAATGCTGAATGAAGTGGCAGAAGAAAATAGTGATGAAGACGTGACTGCAGAGACTGTACCCGTGATGACTCACGCCGAGGGGTTGGCAGCACTGACACTGCATTGCGTTATGTCGAACAGCAAGCAGAAGCTACACCGACCGACACGATGCTGCTTAGAAGATGGCGTGACATTGCTGCTAAAAAACGAGGCTCTATTTTAAAACAAAAGACTCTGGACAATTTCTTTAAAAAATAAATTTGTGTGCCTTTTATCTTTTGAGTTTAAACTAGTTCAGGTATGTACTACATTGTTTGTGTTTTCTTATCCGTAAGCAATTATAAATTACTCTTTGTTTTTTTCTTCATCCGTATAATCCGAGTTTTTCCAAATTCGAGGTTGCCTCAGCCCCAATTAATTCGAATTACCGAGACTCTACTGTAAAATTAAAACCCGGATCCATGGTATTCAATGTAATATACAACTGTATGGCTTTGAGCTCATCAGAGTAACACTTTAAAGAGTATAAGAGCATTTGATGCAGAATCTATCAGAAGTTTCTTTTAACGTAAAAATAAAAAGATGACCATTAAAGGTATTATTTTTAAATCATTATTTAAGAAGCCATAATAAAGAGATGTTTTTGCTAAAATCCAGAGAGTGAGTAAATTTACGTAACCTTGGACAAATTCCTGATATTTACATTTTTCCAATTTGTTGGTAAGTAATTTGTACTAACAACGGCAGCCGGATTGATTGACAGCAACCAATTAAACTGGTTCCCTGTGTTATAATGTCTTAACAGGAGGGACGTTATACTACTATAGTCTATTGTGAAACAACTTCTAAATTGTGCTGTGCCATTCAATACCAAAGGCAGGGTATGCTGAGATCAGGAATTGTTCACGTCTGCCCATGGCTGCCTGCTCAATTTAAAAATTCCAATGGGAGATTTTTGATAATCTGCCTTACAGTCCTGATCTCACGCCCAGTGACTACTGTACCTTCCTACACCTCAAGAACTATCTTGTGTCACAATGATTCGAGGAAACTGAAGAGTTGAATACCTTGGTGCAATATTGGCTAAAATCCCAGACTGAAAAATTTTATGTAGAGGGTTTGAAGTTTGTACACATTTTGAAACCACTAATAAATTTTTCATTTTCTCATTTGTTCTCCTTTTATAACCTATCTGCCCTTACTTTTTAAATGCCCCTCGTAATTGTGGCAAATAAAGGCAAATCAATCACAGTGCAATTTTACTACTTTTATAAAATGGAGCACCCATTTGGAAAGCAATATAAAATAAAAAAGGATTGGTTAGGGAAAATAACAGATGAAGTAAGAGAGTACAAAGATTAATTAATATACAAATTTCAAAAGCTCTTAAAACGTCGGATAAGCCACTATGTATCCTGACTGTCTTAACACCATCTGTAATTAAAATAGGAATGAAAATTCGCATCTACAGGTAAATAAATGGTGTCACCCAGCAGACACATTAAAGATTAGCGAAAGTGATGAACACATAGAGTACTTTGTAGAAGCATACACAAGCAGAACAGTTTATAATTCTAAAGGCACTGGAAAAAATTATTATAATTAAGAATGTGCAGACTAATAGAAGAAAAGCAGTAATTTATACTGAGAGTATGGTGACAATGGATTCATTAAAGAATTCAGATAATCACAAAAAATTGAAGAAATCAGAAAAAAGATGAGATTTCTAGATTGTGACTACTGGTCTGTACATTTTAAATGTGTTAAGGCTCATGAGGGCCTTATAGCTGACCAGCTGACTAAGGAACAGCTACAAATATTGAGAGTCTACCATCACTTGACCTAAACCCCAGAAGTGCAGGTTACTGCTGACGTGAGACACAAAAAGCATGTAAAAATGGGAAAGTGAATGGGCAAATTCAACAAATAGAAGTCAAACTAAATTACTTTTTTTTTGTTAACAAACAATGGTGGTCTTAAATATTCCAATGTCTCACAATTAACAATTATACCACATCACTGCTTTAAGATTTTAAGATATAACAACAAATACATCAAATCCTTTCTCAGATTTGTCATTTGCATTAATTTTGAACTACTGTGCCTTAATTTATTATAAGTGTTGTTGCTGTTGCTTCAGACTGTTGAAATTTTGAACACTAGGAATGTTTGAGTCTTTTATTCCCTTAAAATGTTATAAGATGGGAAATATGTATAACATCTACCATGGCTTTAATTTACGATATTTTGTTGTATTGTTATGGTTATTATAATCTTGTGTTACTACTGTTATGGTCTACTACAGCTAAGAATTGTATTACTATCAATTTACACCTTTTATTCTGTTATAAAACATACATTTTGTTAATAAGAGTATCACAGATTGTACTATTAGTGTTCTGTAACAGTTTGTTGAAGTACACACGCACGCGCGCACGCACACACACACACACGCACACAGTAGGTGGAGGCAGCACTGGAAAAAGAAGAGAGGAAATAGAAGATTGAAGCTCTTCAATTACATAAAATCTGTAATGTTGAGATGAATGATTGAGCCCGGAATAGATATGAAAAGGACATGGCAGTGGTGTCTGGAACCTTCCACATCACAGAACACCATATGATATGATGACACTGTGTGTGTGTGTGTGTGTGTGTGTGTGTGTGTGTGTGTGTGTGTGTGTGTGTGTGTGTGTGTGTGTGTGTGTGTGTGTGTGTGTGTGTATGTGTGTGTGTGTGTGTGTGTGTGTGTGTGTGTGTGTGTGTGAGAGAGAGAGAGAGAGAGAGAGAGACACACACAGGCAGAGTGCACGATTGACAGTAATTAACATTACTCCCCTTCGCTGTAACACACACCTGTAGTGACATACTGTGTTGAAGTGAGTGGTCTATAATAATGGCTGTGTCTTGGTCTGACTGGTTGTGAGTGAATCTCCTACTTAACAGTTCTTCTCTTTCACTTTCTTCCTGGCGCCTTCTATAAATTTCATGCTGGTGCATGCGCAGCGCTGCCTGTAACATGAAAAAACTGTTGTATAAACAACAAAACAACAAATACACATTTACACACATACCCAAAACAAAAGAATCTTATAGGATGTACGCAAAGAGAAGTATATTATCAAATTTCAATTACTTCTGCAAGTCGACTGTACTATTTTTTATCATTTTAATTAACCTGACCTACGTTTCACAGACTGTATCAGTATCTTCAGAGGTTTCTAAATACTTAACGAATAATGATTAATGAAATAATGATATGATTCGATTTCAATACAAAAACTACAAATAAAATGTTGTATGTTTTAAATTGATTTTATATTTTGAAAGTCTGGAAATTGATGTTTATTATTTAGACAATCTATGGCTAAATTAGATTTGTAAATATTTGGTTTCTATAATACACTGCAGTGATGAAAGAATCTATCGAGTAGTTTTTTCTTTGTCTGGACTGTGTAAAATTTATTGCAATCTTGACAGTTTATTTTGTATATTCCATTTTATTGTGAATATTGAATTTAGTTTTAGGTGTTATTTTAATAAAAACTATATTATATGTGTTATAAGTACAGTAGACTCTCAACTATCCGACCTAATGTGGCGGTCGGCCGGGTCGGGTAACAAAAAAGTCGGATACACCGGAGCCGTAGGCATACCAGCCTCTGTAAGGTCAATGACCGCCACCCTATTGCGTTGAATGTACTTGTTGCTATTTGGATGCATACGTCATATCAGTTTGTCCTTATAAATGATGTACAGTAATAAATGAATTAGAAAGAAATGAAATAAGAATTCGCAACTACAGTATCTTTCACAAAACCTTTATTTGAAGGACGAAACAAAATTGTAGTTAACAATAAGTTGAATGAGTTTTACTGAGTTTTAATTTATACGAAAGCTTTCAACCAAATTAGTTGTTAATATAAATCAAATTATAATAACCTAAAACTACGTACTGTATAATGAAAGAACAAGTGAAACTTACATTGTCTAAGGTTTGAAAAAGTCTGTAATTGAGACCTGTTTCTTTCCTCGCATTAATTTCCTCGCCGCTATATCCTTCCACTTACGTAAACATATTGCTACGACAGCACAGAACAATGTACGCGTTTATCGAATATGCCAGAAGGATCTCGATGTAAGCGTGTGGTGTACGTGCTACTAGACGCATTTTGCGAGAATTTTCTCGACTGTGCCGGGCTTCGCTCGGGCGCTCGGACTGTGTCAAGGGCGTAGTAATTACGTAGTTCACGAGAGATAAGATGCAGTTTGGAAGCTTCTGGTGTGTGAGCGTGACTATAAATACATCGGGTAGCGGCCTTAGTTTTTCAGTTCAATGCGAGATATTTGATAGTGCGGTTCGAGAGTATTAGTGCGATATATTTCCAGAGCAGTTTGAGTTATTACTGTGTACGTTCAAGTAGTTATTATTGAAGTGTTGCGTTTTATAATCGGACGGTATAATTGTAATAAAATTGAGTTTTAATATTTGTGGACATTTTATTGCGTGTGTACAATTTTCATTTGATTTGATGTAGACTGTGTTGTTAATTACGAACTGTTTTACTGTAACAATTAAAGGTGTGATTAGTGACTTAACTGGTGTCTTGTACTTATTTTGTTTCCACTGTACCTACGACGATCGAGTAGACCGTCGTAACAATATGATGTCTGCTGGTGTTGCTTCTTCTTGCTGGCCAATGTATTCCACTGCCGTCTCGATCGCCTTCAGGCCTTCGGAGTGGGTTATACGATCGGAGGGTTCATCACCTTGTTCCTCTTCAATCGGCTGTTCATTTAATACCATCGCTACAATATCTTCGATTTCGTCCTTTGCCAACCATTCTGTGATGTCTTCCAATAAAGCTTCCTCACATCCGGGAACTTTTTCTAACAGCGATACAAGCGCAGTGTTATCAGTTGCATTTTCCACATCACATTGCTGTTCTACCTCTTCCCACTTATCACTGGCTCTGTGATCCAGCAAAATTTTCCACGATCGCACAAGTGTTAAAGATGGAATTTCATCCCATGCCTCGGACACCCATCTGATGACGTCAAGCATGTCTACTGACTGTAGTGCCATCGCAACTTCTGTATTATCAATTGTCGCGATGATATAGCTTAGTAGCCTATGTCGATATTTCTTTTTCAAAGCTTGGAGCACTCCCTGATCCATTAGCTGACATATAGATGTAACATTTGCAGGCAAGAACAAAGCTTTTATGTCTCCATCTTTTAATTGGTCATTTGCTGGATGTGAAGGAGCATTATCCAAAACTAGGATTGCTTTCCTTGTTAAATTGTTTTCAGCTAAATGTTTTTTAACTTGTGGCACAAATTCCTGTACAAACCAATTTTTGAAAATTTCTCCATTCATCCACGCCTTTTTTTGATGGGTATAATGCAGGGACAAAGAACTTAAATCTTCAAGATTTTTAAAAGCCCTAGGCTTGCGAGATTTTCCAATCAAGGTCAGTCTCAACTTGTGGTTTCCGGTTGCGTTACTACAAGCTAAAACTGTAACGCGGTCCTTGCTCTTCTTGAACCCTGGTGTGGCCTTTTCCTGTTTAGACGCTAGTGTTTTAGACGGCAACATACGGTAATTCAAACCCGTCTCATCACAGTTGTACACTTGTTCTCCGGAAATACCTTCCTTATCAAGCACGTCAAAAAAGTGTTTTTTAAAGTCAGGGACAGCGTCCTTATTAGCAGACAATGCTTCACCACTAATCGTCATCTGACAAACACCAAAATGTTTCTTCCAGCGATCAAGCCACCCGTCACTGGCAGTAAACTCACCATCGTCTCCTTCGATCTGTTTTTTTAAACTGAATCGCTTTTTCTTGGAGCAAGGGGCCTGAAACCGTCAATCCTTTCCCCCTCACATTTTCACACCACAGATATAAAGCCTCTTCAACTTCCACATGTTTTCGTTTTTGCATAGTTTTTCTAACTTTCACGCCACTGCCACTTGCTTGCTTAGAACACCATCTTTCAATCTCTGCGCGATTTCTTCGCCAATCACCCACAGTAGTTTTTCCAACTCCTAACTCCAGTGCAATTTTGTTTACCGACTCACCAGAATCCATTCTTTTTATTGCTTGCAGTTTTTCTTCCAAAGTTACTACCACTTTCTTTCGTTTGTCACCCATATTTCACTTAAAAATAAAAGCCACCAACAATACTATATACACACTATATAACAAATTAACAATCCACGAACGACTGAACCGCATGGACTGACTTCTGGATACAGACTGACTGATGCACCTGTTACACACTCAAGTAGGAACACGAAACTTTCCTGTCACAACATGAATCAATTGGCGTACTGTATTGGTAACTGGTGATTCATGCATAAGCGCCTTCACCCGCATGGCGGGATTGCTCACATGACGTTTGAAGGCGCTAGTAATCGGATTGGAAATAAAATACTGCATACTGTATGTACCGTTTTTTTTTTTTTTTTTTTTTTTTTTTTTGAGCGGGTCGGATAGGCTGGAGGTCGAATACGCGGGAGTCGGATAGCTGAGAGTCTACTGTATTTTAAAATTTGTATCTTTAAAATATTTTCTTAGTTTTTGTGTAATTATTATTACTTAATTTTTTGAGTTATTATTTCCATAACAAGTAAAGGTTGATATTTATATTAATAATAGGTTGATTTTTAGGCGTAGTGTTATTGGGTATTTGTTTAGTGAGTTTGTTTTTTATTTTATTCCCTAACTTATTGATAATTTTTATTTTGTAAATGTGTTTTGTTTTTTATTAATGTTACGCCTAAATAATTTAATTTATTATTAGATTCTTCTTCTAATATGAATTTTATTTTGGAATGTAAATTGTTTACCGAGTTGAATATATTAGTTATGTTTATACTATTATTTTGGGATATGCATAGAAAGTATCATCAATGTACCTAAAGTAACATACTGTTATGATGTAATGGGACAAAATGGGGTGTTTTATTTTATTTCATATTTCAATCAACATATAAATACGGCAACGAGTCCCCTACGTAAAACGGTTACAGTCAAACAAAAGAACGCAGTAACAATGTTGTAATTTTGCAAGCGGAAGCGGCAAACGCATTACAATTCCAGGAAATAAAGTGTTTGTGTGATACACCAGTGCGCGCGGACAGGACGCTTAGACACCTTAACCAACGTGGCGAATTTGTAAAATTTGTTTGGCTTGTGCGAGGTTGCTGACGGAAGTTTGACGAAGTCACACCCATTTGAGTGACATGACGAAAGGCAGTGCAATTTTGTCAACGTCTAACACACATGAAGAACCCACACTTTGAGTGCAGTGACGAACATTTTAACAACAGAAGGCATTGGTAATTTCCGTCTTGTCCGATTTTGGAGGGGGGGCATTTGGTTAACGCTCCTCGCAGTCATCACCTGAAGCTACGCCTGGCCAGGCAGCCCACCAAACGTGGCTCATCAATAAAATTTTTTATTATCAATTAAAAGAGAATAGAAGTGGTAGAACGATGTGAAAGGGAATGCAGTATTTAATGAGGAAGAAAGAAAAATGAAATCATAAACTTTTTTTGGACACCTAAAAGAGAACTTTGTGTGTGACACGCCACGAGAGGTCGGGGAGATGCCAACTACCGCAAGTAACTGTATTACATCAAAATTATTTTAATGATTGCCTAAAATAACTAAATGGGGGGGTAAAATGGAATGAGAGTTGAGTGTGAGCAAGCTGGGTTCGCCTTATTTAGATTTAAAATTTAACTGGTAGAATATGTAATATAAATGTATGGTAACAACGTTATGCTTAACAAATGCTTGTAACAAATGTATTAAGGCACAGTTGAGTGAATTAATAATGTGCCAATAGTTGGGAGAAAGAATGTACGAAAGAAATGTCAAAGAATATAAAATGAACTAAATTTTAATAAAATCTGAAGCTTATTATATTTTAATGATAGTCGAGACTGTTGTAACGGTACAGAATTGTGTGCTGTCCCAGTTTTAGTTTTATTTTATATCAAATGTTTTAATTTTAAATTGTTAACTTTCACCTGTGAGGTGCCTCAGTACAACACAATGTTAGCATAAACAATGATGTCTAGAACTAGACGTATTGCGTAACCGCCCCAGTAAGCAGCAGGCTTTACAATTACAATATGCAGATTGTCACCATAGAAGCAACAGCCAACAGTAGTAAGCAGCAGTATACAGTACAGTTCGTGAATTAAAAATAGTGGCCTCGGGTGTGCAAGATAGGCCTATCTAATAAAAACATAAAAGCAGTTCCATTGCAACTCACGGCCGCGCGGCCAGCCTACAAAACATCAAGTGTTCGAACAAAGTTACGTCGGCCGACTTTATTTTACCACATGTGGGAACATTGAATTAAAACAGTGAA
Source organism: Magicicada septendecula (assembly GCA_034769895.1). NCBI lineage: Eukaryota > Metazoa > Arthropoda > Insecta > Hemiptera > Cicadidae > Magicicada > Magicicada septendecula. The sequence continues at coordinate 331,287,401 of CM068370.1, forward strand.
AATCTAAGTAAATACTGTAAACTAATAAATAATTGCGGGAGTGCGCCCGAACAACGAAAGCGGTTAAAACGAGACCGTGCAACAAACCATATGGACACACACGGTGGACGGGTAACTAGCAACCTTACATATATTGTAATACCACTAGATTACGTGTGTTAAAAAAAAATTTTAATGTGTTTTGATTTTAATTTAAAATTATAGTTATAAATCGGTAGTAAGTTACAATTTAAAAACAATGAACTCTTTTCTAAAATAAGTGCAGTAATACGGTTTGAATAGTAATGGTTGATCAATTTAGTGAATAAAGCATTAACCGCTGGTCGACTGATGAAGGTAGCCGTAGCGTCGATCTGGCAGCGAAACTCCTCTTCTAGGTTAACTGTCGTCAAAGTACGTAATGTTAAGTCTCGTCTGGACAACAAAAATTTATAATAATATACCTTCACGTACCTGATCGTGATTCTAAAGTTCTGAAGTTCACTTATAGTAATTAATAAGCTGCCAAGATGGATTTAATACCAGCTTGCTTTACTGACAAGGTTAGATCACTCCTTGTTTAATAAGGGCGCCACACAGGTTTATTTCAGGAAAATCCCGTGAAAAACCAATTAATGAGATTTAATCTTTGCTAATTTTCTTTAAAAACTGGTGTTGATGCTTACTGCACTTACGGCAATTCAAATCTAACAACATACGACTCTATTCAGAGTTATTTTTGTATTTCAAAATTAATTATTAATTCACTCCTTGAAATAAATAGAGTCAAGGTTTATGCTGATAACAACGGGTTTTATTCTTACCCTTGAGAATAAATTCAAACAATTACAAGTATGATAGATACATTAATATGAAATTGCAATTACTTAGTTCTCTTACCCTACAAACTAGCTCAGATAGAACAAACAACTCTTCTGGTTATTACCAGATTAACTTTTAATTTAAATATTATTTTATATCTCGGGCGTAAGCTCTTTTAAATACAAGAAAGAACTACTTTATGCCTATACAGAAGTTAATGACCATATTTACTAATTCGGCCTCTTTTTTTAAATTCGTACCTATTTCTAGGTTATGCATTGGTCACGCTGACTTAATTATTAACAAATATTTTTTATCACTTAAGACTAATACAGATCTTATGTGGGATTAACAAATCCGCTAAATAAATTTGATCACAGTGTAACAGATAGAAAGTTTTGATGTTTTTGCGTCAGTACAATTTTGTGTTGAAGAAATACAAGTGCACACAAATTAATGAAATGAATTGTCACAATGTTACCTTTTTTATTTTAATCTTATAGATTAAAATTTATTTTAAACACTCCAGCGGTCGGATTATAGTGACCCTGGTTCATTACACTGCACACGAACTAAGAACAGAGAATAATCATCCTCTTCTGACTAAATTCGGACTAAGTTAAATACTGGTTAATAATCTTTCTCTTGTTCTAATTATCGCGCACAAAAATAAAAATAATTACTTCACATCGATGCACGTCCTGTTGATAAATTGTTGTGTAGTTATTTGTCTTGACGAAACGGTTAAATGGATTCACTGTTTACATGATACTCTAAGTTATTAAAAATTTTGAGGTGACGAGCGACACCTTCTCGCTCTCGATGATGACAATAAAGTGTAACGGTTTCGCTTGGTTTCGGATTATATACCCCCTTGCTTCATGGGGCTTAGGTGATGAATTCGTTTAATAAGCTATTTTTTGATTGGCTCCACCAGACGTTACAAAAATGACGCATTGTTTTCTAACCGTCATTTGGCGAACTTGATTGACAGCTGGGTGTGTTGTTATTATTACCCAACCAATTTTTCACTTTATAATTACAAATGATGCTAACGCACGCTACGCACTTATTACAGTTGCGATCACGAGTTTATTACTATCAAATTAAAGAATAGTTTACGAGCTTTAATTTGATATGACTTAACACTGGTTTTAATCGCACTTTCTCTGACATTGGTAATAAATAATGTTCAGAGACATGGTTTCGCACTGTCTTCTGCTAGTGAAGCCAGATACGATTATTACCTATCTAGTTATATTTAGTGTTTCACATCGCGTTTTCTTTTAAACGTCTTTGTCGGAACACTAACACATTCGTCGTTATACTTAATATCTATTTATTGAATACAATTATTAAATCTTAGCTTAACTATGGTGATACATTACTATGAATAATCCTTACTTTCTAATTACATTTTGTTTATCCTACTCAACTTAATGTTACTCATTAATAATTGAGTGGTGATATTCACTGTTACATTTATTTATATTGACTGTTCAGTAGATTTTATGTACACTAGTAGTCCTTTCTACTTATTAATTCACTGACAATCGTTTGTTTAGGCGTAGCCTAGGCATACCTTTAGCATCGGTTTATGCCTTAATAATGGTCATTAGTTACATTTGGTATAATGGGGAAGTTACTTATTCATATAAGGTTTCCTCTTACAAGTATTCTTACTTCTTACTATTACATTTGGGATTGTAATGTAAGTTTTAATTTGACATTGTGGCCATAGCTAGTCTTAGTCATAGGCATTGTTATTTACTGGTCATGGTTCATTTATTTTCAGCCAAATGCTGTTGCTGATATTATATTATTCTTGTCATTCTTTAATTACTTTCATAAACATGTGATTTTACATTTATGTCATTGACTGGCTTGCTTGACAGCTTATAGTGAACTTGGCTTGTCCATTAGTTAGAGTCAGTCATAGTATTCGTTGTAGTGTCATGCAGTGTATTCCTTACTGCTTCTTGTGGTACTTCTTCTTCTTCTTTCTTCTTCGTTGGTCCTTCTCTTCTTTGCTACTTTCATTCTTAATTATTCACTTACATTATTTCCGTGTACTTATTGATTCTTTTGGTACACGTCTAGGTTATGTAACATTTTGTTGCGTCACAATATATGTAAATCAATTTCAAATAAATGATGATGGCTGATATACATGAAAACCTAAATAATCGAGAGCTTTAAGGGAAGGGATTTTGTTAAAAGAAAATAGCAAGGGGAAAAGAGATAAATATGTACTGGTTCATTTCCAATATAAACAATTTGTAACAGGTTAGAAGTAAAAAAGATTCCATTTGTAAATTTGTTTGATTTCATGTTATTCGTTAATAACACTTACTGATAATATAAAATAATATACCAGTTTTTAATTGATGTCCAAGTAAAAGGAAGTAATTAATGTGGTTAATAAACTAGAAGCGATTGGTTTTTAATACAAATTGTGTATTTATATGTGTACTGATAACCTTCAAATAATCCTTTCTGCAGCTGTGTTCGTCTGTAGAACCCTGGAGTAACCCTAAGGTAAGATAAGAGTTAATTTGAATTATAATATATTGTTTCACTGGCGCCTGAACAGGGACGGCGAGTGTAAGTTGTTATTACATTCGCCAGACCTAAATAAGCTGCAGAACGGGTTATTTGGAAGTGAGGGTGTGGTTAGAACGCTTTTAGATCGTAGAGAGTAAATTTACTAAAGTAAAATTGATAATCATTTAATTAAACATAAGTTCATAATGGAGAACACAGAGAATAAAACAAATACAGCTAACGTAACTGTTATGAATGAGTCGGGAAATCAATCAATGACCGAATCAGCGGTAATGGAAGAAGTTCATTCAACTCCTGTCCCGACTACGGATAGTGATAAAACTGACAATGAAACGAGAAATTTGTTTCGTGAGACAATGGGGGAGATTAAACAAATGTTTAATGATAATAATAAGAGATTTGATGCTAATGATGAATTTTTGCATAAAAGTGTTAATGAACTTAACAGTAAATTAAATGCCTTAAACAATCGTTTAGATAATAATGATGAAAAGTTTGAAACTACGAGTAGTGATATAGATAAACATTTTGATAAACAAGAAACAATGTTAGATGAACAGAACGCAAAATTAGATGACATGATTAATAAAATGAAATTACAAAAGTTTAATATCGAGAAACGTATAAATGACATAGATGAGCGATGTAATGTTATTCTTGGACAACAAATAATTACAATAAATGACAATGTAAAAAGCTTTACAAGCGGGTAATAAATTTGAAAATGCGGGAAACAAAAAGTGATACAGCAAATAATAGTAGTGACAATGAGAATAGAGAGTTAGTTGAAGTAGAGTTTAAGAATGAAGTGTTGTTAGCAAATGCTGATGAGAGAGTGAGAGAGGATGAAGAGAGTATACAGAGGGTAAAATTTTCCCGTGATGTGGTTGTGGGTGAAGAAAATGCTTCACGAATGTATTTGGGAGACGTATGGTCTACAAATAATTGTCCCTTGATTTTTTGTGTATCTGGTAAAGCCAGATGTTGTAGTAACAAAGTGATACCCTCTGCATGGAGTGAGAGAGAGAGAGAATGTGAAATGTTGTGAGAAATATTGTAATGAGAGAAATAGAGAGAGAAATAGAAATATTTAAGGTGAATAGAGATTATGAAATATTGGTACAGAGTTTATGCATTAAGAGAGAGGAACAAATTGACTTACCTTGTAAAATAGATTGATAATTATTTTGATGATACCTGTATAAATAATAATAATTTGCCTGATGTTTTAATGAGTATAGTAAATGAATATGATGAGAAAATAAATTATTTGATGTTGAATAAAAACACTTACGGAGACAGAATTGAAATCACAAATGTAGACTGGTTTTATGAATTAATAGGTAATAATGGTATGAAATATTATGTTGATAAGGGTTATTACACAAATGATAGCCATATGATGCGTATCAATAAAATTGAAAAATGTTACGTACAGAAAAGACATAATTTTTGACGATGGAGGTTGAATATAAACTCAATGAATGGATATTTTAAATACTTTAGTATATGGTAATGACCTGGCTGCTTTATGTATTGAAGTGTGGTACACAAGAAAATCATGACAAAAATTTGTAAATAACTGTGTTAATGCCAAATGTATTGTGTCAAGGCTATATTGTCTAAATGTAGATTAAAGTTTATGTAAAAATGTTTAGAGTATGTTACAATAATAATAATACTTTATTTTGCCAATTAACAATAATAATAAGAGGTAATAATGAAGTTAATTTTGAATTGTGTTTGCATTAAAAGTGTTTTAAATAATGTAATTAAAGTTGAACTGTTCCGATTGAAGTTAAAATGAAGTTAATTTAAAAAAGGTTAATTTTATTAATGAAGCCAAACTAATTGTGAGATGAATTGTAACAGATAGTAATTGATAAATATGTTAACACGAAAAGACTTATAGAAATTAAAAGTTGAAGTAAGTACATGTATCAGTATGTGGTAAGCAGAATGTTTATACTGAGGGAGTGTTTATAACAGTGTTTATAAAACAAGTCTTGCAGACGACTGTTTATGTAAACAGGTGTGTTGTATGTTGTGACTAATGTTTATAGCCATGCTGAATTGACAATAACAAAAATGTTGTATTCTGCTGAATCATTGCCATGAGCAGTTTATTATGAAATAAAAAGAAACACCAGATGTGATGGAATGTAGGTAATATTTTTTTTGTAGGATCATTTTGAAAAATGTAAGTAATTTTGAAATTGTTAATTAAAACAATATGAATTAAATTTATTGAAAAGTAATTAAATCAATTGAAAAGATAATTTTTTATAATGAATGTAAATTTATTTTTGGTTTGGAATTAATTTATATTTACTCTGGTTTGAATTGTGTATTGAATAATAAGGTAATAATAATTGAAGTTTTACCGAAGGTTGATTTAATGTTAGTGTTATCATAATATTTGTATTTTAAGTAATATACTTGTATGTTTTGGTGGGGAATAATGTTTATAAGGGATTAAAATTATATAATAAGTTGATATTTAAAAAAAAAAAACCAGTACTTTGTCAATGAACCAGTACGACTAAGAGGAAACAAATCAGCTGTGGGATATGGAGTGATGGAAGGCCGTTTGTTGATTTTTTTTAATTGAACGTTCCAGAGTCAGGCGATACTGTGGCGAGTATCTGTCCGAGCTTATGCTGTTGGGATCTCGAACAGAGAAGTCCAGTAAGATCGGATGGGTGCTGCCACAGCCACCGGACTAGGGAGGTAAGTACCCATGATTTTAGTAAAGAGTTCAGGGGGGTTGTGGCGCCATATCCTTACTGATCCTCTTAGGTTTTAGGCAATAAGAGTTTGTATGCTTCGGCATCCAATCTCTTATGGGGGGGGGGGTATTGTAACGGTACAGAATTGTGTGCTGTCCCAGTTTTAGTTTTATTTTATATCAAATCAGTTTTAATTTTAAATTGTTAACTTTCACCTGTGAGGTGCCTCAGTACAACACAATGTTAGCATAAACAATGATGTCTAGACAACCAGACTAGACGTATTGCGTAACCGCCCCAGTAAGCAGCAGGCTTTACAATTACAATATGCAGATTGTCACCATAGAAGCAACAGCCAACAGTAGTAAGCAGCAGTATACAGTACAGTTCGTGAATTAAAAAATAGTGGCCTCGGGTGTGCAAGATAGGCCTATCTAATAAAAACATAAAAGCAGTTCCATTGCAACTCACGGCCGCGCGGCCAGCCTACAAAACATCAAGTGTTCGAACAAAGTTACGTCGGCCGACTTTATTTTACCACATGTGGGAACATTTAATTAAAACAGTGAAAATCTAAGTAAATACTGTAAACTAATAAATAATTGCGGGAGTGCGCCTGAACAACGAAAGCGGTTAAAACGAGACCGTTCAACAAACCATATGGACACACACACGGTGGACGGGTAACTAGCAACTTTACATATATTGTAATACCAGTAGATTACGTGTTAAAAAAAAATTGTAATGTGTTTTGATTTTAATTTAAAATTATAGTTATAAATCGGTAGTAAGTTACAATTTAAAAACAATTAACTCTTTTCTAAAATAATTGCAGTAATATGGTTTGAATAGTAATGGTTGATCAATTTAGTGAATAAAGCATTAATCGCTGGTCGACTGATGAAGGTAGCCGTAGCGTCGATCTGGCAGCGAAACTCCTCTTCTAGGTTAACTGTCGTCAAAGTACGTAATGTTAAGTCTCGTCTGGACAACAAAAATTTATAATAATATACCTTCACGTACCTGATCGTGATTCTAGAAGTTCTGAAGTTCACTTATAGTAATTAATAAGCTGCCAAGATGGATTTAATACCAGCTTGCTTTACTGACAAGGTTAGATCACTCCTTGTTTAATAAGGGCGCCACACAGGTTTATTTCAGGAAAATCCCGTGAAAAACCAATTAATGAGATTTAATCTTTGATAATTTTCTTTAAAAACTGGTGTTGATGCTTATTGCACTTACGGCAATTCAAATCTAACAACATACGACTCTATTCAGAGTTATTTTTGTATTTCAAAATTAATTATTAATTCACTCCTTGAAATAAATAGAGTCAAGGTTTATGCTGATAACAACGGGTTTTATTCTTACCCTTGAGAATAAATTCAAACAATTACAAGTATGATAGATACATTAATATGAAATTGCAATTACTTAGTTCTCTTACCCTACAAACTAGCTCAGATAGAACAAACAACTCTTCTGGTTATTACCAGATTAACTTTTAATTTAAATATTATTTTATATCTCGGGCGTAAGCTCTTTTAAATACAAGAAAGAACTACTTTATGCCTATACAGAAGTTAATGACCATATTTACTAATTCGGCCTCTTTTTTTAAATTCGTACCTATTTCTAGGTTATGCGTTGGTCACGCTGACTTAATTATTAACAAATATTTTTTATCACTTAAGTCTAATACAGATCTTATGTGGGATTAACAAATCCGCTAAATAAATTTGATCACAGTGTAACAGATAGAAAGTTTTGATGTTTTTGCGTCAGTACAATTTTGTGTTGAAGAAATACAAGTGCACACAAATTAATGAAATGAATTGTCACAATGTTACCTTTTTTATTTTAATCTTATAGATTAAAATTTATTTTAAACACTCCAGCGGTCGGATTATAGTGACCCTGGTTCATTACACTGCACACGAACTAAGAACAGAGAATAATCGTCCTCTTCTGACTAAATTCGGACTAAGTTAAATACTGGTTAATAATCTTTCTCTTGTTCTAATTATCGCGCACAAAAATAAAAATAATTACTTCACATCGATGCACGTCCTGTTGATAAATTGTTGTGTAGTTATTTGTCTTGACGAAACGGTTAAATGGATTCACTGTTTACATGATACTCTAAGTTATTAAAAATTTTGAGGTGACGAGCGACACCTTCTCGCTCTCGATGATGACAATAAAGTGTAACGGTTTCGCTTGGTTTCGGATTATATACCCCCTTGCTTCATGGGGCTTAGGTGATGAATTCGTTTAATAAGCTACTTTTTGATTGGCTCCACCAGACGTTACAAAAATGACGCATTGTTTTCTAACCGTCATTTGGCGAACTTGATTGACAGCTGGGTGTGTTGTTATTATTACCCAACCAATTTTTCACTTTATAATTACAAATGATGCTAACGCACGCTACGCACTTATTACAGTTGCGATCACGAGTTTATTACTATCAAATTAAAGAATAGTTTACGAGCTTTAATTTGATATGACTTAACACTGGTTTTAATCGCACTTTCTCTGACATTGGTAATAAATAATGTTCAGAGACATGGTTTCGCACTGTCTTCTGCTAGTGAAGCCAGATACGATTATTACCTATCTAGTTATATTTAGTGTTTCACATCGCGTTTTCTTTTAAACGTCTTTGTCGGAACAGTAACACATTCGTCGTTATACTTAATATCTATTTATTGAATACAATTATTAAATCTTAGCTTAACTATGGTGATACATTACTATGAATAATCCTTACTTTCTAATTACATTTTGTTTATCCTACTCAACTTAATGTTACTCATTAATAATTGAGTGGTGATATTCACTGTTACATTTATTTATATTGACTGTTCAGTAGATTTTATGTACACTAGTAGTCCTTTCTACTTATTAATTCACTGACAATCGTTTGTTTAGGCGTAGCCTAGGCATACCTTTAGCATCGGTTTATGCCTTAATAATGGTCATTAGTTACATTTGGTATAATGGGGAAGTTACTTATTCATATAAGGTTTCCTCTTACAAGTATTCTTACTTCTTACTATTACATTTGGGATTGTAATGTAAGTTTTAATTTGACATTGTGGCCATAGCTAGTCTTAGTCATAGGCATTGTTATTTACTGGTCATGGTTCATTTATTTTCAGCCAAATGCTGTTGCTGATATTATATTATTCTTGTCATTCTTTAATTACTTTCATAAACATGTGATTTTACATTTATGTCATTGACTGGCTTGTTTGACAGCTTATAGTGAACTTGGCTTGTCCATTAGTTAGTCAGTCATAGTATTCGTTGTAGTGTCATGCAGTGTATTCCTTACTGCTTCTTGTGGTACTTCTTCTTCTTTCTTCTTCGTTGGTCCTTCTCTTCTTTGCTACTTTCATTCTTAATTATTCACTTACATTATTTCCGTGTACTTATTGATTCTTTTGGTACACGTCTAGGTTATGTAACATTTTGTTGTGTCACAATATATGTAAATCAATTTCAAATAAATGATGATGGCTGATATACATGAAAACCTAAATAATCGAGAGCTTTAAGGGAAGGGATTTTGTTAAAAGAAAATAGCAAGGGGAAAAGAGATAAATATGTACTGGTTCATTTCCAATATAAACAATTTGTAACCGGTTAGAAGTAAAAAAGATTCCATTTGTAAATTTGATTGATTTCATGTTATTCGTTAATAACACTTACTGATAATATAAAATAATATACCAGTTTTTAATTGATGTCCAAGTAAAACGAAGTAATTAATGTGGTTAATAAACTAGAAGCGATTGGTTTTTAATACAAATTGTGTATTTATATGTGTACTGATAACCTTCAAATAATCCTTTCTGCAGCTGTGTTCGTCTGTAGAACCCTGGAGTAACCCTAAGGTAAGATAAGAGTTAATTATTAATTTGAATTATAATATATTGTTTCACTGGCGCCCGAACAGGGACGGCGAGTGTAAGTTGTTATTACATTCGCCAGACCTAAATAAGCTGCAGAACGGGTTATTTGGAAGTGAGGGTGTGGGTAGAACGCTTTTAGATCGTAGAGAGTAAATTTACTAAAGTAAAATTGATAATCATTTAATTAAACATAAGTTCATAATGGAGAACACAGAGAATAAAACAAATACAGCTAACGTAACTGTTATGAATGAGTCGGGAAATCAATCAATGACCGAATCAGCGGTAATGGAAGAAGTTCATTCAACTCCTGTCCCGACTACGGATAGTGATAAAACTGACAACGAAACGAGAAATTTGTTTCGTGAGACAATGGGGGAGATTAAACAAATGTTTAATGATAATAATAAGAGATTTGATGCTAATGATGAATTTTTGCATAAAAGTGTTAATGAACTTAACAGTAAATTAAATACCTTAAACAATCGTTTAGATAATAATGATGAAAAGTTTGAAACTATGAGTAGTGATATAAATAAACGTTTTGATAAACAAGAAACAATGTTAGATGAACAGAACGCAAAATTAGATGACATGATTAATAAAATGAAATTACAAAAGTTTAATATCGAGAAACGTATAAATGACATAGATGAGCGATGTAATGTTATTCTTGGACAACAAATAATTACAATAAATGACAATGTAAAAAGCTTTACAAGCGGGTAATAAATTTGAAAATGCGGGAAACAAAAAGTGATACAGCAAATAATAGTAGTGACAATGAGAATAGAGAGTTAGTTGAAGTAGAGTTTAAGAATGAAGTGTTGTTAGCAAATGCTGATGAGAGAGTGAGAGAGGATGAAGAGAGTATACAGAGGGTAAAATTTTCCCGTGATGTGGTTGTGGCTGAAGAAAATGCTTCACGAATGTATTTGGGAGACGTATGGTCTACAAATAATTGTCCCTTGATTTTTTGTGTATCTGGTAAAGCCAGATGTTGTAGTAACAAAGTGATACCCTCTGCATGGAGTGAGAGAGAGAGAGAATGTGAAATGTTGAGAAATATTGTAATGAGAGAAATAGAGAGAGAAATAGAAATATTTAAGGTGAATAGAGATTATGAAATATTGGTACAGAGTTTATGCATTAAGAGAGAGGAACAAATTGACTTACCTTGTAAAATAGAGATTGATAATTATTTTGATGATACCTGTATAAATAATAATAATTTGCCTGATGTTTTAATGAGTATAGTAAATGAATATGATGAGAAAATAAATTATTTGATGTTGAATAAAAACACTTACGGAGACAGAATTGAAATCACAAATGTAGACTGGTTTTATGAATTAATAGGTAATAATGGTATGAAATATTATGTTGATAAGGGTTATTACACAAATGATAGCCATATGATGCGTATCAATAAAATTGAAAAATGTTACGTGCAGAAAAGACTAATTTTTGACGATGGAGGTTGAATATAAACTCAATGAATGGATATTTTAAATACTTTAGTATATGGTAATGACCTGGCTGCTTTATGTATTGAAGTGTGGTACACAAGAAAATCATGACGAAAATTTGTAAATAACTGTGTTAATGCCAAATGTATTGTGTCAAGGCTATATTGTCTAAATGTAGATTAAAGTTTATGTAAAAATGTTTATAGTATGTTACAATAATAATAATACTTTATTTTGCCAATTAACAATAATAATAAGAGGTAATAATGAAGTTAATTTTGAATTTTGTTTGCATTAAAAGTGTTTTAAATAATGTAATTAAATTTGAACTGTTCTGATTGAAGTTAAAATGAAGTTAATTTAAAAAAGGTTAATTTTGTTAATGAAGCCAAACTAATTTTGAGATGAATTGTAACAGACAGTAATTGATAAATATGTTAACACGAAAAGACTTATAGAAATTAAAAGTTGAAGTAAGTACATGTATCAGTATGTGGTAAGCAGAATGTTTAGACTGAGGGAGTGTTTATAACAGTGTTTATAAAACAAGTCTTGCAGACGACTGTTTATGTAAACAGGTGTGTTGTATGTTGTGACTAATGTTTATAGCCATGCTGAATTGACAATAACAAAAATGTTGTATTCTGCTGAACCATTGCCATGAGTAGTTTATTATGAAATAAAAAGAAACACCAGATGTGATGGAATGTAGGTAATATTTTTTTTGTAGGATCATTTTGAAAAATGTAAGTAATTTTGAAATTGTTAATTAAAACAATATGAATAAAATTTATTGAAAAGTAATTAAATCAATTGAAAAGATAATTTTTTATAATGAATGTAAATTTATTTTTGGTTTGGAATTAATTTATATTTACTCTGGTTTGAATTGTGTATTGAATAATAAGGTAATAATAATTGAAGTTTTACCGAAGGTTGATTTAATGTTAGTGTTATTATAATATTTGTATTTTAAGTAATATACTTGTATTTTTTGGTGGGGAATAATGTTTATAAGGGATTAAAATTATATAATAAGTTGATATTATTTAAAAAAAAAAAACCAGTACTTTGTCAATGAACCAGTACGACTAAGAGGAAACAAATCAGTTGTGGGATATGGAGTGATGGAAGGCCGTTTGTTGATTTTTTTTAATTGAACGTTCCAGAGTCAGGGGATACTGTGGCGGGTATCTGTCCGAGCTTATGGTGTTGGGATCTCGAACAGAGAAGTCCAGTAAGATCGGATGGGTGCTGCCACAGCCACCGGACTAGGGAGGTAAGTACCCATGATTTTAGTAAAGAGTTCAGGGGGGTTGTGGCGCCATATCCTTACTGATCCTCTTAGGTTTTAGGCAATAAGAGTTTGTATGCTTCGGCATCCAATCTCTTAAAGGGGGGGGTATTGTAACGGTACAGAATTGTGTGCTGTCCCAGTTTTAGTTTTATTTTATATCAAATCAGTTTTAATTTTAAATTGTTAACTTTCACCTGTGAGGTGCCTCAGTACAACACAATGTTAGCATAAACAATGATGTCTAGACAACCAGACTAGACGTATTGCGTAACCGCCCCAGTAAGCAGCAGGCTTTACAATTACAATATGCAGATTGTCACCATAGAAGCAACAGCCAACAGTAGTAAGCAGCAGTATACAGTACAGTTCGTGAATTAAAAAATAGTGGCCTCGGGTGTGCAAGATAGGCCTATCTAATAAAAACATAAAAGCAGTTCCATTGCAACTCACGGCCGCGCGGCCAGCCTACAAAACATCAAGTGTTCGAACAAAGTTACGTCGGCCGACTTTATTTTACCACATGTGGGAACATTTAATTAAAACAGTGAAAATCTAAGTAAATACTGTAAACTAATAAATAATTGCGGGAGTGCGCCTGAACAACGAAAGCGGTTAAAACGAGACCGTGCAACAAACCATATGGACACACACACGGTGGACGGGTAACTAGCAACCTTACATATATTGTAATACCAGTAGATTACGTGTTAAAAAAAAATTTTAATGTGTTTTGATTTTAATTTAAAATTATAGTTATAAATCGGTAGTAAGTTACAATTTAAAAACAATTAACTCTTTTCTAAAATAAATGCAGTAATACGGTTTGAATAGTAATGGTTGATCAATTTAGTGAATAAAGCATTAATCGCTGGTCGACTGATGAAGGTAGCCGTAGCGTCGATCTGGCAGCAAAACTCCTCTTCTAGGTTAACTGTCGTCAAAGTACGTAATGTTAAGTCTCGTCTGGACAACAAAAATTTATAATAATATACCTTCACGTACCTGATCGTGATTCTAGAAGTTCTGAAGTTCACTTATAGTAATTAATAAGCTGCCAAGATGGATTTAATACCAGTTTGCTTTACTGACAAGGTTAGATCACTCCTTGTTTAATAAGGGCGCCACACAGGTTTATTTCAGGAAAATCCCGTGAAAAACCAATTAATGAGATTTAATCTTTGATAATTTTCTTTAAAAACTGGTGTTGATGCTTATTGCACTTACGGCAATTCAAATCTAACAACATACGACTCTATTCAGAGTTATTTTTGTATTTCAAAATTAATTATTAATTCACTCCTTGAAATAAATAGAGTCAAGGTTTATGCTGATAACAACGGGTTTTATTCTTACCCTTGAGAATAAATTCAAACAATTACAAGTATGATAGATACATTAATATGAAATTGCAATTACTTAGTTCTCTTACCCTACAAACTAGCTCAGATAGAACAAACAACTCTTCTGGTTATTACCAGATTAACTTTTAATTTAAATATTATTTTATATCTCGGGCGTAAGCTCTTTTAAATACAAGAAAGAACTACTTTATGCCTATACAGAAGTTAATGACCATATTTACTAATTCGGCCTCTTTTTTTAAATTCGTACCTATTTCTAGGTTATGCGTTGGTCACGCTGACTTAATTATTAACAAATATTTTTTATCACTTAAGTCTAATACAGATCTTATGTGGGATTAACAAATCCGCTAAATAAATTTGATCACAGTGTAACAGATAGAAAGTTTTGATGTTTTTGCGTCAGTACAATTTTGTGTTGAAGAAATACAAGTGCACACAAATTAATGAAATGAATTGTCACAATGTTACCTTTTTTATTTTAATCTTATAGATTAAAATTTATTTTAAACACTCCAGCGGTCGGATTATAGTGACCCTGGTTCATTACACTGCACACGAACTAAGAACAGAGAATAATCGTCCTCTTCTGACTAAATTCGGACTAAGTTAAATACTGGTTAATAATCTTTCTCTTGTTCTAATTATCGCGCACAAAAATAAAAATAATTACTTCACATCGATGCACGTCCTGTTGATAAATTGTTGTGTAGTTATTTGTCTTGACGAAACGGTTAAATGGATTCACTGTTTACATGATACTCTAAGTTATTAAAAATTTTGAGGTGACGAGCGACACCTTCTCGCTCTCGATGATGACAATAAAGTGTAACGGTTTCGCTTGGTTTCGGATTATATACCCCCTTGCTTCATGGGGCTTAGGTGATGAATTCGTTTAATAAGCTACTTTTTGATTGGCTCCACCAGACGTTACAAAAATGACGCATTGTTTTCTAACCGTCATTTGGCGAACTTGATTGACAGCTGGGTGTGTTGTTATTATTACCCAACCAATTTTTCACTTTATAATTACAAATGATGCTAACGCACGCTACGCACTTATTACAGTTGCGATCACGAGTTTATTACTATCAAATTAAAGAATAGTTTACGAGCTTTAATTTGATATGACTTAACACTGGTTTTAATCGCACTTTCTCTGACATTGGTAATAAATAATGTTCAGAGACATGGTTTCGCACTGTCTTCTGCTAGTGAAGCCAGATACGATTATTACCTATCTAGTTATATTTAGTGTTTCACATCGCGTTTTCTTTTAAACGTCTTTGTCGGAACAGTAACACATTCGTCGTTATACTTAATATCTATTTATTGAATACAATTATTAAATCTTAGCTTAACTATGGTGATACATTACTATGAATAATCCTTACTTTCTAATTACATTTTGTTTATCCTACTCAACTTAATGTTACTCATTAATAATTGAGTGGTGATATTCACTGTTACATTTATTTATATTGACTGTTCAGTAGATTTTATGTACACTAGTAGTCCTTTCTACTTATTAATTCACTGACAATCGTTTGTTTAGGCGTAGCCTAGGCATACCTTTAGCATCGGTTTATGCCTTAATAATGGTCATTAGTTACATTTGGTATAATGGGGAAGTTACTTATTCATATAAGGTTTCCTCTTACAAGTATTCTTACTTCTTACTATTACATTTGGGATTGTAATGTAAGTTTTAATTTGACATTGTGGCCATAGCTAGTCTTAGTCATAGGCATTGTTATTTACTGGTCATGGTTCATTTATTTTCAGCCAAATGCTGTTGCTGATATTATATTATTCTTGTCATTCTTTAATTACTTTCATAAACATGTGATTTTACATTTATGTCATTGACTGGCTTGTTTGACAGCTTATAGTGAACTTGGCTTGTCCATTAGTTAGTCAGTCATAGTATTCGTTGTAGTGTCATGCAGTGTATTCCTTACTGCTTCTTGTGGTACTTCTTCTTCTTTCTTCTTCGTTGGTCCTTCTCTTCTTTGCTACTTTCATTCTTAATTATTCACTTACATTATTTCCGTGTACTTATTGATTCTTTTGGTACACGTCTAGGTTATGTAACATTTTGTTGTGTCACAATATATGTAAATCAATTTCAAATAAATGATGATGGCTGATATACATGAAAACCTAAATAATCGAGAGCTTTAAGGGAAGGGATTTTGTTAAAAGAAAATAGCAAGGGGAAAAGAGATAAATATGTACTGGTTCATTTCCAATATAAACAATTTGTAACCGGTTAGAAGTAAAAAAGATTCCATTTGTAAATTTGATTGATTTCATGTTATTCGTTAATAACACTTACTGATAATATAAAATAATATACCAGTTTTTAATTGATGTCCAAGTAAAACGAAGTAATTAATGTGGTTAATAAACTAGAAGCGATTGGTTTTTAATACAAATTGTGTATTTATATGTGTACTGATAACCTTCAAATAATCCTTTCTGCAGCTGTGTTCGTCTGTAGAACCCTGGAGTAACCCTAAGGTAAGATAAGAGTTAATTATTAATTTGAATTATAATATATTGTTTCACTGGCGCCCGAACAGGGACGGCGAGTGTAAGTTGTTATTACATTCGCCAGACCTAAATAAGCTGCAGAACGGGTTATTTGGAAGTGAGGGTGTGGGTAGAACGCTTTTAGATCGTAGAGAGTAAATTTACTAAAGTAAAATTGATAATCATTTAATTAAACATAAGTTCATAATGGAGAACACAGAGAATAAAACAAATACAGCTAACGTAACTGTTATGAATGAGTCGGGAAATCAATCAATGACCGAATCAGCGGTAATGGAAGAAGTTCATTCAACTCCTGTCCCGACTACGGATAGTGATAAAACTGACAACGAAACGAGAAATTTGTTTCGTGAGACAATGGGGGAGATTAAACAAATGTTTAATGATAATAATAAGAGATTTGATGCTAATGATGAATTTTTGCATAAAAGTGTTAATGAACTTAACAGTAAATTAAATACCTTAAACAATCGTTTAGATAATAATGATGAAAAGTTTGAAACTATGAGTAGTGATATAAATAAACGTTTTGATAAACAAGAAACAATGTTAGATGAACAGAACGCAAAATTAGATGACATGATTAATAAAATTAAATTACAAAAGTTTAATATCGAGAAACGTATAAATGACATAGATGAGCGATGTAATGTTATTCTTGGACAACAAATAATTACAATAAATGACAATGTAAAAAGCTTTACAAGCGGGTAATAAATTTGAAAATGCGGGAAACAAAAAGTGATACAGCAAATAATAGTAGTGACAATGAGAATAGAGAGTTAGTTGAAGTAGAGTTTAAGAATGAAGTGTTGTTAGCAAATGCTGATGAGAGAGTGAGAGAGGATGAAGAGAGTATACAGAGGGTAAAATTTTCCCGTGATGTGGTTGTGGCTGAAGAAAATGCTTCACGAATGTATTTGGGAGACGTATGGTCTACAAATAATTGTCCCTTGATTTTTTGTGTATCTGGTAAAGCCAGATGTTGTAGTAACAAAGTGATACCCTCTGCATGGAGTGAGAGAGAGAGAGAATGTGAAATGTTGAGAAATATTGTAATGAGAGAAATAGAGAGAGAAATAGAAATATTTAAGGTGAATAGAGATTATGAAATATTGGTACAGAGTTTATGCATTAAGAGAGAGGAACAAATTGACTTACCTTGTAAAATAGAGATTGATAATTATTTTGATGATACCTGTATAAATAATAATAATTTGCCTGATGTTTTAATGAGTATAGTAAATGAATATGATGAGAAAATAAATTATTTGATGTTGAATAAAAACACTTACGGAGACAGAATTGAAATCACAAATGTAGACTGGTTTTATGAATTAATAGGTAATAATGGTATGAAATATTATGTTGATAAGGGTTATTACACAAATGATAGCCATATGATGCGTATCAATAAAATTGAAAAATGTTACGTGCAGAAAAGACTAATTTTTGACGATGGAGGTTGAATATAAACTCAATGAATGGATATTTTAAATACTTTAGTATATGGTAATGACCTGGCTGCTTTATGTATTGAAGTGTGGTACACAAGAAAATCATGACGAAAATTTGTAAATAACTGTGTTAATGCCAAATGTATTGTGTCAAGGCTATATTGTCTAAATGTAGATTAAAGTTTATGTAAAAATGTTTATAGTATGTTACAATAATAATAATACTTTATTTTGCCAATTAACAATAATAATAAGAGGTAATAATGAAGTTAATTTTGAATTTTGTTTGCATTAAAAGTGTTTTAAATAATGTAATTAAAGTTGAACTGTTCTGATTGAAGTTAAAATGAAGTTAATTTAAAAAAGGTTAATTTTGTTAATGAAGCCAAACTAATTTTGAGATGAATTGTAACAGACAGTAATTGATAAATATGTTAACACGAAAAGACTTATAGAAATTAAAAGTTGAAGTAAGTACATGTATCAGTATGTGGTAAGCAGAATGTTTAGACTGAGGGAGTGTTTATAACAGTGTTTATAAAACAAGTCTTGCAGACAACTGTTTATGTAAACAGGTGTGTTGTATGTTGTGACTAATGTTTATAGCCATGCTGAATTGACAATAACAAAAATGTTGTATTCTGCTGAACCATTGCCATGAGTAGTTTATTATGAAATAAAAAGAAACACCAGATGTGATGGAATGTAGGTAATATTTTTTTTGTAGGATCATTTTGAAAAATGTAAGTAATTTTGAAATTGTTAATTAAAACAATATGAATTAAATTTATTGAAAAGTAATTAAATCAATTGAAAAGATAATTTTTTATAATGAATGTAAATTTATTTTTGGTTTGGAATTAATTTATATTTACTCTGGTTTGAATTGTGTATTGAATAATAAGGTAATAATAATTGAAGTTTTACCGAAGGTTGATTTAATGTTAGTGTTATTATAATATTTGTATTTTAAGTAATATACTTGTATTTTTTGGTGGGGAATAATGTTTATAAGGGATTAAAATTATATAAGTTGATATTATTTAAAAAAAAAAACCAGTACTTTGTCAATGAACCAGTACGACTAAGAGGAAACAAATCAGTTGTGGGATATGGAGTGATGGAAGGCCGTTTGTTGATTTTTTTTAATTGAACGTTCCAGAGTCAGGCGATACTGTGGCGGGTATCTGTCCGAGCTTATGGTGTTGGGATCTCGAACAGAGAAGTCCAGTAAGATCGGATGGGTGCTGCCACAGCCACCGGCGGACTAGGGGGGTAAGTACCCATGATTTTAGTAAAGAGTTCAGGGGGGTTGTGGCGCCATATCCTTACTGATCCTCTTAGGTTTTAGGCAATAAGAGTTTGTATGCTTCGGCATCCAATCTCTTATGGGGGGGTATTGTAACGGTACAGAATTGTGTGCTGTCCCAGTTTTAGTTTTATTTTATATCAAATCAGTTTTAATTTTAAATTGTTAACTTTCACCTGTGAAGTGCCTCAGTACAACACAATGTTAGCATAAACAATGATGTCTAGACAACCAGACTAGACGTATTGCGTAACCGCCCCAGTAAGCAGCAGGCTTTACAATTACAATATGCAGATTGTCACCATAGAAGCAACAGCCAACAGTAGTAAGCAGCAGTATACAGTACAGTTCGTGAATTAAAAAATAGTGGCCTCGGGTGTGCAAGATAGGCCTATCTAATAAAAACATAAAAGCAGTTCCATTGCAACTCACGGCCGCGCGGCCAGCCTACAAAACATCAAGTGTTCGAACAAAGTTACGTCGGCCGACTTTATTTTACCACATGTGGGAACATTGAATTAAAACAGTGAAAATCTAAGTAAATACTGTAAACTAATAAATAATTGCGGGAGTGCGCCTGAACAACGAAAGCGGTTAAAACGAGACCGTGCAACAAACCATATGGACACACACACGGTGGACGGGTAACTAGCAACCTTACATATATTGTAATACCACTAGATTACGTGTGTTAAAAAAAAATTTTAATGTGTTTTGATTTTAATTTAAAATTATAGTTATAAATCGGTAGTAAGTTACAATTTAAAAACAATTAACTCTTTTCTAAAATAATTGCAGTAATACGGTTTGAATAGTTGTGATGTTCCTTATTATTTATATATCACAATAACAATATTACAATATAAATGTAAGATATATCTAACAAATACCATAATTCGGTATTACTAGTACTCACCAATATCATTATTTGCCGGGCTCATCTTCTTCTTTTATAACTTGTTTTCTACCTAAGGGGTACCAGGGTTCGGGTACAGGAAGATTTTGAAACACAGTTGACGACACAAATGATAACCAGATATTCTTGAAATTAACCATCAAATTTAATTCAATCTAAGGTAGTACACATACAACCATGCGGTCAAAATAGTGACGTCATATGATATGACTCAAAACAAAATGGTGGCTACTTTTTCTATCTCTTTTGATTCTCTCTATTTCTTTATCTGTTGAATTAATATCAATGTACACTTTATAGCTGCAGCTTAAAATCATTTATTAATAGTTAATTAGTTACTGCACAAACCAATGCCCTCGGCTTATGTTTTTTCTGGCCATACATTCACGCATTCATTCTCACACATTCAATTTCAGACCCGTACATTCTTTTTATTCTCGATGTGGTATTAATGAGCTCATTAACTATAAAAATGACAAAAGGAACTTCTCTGCTTGTTAGGTGGTGGTGTCCATCCGTTGTTGGTGTGGTACGCCCATGGTGAGGGTCGGTGTTCGCCTTTAATTCCGCTGAGTTTGATTAGATGGAAGTGTGCACTGAATTTACATTTTTTTTTTATATATTTATACTGTAAACAAGATGAGCCTTTATTGCTCCACTACTGTTGATAACATTTTGTTAGTTAATTGAAAGTATTGTTGAAAAGTTATACACACAACGATACATCGCTGTGGCTCCTTTGAAGAATGGCGTTGAAATGAGAGCGAGGCAAGTGTAATTTCTTGCTTGTGTGTGTGCAGTTCTTACGTCATCCCGCTTTGTCTTACTGGACAACGCCTCGTTACATACATTGTACTCAGTGCGTCATTGTTCTCAGCGATGACGGACTAGTGTTATAGCCCAATCATAATGCATATTGTGGTACTTCGTCATAAACACCGCCATGGTATATTTTGCTGTTTTCACGTCCACCGGAGACCTTGGTGTTTTACTCTGGCCGAATTTACGTTGTTCCGTTTTCCAGAGGGACAAGGTACCTAACCATTCTGTATGTTTAAAAAAATATACATAATAAAACATTGAAAATCCCCATAATTCCCATAATTCTGGTACTGGGTCAGTCTGTACTGTTACAAACCCCCTCAAGGAAAATTTTTTGTGTCGAAACACAAAAAATTTCATTGACTCATTCACACTTTCCTAAAAGGATCAGTCTAGATACGTCACCACAACCCCCTGTAATGTTACACAAAAAAATTTTATCATCACTTACCCTTGGTCCTATGATGCTGGTCGCACCCTCTGACCTTACTGGACTTCTCCTGAGAGATCCCTACACCATAAGGCCATGAGGCACTCTACACTCCTGTTCTGACGCTCCAGCCAGCCCAGGACTGCGGTCACAACACCACAAAACTCTGAAACATCCAATACAAAAATTCAAAATAGTGGTATAATACACTTACATATCTATAACTGATATGTTCCCTTTTAGACGCATTGGTTTGTGTTTGGGCATTGGTTTGTTTTTTAACTCAAAAGTGTCACTTAACCACAACAAGACTTAAAATACATTGATTTTTTACCACCACCAAATTCAACTACTTCCTTGTAAGAAAATAAACAACATATATATGCAACTACATATAACACAATATATCAATCATTCTTTATTATACCCCAAAATACCTTCACCTAATTATTTCTATAAATTCAACTTACAACTATCATGGCAGACACTTTTCCTTTAAACTTTTTTGCTCAACTTATAATCATTTGTCTATTTTGTAAATGGCAGCTTACTAGAAGATTTTATTTAACTTCATTTTTTAACTTTATATTTTCAACTTTAAAATATACTATCTCTTAACACTTATTATCGTCATTACCCCTGTAACGACCTCCTAGCCACACACTCTATTGCCCCCCAACATAATAAAACATTGTACATTACATATTAACATTGTTACATTTACCTTACATTAAACAATTTACATTTACATGATTTGTACCAAACTTTATAACATCAATTCTCAATTAACTTTCAATTATTTGACATTTGTTTAGATTCTATACAACAATTTCAATTTTATCCTTACCCTTCAGTTACAATTACCTTCCTTTGTTACCTCACCTTCCTACCATGAATTCTCCTTTTCTAACCCTTCTATACTTACTCGTTTGGGTGACTCTCAATTATTCATTTTTCTCTGTCTTATTTTGGCATCTGTCAACCTAACCTTACTACCCCTTTTTTTCTACACTAGCCGCTTCTAACCATTAATATATTTTGACACCAATATCTCTTAATTTAAAACCTTCACCAATATCCCTTCACAAATCCCATTTAAAACCTCTGGCACCGCGCCTTTTTGTACTAGTATGTGTGTATTCCCTCTAACCAACTCATTCCCTTATCGGTTTCTGACCCTTTCAGATAACCCTTTCCGGCACACAACGATCCCTTCCAGTCTCAACATCTCTCGTTGGACTCCTACACCAATACCCTTATTACAAAATATCACCATCAACAACTATAAAATTACCATGCACATCACTCAACTCTACATATAATCGCTAACCACTGTGTCCCTAAAATATCTAACACCTCTTTATATTTTATCAACATCTCAACACTTTATTTTTCCTAACTCCCAATAACTCTATTTAACTAACTCCCATGCCCTTATTTATCACTATTACCCAAACTCTTTACAACATTTCAACTTAATACACCATTACAAAATTTATCACTTATCTGCTAACAACACCTTTCATATCCAAATACATAATCATCTACTAACCATTAGAATCTGAATTCTCATAATATCCTTTAAAATCATTATTAACTTCCTCCAATTATTTAAAATTGTACAATACATGTTTACATAAAAAAATACATAAAATACACAACAGTAAAAATACAAATACATAGACATCAATACACAAAAATATACAATTCACATAATCACTAAATCATTTGCCATAATCAGTCCGAATCAGTCCATTTTTAAAAAACACTGTCCACACAATTAAATGTTCATAACACAATAAACAATTACCCCATATCGTCGAACAATAGTCTTATCTTATATCTATATACATTGCTTATTATTGAATCTCTTATATTAACATCATAAATGCATATACCATTCAAATTTTCATTATTTTCCACAAACTCATTTAATCTGTCATGATTGGTCATTGTCCTGTCACCTCCAGTATAATTCGTCATAATCAGATAAGTTACTAAGTCATTATTTTCATTATCATCTCCTACGATTACTATATCAGCTTCATTACAAGGTAAGTATTTCATATTTTTATTATATATCATCTCTACACCTAACCTTTTCATAAACTCTTCATAATTTTTCTTTACTTTATATATCTCAATTTCTCTCTTTCTCTCTCTCTCAAAACATTTCTCACCATCATACCAAGCTACACACTCTCTCTCCATATATGCAGGGGACTCTACTACTTTATCACTGCACCACCTGTGAAGTGTACAAAAAAAACCAGGGACCACTTTATTTGTAGACCTTCTGTCTTCCAAATACGCATTGAAGGCACTCTCGTCCTTCCTAAACACACGTGAAGTCTTTACTTCACCCCCTACTACAACATTAAGGGAAAATTTTACCCCCTGCAAGCCTTTTATCTGTAAATTCTCTCTATACTTTCTCTCTAATTCATCAACACTTTTTATCACTTCATTATCAAATTCTACTCCCATTATACTTTTATCACCACTCTCAATACTCACACAATTATTTTCTAACACCAAACTTTCAATTCTATTATCATAATTCTCACCACTTACCTTGTTTTTGTCTATCTCTAACTTGTCTACTTTGTCAATACTACAATTTTGTCTCTGTATTTTCTTTTTAAATTTTTCTAATTTCTCTTCTACTTGATTTAATTTGATATTCTGTAAAGTATTTTGCTTTTTTAACTCACTTTCAAAACTATCTAGTTTTGCGTTAAGTGTACTGTTCATCTGATTTATTTTGTCTTCGAACTTATTGTTTTGTTGTTCGAATTTGTCATTGATTAATGTAAATAAATTTTCTAATGAAATTTTATTTTCGACTATATTGGGCGTTGAGCTAATGTGTCTTTCCAATAAAATGGATTCTGTTTCTGAATTTTCTATTTCTATGCTATTGTTATTTTCTGCCATTTTGTATTTAAATGGTTCTTTATCTCTATTTGTATTTGACTACGCAATATACTAAACTCGTATTTAACTATTTACCCTTTAACAACATAACCTCTCATTCATTATATATCGTCTTCTGTGTTTCTCCATCTATCTGTTTTATATAAATTAATTTTATACAAAGTCCACTGTGAGGGCGACCAATTGTGAGGTTTGTTACTAATATTTTTATAAATATTACAATATATCTATATTCGTATGTATCTATGCTACCTTTGTCAATAAACTTTAAATACATAAATAATGTTATCTTACCCATAATAATAATTTATCAAGTCCCAGTGAGGGCGTCAATTGTGAGGTTCCCCCCTTTTATCAATAATAATATTACAATATAAATGTAAGATATATCTAACAAATACCATAATTCGGTATTACTAGTACTCACCAATATCATTATTTGCCGGGCTCATCTTCTTCTTTTATAACTTGTTTTCTACCTAAGGGGTACCAGGGTTCGGGTACAGGAAGATTTTGAAACACAGTTGACGACACAAATGATAACCAGATATTCTTGAAATTAACCATCAAATTTAATTCAATCTAAGGTAGTACACATACAACCATGCGGTCAAAATAGTGACGTCATATGATATGACTCAAAACAAAATGGTGGCTACTTTTTCTATCTCTTTTGATTCTCTCTATTTCTTTATCTGTTGAATTAATATCAATGTACACTTTATAGCTGCAGCTTAAAATCATTTATTAATAGTTAATTAGTTACTGCACAAACCAATGCCCTCGGCTTATGTTTTTTCTGGCCATACATTCACGCATTCATTCTCACACATTCAATTTCAGACCCGTACATTCTTTTTATTCTCGATGTGGTATTAATGAGCTCATTAACTATAAAAATGACAAAAGGAACTTCTCTGCTTGTTAGGTGGTGGTGTCCATCCGTTGTTGGTGTGGTACGCCCATGGTGAGGGTCGGTGTTCGCCTTTAATTCCGCTGAGTTTGATTAGATGGAAGTGTGCACTGAATTTACATTTTTTTTTTATATATTTATACTGTAAACAAGATGAGCCTTTATTGCTCCACTACTGTTGATAACATTTTGTTAGTTAATTGAAAGTATTGTTGAAAAGTTATACACACAACGATACATCGCTGTGGCTCCTTTGAAGAATGGCGTTGAAATGAGAGCGAGGCAAGTGTAATTTCTTGCTTGTGTGTGTGCAGTTCTTACGTCATCCCGCTTTGTCTTACTGGACAACGCCTCGTTACATACATTGTACTCAGTGCGTCATTGTTCTCAGCGATGACGGACTAGTGTTATAGCCCAATCATAATGCATATTGTGGTACTTCGTCATAAACACCGCCATGGTATATTTTGCTGTTTTCACGTCCACCGGAGACCTTGGTGCTTTACTCTGGCCGAATTTACGTTGTTCCGTTTTCCAGAGGGACAAGGTACCTAACCATTCTGTATGTTTAAAAAAATATACCTAATAAAACATTGAAAATCCCCATAATTCCCATAATTCTGGTACTGGGTCAGTCTGTACTGTTACATAGTAATGGTTGATCAATTTAGTGAATAAAGCATTAATCGCTGGTCGACTGATGAAGGTAGCCGTAGCGTCGATCTGGCAGCGAAACTCCTCTTCTAGGTTAACTGTCGTCAAAGTACATAATGTTAAGTCTCGTCTGGACAACAAAAATTTATAATAATATACCTTCACGTACCTGATCGTGATTCTAGAAGTTCTGAAGTTCACTTATAGTAATTAATAAGCTGCCAAGATGGATTTAATACCAGCTTGCTTTACTGACAAGGTTAGATCACTCCTTGTTTAATAAGGGCGCCACACAGGTTTATTTTAGGAAAATCCCGTGAAAAACCAATTAATGAGATTTAATCTTTGATAATTTTCTTTAAAAACTGGTGTTGATGCTTATTGCACTTACGGCAATGCAAATCTAACAACATACGACTCTATTCAGAGTTATTTTTGTATTTCAAAATTAATTATTAATTCACTCCTTGAAATAAATAGAGTCAAGGTTTATGCTGATAACAACGGGTTTTATTCTTACCCTTGAGAATAAATTCAAACAATTACAAGTATGATAGATACATTAATATGAAATTGCAATTACTTAGTTCTCTTACCCTACAAACTAGCTCAGATAGAACAAACAACTCTTCTGGTTATTACCAGATTAACTTTTAATTTAAATATTATTTTATATCTCGGGCGTAAGCTCTTTTAAATACAAGAAAGAACTACTTTATGCCTATACAGAAGTTAATGACCATATTTACTAATTCGGCCTCTTTTTTTAAATTCGTACCTATTTCTAGGTTATGCGTTGGTCACGCTGACTTAATTGTTAACAAATATTTTTTATCACTTAAGACTAATACAGATCTTATGTGGGATTAACAAATCCGCTAAATAAATTTGATCACAGTGTAACAGATAGAAAGTTTTGATGTTTTTGCGTCAGTACAATTTTGTGTTGAAGAAATACAAGTGCACACAAATTAATGAAATGAATTGTCACAATGTTACCTTTTTTATTTTAATCTTATAGATTAAAATTTATTTCAAACACTCCAGCGGTCGGATTATAGTGACCCTGGTTCATTACACTGCACACGAACTAAGAACAGAGAATAATCGTCCTCTTCTGACTAAATTCGGACTAAGTTAAATACTGGTTAATAATCTTTCTCTTGTTCTAATTATCGCGCACAAAAATAAAAATAATTACTTCACATCGATGCACATCCTGTTGATAAATTGTTGTGTAGTTATTTGTCTTGACGAAACGGTTAAATGGATTCACTGTTTACATGATACTCTAAGTTATTAAAAATTTTGAGGTGACGAGCGACACCTTCTCGCTCTCGATGATGACAATAAAGTGTAACGGTTTCGCTTGGTTTCGGATTATATACCCCCTTGCTTCATGGGGCTTAGGTGATGAATTCGTTTAATAAGCTATTTTTTGATTGGCTCCACCAGACGTTACAAAAATGACGCATTGTTTTCTAACCGTCATTTGGCGAACTTGATTGACAGCTGGGTGTGTTGTTATTATTACCCAACCAATTTTTCACTTTATAATTACAAATGATGCTAACGCACGCTACGCACTTATTACAGTTGCGATCACGAGTTTATTACTATCAAATTAAAGAATAGTTTACGAGCTTTAATTTGATATGACTTAACACTGGTTTTAATCGCACTTTCTCTGACATTGGTAATAAATAATGTTCAGAGACATGGTTTCGCACTGTCTTCTGCTAGTGAAGCCAGATACGATTATTACCTATCTAGTTATATTTAGTGTTTCACATCGCGTTTTCTTTTAAACGTCTTTGTCGGAACACTTACACATTCGTCGTTATACTTAATATCTATTTATTGAATACAATTATTAAATCTTAGCTTAACTATGGTGATACATTACTATAAATAATCCTTACTTTCTAATTACATTTTGTTTATCCTACTCAACTTAATGTTACTCATTAATAATTGAGTGGTGATATTCACTGTTACATTTATTTATATTGACTGTTCAGTATATTTTATGTACACTAGTAGTCCTTTCTACTTATTAATTCACTGACAATCGTTTGTTTAGGCGTAGCCTAGGCATACCTTTAGCATCGGTTTATGCCTTAATAATGGTCATTAGTTACATTTGGTATAATGGGGAAGTTACTTATTCATATAAGGTTTCCTCTTACAAGTATTCTTACTTCTTACTATTACATTTGGGATTGTAATGTAAGTTTTAATTTGACATTGTGGCCATAGCTAGTCTTAGTCATAGGCATTGTTATTTACTGGTCATGGTTCATTTATTTTCAGCCAAATGCTGTTGCTGATATTATATTATTCTTGTCATTCTTTAATTACTTTCATAAACATGTGATTTTACATTTATGTCATTGACTGGCTTGTTTGACAGCTTATAGTGAACTTGGCTTGTCCATTAGTTAGTCAGTCATAGTATTCGTTGTAGTGTCATGCAGTGTATTCCTTACTGCTTCTTGTGGTACTTCTTCTTCTTTCTTCTTCGTTGGTCCTTCTCTTCTTTGCTACTTTCATTCTTAATTATTCACTTACATTATTTCCGTGTACTTATTGATTCTTTTGGTACACGTCTAGGTTATGTAACATTTTGTAGTGTCACAATATATGTAAATCAATTTCAAATAAATGATGATGGCTGATATACATGAAAACCTAAATAATCGAGAGCTTTAAGGGAAGGGATTTTGTTAAAAGAAAATAGCAAGGGGAAAAGAGATAAATATGTACTGGTTCATTTCCAATATAAACAATTTGTAACAGGTTAGAAGTAAAAAAGATTCCATTTGTAAATTTGTTTGATTTCATGTTATTCATTAATAACACTTACTGATAATATAAAATAATATACCAGTTTTTAATTGATGTCCAAGTAAAACGAAGTAATTAATGTGGTTAATAAACTAGAAGCGATTGGTTTTTAATACAAATTGTGTATTTATATGTGTACTGATAACCTTCAAATAATCCTTTCTGCAGCTGTGTTCGTCTGTAGAACCCTGGAGTAACCCTAAGGTAAGATAAGAGTTAATTATTAATTTGAATTATAATATATTGTTTCACTGGCGCCCGAACAGGGACGGCGAGTGTAAGTTGTTATTACATTCGCCAGACCTAAATAAGCTGCAGAACGGGTTATTTGGAAGTGAGGGTGTGGTTAGAACGCTTTTAGATCGTAGAGAGTAAATTTACTAAAGTAAAATTGATAATCATTTAATTAAACATAAGTTCATAATGGAGAACACAGAGAATAAAACAAATACAGCTAACGTAACTGTTATGAATGAGTCGGGAAATCAATCAATGACCGAATCAGCGGTAATGGAAGAAGTTCATTCAACTCCTGTCCCGACTACGGATAGTGATAAAACAGACAACGAAACGAGAAATTTGTTTCGTGAGACAATGGGGGAGATTAAACAAATGTTTAATGATAATAATAAGAGATTTGATGCTAATGATGAATTTTTGCATAAAAGTGTTAATGAACTTAACAGTAAATTAAATACCTTAAACAATCGTTTAGATAATAATGATGAAAAGTTTGAAACTATGAGTAGTGATATAAATAAACGTTTTGATAAACAAGAAACAATGTTAGATGAACAGAACGCAAAATTAGATGACATTATTAATAAAATGAAATTACAAAAGTTTAATATCGAGAAACGTATAAATGACATAGATGAGCGATGTAATGTTATTCTTGGACAACAAATAATTACAATAAATGACAATGTAAAAAGCTTTACAAGCGGGTAATAAATTTGAAAATGCGGGAAACAAAAAGTGATACAGCAAATAATAGTAGTGACAATGAGAATAGAGAGTTAGTTGAAGTAGAGTTTAAGAATGAAGTGTTGTTAGCAAATGCTGATGAGAGAGTGAGAGAGGATGAAGAGAGTATACAGAGGGTAAAATTTTCCTGTGATGTGGTTGTCGGTGAAGAAAATGCTTCACGAATGTATTTGGGAGACGTATGGTCTACAAATAATTGTCCCTTGATTTTTTGTGTATCTGGTAAAGCCAGATGTTGTAGTAACAAAGTGATACCCTCTGCATGGAGTGAGAGAGAGAGAGAATGTGAAATGTTGAGAAATATTGTAATGAGAGAAATAGAGAGAGAAATAGAAATATTTAAGGTGAATAGAGATTATGAAATATTGGTACAGAGTTTATGCATTAAGAGAGAGGAACAAATTGACTTACCTTGTAAAATAGAGATTGATAATTATTTTGATGATACCTGTATAAATAATAATAATTTGCCTGATGTTTTAATGAGTATAGTAAATGAATATGATGAGAAAATAAATTATTTGATGTTGAATAAAAACACTTACGGAGACAGAATTGAAATCACAAATGTAGACTGGTTTTATGAATTAATAGGTAATAATGGTATGAAATATTATGTTGATAAGGGTTATTACACAAATGATAGCCATATGATGCGTATCAATAAAATTGAAAAATGTTACGTGCAGAAAAGACTAATTTTTGACGATGGAGGTTGAATATAAACTCAATGAATGGATATTTTAAATACTTTAGTATATGGTAATGACCTGGCTGCTTTATGTATTGAAGTGTGGTACACAAGAAAATCATGACGAAAATTTGTAAATAACTGTGTTAATGCCAAATGTATTGTGTCAAGGCTATATTGTCTAAATGTAGATTAAAGTTTATGTAAAAATGTTTATAGTATGTTACAATAATAATAATACTTTATTTTGCCAATTAACAATAATAATAAGAGGTAATAATGAAGTTAATTTTGAATTTTGTTTGCATTAAAAGTGTTTTAAATAATGTAATTAAAGTTGAACTGTTCTGATTGAAGTTAAAATGAAGTTAATTTAAAAAAGGTTAATTTTGTTAATGAAGCCAAACTAATTTTGAGATGAATTGTAACAGACAGTAATTGATAAATATGTTAACACGAAAAGACTTATAGAAATTAAAAGTTGAAGTAAGTACATGTATCAGTATGTGGTAAGCAGAATGTTTAGACTGAGGGAGTGTTTATAACAGTGTTTATAAAACAAGTCTTGCAGACAACTGTTTATGTAAACAGGTGTGTTGTATGTTGTGACTAATGTTTATAGCCATGCTGAATTGACAATAACAAAAATGTTGTATTCTGCTGAACCATTGCCATGAGTAGTTTATTATGAAATAAAAAGAAACACCAGATGTGATGGAATGTAGGTAATATTTTTTTTGTAGGATCATTTTGAAAAATGTAAGTAATTTTGAAATTGTTAATTAAAACAATATGAATTAAATTTATTGAAAAGTAATTAAATCAATTGAAAAGATAATTTTTTATAATGAATGTAAATTTATTTTTGGTTTGGAATTAATTTATATTTACTCTGGTTTGAATTGTGTATTGAATAATAAGGTAATAATAATTGAAGTTTTACCGAAGGTTGATTTAATGTTAGTGTTATTATAATATTTGTATTTTAAGTAATATACTTGTATTTTTTGGTGGGGAATAATGTTTATAAGGGATTAAAATTATATAAGTTGATATTATTTTAAAAAAAAAACCAGTACTTTGTCAATGAACCAGTACGACTAAGAGGAAACAAATCAGTTGTGGGATATGGAGTGATGGAAGGCCGTTTGTTGATTTTTTTTAATTGAACGTTCCAGAGTCAGGCGATACTGTGGCGGGTATCTGTCCGAGCTTATGGTGTTGGGATCTCGAACAGAGAAGTCCAGTAAGATCGGATGGGTGCTGCCACAGCCACCGGACTAGGGGGGTAAGTACCCATGATTTTAGTAAAGAGTTCAGGGGGGTTGTGGCGCCATATCCTTACTGATCCTCTTAGGTTTTAGGCAATAAGAGTTTGTATGCTTCGGCATCCAATCTCTTATGGGGGGGGGGTATTGTAACGGTACAGAATTGTGTGCTGTCCCAGTTTTAGTTTTATTTTATATCAAATCAGTTTTAATTTTAAATTGTTAACTTTCACCTGTGAGGTGCCTCAGTACAACACAATGTTAGCATAAACAATGATGTCTAGACAACCAGACTAGACGTATTGCGTAACCGCCCCAGTAAGCAGCAGGCTTTACAATTACAATATGCAGATTGTCACCATAGAAGCAACAGCCAACAGTAGTAAGCAGCAGTATACAGTACAGTTCGTGAATTAAAAAATAGTGGCCTCGGGTGTGCAAGATAGGCCTATCTAATAAAAACATAAAAGCAGTTCCATTGCAACTCACGGCCGCGCGGCCAGCCTACAAAACATCAAGTGTTCGAACAAAGTTACGTCGGCCGACTTTATTTTACCACATGTGGGAACATTTAATTAAAACGGTGAAAATCTAAGTAAATACTGTAAACTAATAAATAATTGCGGGAGTGCGCCTGAACAATGAAAGCGGTTAAAACGAGACCGTGCAACAAACCATATGGACACACACACGGTGGACGGGTAACTAGCAACCTTACATATATTGTAATACCACTAGATTACGTGTGTTAAAAAAAAATTTTAATGTGTTTTGATTTTAATTTAAAATTATAGTTATAAATCGGTAGTAAGTTACAATTTAAAAACAATTAACTCTTTTCTAAAATAATTGCAGTAATACGGTTTGAATAGTAATGGTTGATCAATTTAGTGAATAAAGCATTAATCGCTGGTCGACTGATGAAGGTAGCCGTAGCGTCGATCTGGCAGCGAAACTCCTCTTCTAGGTTAACTGTCGTCAAAGTACATAATGTTAAGTCTCGTCTGGACAACAAAAATTTATAATAATATACCTTCACGTACCTGATCGTGATTCTAGAAGTTCTGAAGTTCACTTATAGTAATTAATAAGCTGCCAAGATGGATTTAATACCAGCTTGCTTTACTGACAAGGTTAGATCACTCCTTGTTTAATAAGGGCGCCACACAGGTTTATTTTAGGAAAATCCCGTGAAAAACCAATTAATGAGATTTAATCTTTGATAATTTTCTTTAAAAACTGGTGTTGATGCTTATTGCACTTACGGCAATGCAAATCTAACAACATACGACTCTATTCAGAGTTATTTTTGTATTTCAAAATTAATTATTAATTCACTCCTTGAAATAAATAGAGTCAAGGTTTATGCTGATAACAACGGGTTTTATTCTTACCCTTGAGAATAAATTCAAACAATTACAAGTATGATAGATACATTAATATGAAATTGCAATTACTTAGTTCTCTTACCCTACAAACTAGCTCAGATAGAACAAACAACTCTTCTGGTTATTACCAGATTAACTTTTAATTTAAATATTATTTTATATCTCGGGCATAAGCTCTTTTAAATACAAGAAAGAACTACTTTATGCCTATACAGAAGTTAATGACCATATTTACTAATTCGGCCTCTTTTTTTAAATTCGTACCTATTTCTAGGTTATGCGTTGGTCACGCTGACTTAATTATTAACAAATATTTTTTATCACTTAAGACTAATACAGATCTTATGTGGGATTAACAAATCCGCTAAATAAATTTGATCACAGTGTAACAGATAGAAAGTTTTGATGTTTTTGCGTCAGTACAATTTTGTGTTGAAGAAATACAAGTGCACACAAATTAATGAAATGAATTGTCACAATGTTACCTTTTTTATTTTAATCTTATAGATTAAAATTTATTTCAAACACTCCAGCGGTCGGATTATAGTGACCCTGGTTCATTACACTGCACACGAACTAAGAACAGAGAATAATCGTCCTCTTCTGACTAAATTCGGACTAAGTTAAATACTGGTTAATAATCTTTCTCTTGTTCTAATTATCGCGCACAAAAATAAAAATAATTACTTCACATCGATGCACGTCCTGTTGATAAATTGTTGTGTAGTTATTTGTCTTGACGAAACGGTTAAATGAATTCACTGTTTACATGATACTCTAAGTTATTAAAAATTTTGAGGTGACGAGCGACACCTTCTCGCTCTCGATGATGACAATAAAGTGTAACGGTTTCGCTTGGTTTCGGATTATATACCCCCTTGCTTCATGGGGCTTAGGTGATGAATTCGTTTAATAAGCTATTTTTTGATTGGCTCCACCAGACGTTACAAAAATGACGCATTGTTTTCTAACCGTCATTTGGCGAACTTGATTGACAGCTGGGTGTGTTGTTATTATTACCCAACCAATTTTTCACTTTATAATTACAAATGATGCTAACGCACGCTACGCACTTATTACAGTTGCGATCACGAGTTTATTACTATCAAATTAAAGAATAGTTTACGAGCTTTAATTTGATATGACTTAACACTGGTTTTAATCGCACTTTCTCTGACATTGGTAATAAATAATGTTCAGAGACATGGTTTCGCACTGTCTTCTGCTAGTGAAGCCAGATACGATTATTACCTATCTAGTTATATTTAGTGTTTCACATCGCGTTTTCTTTTAAACGTCTTTGTCGGAACACTAACACATTCGTCATTATACTTAATATCTATTTATTGAATACAATTATTAAATCTTAGCTTAACTATGGTGATACATTACTATGAATAATCCTTACTTTCTAATTACATTTTGTTTATCCTACTCAACTTAATGTTACTCATTAATAATTGAGTGGTGATATTCACTGTTACATTTATTTATATTGACTGTTCAGTAGATTTTATGTACACTAGTAGTCCTTTCTACTTATTAATTCACTGACAATCGTTTGTTTAGGCGTAGCCTAGGCATACCTTTAGCATCGGTTTATGCCTTAATAATGGTCATTAGTTACATTTGGTATAATGGGGAAGTTACTTATTTATATAAGGTTTCCTCTTACAAGTATTCTTACTTCTTACTATTACATTTGGGATTGTAATGTAAGTTTTAATTTGACATTGTGGCCATAGCTAGTCTTAGTCATAGGCATTGTTATTTACTGGTCATGGTTCATTTATTTTCAGCCAAATGCTGTTGCTGATATTATATTATTCTTGTCATTCTTTAATTACTTTCATAAACATGTGATTTTACATTTATGTCATTGACTGGCTTGTTTGACAGCTTATAGTGAACTTGGCTTGTCCATTAGTTAGTCAGTCATAGTATTCGTTGTAGTGTCATGCAGTGTATTCCTTACTGCTTCTTGTGGTACTTCTTCTTCTTTCTTCTTCGTTGGTCCTTCTCTTCTTTGCTACTTTCATTCTTAATTATTCACTTACATTATTTCCGTGTACTTATTGATTCTTTTGGTACACGTCTAGGTTATGTAACATTTTGTTGTGTCACAATATATATAAATCAATTTCAAATAAATGATGATGGCTGATATACATGAAAACCTAAATAATCGAGAGCTTTAAGGGAAGGGATTTTGTTAAAAGAAAATAGCAAGGGGAAAAGAGATAAATATGTACTGGTTCATTTCCAATATAAACAATTTGTAACAGGTTAGAAGTAAAAAAGATTCCATTTGTAAATTTGTTTGATTTCATGTTATTCGTTAATAACACTTACTGATAATATAAAATAATATACCAGTTTTTAATTGATGTCCAAGTAAAACGAAGTAATTAATGTGGTTAATAAACTAGAAGCGATTGGTTTTTAATACAAATTGTGTATTTATATGTGTACTGATAACCTTCAAATAATCCTTTCTGCAGCTGTGTTCGTCTGTAGAACCCTGGAGTAACCCTAAGGTAAGATAAGAGTTAATTATTAATTTGAATTATAATATATTGTTTCACTGGCGCCCGAACAGGGACGGCGAGTGTAAGTTGTTATTACATTCGCCAGACCTAAATAAGCTGCAGAACGGGTTATTTGGAAGTGAGGGTGTGGTTAGAACGCTTTTAGATCGTAGAGAGTAAATTTACTAAAGTAAAATTGATAATCATTTAATTAAACATAAGTTCATAATGGAGAACACAGAGAATAAAACAAATACAGCTAACGTAACTGTTATGAATGAGTCGGGAAATCAATCAATGACCGAATCAGCGGTAATGGAAGAAGTTCATTCAACTCCTGTCCCGACTACGGATAGTGATAAAACTGACAACGAAATGAGAAATTTGTTTCGTGAGACAATGGGGGAGATTAAACAAATGTTTAATGATAATAATAAGAGATTTGATGCTAATGATGAATTTTTGCATAAAAGTGTTAATGAACTTAACAGTAAATTAAATGCCTTAAACAATCGTTTAGATAATAATGATGACAAGTTTGAAACTATGAGTAGTGATATAAATAAACGTTTTGATAAACAAGAAACAATGTTAGATGAACAGAACGCAAAATTAGATGACATGATTAATAAAATGAAATTACAAAAGTTTAATATCGAGAAACGTATAAATGACATAGATGAGCGATGTAATGTTATTCTTGGACAACAAATAATTACAATAAATGACAATGTAAAAAGCTTTACAAGCGGGTAATAAATTTGAAAATGCGGGAAACAAAAAGTGATACAGCAAATAATAGTAGTGACAATGAGAATAGAGAGTTAGTTGAAGTAGAGTTTAAGAATGAAGTGTTGTTAGCAAATGCTGATGAGAGAGTGAGAGAGGATGAAGAGAGTATACAGAGGGTAAAATTTTCCCGTGATGTGGTTGTGGGTGAAGAAAATGCTTCACGAATGTATTTGGGAGACGTATGGTCTACAAATAATTGTCCCTTGATTTTTTGTGTATCTGGTAAAGCCAGATGTTGTAGTAACAAAGTGATACCCTCTGCATGGAGTGAGAGAGAGAGAGAATGTGAAATGTTGTGAGAAATATTGTAATGAGAGAAATAGAGAGAGAAATAGAAATATTTAAGGTGAATAGAGATTATGAAATATTGGTACAGAGTTTATGCATTAAGAGAGAGGAACAAATTGACTTACCTTGTAAAATAGAGATTGATAATTATTTTGATGATACCTGTATAAATAATAATAATTTGCCTGATGTTTTAATGAGTATAGTAAATGAATATGATGAGAAAATAAATTATTTGATGTTGAATAAAAACACTTACGGAGACAGAATTGAAATCACAAATGTAGACTGGTTTTATGAATTAATAGGTAATAATGGTATGAAATATTATGTTGATAAGGGTTATTACACAAATGATAGCCATATGATGCGTATCAATAAAATTGAAAAATGTTACGTGCAGAAAAGACTAATTTTTGATGATGGAGGTTGAATATAAACTCAATGAATGGATATTTTAAATACTTTAGCATATGGTAATGACCTGGCTGCTTTATGTATTGAAGTGTGGTACACAAGAAAATCATGACAAAAATTTGTAAATAACTGTGTTAATGCCAAATGTATTGTGTCAAGGCTATATTGTCTAAATGTAGATTAAAGTTTATGTAAAAATGTTTATAGTATGTTACAATAATAATAATACTTTATTTTGCCAATTAACAATAATAATAAGAGGTAATAATGAAGTTATTTTTGAATTTTGTTTGCATTAAAAGTGTTTTAAATAATGTAATTAAAGTTGAACTGTTCTGATTGAAGTTAAAATGAAGTTAATTTAAAAAAGGTTAATTTTATTAATGAAGCCAAACTAATTTTGAGATGAATTGTAACAGACAGTAATTGATAAATATGTTAACACGAAAAGACTTATAGAAATTAAAAGTTGAAGTAAGTACATGTATCAGTATGTGGTAAGCAGAATGTTTAGACTGAGGGAGTGTTTATAACAGTGTTTATAAAACAAGTCTTGCAGACAACTGTTTATGTAAACAGGTGTGTTGTATGTTGTGACTAATGTTTATAGCCATGCTGAATTGACAATAACAAAAATGTTGTATTCTGCTGAACCATTGCAATGAGTAGTTTATTATGAAATAAAAAGAAACACCAGATGTGATGGAATGTAGGTAATATTTTTTTTGTAGGATCATTTTGAAAAATGTAAGTAATTTTGAAATTGTTAATTAAAACAATATGAATTAAATTTATTGAAAAGTAATTAAATCAACTGAAAAGATAATTTTTAATAATGAATGTAAATTTATTTTTGGTTTGGAATTAATTTATATTTACTCTGGTTTGAATTGTGTATTGAATAATAAGGTAATAATAATTAAAGTTTTACTGAAGGTTGATTTAATGTTAGTGTTATTATAATATTTGTATTTTAAGTAATATACTTGTATTTTTTGGTGGGGAATAATGTTTATAAGGGATTAAAATTATATAATAAGTTGATATTATTTTTAAAAAAAACCCAGTACTTTGTCAATGAACCAGTACGACTAAGAGGAAACAAATCAGTTGTGGGATATGGAGTGATGGAAGGCCGTTTGTTGATTTTTTTAATTGAACGTTCCAGAGTCAGGCGATACTGTGGAGGGTATCTGTCCGAGCTTATGGTGTTGGGATCTCAAACAGAGAAGTCCAGTAAGATCGGATGGGTGCTGCCACAGCCACCGGACTAAGGGGGTAAGCACCCATGATGTTAGTAAAGAGTTCAGGGGGGTTGTGGCGCCATATCTTCACTGATCCTCTTAGGTTTTAGGCAATAAGAGTTTGTATGCTTCGGCATCCAATCTCTTATTGGGGGGGGGGGTATTGTAATGGTACAGAATTGTGTGCTGTCCCAGTTTTAGTTTCATTTTATATCAAATCAGTTTTAATTTTAAATTGTTAACTTTCACCTGTGAGGTGCCTCAGTACAACACAATGTTAGCATAAACAATGATGTCTAGACAACCAGACTAGACGTATTGCGTAACCGCCCCAGTAAGCAGCAGGCTTTACAATTACAGTATGCAGATTGTCACCATAGAAGCAACAGCCAACAGTAGTAAGCAGCAGTATACAGTACAGTTCGTGAATTAAAAAATAGTGGCCTCGGGCGTGCAAGATAAGCCTAAAGCAAATGGGCCTATCTAATAAAAACATAAAAGCAGTTCCATTGCAACTCACGGCCGCGCGGCCAGCCTACAAAACATCAAGTGTTCGAA
This sequence comes from Magicicada septendecula, assembly GCA_034769895.1. Classification (NCBI taxonomy): domain Eukaryota; kingdom Metazoa; phylum Arthropoda; class Insecta; order Hemiptera; family Cicadidae; genus Magicicada; species Magicicada septendecula. The sequence continues at coordinate 331,326,548 of CM068370.1, forward strand.
CAAAGTTACATCGGCCGACTTTATTTTACCACATGTGGGAACATTGAATTAAAACAGTGAAAATCTAAGTAAATACTGTAAACTAATAAATAATTGCGGGAGTGTGCCCGAACAAAGAAAGCGGTTAAAACGAGACCGTGCAACAAACCATATGGACACACACACGGTGGACGGGTAACTAGCAACCTTACATATATTATAATACTCACTTATTGGAATAATAACTCATGGATATGATTTAATAACATATTGATTTAATCTTTGTAACATAAATTCCAATTATTGGAAAATTCCATTCGATACATACAGTTGTCACAGGGTCGATATTTATCTCAGGATTTATAATTAAATAATTTTAATATATTTCGTGGGAATTCTTGTGGCTGCTACGAAAAGTTCCTTTGCATGTTGATTAATAATAGAGAGTACCTTTACAAACAATATATTACTTATAATCTAAAAATTTACTCAAATTATATATTCAGTTACATACAAGTTTGACGATATTCAATTTGTCCGTCTCAGAAAATAATGTAGTTTATTAATGTGTACAATAAATGTTTTCCTTGTAATCTGTAATCACTGTTAGCTTATATATTGAATTTGGTTGCACTTTAAAATGTTGACTAGTGATTAGTGTTAGTGTAAATTGTTATATTGTCTAGTGGTTGTTCCTTGTTGAAAAAAAAATATTGTCAAATTATACTTTACACATCTAGACGATATTGCTGAAGGGTTCCTGGTCGTTTCTGAATATTTTTCTTGATTGTGTGTATTATTTGTTCATGAAAATGGTAGTGGAAGGATTATTATCTTCGATGATGGTCCTTCAGATCTTCTTTCACACACGGGTCATCTATTTTTATATACTTTTAATTACCTCTAGACACGCACTATTCAACTGCTTTCCATCACAATTAACAATTAAGTGTTATTTCTTCTTTCTTTTAGTTACCTAACTCATACAAATTTCTTAAATTTTGATTGGTCATTTATGTACAGTTTAAATGTTATAGGATCAACACCCATTACCTACATTATATTTTATAAATTACCTTGAATAGATAATTTTATTATTATACTCTAATTATATATGCAATGTTTACACAATTATTAATTAGATAATTATAAACAATTTGATACTAAACATGCCTCAGTTTATAACTGTAAAACCTTATTAATTTGAATTTCTATGATATGTGGTGGAACAATTTGTTATGATTTATTGTAATTTCTACTTTGACTACCTGAGATAAATATATTTACATAAATTAACTGGTGACATAAAATCTTATAACATATAACAAAACTTTTAATAATAATAATTGTTTTTGACAGTTTTAGTTTATTTATACTGCTAAACTATTGTCTGTATGATAAACTAAAATTCTATCTAATAATAACAAAACACTTCCATCAAAAATAATTACACTGTTTAATGGTAGTCTGTGTCGCTATTTCTTATGATCACACTCATTACTTTAAAGGTTTGTGTCCCTGTTCCTTTCCTTGATTATAGGCCTATATGATTATAATTAATACAATTTTATTATATGGATTAGGTACTCTTTATTGGGTTTGGATTATTATTCAGGGTAAGTTGATTAGGCCTACTAGGTTTATTTATTTCACTTTTTTCTGTTTACTGCCCTATTCTACTGGGTTATTTCTGGGTTTCTGGATAATATTATATAAGTCAAACCAAATAGTTTTCCTTTAATTTGCTTTCAATTATTATTTCTTGTTTCTTCTCTGGATCGGATTTCACTATTATTTACTATTCTTTTGTAACATTTTGTTTCGTTACAAATTGCCTCCCTTCAGAAGTAATCATTTCTGAACACTTCATTAGGTGTGAGGACATAATTACTTATGTTATTTTAACTTTTCTTCCTCATGATATTTTTTCATGGATTGTTGATTATAATCTTCTGAATTGCTGCTACTATTGGGCTAGTATTTGGTGATTCGCTATGCTCAATTATATCATTTAACAACATTTTATTAATTTCAGCTCTAACCGCCTCCTTCAATGAATATGGTATAGGATAGGATTTTCTGTAGAATTCTGCTGGTTCTTTAAATTGTATTCTACACCGATAGTTTTTTACTTTTCCTGGTTTTCTGAAAATACATGTTTATACTTCTTATATATTATAATGAGATCTTCTGTCAAAGATCTTACTTGTTTTACTGTCAAATTATTTGTGCCTTGGTGTCTAAACTCTCTTATCTCCTGTAATTTACTGTTCCACAGGTCTTCATTTGTCATATTATAGATTATTTTTCTGCATTGGGTGTCATTATTTAAAAAATTTAATTCCCTAACTTGGTGATGGGTACGGTTCAGAGGGGCACCATCGCTTCCTATTAACTCTGCCGTCCACATAACACCTTCTGAGTTCAAGGACACCTTCTCCTTGCTCAAATCAATAATGGCTGAATATTTCCTCAGCATATCGCATCCGATTAATAATTCGAATAGTAGGCCGATTGCGACCAAACATATAATATTAATTGTAACACCTTTGCTTTCTATTTCCAATGACACTTGTTTTCTCACCGTTTTATTTTGACGCCCAGTGGCACCTATTAAAATAACATTATTGACAGGTAAGGTAGGTATTATATTTTTACTTTGTTTCTGTATTCTCTCCAGTTCAGCGTCGTTAATAAGTGATACATTTGCACCAGTATCTATCATTATTCGTGTAGGAATTCCTTCAATTTGAGCGGTTATGTATAAAATTTCATTATGCTGGTTGATTCTACTCGTCACCGTTTCTTCCAACAGTTCTTCTGGAAGATTTTTCAAATAATAATTGTAAATAATAGTAAGATTTTGACTATCCGTCCTTAAACTTTGGTTGTTGTTATACTTCAAAATTCTTTTATTTTCCATAATTAGTTTTTCATAATTAGTTGGTAGTAATTTGTTATTACTATGTTTTTGAATTTCGTGGTTTTTGTACCCAGTAGTTAGTAGCAGTAAGGGGTCGCGAGGGATTATTACTGCCTCACTCCGTTTAAATTAAGGCTATCATGATTATTTTCCGGGCATGACTGTTGATTTGCCTGGACTGGTGTGCTGGTTCCTGGTTGTTCAACCTCTCGGTTGTCTAATTGTTCACTTCCCCTTGATTCTCGGAAGTCCTCCTGGCTTCTACTTCTGACTCGGTTATAATGGTGACTCATCCCTCTGGGATTTCCTCTTTGATCATAACTGTTATTAAAACTGTTCCTCCGAGGTTGATGGTATCTCCAGTAATCCCCTTCTTCTGCACTGATATAATTTATTCGGGGTCGGTACGGACGATTATTATTATAATTACCCTGATTATTATTGTTATTAACTCCTGAGTTACTCCTAAAATTATTATAATTTTGGTTTGTTCGGTAGTTATTATAATTATCTATTGTTTCTATTACCCGGATGGTAATTTTGATTGGGCCTGTTGTTATCATTATTGTTAATTGGGTTTCGATTGAAGTTTGCTGGTTGGTTATTATTTGGGGTAAAATTTTGGTTGTAATTACGATCGTTGACATAACTATTCCGGTTATTCATGTTATTATATTGATTATGATTCATACCATGGTTATTATTTTTTGAACCGCACTGATCAGTTCGTTGTCTGCTTCTTTTGTAGTAACCCTCGTGTTCATAATTTTCTAATAAGTCAGCCATTGCGTGGACCGTTTTAATCTGGCTTCCCAGGCGTGCTCTGGCAATTCCTGTGTCATAATGGTATGCCATTTTAGTTACTAGGGATTCTTCTGGTATTCTTGGCTCTAGGTGTCTCGCCAAACACACCTTTCCCCAGAAGTAAGTAGTTGGAGATGTACCTCTATTTCCATCATATCTTCCCTGACAAATGTTGTCCCTTATAATATTTTGTATAGCTTCGGACCAGTATTTTTCTTTAAACAGTTTTTTAAATTGAGCGTAGTCCACTATCGCATTCCTGGTTGCTGTCCACCAGTTGTCCGTAATCTCCCTAAAATGCTCATCCAACATCTCTCTAATCAAGCTCCAGATAGTTATTCGATGTTTATTAAAATGTTCCTCAATTCTGGCCAGGAATTCCATGGGGTTTCTGCGATAATTTTTGAAATTAATGCCTTCTCTGGTTTCATTTGTGGAAACATGAGTAATATTATTTGGTCTGGTTCTAATTAACTCAATTTCTTCTTGATTTTGGCGTACCTGACCAGTTAAATTATTCACCGTAGTGTTAATATTGTCACACCTTTCTCCGGTTTGTTTCTGTAAATTCACTAAATTTTCTTGTTCCTTTTGTATTCCTTCTATTTGAATACGACTATTTTCTTGGACCTGGTCTATTCTAGTATTTATCACTGCTTTATTTTGTATGATGGTTTTGTTAGCTTTTCTCAATCTCTCATTAGTGTCAGCTATTTCTTGCTTCCTTTCCTCATCGATTTTGTCCATCTTCTGGTTAATTGTATCATTGACTTGTTCAATTCTACCATTAATTCTTCTTAAATTCTCTTCATTGATTTGTCTGAACTATTCCTTCATTTGGTTATTATTTTCACTTATAGTTTGCCTTAAAGTTTCATTAGTACTTTCCTTAATACTATCAATTTTCTCATTTATCTGTTTTAAACTCTCATTAGTGGTTTCGTTTTGTTTCCTAAAATTTTCATTAGTTTCTTCTTTGTTTTGGTCAAATCTCTCCTCCATCTGTTTTATTAAATTTTCACTCATTTTCTCATTTGTTTGTCTGTTATCTTCCTTGATACTATCAATTTTTTCATTTGTTTGTCTGTGATCTTCCTTGATACTATCAATTTTCTCATTTGTTTGTCTGTGATCTTCCTTGATGCTCTTCAAATCTTCCTTCGTTTGTCTGTTATCTTCCTTGATACTATCAATTTTTTTCATTTGTTTGTCTGTGATCTTCCTTGATACTATCAATTTTCTCATTTGTTTGTCTGTGATCTTCCTTGATGCTCTTCAAATCTTCCTTCGTTTGTCTGTTATCTTCCTTGATGTTATCGAATTTTTCCTCCATTTGTTTTAATAAGTTTTGACTCAAAATTTCATTTTGTTTCTTTGAGTTTTCAGTGAATTCTTCCTTGATGTTCTTCAAATCTTCCTTCATTTCTTCCTTCTGCTTCTTAAAATTGTCATTCGTTTCTTCCTTATTTCTGTCCATTTTTTCACTCATACTATTCATTAACTCCATTAATTTTATAAGATTCGGGTCTCCCCTATCTTCCTTTCTTGCTACCGTCTCCACATCCTCCACCGATGTTACTTCTTTCTCTTCAATCCTGACTTCTTTCTCTGCCTCCTTCGTCCGTTTCAATGATGTAGCCCTCTTACGCATCTTTATTATTTCTTGGAACTTATAGCAGTCGCCAGCTAAAAATTAGGAAATTAATTTGCTTGATTCAATTTCTTCACTTAATATTCCCTAATTTCAGCCTCACTAGTTGGTGCGCCAATTTATAATACTACTATATATTACCTTCCTGAAATAATAACTCATGGATATGATTTAATAACATATTGATTTAATCTTTGTAACATAAATTCCAATTATTGGAAAATTCCATTCGATACATACAGTTGTCACATGGTCGATATTTATCTCAGGATTTATAATTAAATAATTTTAATATATTTCGTGGGAATTCTTGTGGCTGCTACAAAAAGTTCCTTTGCATGTTGATTAATAATAGAGAGTACCTTTACAAACAATATATTACTTATAATCTAAAAATTTACTCAAATTATATATTCAGTTACATACAAGTTTGACGATATTCAATTTGTCCGTCTCAGAAAATAATGTAGTTTATTAATGTGTACAATAAATGTTTTCCTTGTAATCTGTAATCACTGTTAGCTTATATATTGAATTTGGTTGCACTTTAAAATGTTGACTAGTGATTAGTGTTAGTGTAAATTGTTATATTGTCTAGTGGTTGTTCCTTGTTGAAAAAAAAATATTGTCAAATTATACTTTACACATCTAGACGATATTGCTGAAGGGTTCCTGGTCGTTTCTGAATATTTTTCTTGATTGTGTGTATTATTTGTTCATGAAAATGGTAGTGGAAGGATTATTATCTTCGATGATGGTCCTTCAGATCTTCTTTCACACACGGGTCATCTATTTTTATATACTTTTAATTACCTCTAGACACGCACTATTCAACTGCTTTCCATCACAATTAACAATTAAGTGTTATTTCTTCTTTCTTTTAGTTACCTAACTCATACAAATTTCTTAAATTTTGATTGGTCATTTATGTACAGTTTAAATGTTATAGGATCAACACCCATTACCTACATTATATTTTATAAATTACCTTGAATAGATAATTTTATTATTATACTCTAATTATATATGCAATGTTTATACAATTATTAATTAGATAATTATAAACAATTTGATACTAAACATGCCTCAGTTTATAACTGTAAAACCTTATTAATTTGAATTTCTATGATATGTGGTGGAACAATTTGTTATGATTTATTGTAATTTCTACTTTGACTACCTGAGATAAATATATTTACATAAATTAACTGGTGACATAAAATCTTATAACATATAACAAAACTTTTAATAATAATAATTGTTTTTGACAGTTTTAGTTTATTTATACTGCTAAACTATTGTCTGTATGATAAACTAAAATTCTATCTAATAATAACAAAACACTTCCATCAAAAATAATTACACTGTTTAATGGTAGTCTGTGTCGCTATTTCTTATGATCACACTCATTACTTTAAAGGTTTGTGTCCCTGTTCCTTTCCTTGATTATAGGCCTATATGATTATAATTAATACAATTTTATTATATGGATTAGGTACTCTTTATTGGGTTTGGATTATTATTCAGGGTAAGTTGATTAGGCCTACTAGGTTTATTTATTTCACTTTTTTCTGTTTACTGCCCTATTCTACTGGGTTATTTCTGGGTTTCTGGATAATATTATATAAGTCAAACCAAATAGTTTTCCTTTAATTTGCTTTCAATTATTATTTCTTGTTTCTTCTCTGGATCGGATTTCACTATTATTTACTATTCTTTTGTAACATTTTGTTTCGTTACAATATATGTAAATCAATTTCAAATAAATGATGATAGCTGATATACATGAAAACCTAAATAATCGAGAGCTTTAAGGGAAGGGATTTTGTTAAAAGAAAATAGCAAGGGGAAAAGAGATAAATATGTACTGGTTCATTTCCAATATAAACAATTTGTAACAGGTTAGAAGTAAAAAAGATTCCATTTGTAAATTTGTTTGATTTCATGTTATTCGTTAATAACACTTACTGATAATATAAAATAATATACCAGTTTTTAATTGATGTCCAAGTAAAACGAAGTAATTAATGTGGTTAATAAACTAGAAGCGATTGGTTTTTAATACAAATTGTGTATTTATATGTGTACTGATAACCTTCAAATACTCCTTTCTGCAGCTGTGTTCGTCTGTAGAACCCTGGAGTAACCCTAAGGTAAGATAAGAGTTAATTATTAATTTGAATTATAATATATTGTTTCACTGGCGCCCGAACAGGGACGGCGAGTGTAAGTTGTTATTACATTCGCCAGACCTAAATAAGCTGCAGAACGGGTTATTTGGAAGTGAGGGTGTGGTTAGAACGCTTTTAGATCGTAGAGAGTAAATTTACTAAAGTAAAATTGATAATCATTTAATTAAACATAAGTTCATAATGGAGAACACAGAGAATAAAACAAATACAGCTAACGTAACTGTTATGAATGAGTCGGGAAATCAATCAATGACCGAATCAGCGGTAATGGAAGAAGTTCATTCAACTCCTGTCCCGACTACGGATAGTGATAAAACTGACAACGAAACGAGAAATTTGTTTCGTGAGACAATGGGGGAGATTAAACAAATGTTTAATGATAATAATAAGAGATTTGATGCTAATGATGAATTTTTGCATAAAAGTGTTAATGAACTTAACAGTAAATTAAATGCCTTCAACAATCGTTTAGTTAATAATGATGAAAAGTTTGAAACTATGAGTAGTGATATAAATAAACATTTTGATAAACAAGAAACAATGTTAGATGAACAGAACGCAAAATTAGATGACATGATTAATAAAATGAAATTACAAAAGTTTAATATCGAGAAACGTATAAATGACATAGATGAGCGATGTAATGTTATTCTTGGACAACAAATAATTACAATAAATGACAATGTAAAAAGCTTTACAAGCGGGTAATAAATTTGAAAATGCGGGAAACAAAAAGTGATACAGCAAATAATAGTAGTGACAATGAGAATAGAGAGTTAGCTGAAGTAGAGTTTAAGAATGAAGTGTTGTTAGCAAATGCTGATGAGAGAGTGAGAGACGATGAAGAGAGTATACAGAGGGTAAAATTTTCCCGTGATGTGGTTGTGGGTGAAGAAAATACTTCACAAATGTATTTGGGAGACGTATGGTCTACAAATAATTGTCCCTTGATTTTTTGTGTATCTGGTAAAGCCAGATGTTGTAGTAACAAAGTGATACCCTCTGCATGGAGTGAGAGAGAGAGAGAATGTGAAATGTTGTGAGAAATATTGTAATGAGAGAAATAGAGAGAGAAATAGAAATATTTAAGGTGAATAGAGATTATGAAATATTGGTACAGAGTTTATGCATTAAGAGAGAGGACTAAATTGACTTACCTTGTAAAATAGAGATTGATAATTATTTTGATGATACCTGTATAAATAATAATAATTTGCCTGATGTTTTAATGAGTATAGTAAATGAATATGATGAGAAAATAAATTATTTGATGTTGAATAAAAACACTTACGGAGACAGAATTGAAATCACAAACGTAGACTGGTTTTATGAATTAATAGGTAATAATGGTATGAAATATTATGTTGATAAGGGTTATTACACAAATGATAGCCATATGATGCGTATCAATAAAATTGAAAAATGTTACGTACAGAAAAGACTAATTTTTGACGATGGAGGTTGAATATAAACTCAATGAATGGATATTTTAAATACTTTAGTATATGGTAATGACCTGGCTGCTTTATGTATTGAAGTGTGGTACACAAGAAAATCATGACAAAAATTTGTAAATAACTGTGTTAATGCCAAATGTATTGTGTCAAGGCTATATTGTCTAAATCTAGATTAAAGTTTATGTAAAAATGTTTAGAGTATGTTACAATAATAATAATACTTTATTTTGCCAATTAACAATAATAATAAGAGGTAATAATGAAGTTAATTTTGAATTGTGTTTGCATTAAAAGTGTTTTAAATAATGTAATTAAAGTTGAACTGTTCTGATTGAAGTTAAAATGAAGTTAATTTAAAAAAGGTTAATTTTATTAACGAAGCCAAACTAATTTTGAGATGAATTGTAACAGACAGTAATTGATAAATATGTTAACACGAAAAGACTTATAGAAATTAAAAGTTGAAGTAAGTACATGTATCAGTATGTGGTAAGCAGAATGTTTAGACTGAGGGAGTGTTTATAACAGTGTTTATAAAACAAGTCTTGCAGACGACTGTTTATGTAAACAGGTGTGTTGTATGTTGTGACTAATGTTTATAGCCATGCTGAATTGACAATAACAAAAATGTTGTATTCTGCTGAATCATTGCCATGAGTAGTTTATTATGAAATAAAAAGAAACACCAGATGTGATGGAATGTAGGTAATATTTTTTTTGTAGGACCATTTTGAAAAATGTAAGTAATTTTGAAATTGTTAATTAAAACATTATGAATTAAATTTATTGAAAAGTAATTAAATCAATTGAAAAGATAATTTTTAATAATGAATCTAAATTTATTTTTGGTTTGGAATTAATTTATATTTACTCTGGTTTGAATTGTGTATTGAATAATAAGGTAATAATAATTGAAGTTTTACCGAAGGTTGATTTAATGTTAGTGTTATTATAATATTTGTATTTTAAGTAATATACTTGTATTTTTTGGTGGGGAATAATGTTTATAAGGGATTAAAATTATATAATAAGTTGATATTATTTAAAAAGAAAAACCCCCAGTACTTTCTCAATGAACCAGTACGACTAAGAGGAAACAAATCAGTTGTGGGATATGGAGTGATGGAAGGCCGTTTGTTGATTTTTTTAATTGAACGTTCCAGAGTCAGGCGATACTGTGGAGGGTATCTGTCCGAGCTTATGGTGTTGGGATCTCAAACAGAGAAGTCCAGTAAGATCGGATGGGTGCTGCCACAGCCACCGGACTAGGGGGGTAAGCACCCATGATGTTAGTAAAGAGTTCAGGGGGGTTGTGGCGCCATATCTTCACTGATCCTCTTAGGTTTTAGGCAATAAGAGTTTGTATGCTTCGGCATCCAATCTCTTATTGGGGGGGGTATTGTAATGGTACAGAATTGTGTGGTGTCCCAGTTTTAGTTTCATTTTATATCAAATCAGTTTTAATTTTAAATTGTTAACTTTCACCTGTGAGGTGCCTCAGTACAACACAATGTTAGCATAAACAATGATGTCTAGACAACCAGACTAGACGTATTGCGTAACCGCCCCAGTAAGCAGCAAGCTTTACAATTACAATATGCAGATTGTCACCATAGAAGCAACAGCCAACAGTAGTAAGCAGCAGTATACAGTACAGTTCGTGAATTAAAAAATAGTGGCCTCGGGTGTGCAAGATAGGCCTATCTAATAAAAACATAAAAGCAGTTCCATTGCAACTCACGGCCGCGCGGCCAGCCTACAAAACATCAAGTGTTCGAACAAAGTTACGTCGGCCGACTTTATTTTACTACATGTGGGAACATTTAATTAAAACAGTGAAAATCTAAGTAAATACTGTAAACTAATAAATAATTGCGGGAGTGCGCCTGAACAACGAAAGCGGTTAAAACGAGACCGTGCAACAAACCATATGGACACATACACTGTGGACGGGTAACTAGCAACCTTACATATATTGTAATACCACTAGATTACGTGTGTTAAAAAAAAATTTTAATGTGTTTTGATTTTAATTTAAAATTATAGTTATAAATCGGTAGTAAGTTACAATTTAAAAACAATTAACTCTTTTCTAAAATAATTGCAGTAATACGGTTTGAATAGTAATGGTTGATCAATTTAGTGAATAAAGCATTAATCGCTGGTCGACTGATGAAGGTAGCCGTAGCGTCGATCTGGCAGCGAAACTCCTCTTCTAGGTTAACTGTCGTCAAAGTACGTAATGTTAAGTCTCGTCTGGACAACAAAAATTTATAATAATATACCTTCACGTACCTGATCGTGATTCTAGAAGTTCTGAAGTTCACTTATAGTAATTAATAAGCTGCCAAGATGGATTTAATACCAGCTTGCTTTACTGACAAGGTTAGATCACTCCTTGTTTAATAAGGGCGCCACACAGGTTTATTTCAGGAAAATCCCGTGAAAAACCAATTAATGAGATTTAATCTTTGATAATTTTCTTTAAAAACTGGTGTTGATGCTTCTTGCACTTACGGCAATTCGGGAGTTATTTTTGTATTCCAAATTAATTATTAATTCACTCCTTGAAATAAATAGAGTCAAGGTTTATGCTGATAACAACGGGTTTTATTCTTACCCTTGAGAATAAATTCAAACAATTACAAGTATGATAGATACATTAATATGAAATTGCAATTACTTAGTTCTCTTACCCTACAAACTAGCTCAGATAGAACAAACAACTCTTCTGGTTATTACCAGATTAACTTTTAATTTAAATATTATTTTATATCTCGGGCGTAAGCTCTTTTAAATACAAGAAAGAACTACTTTATGCCTATACAGAAGTTAATGACCATATTTACTAATTCGGCCTCTTTTTTAAATTCGTACCTATTTCTAGGTTATGCGTTGGTCATGCTGACTTAATTATTAACAAATATTTTTTATCACTTAAGACTAATACAGATCTTATGTGGGATTAACAAATCCGCTAAATAAATTTGATCACAGTGTAACAGATAGAAAGTTTTGATGTTTTTGCGTCAGTACAATTTTGTGTTGAAGAAATACAAGTGCACACAAATTAATGAAATGAATTGTCACAATGTTACCTTTTTTATTTTAATCTTATAGATTAAAATTTATTTCAAACACTCCAGCGGTCGGATTATAGTGACCCTGGTTCATTACACTGCACACGAACTAAGAACAGAGAATAATCGTCCTCTTCTGACTAAATTCGGACTAAGTTAAATACTGGTTAATAATCTTTCTCTTGTTCTAATTATCGCGCACAAAAATAAAAATAATTACTTCACATCGATGCACGTCCTGTTGCTAAATTGTTGTGTAGTTATTTGTCTTGATGAAACGGTTAAATGGATTCACTGTTTACATGATACTCTAAGTTATTAAAAATTTTGAGGTGACGAGCGACACCTTCTCGCTCTCGATGATGACAATAAAGTGTAACGGTTTCGCTTGGTTTCGGATTATATACCCCCTTGCTTCATGGGGCTTAGGTGATGAATTCGTTTAATAAGCTTCTTTTTGATTGGCTCCACCAGACGTTACAAAAATGACGCATTGTTTTCTAACCATCATTTGGCGAACTTGATTGACAGCTGGGTGTGTTGTTATTATTACCCAACCAATTTTTCACTTTATAATTACAAATGATGCTAACGCACGCTACGCACTTATTACAGTTGCGATCACGAGTTTATTACTATCAAATTAAAGAATAGTTTACGAGCTCTAATTTGATATGACTTAACACTGGTTTTAATCGCACTTTCTCTGACATTGGTAATAAATAATGTTCAGAGACATGGTTTCGCACTGTCTTCTGCTAGTGAAGCCAGATACGATTATTACCTATCTAGTTATATTTAGTGTTTCACATCGCGTTTTCTTTTAAACGTCTTTGTCGGAACACTAACACATTCGTCGTTATACTTAATATCTATTTATTGAATACAATTATTAAATCTTAGCTTAACTATGGTGATACATTACTATGAATAATCCTTACTTTCTAATTACATTTTGTTTATCCTACTCAACTTAATGTTACTCATTAATAATTGAGTGGTGATATTCACTGTTACATTTATTTATATTGACTGTTCAGTAGATTTTATGTACACTAGTAGTCCTTTCTACTTATTAATTCACTGACAATCTTTTATTAAACTGACAAGGTTTGTTTAGGCGTAGCCTAGGCATACCTTTAGCATCGGTTTATGCCTTAATAATGGTCATTAGTTACATTTGGTATAATGGGGAAGTTACTTATTCATATAAGGTTTCCTCTTACAAGTATTCTTACTTCTTACTATTACATTTGGGATTGTAATGTAAGTTTTAATTTGACATTGTGGCCATAGCTAGTCTTAGTCATAGGCATTGTTATTTACTGGTCATGGTTCATTTATTTTCAGCCAAATGCTGTTGCTGATATTATATTATTCTTGTCATTCTTTAATTACTTTCATAAACATGTGATTTTACATTTATGTCATTGACTGGCTTGTTTGACAGCTTATAGTGAACTTGGCTTGTCCATTAGTTAGAGTCAGTCATAGTATTCGTTGTAGTGTCATGCAGTGTATTCCTTACTGCTTCTTGTGGTACTTCTTCTTCTTTCTTCTTCGTTGGTCCTTCTCTTCTTTGCTACTTTCATTCTTAATTATTCACTTACATTATTTCCGTGTACTTATTGATTCTTTTGGTACACGTCTAGGTTATGTAACATTTTGTTGTGTCACAATATATGTAAATCAATTTCAAATAAATGATGATGGCTGATATACATGAAAACCTAAATAATCGAGAGCTTTAAGGGAAGGGATTTTGTTAAAAGAAAATAGCAAGGGGAAAAGAGATAAATATGTACTGGTTCATTTCCAATATAAACAATTTGTAACAGGTTAGAAGTAAAAAAGATTCCATTTGTAAATTTGTTTGATTTCATGTTATTCGTTAATAACACTTACTGATAATATAAAATAATATACCAGTTTTTAATTGATGTCCAAGTAAAACGAAGTAATTAATGTGGTTAATAAACTAGAAGCGATTGGTTTTTAATACAAATTGTGTATTTATATGTGTACTGATAACCTTCAAATACTCCTTTCTGCAGCTGTGTTCGTCTGTAGAACCCTGGAGTAACCCTAAGGTAAGATAAGAGTTAATTATTAATTTGAATTATAATATATTGTTTCACTGGCGCCCGAACAGGGACGGCGAGTGTGAGTTGTTATTACATTCGCCAGACCTAAATAAGCTGCAGAACGGGTTATTTGGAAGTGAGGGTGTGGTTAGAACGCTTTTAGATCGTAGAGAGTAAATTTACTAAAGTAAAATTGATAATCATTTAATTAAACATAAGTTCATAATGGAGAACACAGAGAATAAAACAAATACAGCTAACGTAACTGTTATGAATGAGTCGGGAAATCAATCAATGACCGAATCAGCGGTAATGGAAGAAGTTCATTCAACTCCTGTCCCGACTACGGATAGTGATAAAACTGACAACGAAACGAGAAATTTGTTTCGTGAGACAATGGGGGAGATTAAACAAATGTTTAATGATAATAATAAGAGATTTGATGCTAATGATGAATTTTTGCATAAAAGTGTTAATGAACTTAACAGTAAATTAAATGCCTTAAACAATCGTTTAGATAATAATGATGAAAAGTTTGAAACTATGAGTAGTGATATAAATAAACGTTTTGATAAACAAGAAAAAATGTTAGATGAACAGAACGCAAAATTAGATGACATTATTAATAAAATGAAATTACAAAAGTTTAATATCGAGAAACGTATAAATGACATAGATGAGCGATGTAATGTTATTCTTGGACAACAAATAATTACAATAAATGACAATGTAAAAAGCTTTACAAGCGGGTAATAAATTTGAAAATGCGGGAAACAAAAAGCGATACAGCAAATAATAGTAGTGACAATGAGAATAGAGAGTTAGTTGAAGTAGAGTTTAAGAATGAAGTGTTGTTAGCAAATGCTGATGAGAGAGTGAGAGACGATGAAGAGAGTATACAGAGGGTAAAATTTTCCCGTGATGTGGTTGTGGGTGAAGAAAATGCTTCACGAATGTATTTGGGAGACGTATGGTCTACAAATAATTGTCCCTTGATTTTTTTGTGTATCTGGTAAAGCCAGATGTTGTAGTAACAAAGTGATACCCTCTGCATGGAGTGAGAGAGAGAGAGAATGTGAAATGTTGTGAGAAATATTGTAATGAGAGAAATAGAGAGAGAAATAGAAATATTTAAGGTGAATAGAGATTATGAAATATTGGTACAGAGTTTATGCATTAAGAGAGAGGAACAAATTGACTTACCTTGTAAAATAGAGATTGATAATTATTTTGATGATACCTGTATAAATAATAATAATTTGCCTGATGTTTTAATGAGTATAGTAAATGAATATGATGAGAAAATAAATTATTTGATGTTGAATAAAAACACTTACGGAGACAGAATTGAAATCACAAATGTAGACTGGTTTTATGAATTAATAGGTAATAATGGTATGAAATATTATGTTGATAAGGGTTATTACACAAATGATAGCCATATGATGCGTATCAATAAAATTGAAAAATGTTACGTGCAGAAAAGACTAATTTTTGACGATGGAGGTTTGAATATAAACTCAATGAATGGATATTTTAAATACTTTAGTATATGGTAATGACCTGGCTGCTTTATGTATTGAAGTGTGGTACACAAGAAAATCATGACGAAAATTTGTAAATAACTGTGTTAATGCCAAATGTATTGTGTCAAGGCTATATTGTCTAAATCTAGATTAAAGTTTATGTAAAAATGTTTATAGTATGTTACAATAATAATAATACTTTATTTTGCCAATTAACAATAATAATAAGAGGTAATAATGAAGTTAATTTTGAATTGTGTTTGCATTAAAAGTGTTTTAAATAATGTAATTAAAGTTGAACTGTTCTGATTGAAGTTAAAATGAAGTTAATTTAAAAAAGGTTAATTTTATTAATGAAGCCAAACTAATTTTGAGATGAATTGTAACAGACAGTAATTGATAAATATGTTAACACGAAAAGACTTATAGAAATTAAAAGTTGAAGTAAGTACATGTATCAGTATGTGGTAAGCAGAATGTTTAGACTGAGGGAGTGTTTATAACAGTGTTTATAAAACAAGTCTTGCAGACAACTGTTTATGTAAACAGGTGTGTTGTATGTTGTGACTAATGTTTATAGCCATGCTGAATTGACAATAACAAAAATGTTGTATTCTGCTGAATCATTGCCATGAGTAGTTTATTATGAAATAAAAAGAAACACCAGATGTGATGGAATGTAGGTAATATTTTTTTTGTAGGATCATTTTGAAAAATGTAAGTAATTTTGAAATTGTTAATTAAAACAATATGAATTAAATTTATTGAAAAGTAATTAAATCAATTGAAAAGATAATTTTTAATAATGAATGTAAATTTATTTTTGGTTTGGAATTAATTTATATTTACTCTGGTTTGAATTGTGTATTGAATAATAAGGTAATAATAATTGAAGTTTTACCGAAGGTTGATTTAATGTTAGTGTTATTATAATATTTGTATTTTAAGTAATATACTTGTATTTTTTGGTGGGGAATAATGTTTATAAGGGATTAAAATTATATAATAAGTTGATATTATTTAAAAAGAAAAACCCCCAGTACTTTCTCAATGAACCAGTACGACTAAGAGGAAACAAATCAGTTGTGGGATATGGAGTGATGGAAGGCCGTTTGTTGATTTTTTAATTGAACGTTCCAGAGTCAGGCGATACTGTGGAGGGTATCTGTCCGAGCTTATGGTGTTGGGATCTCAAACAGAGAAGTCCAGTAAGATCGGATGGGTGCTGCCACAGCCACCGGACTAGGGGGGTAAGCACCCATGATTTTAGTAAAGAGTTCAGGGGGGTTGTGGCGCCATATCTTCACTGATCCTCTTAGGTTTTAGGCAATAAGAGTTTGTATGCTTCGGCATCCAATCTCTTATTGGGGGGGGGGGTATTGTAATGGTACAGAATTGTGTGCTGTCCCAGTTTTAGTTTCATTTTATATCAAATCAGTTTTAATTTTAAATTGTTAACTTTCACCTGTGAGGTGCCTCAGTACAACACAATGTTAGCATAAACAATGATGTCTTGACAACCAGACTAGACGTATTGCGTAACCGCCCCAGTAAGCAGCAGGCTTTACAATTACAGTATGCAGATTGTCACCATAGAAGCAACAGCCAACAGTAGTAAGCAGCAGTATACAGTACAGTTCGTGAATTAAAAAATAGTGGCCTCGGGCGTGCAAGATAAGCCTAAAGCAAATGGGCCTATCTAATAAAAACATAAAAGCAGTTCCATTGCAACTCACGGCCGCGCGGCCAGCCTACAAAACATCAAGTGTTCGAACAAAGTTACATCGGCCGACTTTATTTTACCACATGTGGGAACACTGAATTAAAACAGTGAAAATCTAAGTAAATACTGTAAACTAATAAATAATTGCGGGAGTGCGCCCAAACAACGAAAGCGGTTAAAACGAGACCGTGCAACAAACCATATGGGGACACACACGGTGGACGGGTAACTAGCAACCTTACATATATATGTAAATCAATTTCAAATAAATGATGATAGCTGATATACATGAAAACCTAAATAATCGAGAGCTTTAAGGGAAGGGATTTTGTTAAAAGAAAATAGCAAGGGGAAAAGAGATAAATATGTACTGGTTCATTTCCAATATAAACAATTTGTAACAGGTTAGAAGTAAAAAAGATTCCATTTGTAAATTTGTTTGATTTCATGTTATTCGTTAATAACACTTACTGATAATATAAAATAATATACCAGTTTTTAATTGATGTCCAAGTAAAACGAAGTAATTAATGTGGTTAATAAACTAGAAGCGATTGGTTTTTAATACAAATTGTGTATTTATGTGTACTGATAACCTTCAAATAATCCTTTCTGCAGCTGTGTTCACCTGTAGAACCCTGGAGTAACCCTAAGGTAAGATAAGAGTTAATTATTAATTTGAATTATAATATATTGTTTCACTGTTATTTTAACAACCTCAAAATCACGTTTATATTCACAGTTCGTGCTGGAATCCTGGACCCAAATTTAAAGGTAAGTGGGAGATTTATATTGTTTTTATAATTGTGTAATAAATCGTATAATCACAGATGGCGCCACAAACTTGGAACGAGTTCTAATTTTGTTTGAAAATTAAAATTCCGCACCTACGGTGAATAACGTGATTCGGAGGTTGAGTAACAGTACGAAAAGATTACGTGAAGTACATAAGGTTGTATGTATATGTTGTATATGTAAATTAAAGATTAGTTAAACAAGTCAGTAAAGTACAACTTAAAAATGGCAGGAAATAATGAAAACGATGCAAATGAAATAACTAATGTAGACAATTTTGATGAATCAGTTATTATGAATAATATTGAGGTCCACTCGACTCCAAAGGTGGGTCAGGACAATAAAATAGAAATAAATGTTACAAGTGAAACAAATAGTACAGATGATTCAGGGATTCAGATGACCCCAAAATTAATTAAGGAAAGTAATCAACCTGAAAATAATATGATGAAGTATCTATGTAGCACGCTGTGCAGTTTGAATAATAAATTTGATAAATTAAGCAATGACTTTGATAGAAAATTAGAGGAAGAAAAGAGTAGTTTTTACACCAAATTTGATGTACAAAATAATAAATTCGATGAGTTGAAAAACCATATGAATGAAATTAATAAGCATTTAGAGAAAACCAATGAAATATTAGAAACTAACTTTAACAAATTAGAACAGAGTGTTGAGAAAGTGGTAGAGTCGGTAGAGGAACAAATTAAAAGTAAAGCAAATCAAATAATTAATAACAAGGTAAGTGATGACTGTAAAACAAGTGAGAATTATAATGATATATGGAAAAACGTGGTGTTAGAGAGTAAGGTGGTGAGCAGAGAAAGTGTCGATGAAAGTGTGAGAGAGTGTGATGAAAGTTTAGAGGGGCAAAGGGCAAGTTTTCCCCTAGTTTATGGTGAAACAGAGGTTTCACAGGTTGTTTATTAGGACAGAGTTTCCTCCGGTAGTTGTGTGGGAGACAATGGTGTCTCCAAATAGTCCCTTAAGTTGTAGTGATCTATTTGTATCTGGTAAAGCCAGGAAGTATTTGAGTAAGTTTGTTGTGCCCTTTGCGTGGAATGAGATAGTTCAGGGGGGTTGTGAGAAGTATTGTGAGAGAGAGAGAGAATAATAGAGTTGTTTATGTTGAGAAGTAGTTATAAAAGGTTGAAAGAGAGGTTAGAGTTGAAGAAAATAAATAATGAATGTAGTAGAAGAGTATGATGATAGAATGTTAAACAAAAACACTGACGGTGACATGACCAGAATACCGAATATAGACAGGTTGTATGAGATAATAATAACGTGGGGTAAGCCTATAAAACATTGTTACTGGATAATGGAAACATTTGAGAACACAGATAGTTATTATAATAATAAAAATAACAAATTGAAGGTCGATAAAAATGATTTATGTTTTAAATACATTAGATATTTATACAATGATGGAGGGTAGATATAAACTCAATGAATGAACATTTAAAATATTTTAGTTTATGGTTCTGACATGGCTAGATTGTGAAATGAAGTGTGGTAAACAGAAAAATTAATGACAAGAATTTGTAAATAAATTTATAGTGAAAGTAATTGTGTCTATGTTGTCAAAAGCACTTGATGTAAACAGTATGTGTGTAGTAGAAATTGATGTAATAATAATAATAATAATAATAATAATAATAATAAAATTTTGGTAGACCAAATAAATAACAAGAATAATTAATGAATGGTAATTGTTTTGGAGTAAGGTGATTAAAATATGTTGTGCTTTCAATGCTTGATGGAATTAAAATAATTTGAGATTTTTAAATATTTTTGATTGATTTAAAATGTTATATAATTGAATTTTGATGATGAATTTAAAGTATTTTATGAGATTTAAATTTGATAATAATTAATAAATAAATGAATGTTAAATTGTGTTTAGTTTGTGGAATAACATGGTTGTTAAAATGTTTCAGAAGGTACATGGAGTTATAGGTGTTTGGTGTTTATATTTGTGTTTATGACAGTATGTGAATAATGTACTGTAAGTATGAATTTTATAATGCAATTTAAATAAAGTAAAATGTTCAATGTCTAAATAGCAAATTTTAAATGAAACGTTATGTAAAAGGAAGGTTGATAACAAAAAAAAAATTTTTTTTGGAAAAGTTAATGGTATAGTAAATGATAAATAATTGATAATTAATTAATAGAAGTTCAATTGAAATTAAAATATAACGTTTATAATTCTATATGCAAATGTAAGGATGTAAGGTGTGTAATTTCTGATCAACCTTAAACGGGAATTGTTAGTTTTAATGGAATAATTGCAATGTTAATTATGAGTGTATTGTATGTATTATGTTAATATAAAAAATTAAGTAAACCATAACCAAACATATAAGAGTTGACCTTCCGTGAATTGTAGCAGCGGTGTCAGAGTGAGCCTTATATGTCTTTTGGTAGTTTCCCCACATTTCAGGCGGTCACGGTTTCACCAGACCCTGGCTGTGGAATTATGTAAGTAGACACAAAATTGGTGAATTTTGAAATTGAACAGGGGGGTAAAATAGGGGAAACTACGTAACTATGGAACAGCGGCTATCGTCGAAGGTGTCGATAGTTCCGTACTAAGGGTGTGTGAATCATTTTAGTAGGAATACTGGTGTCCTCGGACATCAGTAATACTCAATTTTTTATGTAACGCTGAACCAAGAACGGTATAGGCAGCGTCTATACCTTATATACGTAACTTCAGTTCTTGGGGACGCAAATGGACACCACAGTCCAACACCAGGAAACAATAGTGTGTGTGGAAAAGGAGCTGGCAGTTACAAGCCAGGGGCACAGATAACGCATCTGTGCACAAGGTAAATGCCTAGACCGACCGGCACGTGGTTTACCTAATTGTAACTGGGAAAAAGGGGGGAAATAATAAAATGATGAAGTAGGAGGGTAGCTGTAAATTCAGTGAGAGGGTGACGACCTCTGTAAACAGCGGGCGGTCAACTTATAACATGACTCTATAGAGAGAGTTGGGGGTTGACAATCCAAAGAGCTGTTCAGTAACTGTTGCTATGACTATGACTCAATGAGTAGCGATGTATGTCCCTATGAGAGCAAAACCATTTTAAGCACTAGATTTAATTGTAATGATTTCAGATAACATTATATGATGACTATATAATTTTGTGTATTTGTATTAATTGTATGTAGTATATTAGGGGTAAGAAGTATAAACATGTGTACTTTATATAATTTTGAAATGTATCTGTAGTAAGGTCATTCACCTTGCCAAGAAAATCAGCTGATTGCTGGAATTATAAATGTAGTATATCACTTTTAAAGATTTGCAAATTTTTCAATGTAATTAAATGTTTGAATATAATTAAAATTGAATATAATTAATATTTGAATATAATATTTTCAATGTGTTTAAGAGATTTTGAATTAAATGGTAAAAGGAATTGAGATAATTTTGAAATTTCAATGATAACTGTAATGTAAAATGTGGTAAATGTTAGAATTTGGGTGATTATTATTTCGTTAGGACATTTAAATCAGTCCAAGTTAAGTTAGAAGGGGAGTTGAGCAAAGTAAGATTGTTGTGAATAAACGTAATGTAGAATTTGAGTATTGATAGTGACACAGTAGATATGGGGAAAATATGTGGAGTAATGATTGATATATTGAGGTAATAAATAAATGGAGATATTTTGTAGATGAAACTGATATAATGGGAGAGCAATTAGTTGATGGGGAATTTTGTAAGGGGGGTGGTGTGATAAGGAGTCCTCAACGAAAAGCGTTGTGGCGGGAGGAGAACCGTTATGTGCCGGAAAGGGTTATCTAGGGATGGGCCAGGAACCAAATAAGGGAATGAGCATTGGGAAGGGAACACACATCCTGAGTACAAAAGGGGTAGCAAGTATTTTTGTTATAAGGGTAGAATGATGCGAAGTGAGTTTGAGTAGTAAGTTGAGGTAGAGAATGGTTGGTAGATGTTTTGATAGATGGGTGTCATACTAGGTAAAATCTGTTAGTGATTGTTAGAGTCAGAAGGGGGGAAGAATATACATATAAATGCCAAGTTGTAAATTGAAATGTTATGAATAAACAAGAATCACCCAAACTAATTGAGAATGAAAATATTAAAGAAAGAAAGTCATAGTCAAAAGGTAATAAGAATTGAAACAAGTAACAGATTGTAATAGAATTTGAAAATGATTAAAGCTGTAAAGTGTGTAACTTTGGTCAGTTTAAATGTAAATTTTATGGTTTATTGTAAGATTATAATAATAACCATGTTAATTGTGAATGTTTATTTTATTATGTTGTACCATGTTTGAAGGTAAAGAATTTTAAAGATGTTTCATGTATTTTATGATGTAGCTGTGTGTAACATATGTATGTCAAGGTCGTTGACTTGACCCAGAGAGATCAGCTGATGGTTGATGTTATAGACAAGACCAGTTTCTGGCAATTAATTGATGCAATTTTGTCATTTAATTGAATTAAATGATTTAAAATTTTTCTGAATATTGTAACGTACCAAAATAGCAGTTACATAAAATAACTATCTAATACGTCAAATAAAAGGATATCATGAAAATATTTCATCGAGCATAGAAGAAGGAACAGGAGAATACAAATAAAATGTGTATCTACGAATGAATAATATTGAACCAACCCAACGAAGAAGAAAGAAGAGTAATAAAAGTATCATCGAGCATAACAAAGAGAGAGAAAATACCAACGAGCCAATATAATACGTTAGCATCCAGGCCCAATAGATCAAAATAGTGAGGGGATATGCCAAAAATAATTATCAACATAAAAAGGAGACGAATCAAGTACAATCACAATAGTGATAAAACAAACTAATTTGTTTATGAGTGTGAAATAAATATGGGACAATGACTACCATAATCATGAATAAAAATATGGAAGAGTATGACAATACTCAGGGAACATGGATTATCACAAATAATGTGTAACCAAGGAGAACACCGACAGTGAGAAACAACTAACCAGAAGAAGAAAAGAAGAAGAAGAGGAAAAGAAATGTACCATGAAGAATGAAGATTATGTATGAACAGTACAAGACATCAACATTCACAAGATAGACAAGGAATTAAAATCAATATAGTGACCAGAAGAAGTGTAATGATTATTTGAATACCAATAACAAAGAAACCCAGTGTTGAGCATCAATAAGTGATCACGAACAATGACAGTGAATACTTAATATAAGTGTAACAACATGTGATATGATAACCTTTTTACCCCAAGTAAACAGCACAAACAATACCAGTGAAAATGTTTATAACGGAGAGAAGTGATTAACCATTGTAAGTGAAGGAATCCACGATTAACAAGTGAAATGCACAGACAATTAGTGTAACAAGTTTAATCCAAGATTGTAAAATCACATAGATAATCAGTAAGACCACCAAAAAATATGAGACAGAAAAGTGAATTAATTGTTCATTGGGATTAATAATAAAAGCTTTGTAATCTTTGACATGAAATGTCCCTGAATGCCATAGCAAGACAGGACGAAATGTAAATGAATACCAGAACAAATAGTAGCAAATAAACTAATTTGTTGAGTATAAACCAATCAATGTACCAAAGACTAGGTACAACCTACCAAAATATGTAACATAATTAGACTAAGAATACCAGTATTATTGTTTCAACAAATAGTGTAAAAATGTGTACAAAATGTGTAAAACTTAATAATAAACCATTGTAGTAGAATGCCATAATGAGATGGCAATAGTTGAGTTAAATACTGTAAAAAACTAGGTAGCACATTGTTGTCAGACAACTGACACATAACCTCACAAGAGTTGAACCTATAACATAAAATCATATACATTAGTTAAACCAAGTAATTATCCACAATTGTTTCAAACAGAGACTAAATAAGAATAAAAATGCAAAACAATGAATGCCATATGAACTGAAGGACACAACAAATGAATCAAATTGAATACAATATCATTAAGTTAAATAGACAGAACCCCAATGTGACAAGAGAATTAGTCAAAAAACATTATCAAAACGTATCAAGAGAGTGTAACAAATGTTACCAGTAGTTAGAGAAATGTTCAATACTGCTATGAGAACATCTCACAAATATTATACTAGTAGTTTAATACTTGAAATATTATAAACTAACTAACTGCAATCATAGAACTAGGTATAAATAACCACCATACTATAACTTAGAGAGCTTTCAAATGACAAAAGGTTGATGAATACATTGAACTAATCATGTACAACAACAGTACACAATTTTAATTACTAACAATATATCCCATGTGTACTAAAATAACTAAATAAGTGACAAAATGGCGAGATGAGAGCAGAATGTATTTTGCTCTACACTATATGTGTGTACAAAATAATATTTTTCCAAAATAAAGTATGAACAAATGTATATAGATATACCTATTAGTGTTATGATGTCAAAAATATGTAGTAGAATAAGGAATAATAGCGATATAAATAAATGTAAACAATCGGACATAGTCGGCATAGACGCCATTAACAGATTTTGTTTAAACTATAAATATAACAAGATTATGTACTAACATGAAGGAGAAATGGACTCAAAATCTTTAGTAATAAGTATTAAGGTGTAATTACAACGAAATATAGTGAAAAAAGACTTATTTGTATTAAGAACCTCTATATGAGTTTTCAAGAAGATCAAGTGAATTATTAATGAACGGAATTAGTGCTTGTTTGGACTTAAAATAAAGCCGCAAGTGTCCGCGATTTAATGCCACTATCCAAATGACGATATGACAAAAAATAAGAAACTTATAGCCATTATAATTTTTTCAATCATTTTGAATGTCCATGTATACGTCAGAGATAATCTCGAACCCATGCTTGGTGACGCTAAAAATTAAAATTTTTATTTAACCAGAGTGTTTGGGGTTGAGAGTATGACCTTTTAAACCAATCAAATAGCTTAATTCGACCAGACGAAAAGAGACGCTTTAGCGAAATGTTTTAATCGTTCAACAACACCCGAGGCGATAGGACTGTGTCAAAGTTAGCAAGATATTTTTTGAAATGTGCGCGTCACCTCCAGTTACACAGACAGACATTAACCTATACCAAACACCACATTATCGAGTGTCAGTGAATTAAGTGAATAGTGAATTAACATGACCAGTGTATAATAAGGGTCATGTTCAGTGTAAATAACCAGGGAGTACAATATTTTAATAATTTTAAAGAAAATGATAAAAGGAATAATTCTCGTTGATTAACGAAAGTTATTGTTTTGACTGCACTAGTCAAGTTAACGCTAGAGTGCTTTGATAAATAACGATGAACAATTATCAGAATTTTATGAACGAAGTTATAGCACAATCTAATGGGAATAAATAAAAAAAAAAAAAAATGAGTTTTATATTTAAACAATAATTGAGAACGGCGGAATTAAAGTTAAATACCGCTCATTAGTATGTGAATATAGTCACTTACTTGACTATAACTTTTGAATTAATGAATAATAATTTTCTTGTGCGAATATTTTCATGACTGATAATTACACATCATATGAATAATAAATAAAGTGTTTGTAACTATAATATTAAGAATCTTATAAATAACATTACTTATTATAAATAACCACTTACTTGTTTCTAGGCAAACTAACCTAGAACCAAAACGTATATTTTGTCACAAAGAAACAATTCTGTCATCAAATGATTTTCATAAAATGAAAGCGATAATAAGAGTTTTTTTTTCAATTTTTTCTCTTTACAGTATATAGTAGTAATAACCCATGAATTAACAATAATATTTTAACAGTGCAACGTTCAAAGCACGTGTTGACATTAGATTCTCTAGACCTCAAAATACCATACGATAGTACGATATTATCGACTATCGTATCAAGATTAATAATTTCAAATTTTGTTCTTTTTTATAATAGTAGATAAGTAAACATATTATTCAAAACCGCATCTTTATGTCTTGTATCATGTGTCTTAAAAGAATTCACGCAAATTGGTAATATAATTAACAAAAGTGAACATAACCAAGTTCACAATATTATCGTACATTGTAACAGTGTTACCAGCCTTGAGCTGCAGAGATCTCAATATTTGTTTAATTTGTTGTTGTTTATAAAGATATCATATTAATTGTTTTAAATGAGTTTTGCTGAATTTAACCATTGTCAATAAATCCTCAGTTTATTATCAGTGGATACAGTGTTTTAATTTCTATAAAATAGAAGCAATAGTTTATATTTTTATTTAGAAACAATTATCTCATAAGGTGGCGGTAATATTTAAATTACTGAGATCATATTATTCAACTTACCATTGAATACCTGAATTATTTTATTTATGTGCATTTTTTCGATATTCAAAAGGAATATCTGTGTATGTCAAGTGTGTTTACAGTAAGAGAAGTCGCCATCGAGAAGAGTGAAGTTATCCACGGATGGTAAGTGGGGAGGTAAATACAGTGAACTAATAGCGAATCTAATACTCTTTTAAACGTGAACATTAATTTCAATCACCCATTGTTAAATAATCATACTGAACTTTAAACACATCGTACGCGAGTGACAGCAACAACAGGACAATTCTAATAATAATTATAACAATAAACAAATATAACAATATCTATAATCTATTACAGATTGACGAACCCAACGTGGGGCTTGACTTAATAATACCCCAGTAAACAGATAATCTATTATAGATTGGCGCCCAACGTCTGAGCGCGAATTAGGACGACAACACCTAATAATTTGATTAAATAACTAAACAATTTCTCAACCTAATTCGACGGCAAGTACATTACACAGATAGAAAGATGTATAGAAGGTCAACATTGAAGAAACGAGTGGCAGAGGCCGAAAGAGAGGCTAGAATGGAGGAGAAGGAAGCGACGTCGGCAGAGGGCGTTGAAGAGATATTACTGGAAATCGAAGATAGACAACCTGAACCGGCGGAGGAGGTTCAGCAACTGGAAGGTGAACCGGACGTCACACAGCAGGAAACACAACCAGAGATGAGCCAACCTGAGAAACCAATATCAACAATAGATGCCAACATTTTAGAAATATTACGGGCAATAAAGAGAATGGATGAAAACAGTCAATCCACAAACCAGAAAATCGAATCACTGAAGGAAGACAGCCGATCGCTATCAAAGAAAATTGTTGAAACCAGTCAATCCACAAAGGAGGAATTAAGCAAGAAAATAGAGGAAGGCCAGAAGGAGAGCCAGAAGAACATGGAATTGTTGAAGGAGGATTTAAATGACAAGATAAATGAAACTAATAGGAGGATGGAAGACAGACAGAAGAAGACGGAAGAATTACTGGAGAAAAAGATGGAAATAATGAAAGGAAGTCTATCTGCAGAATTAGGAATCAAAATCGAGGAAACAAACAAAAAGATAGATGAAATGAACGAGAAAATCGATAAGGAAATCGAGTCAATGAAGAGTGATAATGAGAAAATATGGCAACAAATGGCCGACAACAGCTGCAGAACCGAAGAAATTGCAAGAAATACAATAGAAGCAATTGATAAGAAATTGGAAGAAAACATAGAAGCGACGGAGGAGAGGATTGCAGTGATGGCAACAGAAATCCAGGAAGAGATGTCCGACATACGGAGAGAAGGTGAGATTAATAAACAAAAAATTGTACAAACTGAAACAGATCTCAACAACCGTATCGACAGTCTCGAGGAAACCCGCAACAAACAGGTAGAAGTAATAGAACGGAGACAGACGGAAATGGTAGTCGCACACACCACACTAGGGGAGAGGTGTGAAGAGATCTCAACCACAGTGAACGCGGTCAAACATCAAGTGAACAACGACCGAGAACAGTTAACTGAACGACAACAGAGAGAGTTCAGCGACCTCAGGGACAAAATGAACCGCCTGCGAGCATTCCCAAATGTGCTAACAGGATTACCACACCTGGATGGACGGGAACACATAGATTTCCATGCATATATTAAAAATCCGCTCGAGTTCCTAGAGAGGGTGGATGAAGTGCTTAACAGGAATAGAGAGAACCGTTGGTCAGTAATAAAAGGGATGTTGGACGAATATTTTCGAAACGTATTCGACAATTGGTGGACAGTAACCAGACACGAGGTAGACAATTATGCAGCATTTAAAGTGGCCTTTAAACTAAAATATTGGTCCGATTCCACACAGAACATCATCAGAGATGACATCACGAATGGCAGATATGATCCCAACGGCAGACAGTCGATGACGACCTACTTCTTAGGGAAGATCTGTTTAGCACGAAATTTGGAACCAGCCATACCGGAGGAGTGCCTGGTGACGAAACTGGCCTACCATTTTAGCCAAGGAGTGTCCCAGGGAAGGCTCAACGCGCAGATCAAAACGATGCAAGGTATGTGCACACTCTTAGAAAACCATGAGAGGGAGCGTTATTATCAAAAGAACTGCCAGGGTCCTGGACATCCATATGATCGGAGTGGACCAGGTAACATTAATCCGAACAACAATGCTGACAGAAATAACTATCGAGGAAATTTTAATAACCCTCCACGTTTCACTAATCACCAAAGCCCTAGACAAAATAACGGTGGTGACAACAATAACCATACAGACCGGGGAAATATAAACAATCCTAGGCTGAATGGTTATCAAGGAAACAACAATTACCGGCAAGGTAATAATTACTACCGACCTCCTAATAACCAGCCTCAGAATAACCAATATAGGCAGAATAATGGTAATAATGGTAATAACCAGTTCAGAAGAGTGCACTACACTCATGCCAGTAGAGGGGGAGGCAGAAGACCATATTACCAGGGTCGCCGAAGTTTCCATAATAATAATAACAGTCGAAGTAACAGCGACGGAGATGAACAAGAATCAGGTTATCGATCCAACAGGAGTCATAGATAATCGGCCAGTAATAAGAAACACAGAAGTATACCACAACGGGAATGGGCCAGGGTCCCAAGAACCAAGTGCATCAACCTCATCGGACAGGCACCCAGACAATGGTGACCTGCCTTTAAATGGGCACCGGCAGTGAAAAACACGACGTCACCCTCACTGAACCGGTCTATTGGGTCTGACGTATTGGCAAATACAATGGCATCAATCGAAATTCGCCGAAACAACTACTTAAAAAATATTCGACAAGACCTCATGGAAGAGAAGGAAGATAGCATCAGCGACACCGTCAACAACGAAATAGCCTACATATCAGTCAATGTCAACGGAATCAAAGCAACAGCCATGATAGACACAGGAGCAAATGTATCCTTAATCGATAAAATGGAACTAAATCGAATACAGTTAGGAAATAAAACAATCATACCAACATTACCAATAAATAACATTATCCTAATTGGAGCAATGGGTCGGCAGAACAAAACTATCCGACACCAGGTACAATTAGAAGTGTCAAGCAACGGTGAAACAATCCCGATGATTTTCTTAGTAGCAAGTGGGCTACCATTTACCCTATTAATCGGATGTGATATACTAAGGAAATATGCAGCTATCATAGATATGGACAAAGCCAAAGTATCATTAAAATCAAGTGAAATTGAATGGATAGCAGCTTTGATTGAAAATAGGAAGGCACCCCCTGAACACAATATACTACATACGGGAAGGCCATAACCAGAGGAAGAAGATGTCCATCAACGGAGAGGTTCGCCATAGCCAAAAAGACACATTATGGATGGAGAAAATAGCTGAGATTAAGAAATTCCAAACGAGCAACGTTGACCATATATTAACTGATGAACAAATAGAAAGACTGATTCAAATTTATAATCGTTATAGGCATGTATTTTCAGACACGCCAGGCAAAGTGAAAAATTTTCAGTGCGAGATAAGGTTCAAAGATCAGACTGAATTTAAAAGAAAATCGTACCCTATCGCATTTTCACTGAAGGAAGCAGTTCGCTTAGAGATACAGCAATGATAGAAAACGACATAATCGAAGTCAGCAACTCCCCGTATACCAATCCTATTGTAGCTGTACCAAAGAAAAATGGCGCAGTGAGGATTTGTTTAGACGCCAGGGAGATAAACAAAGCCATAATTAATGACAGGACGTCGCCTGGAGAAATTTATGAAATTCTAAAGAAATTTCATGGCATATGGTACATCAGTATATGGGACACAGTGTGTGGGTATTGGCAGGTGGATTTACACCCCAACAGCAGAAAGTATACGGCCTTTATTTTTGAAGGGCGTAACTACCAATTAAAAAGGTTACCCTTCGGCCTAATAAATTCTGTAGCAGTTTTCGTGAAATGTATGGACGAGATCTTAGGCCAGAGTACACTACAATTTACTACGGTGTATGTAGATGATTTACTAATTACCTCCGATAACTGGGAGGAACACTGCAACCCGGGTGACACAAGTATTATGCAAATTAGATGAAAATAATATAACACTAAAGCTGGAGAAATCCAAACTCATAGCAAATGAAGTGCAATTCTTGGGCGTTAACTTGTCTGAAACTGGCATAACCCCAGCACAAGAAAAGATGGAGGCGATACAGCGTTTCCCAGTACCAAAGAACAAGAAACAATTGCAATCGTTTCTTGGTATTTGTAATTATAATAGGAAATTCCAACATAACTATTCAGAATTGACAGCTAAGTTTTCCCAACAATTGTCATCAAAGGAGAAGTGGAAATGGGGACCGGAACAGGACACAACGTTTGAATTAATAAAAGAGAAATTTCTTACAACTGTAATGTTGCATCATCCAAACTTTAACAAGAATTTTTATATGAATTGCGATGCAAGTGATGTAAGCCTTGGATCAATATTGTATCAAGAAGACCAGGAAGGCAACCATCAATTGATCAGTTTTGCTAGCAGGACACTCAACAAGTGTGAGCGCAACTATCACACTACTGAAAAAGAACTTCTTAGTATAGTGTTCGCTTGCAAAAAATTCAGAACGTATATTTTGGGATACCCAATCACAGTACGCACGGACCATAAATCGATATCTTTCTTGAAGAACTGTAGATTAAAACATGGCAGACTGACGAGATGGACACTAACGCTCCAAGAGTACAACATACATTGGGAATACGTCCCTGGTAAAAACAACATAGCTGCAGACGTGTTGTCCAGAGTAAACATATTGGCCCAAACTATTGAGGGAGAAAAAGAGACCATCGCCAAAGTTTACCATATTTTAAAAAACAAATCCGAATTGGCAGACATATTAACTAATATACAAATTCATCAGCGAAACGATCCTAAAATTTGCCAGATAATACAAAGATTGACAGAACACGATGAAGGAATTATGCGATATTACTGTATCCACAACAATTTATTATTCACTAAAACCAAACAATATAGTGATCAGTGGAAGGTTGTAATACCAAAGATTATCGAGAAAGAAATTGCAGTTGACTACCATGTGCGATATGGACATATGGGAGCAGTAAAAGTAGTCAAGGCACTACATGAGCATGTCTACTTCAAAGATATGAACCGTAGAGTAAGAAGATATATACAACATTGTCATTTGTGTCAATTAGTTAAATGCAGCAATGAGAGGAGAGAAGGGGTAATGATACCCATTACATCTGCAAGAAAATTAGAGAAGGTGTTTGTAGATATTTGTGGACCATTTCCACGAAGTGGCGGCAGACACCAATACAAATATATAGAGACAATCTTCGATCACTACACAAAATTCACTAAACTCTACGCCATAAACAGGGCAACAACCAACAAGATTTTGGACATTATCATATCAAAATACATCCCAGAGATAGGAAAACCCCAGTCAATAATCACAGGTCACGGAACGCAATTACGAGGCCGAAAGTGGCGAGATACTCTAATAAACCAAGGTGTGAAAACATATAAAACATCAGTATATCACCCTAACAGCAACCCTGCTGAGAGAGTTTTGAGAGAAGTAGACAGAATTTTAAGGACCTACTGCCACGCCCAACAGAGAAGATGGGAAGAATATTTATCCCCAGTTGAAGATTTCATTAACTTAGCTTGCCACCAATCAACTGATGAAACGCCCTATACTGCTATGTTTGAGCAAAGACCACCCCGAGAAATTACGGAAATAATCAACTTTCCACCAGAAAATGAATTTGAATTTAACAAAACCAAATTCTTTAACAATGCAGTCGAACGAGCTGACAAACTCAGGCTCAAGTATAAAAAATCACAACCTAAGATCATAACATACGAAGTGGGAGACAAAGTGCTCTTAAAAAATCGAGAACTCCCAAGTGCTATAGAA
This sequence comes from Magicicada septendecula, assembly GCA_034769895.1. Taxonomy (NCBI): domain Eukaryota; kingdom Metazoa; phylum Arthropoda; class Insecta; order Hemiptera; family Cicadidae; genus Magicicada; species Magicicada septendecula. Next base: position 331,359,028 of record CM068370.1, read on the forward strand.
GGAATTGCTAAAAAATTGTTACTGCTATACACAGGCCCATATACTGTTACCAGGAATAACATGAACAACACCTACGAAATACAAAATCCTGTGACAAAGAAAATAAAAGGCAACTACAACCAGACTTCCATGAAACGATATATTGAGAATTAAATAATGAAAAAAGAGTGAAATATTACGATGAAGACTATTTATTATTGATACTAAGTACGAAGTGAAAATATGACTATAAGAATAAATGTTGACTATATTTTAATTTTATAATATAAAAATGTGATCCAAAGAAATAATGTAAAGGATGAAGAAAATTGTAATTACCCGTACTACAAGCATAAGAATACGAGACCGACACCCAACATCAATGGCAAATATATATAATATAAAGATTTCCAAGAGCCACGTCAACCAGTTAAATACCAACTTACCCGTACTAATAAAGAAGAGTATCTACGAGAACGACACCCAAGATCTTTGGCATAAAATATATGAAGCATATAACAATAATTTCCAAGAGCCAAGTCAACAGTAAAAGAACATCTAACCCGTACTACAAATATAAAAATATACGAGAAAGACACACACCATCCATGGCAAAATCATAATTTCCTAGAGCCTAGTCAACCAGTTACCAACATCTAACCCGTACTAATAAAGAGGAGAGGATATACAAGATGATATACAGAACGAGCAACATAAGAAGTTGGAGGAATAAAAGCAAATAAATATTATTGATATAGATAATAGATGATACACAAACACGAGGCAAGACACTAGAAAAGAGCCTATACCAAATGCAATATAACACAAAGAAGTAAATCATAAAAATGAAGAAGACTATGAAATGACGTTTAATGTAATACCCAGAGAAAAGATTAGTTGATGACAAGGAAGAATGAAGAATAATATATTAACGAAGATGATCATGGGAATATACCAGTGATGAAATGTAAACAAACTATCCCTATAAAATGTGAATTTAGTTAAGTTGAACCAAGAAGAGAATATAATAATGTATAAACCGCAGGTGCGTGAGATGATCCCAAGGATATTTATTATTTGTCGAAAGAACGACCACTTTATATTTTGAATTAATTGTGATGAATTGACTGATGAAATATTCCAGCAATCATTTATATTATTGACAGAGATGATGTTCCTCTGTATTTATTGATATTAGTATGGCCAGTGGAGATGTATGCCAAAGTGAGCCACTCTGAACTGCCCCAGCTAAAATTATGTTAGGGAATTAGGGAACTAAATAAACAAGGGAGATAATTACATAGAAAGGAAATAATTATGATTCAAATAGAAGAAAGTGAAGGGATATAAGAAAAGCATAAGAGTCAACTTGGAAATGTACAACAATTGATGAATTCTTCAAACAAAAATACATATATGAATTCAGAATTAATCAATTCTTATAGGAAGGCATATGTAACGTACCAAAATAGCAGTTACATAAAATAACTATCTAATACGCCAAATAAAAGGATATCATGAAAATATTTCATCGAGCATAGAAGAAGGAACAGGAGAATACAAATAAAATGTGTATCTACGAATGAATAATATTGAACCAACCCAACGAAGAAGAAAGAAGAGTAATAAGAGTATCATCGAGCATAACAAAGAGAGAGAAAATACCAACGAGCCAATATAATACGTTAGCATCCAGGCCCAATAGATCAAAATAGTGAGGGGATTTGCCAAAAATAATTATCAACATAAAAAGGAGACGAATCAAGTACAATCACAATAGTGATAAAACAAACTAATTTGTTTATGAGTGTGAAATAAATATGGGACAATGACTACCATAATCATGAATAAAAATATGGAAGAGTATGACAATACTCAGGGAACATGGATTATTACAAATAATGTGTAACCAAGGAGAACACCGACAGTGAGAAACAACTAACCAGAAGAAGAAAAGAAGAAGAAGAGGAAAAGAAATGTACCATGAAGAATGAAGATTATGTATGAACAGTACAAGACATCAACATTCACAAGATAGACAAGGAATTAAAATCAATATAGTGACCAGAAGAAGTGTAATGATTATTTGAATACCAATAACAAAGAAACCCAGTGTTGAGCATCAATAAGTGATCACGAACAATGACAGTGAATACTTAATATAAGTGTAACAACATGTGATATGATAACCTTTTTACCCCAAGTAAACAGCACAAACAATACCAGTGAAAATGTTTATAACGGAGAGAAGTGATTAACCATTGTAAGTGAAGGAATCCACGATTAACAAGTGAAATGCACAGACAATTAGTGTAACAAGTTTAATCCAAGATTGTAAAATCACATAGATAATCAGTAAGACCACCAAAAAATATGAGACAGAAAAGTGAATTAATTGTTCATAGGGATTAATAATAAAAGCTTTGTAATCTTTGACATGAAATGTCCATGAATGCCATAGCAAGACAGGACGAAATGTAAATGAATACCAGAACAAATAGTAGCAAATAAACTAATTTGTTGAGTATAAACCAATCAATGTACCAAAGACTAGGTACACCCCACCAAAATATGTAACATAATTAGACTAAGAATACCAGTATTATTGTTTCAACAAATAGTGTAAAAATGTGTACAAAATGTGTAAAACTTAATAATAAACCATTGTAGTAGAATGCCATAATGAGATGGCAATAGTTGAGTTAAATACTGTAAATAAACTAGGTAGCACATTGTTGTCAGACAACTGACACATAACCTCACAAGAGTTGAACCTATAACATAAAATCATATACATTAGTTAAACCAAGTAATTATCCACAATTGTTTCAAACAGAGACTAAATAAGAATAAAAATGCAAAACAATTAATGCCATATGAACTGAAGGACACAACAAATGAATCAAATTGAATACAATATCATTAAGTTAAATAGACAGAACCCCAATGTGACAAGAGAATTAGTCAAAAAACATTATCAAAACGTATCAAGAGAGTGTAACAAATGTTACCAGTAGTTAGAGAACTGTTCAATACTGCTATGAGAACATCTCACAAATATTATACTAGTAGTTTAATACTTGAAATATTATAAACTAACTAACTGCAATCATAGAACCAGGTGTAAATAACCACCATACTATAACTTAGAGAGCTTTCAAATGACAAAAGGTTGATGAATACATTGAACTAATCATGTATAACAACAGTACACAATTTTAATTACTAACAATATATCCCATGTGTACTAAAATAACTAAATAAGTGACAAAATGGCGAGATGAGAGCAGAATGTATTTTGCTCTACACTATATGTGTGTACAAAATAATATTTTTCCAAAATAAAGTATGAACAAATGTATATAGATATACCTATTAGTGTTATGATGTCAAAAATATGTAGTAGAATAAGGAATAATAGCGATATAAATAAATGTAAACAATCGGACATAGTCGGCATAGACGCCATTAACAGATTTTGTTTAAACTATAAATATAACAAGATTATGTACTAACATGAAGGAGAAATGGACTCAAAATGTTTAGTAATAAGTATTAAGGTGTAATTACAACGAAATATAGTGAAAAAAGACTTATTTGTACTAAGAACCTCTATATGAGTTTTCAAGAAGATCAAGTGAATTATTAATGAATGGAATTAGTGCTTGTTTGGACTTAAAATAAAGCCGCAAGTGTCCGCGACTTAATGCCACTATCCAAATGACGATATGACAAAAAATAAGAAACTTATAGCCATTATAAGTTTTTCAATCATTTTGAATGTCCATGTATACGTCAGAGATAATCTCGAACCCATGCTTGGTGACGCTAAAAATTAAAATTTTTATTTAACCAGAGTGTTTGGGGTTGAGAGTATGACCTTTTAAACCAATCAAATAGCTTAATTCGACCAGATGAAAAGAGACGCTTTAGCGAAATGTTTTAATCGTTCAACAACACCCGAGGCGATAGGACTGTGTCAAAGTTAGCAAGATATTTTTTGAAATGTGCGCGTCACCTCCAGTTACACAGACAGACATTAACCTATACCAAACACCACATTATCGAGTGTCAGTGAATTAAGTGAATAGTGAATTAACATGACCAGTGTATAATAAGGGTCATGTTCAGTGTAAATAACCAGGGAGTACAATATTTTAATAATTTTAAAGAAAATGATAAAAGGAATAATTCTCGTTGATTAACGACAGTTATTGTTTTGACTGCACTAGTCAAGTTAACGCTTGAGTGCTTTGATAAATTGTGATGTACTAATCGATCACATTTATTATTACAACCAAATTTCAAATTAACTCTTACTTACTGGCACGATAGCTTCAACAAGGTCGCAGGGTTCGATCACATGTAGCTGGATACAAACATGGTCTATGGGTTACACAAAGCACTGACACAACTCATTTATGAAGAGAATTAATATTTATTATTATTTACGCTTGAATGATAGTAAACTCATGAAGATTCATTTGGATACATATTTTCAAAGTTTTGCAACACTAGCATAATTACACTTATTAACTACAGCTTACCTTGTTGTATATTACACAAAACACAATTATAAAACTCAGATACAGACGGAAAGCAGCCCAGCTTTGCCACACTCACATTCAGACACAATTTTAAAACCCCCACATTTACTTAATTTAGGCCTTTATAAGAAAATATTTGAATGGAATACTGTAACTTGTTGCAGTAGCGTCCCCGCCGACCTCATGGCGCGTCCTGTAACATTCTCGCACTATGTCCAAACGTTTGATAGTTCACTTTTTGTTTTCTACACACTCACTTGATTTTTACGTCGTTACATATTACTCTCAACTGTTGAATTGTTTTATAAACTCTGATACCAACTTGGTTAGGCGGCCGACTTAATAAAATGAAAATTTTCCCGGACAGAAAGTTTAGATGACCGCGCTATTGTTTGTACCACTTTACACTTTTCATTGGGCTTTAAAAATAGGCCGAGTTACTTTTACGACCTATATTGCGCCCGAGGCCACCGTTTAAATTTAAACCAACTTTACTGTCTGATGCTGCTCACTACGGTGTGTTGTGCACTATCTGATGACACACTGTAGACTGGGTTTCACACAAGCCTGCTGGTGGGTGGTTACGCAATGCGTCTGGCAATTGTTTTGGCTGACTGTATGTATGTTGCATTGCTGTACTGGAGGCTCCCCACAGGTGAAAGTCTGGCAATTTGAAAGTGGTTGAATGGGTAATTTGTATTAATATAAAATTAAACGGGGGTGGCTTATACATACATGAAGTGAATTTAAAATCTTTATAAAATCAAGTCCCAAAATCAATAAAATAAAAAACCTTCTAATTCGACCCATTACAATACCCCCCCAATGAGAAGTCTTCTGTCGAAACAGAAGAATTCTCATTGCTAAACCCCTAAGAGGACCGGTGAGGAACTGGTGCCAACAACCCCTAGTTCTTAATCTCATGGGTACACGACCCCCCCTGGCTCAGCGGCTATAGACTCATCTGAACGAGATCACTGGACTTCCCCGTAAGAGATCCCAACACCGAGAAATCAAACAGACTCGCACCACAGCGCGCCTCGCCTTCTCGCATGCTACCCCCCAAAATCCTCAATCCCTGGCTAAAATTATCCCAGCTCCTCCGCCGATATGTTTCCCCTTTTTTGCAAGCTGGGCTGCCTTTTGGCTCACACATCCTCACATTACATGATACATTGTGAAATTGAAAAATTACAAAAATTCTTTAAAATTGACGTTCAAAAAAATTGATGTGCTCAAAAAATTCTCTTCATTATATTTTTTGTTTCCTTTAAAATGACTTGAATTAAGAGTTTTCTCTACTTGAACAAATCCTTAACCTAACATGTCTTAGTCTAACAATACAGTTCAATACAAGAAATCAGTAAACTAAACAATCAACAAAACAACAAAGCGTGGTAAATACATACATAATAAAACAATCCCTACCTAAAATATGCGTTCGCTGGCAGGCGAAAATCAAAAAAAAATTTTTTTTTCAAAAATTCAAATTCCCAAAAAATTTTAAATTCAAAAAAATTTCCATTTTGTTTAAAGGTTTCATTTATATTTAGAAATTATTCAAAACTGGTTTAAAGGGATTAAATAAACAAATAAAATTAATTCCCTACTATACAAGCTTAGTAGGTGTATGATCTCATCAGCTGATCGAAACTAGGTCAAGTCCAAAACCCCTTGACCTACATATGTTATGTAGGATTTCTATCTGAAATACATTTGACATCTGTAAAATCCTATCTTGAAATACAAAACATAATAACATAAAATATTTAAAATGAACAAAATATTATTACAATAATCAAATTGGCATTTAAATTATTTAAAATAAACAATTCTTGACTTTACATTATTTTCAATTCTATCAAGATTCTGTCACTGGTTTAGAAAAAATGAAAATTTTATATCTTTATTATAAATCACTCTCTATTTAACAATCTGACTCTACTACTAACAACTTCAATTACCATGACACCCATCTCTATCAAATCTCTACTAATCAAGACACTCTAACCCCAACTTATCATTAAACTCCATTCTCCACCTTCTCTACATATAAAAAAAAATACTCTCTAACCCTTTGTACATAGGATACGTGTTTCCCCTACTCAAAAACTCAATTCCCTTATTTGGCCCCTGGATTCTACCTAAGGCGGCCCCTCCCCCACTAAAATCTATCCCTATCCCGTCCCAACCCTTGTTGCGGACTCCTACATTACACTACCCTCTAATACAAAATTGCCATCCCCAAAAATCTCAATCTCATTACCTCACTACAAATACAACAAAATAACCGCATTAATTATAAACATAAATATATCATTCAGGACTCTACCATTATTCTCCATAACTACTGTGTCAACATTAATACTTCACAAAACTCTGTTACATTACATGAACTCAAAAACAACATTACATCATATTCATCTCTACTATTTCAAATTCAACTTGGAATTCAATTGGGACAGATCTATATGTGTCCCATAAAATTATGCATCACCCAAAAAAACTATCTCTTATTAGATTTCACAAATCGTTACTCTATTTCTCATTGTAGCAAACTATTTTTATCATTACTTCCAAACATCGGTAATACATCAAACATTACATTGAACATCATTTACTTAAAACATTTGTAACCAGTATACCAGTGACATGTTATTGCTGTTCAGCTGATACCCTAACTTAATGAAAACATATCTCACAATTGAATAAATTATATGAAATATACATATTTATTTTTATTTATTCTCACTTCTCACCTCATGGTTTCCCCTTTCTCTGATTCTGATGCTTATGTTAACCTGCCAGACGATTTAATTATTGGCTTAGGAAAACAAATACACACACATAATGAAAATACATATTCTTATCAACGCCTATATCTAACGTACCACAATAAAATAATACATTTAAAATTATAGCATGTACACCTTATTTTTAAATATCTAAGCAGCTAGTTACCTGAACAGAGCACAAGCAGTTTTATTTAATCAAACTTTGAATAAAATGTTATGTTATAAAATTGAGCACCAATCTACCCCCCAAAATCACCCCCACTTCTTGTATTGATATCAAGTTTATATTTTGTTACACATCGTTTCAAAACGTTCCCATGCTCACTGATACTAACTCTTGACAATTGTTTTTGGTCACTTAATTCTAAAATTTATTTAATTTTGAAATTATATGCATCCCATTTTTTTTTTTTTCCAAAAACCTTTAAAATTCAAACAATTTAAGTTCATTGTTAAAATCATTGCTTCTATTAATTTGATTACCCAATTAATTTAATGATATTTAATTTCTCAAACTCTGGGTTACAATAATTATCTCATTATTATTTTAACAAAATTTACTTTAATTCTTTTGTGTCACAATAGGATTTTGCTCAAGATACTGATTCAGCAGGCTACAACATTTCTTGTTATGGTCACCAAGTATGTCTGTAGGCATTAGTCACAACATACCACTACAACACACCTGTTTACTGTTTACATAAACACAGTTGTGTGCCAGACTTGTTTTCATAAACAACAGTTATAAACATTCTCAGTTTCAGCATTCATAGTCTAAACATTCTGGTTACCTCATATACTGACATATCTGCTTGCTACACTTTTCAAGTTTTATAAATCTGTTAGATAACATATTTGTCTCTTACATTTTTTTTTTATTCCCATTCAGGTCAGATATATTTTTTGATTCATTAATAAAATTGGCCCTTTCAAATTATTTGGTTAACTTGAAAATTCTCTAACAGTCTCCACCCAAAACAGTTTGATTTTAATTACAGCTGTATGAAGTTGATGTATAAAATATGTAAAATTACAATTTCAATTTGCAGTTGGAATTTACACAGCACTAACATCTACAATATTAAGTTACTCCAGGGACGGTTACAATTCTATTTCATCTCTTAGTACATTCAAAACAATTTCCATGACTTTGATTACAATTTTCAAACTGATTCTACATGATTAAATGTTTTTTTTTTTATTATTTCACTAAATTTTACAAACCTCACATCATTGGTTCTAATCTCTCTTTAAATTCCTCCACAATCACGTTCCAACTACCAATATCCCGTACTCATAACCTGACTTAGCAGGTACCACAAAATAATAATTAAACCCTTTGGTTACATAAGTTTACTTTACAATATTTTCCAAAATTATTTTTTCTTAATTACCTGTAAATAGGTTATATGTTGCATGTACATGTACATTGTGAATCGAGGTGCGATGGAAGACGAACAGAACCCCTACATGAGTGAATGTGAACAAAACCTGTTGGCAGCCCTGAATTCCTTACCTGCCTCCTTTCCCACTAAAACAAACCATAACCACTAATCTACAACCCCATCTCAATCCACAATAGTCATGTGGAATTACACAGAAAATTGATTATTTCGTTTGTCTACTCAGCCACAAAACTTCTCCACTACCTACCTAATTAAGGGATGAGTTTACAATTCATAAATAACACCAGTTTATTTAATTTTGAGGATTACCCTAATGTAGTATTTAGAATTAAGGCAATCAAATGGTTACAAAAAGTGTGCCAATTTGTGTAACTATTGTTTATGTGTTTACTGTAAGGGGAGGGTTAGGGAAATCAGGAAGATAAAAGGGATAAGGATTATTACAGGGTCCCGAACTAGGACTAAAGGTAGGGGACAAAGCTTCCTCCGGAAATAAAGGTACATGGAGAAAACCAAGGCTCGCGTGGGCAGGGGCGCGTCCCTGAAATAGACGAACCCCACTGGGACAAGTGGGGAACCTCTATCCGCTACCACTTCCTGTTTTATATTGTTCATAGTTATTTATAATTATTTAACTATAGGTTTATTATAGTGGTTTAGTTATATTTAATTACAGGATTCAATGTATTATTTTAATTATTTCAATTATTGAAAACAACATTTTTAATTACTTTCATTAAGTATAATAGTTACAACTCATTCATTATCTTCCTCCAAATTATTATTTTTTTTTTTTTGTTTATTTAAGCTGCAAAATATTAATATTATTATTAATATCACAACAAGTTTTGCTACATACATCCATTATTTATCTAACGTTTTACAACACACAAATAAATTTACTAAACACGTATTTACAATCCTTCATCAATAATTATTCAGTTATATCACACTTCAATATCAAAAATCAGCTAGGTCATTACCATATATTAACATATTTAAAATTGTTCATTTGTGAATTTAAGGCTCAACCTCCATCGTCAAAAATTAGACGGGGTTTCACATAACATCGTTCAATTTTATTACCACACAAATGACTGGTTTGTGTGTTGTAACCATACAAACTAAACTGATTTATTTTATCCACATAATCATTAAACAAGTCCACATTAAGTACATTGGTTAAGTCTCCATCAGTAATATTCGTTATCAAGTCAGTTGTTTTTTCTTCATAAAGTAAATTATTATTATTTAAACATATATTATCAAAATAATCTTCACTCTCTCTTTTAACAGGTAAGTGTTTCATATCAACTAACATCTCTTTCAACTCATTATAATCTCTCATTAGTTTATATAATTCTATTTCTTTATCAATGCACAACTCTCCATCTAAATCTCTCTCATCATAACACCATATCATACTTTCTCTCTCATTCCATGCAGAGGGTACAAAATCATTCAACAAAAATAAACAACTCAAATCTTTCACTAATAAGGGTCTCTTGCCCAAAAATAACGCTTTTGAACACTCTGGTTCATCACAAATAAGGGGAAAATCTACCCCCTGCCCTACACATTCATCTACTCTCTCTTTCCATTCTTTTTCTAATTCAACAACACTAATTACTGCTTCGTTACAACATATAACGCTCTCTCTCTCACTCACTATTTCACTATCTATTTTCAACGTATCACTTTCTGATACCACCTTTTCAATTACATTACCACTTTCAATAATATTGTTAACATTTGTTACCTTACTCTCTAATACGTTTTTAATTATATTCTCATTTTCGACATTATTATCATCTGCTACTTTCTTATTATCATTATTATTTTTACTTTTACTCTGTTCTCCTACTGACTCTACTATTTTCTCAATATCTCGTTTCAATTCATTACAACTATTTTCGCATTTTATTTTTACCTCATCAATATCAAATTTGAGTGCATCAAATTTGCAATTGAATTCGGTCTTAATTTCATCAAAGCGATTATTTAATTCGCTACTTTGTCTGTCTAGTTTTATGTCATTATTGTCAAAACGACTATCAAATTTATCTAATTTTATGTCATTATTGTCAAAGCGACTATTTAATTCGTTAAACTTATTATTCTGTACATGAATGTCCATTGATATGGTTCTTAATATACTCATTATATCATCATCTAATTTGTTACATTTTGTTGAGGTCAGGGTTAACTGCACACCCGAGTCTTCAGTTACATTACTCTGGTCACTTAAATTTAACTCTGTTTTCTCTTGACTCGCACTTGGAGTCGAATGTATCTCAAAGTTACTAATGTTCGACTCGTCGAAAACTTCGACACTCTCCGTCTCATTTGCGTTATTTTCTTTACCTGACATTTTGTATTATTGGTTAAATTGAATTACATAAATTAATTAAATAGATTAATTAAATGAATATTGTGATTACTTAAATTTTGTAATATACTGTTAAGTTTCTCTGCTAACCTAGAACATGTTTGTATCTCTGTCGATGCGGAATTTAATTAATTAATTATAATTAACTATACTTCGTCCCTGTTCGGGCGCCAAATGTGATGTACTAATCGATCACATTTATTATTACAACCAAATTTCAAATTAACTCTTACTTACCGGCACGATAGCTTCAACAAGGTCGCAGGGTTCGATCACATGTAGCTGGATACAAACATGGTCTATGGGTTACACAAAGCACTGACACAACTCATTTATGAAGAGAATTAATATTTATTATTATTTACGCTTGAATGATAGTAAACTCATGAAGATCCATTTGGATACATATTTTCAAAGTTGTGCAACACTAGCATAATTACACTTATTAACTACAGCTTACCTTGTTGTATATTACACAAAACACAATTATAAAACTCAGATACAGACGGAAAGCAGCCCAGCTTTGCCACACTCACATTCAGACACAATTTTAAAACCCCCACATTTACTTAATTTAGGCCTTTATAAGAAAATATTTGAATGGAATACTGTAACTTGTTGCAGTAGCGTCCCCGCCGACCTCATGGCGCGTCCTGTAACATTCTCGCACTATGTCCAAACGTTTGATAGTTCACTTTTGTTTTCTACACACTCACTTGATTTTTACGTCGTTACATATTACTCTCAACTGTTGAATTGTTTTATAAACTCTGATACCAACTTGGTTAGGCGGCCGACTTAATAAAATGAAAATTTTCCCGGACAGAAAGTTCAGATGACCGCGCTATTGTTTGTACCACTTTACACTTTTCATTGGGCTTTAAAAATAGGCCGAGTTACTTTTACGACCTATATTGCGCCCGAGGCCACCGTTTAAATTTAAACCAACTTTACTGTCTGATGCTGCTCACTACGGTGTGTTGTGCACTATCTGATGACACACTGTAGACTGGGTTTCACACAAGCCTGCTGGTGGGTGGTTACGCAATGCGTCTGGCAATTGTTTTGGCTGACTGTATGTATGTTGCATTGCTGTACTGGAGGCTCCCCACAGGTGAAAGTCTGGCAATTTGAAAGTGGTTGAATGGGTAATTTGTATTAATATAAAATTAAACGGGGGTGGCTTATACATACATGAAGTGAATTTAAAATCTTTATAAAATCAAGTCCCAAAATCAATAAAATAAAAAACCTTCTAATTCGACCCATTACAAAATAACGATGAACAATTATCAGAATTTTATGAACGAAGTTATAGCACAATCTAATGGCAATAAATAAAAAAAAAAAAAAATTAGTTTTATATTTAAACAATAATTGAGAACGGCGGAATTAAAGTTAAATACCGCTCATTAGTATGTGAATATAGTCACTTACTTGACTATAACTTTTGAATTAATGAATAATAATTTTCTTGTGCGAATATTTTCATGACTGATAATTACACATCATATGAATAATAAATAAAGTGTTTGTAACTATAATATTAAGAATCTTATAAATAACATTACTTATTATAAATAACCACTTACTTGTTTCTAGGCAAACTAACCTAGAACCAAAACGTATATTTTGTCACAAAGAAACAATTCTGTCATCAAATGATTTTCATAAAATGAAAGCGATAATAAGAGTTTTTTTTTCAATTTTTTCTCTTTACAGTATATAGTAGTAATAACCCATGAATTAACAATAATATTTTAACAGTGCAACGTTCAAAGCACGTGTTGACATTAGATTCTCTAGACCTCAAAATACCATACGATAGTACGATATTATCGACTATCGTATCAAGATTAATAATTTCAAATTTTGTTCTTTTTTATAATAGTAGATAAGTAAACATATTATTCAAAACCGCATCTTTATGTCTTGTATCATGTGTCTTAAAAGAATTCACGCAAATTGGTAATATAATTAACAAAAGTGAACATAACCAAGTTCACAATATTATCGTACATTGTAACAGTGTTACCAGCCTTGAGCTGCAGAGATCTCAATATTTGTTTAATTTGTTGTTGTTTATAAAGATATCATATTAATTGTTTTAAATGAGTTTTGCTGAATTTAACCATTGTCAATAAATCCTCAGTTTATTATCAGTGGATACAGAGTTTTAATTTCTATAAAATAGAAGCAATAGTTTATATTTTTATTTAGAAACAATTATCTCATAAGGTGGCGGTAATATTTAAATTACTGAGATCATATTATTCAACTTACCATTGAATACCTGAATTATTTTATTTATGTGCATTTTTTCGATATTCAAAAGGAATATCTGTGTATGTCAAGTGTGTTTACAGTAAGAGAAGTCGCCATCGAGAAGAGTGAAGTTATCCACGGATGATAAGTGGGGAGGTAAATACAGTGAACTAATAGTGAATCTAATACTCTTTTAAACGTGAACATTAATTTCAATCACCCATTGTTAAATAATCATACTGAACTTTAAACACATCGTACGCGAGTGACAGCAACAACAGGACAATTCTAATAATAATTCTAACAATAAACAAATCTAAATCTATAATCTATTATAATATTGAGAAAAAAGCTATTATGATAAATTTAATTTTTTTGAAAAAAAAAATTATTTTTCACGCCTGCCATATAGATGATATTTTGAATTTCAAGTATATTATTGTTTACATGTATTCCTAGTGTGTTTATTGAATTATATTGTTTAGTATACAGGTATTATAAACAGATGTTAGAATAAGTGAATTCATGATTTAATAAGATGTCCAGTTTATTTGTTTTTATGATTATTAGTAGTAGTGAAGAAAATTGATAGATTTGATAGATTCATGTAAAAGATTTTTTATTTTGAGGAAAGAAATGGTAATATAACAGAGTGATTTTGAACTTAAATGAATTTTTGAATTTAAAGATAAATATTCTATGAACTTTAAATAAGGAGTTTGGTTAGAAGGTATAAATAAATATGTGTATGCACCCAGTACTTGCTAAAGGCAGCCCAGTGTGCATGTAAGGGGGAATATATCGGTTGAGGATTTGGCTTGGTATGAGGCCAGGGTTTGGATTTTGGGGCAGAATGATAGAAGGTTGGGTGTACTGTGGTGAGTATCTGTTTGATGTTATGGTGTTGGGATCTTGTATAGAGAAGTCCAGTAATCTCGTTCAGGTACAGCCATAGTCGCCGAGCTAGGGGGGTAGTTTACCCATGATACGTTAAGAATTAATGGGGGGTTGTTGGCACCAAATCCTCTCCGATCCTCTTAGGGGTAGCAATGAGAGTTCTTCTGTTGCGACAAAAGACCTCTCATTGGGGGGGGGGTATTGTAATTGGACAAAATGGGGTGTTTTATTTTATTTCATATTTCAATCAATGTATAAATACGGCAACGAGTCCCCTACGTAAAACGGTTACAGTCAAACAAAGAACGCAGTAACAACGTTGTAATTTTGCAAGCGGACGCGGCAAGACGCATTACAATTCCAGGAAATAAAGTGTTGTGTGATACACCAGTGTGAGCGAACACGAGCAAGTGTGCGGACAGGACGCTTAGACACCTTAACCGTGGCGAATTTGTAAAATTTGTTTGGCACGTGCGAGGTTGCTGACGGAAGTTTGACGAAGTCACACCCATTTGAAGTGACGTGACGAAAGGCAGTGCAATTTTGTCAACGTCTAACACACATGAAGAACCCACACTTTGAGTGCAGTGACGAACATTTTAACAACAGAAGGCATTGGTAATTTCCGTCTTGTCCGATTCTGGAGGGGGGCATTTGGTTAACGCTCCTCGCAGTCACCACCTGAAGCTATGCCTGGCCAGGCAGCCCACCAAATGTGGCTCATCAATAAAATTTTTTATTATCAATTAAAAGAGAATAGAAGTGGTAGAACGATGTGAAAGTGAGTGCAGTATTTAACGAGGAAGAAAGAAAAATGAAATCATAAACTTTTTTTGGACACCTAAAAGAGAACTTTGTGTGTGACGCGCCACGAGGTCGGGGAGACGCCACTACCGCAAATAACCGTATTACATCAAAATTATTTTAATGATTGCCTAAAATAACTAAATGGGGGGGGGGTAAAATGGAATGAGAGTTGAGTGTGAGCAAGCTGGGTTCGCCTTATTTAGATTTAAAATTTAACTGGTAGAATATGTAATATAAATGTATGGTAACAACGTTATGCTTAACAAATGCTTGTAAGAAATGTATTAAGGCACAGTTGAGTGAATTAATAATGTGCCAATAGTTGGGAGAAAGAATGTACGAAAGAAATGTCAAAGAATATAAAATCAACTAAATTTTAATAAAATCTGAAGCTTATTATATTTTAATGATAGTCAAGACTGTTATTTTAACAACCTCAAAATCACGTTTATATTCACAGTTCGTGCTGGAATCCTGGACCCAAATTTAAGGTAAGTTGGAGATTTATATTGTTTTTATAATTGTGTAATAAATCGTATAATCACAATGAGAACCGTACCGAACAATCCAGAACATTCTCCACTCCCCCCCCCCCCACCGTCCAGTGTGGCTTGTGTTGCATCATTCACGTAGATGGTTCTAGTGAGTTCCAGGAATATTTGAGATACACATTAAGCCGCTGGCGTGAAGTAAGGAGGCAAAGCTGTACAGCACCTCTGCGGGGCCTATATAAAGCCATAGCAGCCGGATTGTCAGTTCAGTTACGTGAGCAATTTTCGCTAGTGCGGATTGAGTGTTTGTCGAAGTAAAGTAGTATTGTGTTAATAATTGTGTGAAACTATTAATAGACATTGTTATTGGGTATGGAGAAATCTAACTGGAAATGTTGTATGAGTTAATTATAAACTGTTTAATTGTGATAATTAAAGCTGGTGATTCTACGACGTTCAGTAGACAGTCGTAACAATACTAATGGATCATTTTACTTTATTATGTTTATTATTTCTTCATCAAGACTTTGTAAAAAGATTTCTGATGTGATAGCATAAATAGCAAGGCCATCTGTTTGACAGTATAGTTTGGTATTATACTGAAAATATAACAAACATTTGTTTAATACAATTTTCTTTATTTAAAAAAAATACCTAACAATCTCATCAGATTTCACTCTTGACAATGGGTAATATTTTTTTAAAATAAACTGTTCTGAATTTACCCAAAGCCAAAGCATATTTTTTATTGATTTAATACATTTAAATATACATTTTTATAATTAAAAATTTTTTATATTAGTCTGGTATGAGCATGAACAGTAAAACATGTAGAACACAACAAAATTAAAACAGAATTAACTATTATGACAAGCATTAAAGTTTTCATACTTTGCCATTTTTTTGTAAGCGCGCACGCGCACCACACACACACACACACACACACATCTTACTTATACGTTCAAAGAATCATATTTCTAACATAAAAGTGAAATGTGTTCAACAATTATGTTTTACAATCCAAGCCTTCAATCACTTACATTATAACCCCTTCACCCCATAAAATAAGAAACACAGAATAACTACAAAAAATAAATAAATAAAAAGTCTCTATAACGCCACCAACCTAAAAGCTGCCAACCTGTTGATAAGAACACATGCACCATATACCAATACTATATTTACTGCAAAAACAAACTCAAAGATCACAAGTAAATACTAACCACATACCTGAAGATGCTGATTGTCATACTTCAACTGGTCTATCCTAATTTTTGCATTCTGCCTTCGTCCAACAGGTTCCTTATGCACTAATACATCCAGCCGCTCACAGTTACTGTACATGTACCCAAAAAACATTAGTATTTTATAGAGTACTTATAATACTAAAACTATTATAGGCTGTAGACTGTAAAAAATTTAGAATATTTCCTGCAAATGGATTAATGTTATTAATGCAAATGATCGGAAAGGGTAACATGGGTAAAATGAAAACAACACAAAATTATGGTAATCTGATAAACTGGTCACTAACATCTAAAAAATAATTCCTATACTTATTAACTTAATGTAATGAAATCTGAGAGTATCATATGATTTATTAACATATATTTTTCACTACATATATTTTTGCTAACATAAAATGTGTCATATGATATATAAAACACATAAACATAAACTTCTTTTACAATTCTGTCAGCTCAGCAGAAAGAATGATTTTACTAGTGAATGCAGCCTAATTTTATTCACCTCTAAAATAACTTTCCCCAAGATTTTGTAAGAGTATTGGATTTCATTTTTCCCAAAGCTTCTGAGATTTCAAAAAATGCATCTGAAATTCTGAAATCTCTCCACAAAGATTTTAAGTTTATTATTTTCTTCTATACCTTTTTTTAAATAGTGTAAATTGACAACCATATTTCAAACTGTTAAGAACAATATGTATGTTCTACATTCAGAATGTATCGTGGTTAAGCCACATAATATACAATTTGGTCATGGACAATTTGACTTCTAGCTGTACTACAGAAATCCTACTAATTATCTGTACTCTGTTATCCTTTTCAATGCTCTAAAGTCAAACAGAGCTGTGTAGAGAAAATCAAAGAAGTATGAGTTGGTTTAAACTGGACAATATTAATAAATTTGTAATAAAGTCTGAATATAGTGTGAAAACAATAAAGTAGTGTGGTGGATACCAGAACATGCCTAGGAGGAGAAGGAAGAGGAGAGGGCAGAAGAAGAACATTCAAAATGAACAGAAAAAATTAACTGAAAAAAGTAAAAATGTACAACTCTTGGGAGACAAAATTCCAAATTTACACATAAAAGATTTACTATCTGTTCCACTTGCCAAATTACCAAGACCTAAAAATTGTTGTCTGTTTTGCCTAAATATTTCTGTTTGACACTATAATTTTTTAAAGGAGAACATCAAAATAATTCTTACTTTTTGTAAAGACGTTTTATGAACAAATGATCCGTCAGTGAATAGTTTTGAATCATTGAATCCATTTCATGAGCACTGAAGTGTTACTCAGTATTTAGTAATTAAAATTGTCCCTGTTCGGGCGAAACAACTGAAGTGTTACTCAGTAATTGTTTATTAATTTAATATTATTTTTTATCTGAAGGTATAATCCAGACATTCGTTTAGTGTACTTAGGCAGAAACAGTGGGCAAATACAAATAACAATGCGCAAATCAAGTAAAATATAACATTATTTATTTTTCTTCGAGAACATAAAAAAGATCATGAACACACTTATTCCGCCTTAAGGCGTAAAACTGATTTCCAATAATTATTACAAAATATGAATACGAATATAAAAGGTTATGCAAACTCAACACTTCTGGTTAGGCCTATATGCATATTTTTCACACACACAATCATACACATTTACATACTTTTTGATTTTGGTTGAGCTCAACTTTATAATTTATGAAAAAGCCAGTATTTTAATTATTTTTGAAATGTCTACTTTCCTGTTGATGCGTAGAAGTTCGCCACCTGGGGGTCTCCTCGTGGCGTGCACTGTTTGCTGTTTTATAGTTCTCACTTTCACATTTTATGGCCGAACTGTCAATTTACTGCAATTAGTCACTATTATGGATGAATATTTAGCCAAGAACTGTTTGTATTTTGAAATATATATAAATTCACATTTTCAGATTTACGCTTTGTGCGGGCGCCCGCGATTGCTGCTGCAGACAGCAAAAGATGGTAGTCGACTGACGTTCAGTGTTACAAATTTCCGTTTGGTTCGTCTCTAAGCTGGTTCTCTCCGCTCCCCACCATACGTCTCGTCCTCAGTACTATAATGTTCCATTGGACTTAACATCACCTTTTTAACTTCGTCGCGAAATGTTTTTCATCAACAAATACTTGATGTGTTGGTCACTGGCTATAAAGAGATTTTCGTTATAATCTCATAACCATACATGGTCATGAAATATTTACTGGCTATCGCGTCACCTCAAAGGGGCCTCATCTTTGCATGTTATAGAATTTATGAAATTACACAATAATATTTAGGTAAATTTAGACCCATTACAGCACTTACAAGCGTGAAAAACTGAAAGATAACAAATAATCTACAAAAAGATTATACAAAAACTGATATTTTTTCCTTACTTTTTTTTTGTTATAATGTTAGTTAACTTAAGGGTTTATGATAATGCCATTTGCAAGAATATCTTCAAAATAATTCAAGCTTCTGTATTTGTGGAGTATAAAAAATCTAAAAACAAAAATAGTTTAACATACAAGAGCATCAATGTGTTGCATTCTACTCCATGTGAGGTTTTGGTGCTCCTTTGAGCTCATCTTACCCATGAAACTTCACTCTTCTCTTACAATCACAAGTTCTCATGCTGTTTTGCCTCATCAGTCTCCTATACCCACTCCTTCCTGACACACAGTCTCTCATTTCACTTCATCACTCTTATATCTTTAAAGTCCTCCAAATACTTGATCTTCCAATCTCTCCCTTGGCCTTCCTTTGGGCACACACACAGCAGAACATCAAAGTAATAAGTTTTAAATAAGAATGAATAAGAGGTACAAAAATGAAACTATAAAGTGTGTATAAACTATGTCTGATGAAGCAGTACAAAAGACGCCTTTTGATTCACTTCCTATGAATAACTTCCACCAAAAGGGTTCATTTTCATACGACTCATTATTCTTGACTTGGCAAATGCATACTAATTAAGAACACTGTAGCTGCTATTCCTTTAGATGTTTTCACAAAAGGTTCCGCGATGTTTGTTATCTCCTTCATAATACTTTGATCCTCAACACACTGTAAGACATCCCTTAGGGGAAGCATTACATTTTGCACACAATACTTTTGATAGGCAGTTATAATTCTAGAACCTCATTAAGAATTTATTGAAATACTAGCAGGTACCTGCGGCTTCGCACACGAATATCTGTATATGATTGTTGTGGTAACTGTAGAGTTGGTAAATTGCTAATGGTACAATATTAATAATATTCTTATATTGTAAGTTATGAATATCCAAAAAATGAGAAGCAATAGATCCATAATTCATGTTTCCTCGATACGTAAAATCAAAATTTGATAATTTAGTAAATCAAAATTTGATAATTTAGTAGATATTTACAAACATGCAGTAACACAATTAGTTAAAATGTTTATTCGTATAGAATAATACAATTAATGAATACATAAGTATATTGATATGAGTTAGTCGAAATCTTACGTGCTATAGTCAGTCTTAAACTTTTTGGTAGAATTCTTATATATGTAAATGTATCACAGTCCAGTATACTCAGTT
This sequence comes from Magicicada septendecula, assembly GCA_034769895.1. Classification (NCBI taxonomy): domain Eukaryota; kingdom Metazoa; phylum Arthropoda; class Insecta; order Hemiptera; family Cicadidae; genus Magicicada; species Magicicada septendecula. The sequence goes on from CM068370.1 coordinate 331,379,407, forward strand.
TTTATATACATTTTTACATCAGAGCCTCGTTATAAACTACATTTTTTGTTCTGCCATTATCAGAGCAAATAAAGAGCTCGCTGCTTCTGCTTACTCGAGAACATGCCACATACAGTTGTCCGTGAGAAAAGCAAGCAGCTCTTAAATCCACACCATGTAACGGGGTAAACAAAAGGGGGTTTGTAAATTCAGTAATTGAGATTATTAATAAGTAGAGTTACAACCAGCTATACATAAAGTTTGCCCTTGTGACTTATTGATAGTCATTGCAAAGCATAAATTAACTGGAAACTGAAGTCTTTTAAATTGAAATGGAAACTTGTTGGGTATGATTGGAATTCTTGGGATAAATACTGTTTCTCCTTTGCCGCAGCCTGTTAAGATAGTCGCTTCGATATGTTTTTTTAGCGACCTAACTTTCAATCGTGTTCCATTGCATAACTGTGGTGGCTTCAGATTTCTCATGAGTATAACTGGAACACCTAGTTTTAATTTCAATGTGTGAGCTGGTAATCCTGATGCAGATACAATATTCAAAAACTCAGTTGGGTAATGTACTGCATCCTCTTCGTTCAAAACTGTATTAATGGAGTGATATGTTTTTTCGTCTCCTGGAAATGTATGCAATATGCAGCTATTTATGGCATTTACATGTTCGTTTCTTGGTGCTAGTATCACACACTCACATAACCACACATCATTGTGCAAATTTATAGACTCAATATGTCCATAAACGTTTTCGATCAACTCTGCCAGTGAAGAAACTGTACGACATAATGATGGCAGTAAACATATCGCACCGTCTGTCTCTGGTATCTTACCATCTCCAAGGTTTAATAAAGTAGTAGAAAATTCGTGAATATCTGCATCACCTCCAAGTTGGACTCTCATGTTAATTGTGAGTGATACTGTTTGAATGGTACGCCTTATATTTGATCGTTTGACGCAAGCGTTTACTTCATCAGCTCCGGTACCTCGCATAACTACGGGCAATGTTTGTCTGAAATCTCCGGCAAAGAGAAAAGTTATTCCACCCATAAATCTGTTGTCACTGCGCAAATCTCGTAGAGCTCTATCGAGACCTTCTACTGATTTTTTAGGGGCCATAGTGCACTCACCCCAAACAATCAAGTCTGCATTTCTAATCAATTCTGCTTTAGCACTATTTTTGGAAATATTGCACACTGGAAATTCGCTGCAATTCAAATCTATTGGTATTTTAAAAAAGGTATGAGCCGTTTTTCCGCCAGGTAATAATGTAGCAGCGATTCCTGAGGAAGCTGCTGCTAATGCGATCTTGCCTTCGCTTCTTAACTTCAAAAGAGTCAATTTGATTAAAAATGTTTTACCTGTGCCTCTCCTAGTGCATCAAGGAAAAATGCATTTCCAGATTTACAGTAAACACTTTGAAGAATGAGTTGATATATATTTCTTTGTTCGTCTGTCGCAATATTCTCTTCAACTGTAGAAAGTAGCTTGTCGTGTTTTTTAACTTTTTAATTAATTACAAAATGATCACAAACTCCCACTTACCTTTAATTTGTACTTTCTCTGGCCAGATCCTCTAGTGGTGTAACCCTATTTCGTATAGCGAATTTACCAGGACAGAAAATGAAATCAGGTACTTGAAATGATTATTCTAACACACATATTATCAAGTGAAATAAAATGTTGATTTATTATTATTTATTGTTATGACATTCTTTGTCCTCCTCTCTCTTCATTTCCTTCTACATCTGTTCTAAACGTTATTAAAACCTACTTGGCTATGCCACTTATACTATTATATCAACATTACATATTTATTTATTTTTTACTTAGATTATATAAAGCAGCCCAGTTCGCTCACTCTCTCATACACACATATTTAAATTCTCCCCATACTTTATTTATAGCGCTTTATAAAAATTACGGCAAGAATTAAGAAGAAAGTTGCACTGTTACTTCTCTGTATGTCCTGGTCGACCCGTGTTGTACTCTGTGGGTTTATTCCTTCACATGTCCGAAAATAGTTCTCACATTTTTGTTTTCTATGTCACTGTAAGGTAATTTTTCTCACGTTGTTTTCAATTCCACTTTATATTATAAATTTATCCACATTTTAATACTTTACCATTACAAGCTGAAGTTTTAGGCTGACGAGTCTATGTATTGACGCCCGGCCGGGGTTAGATCTCTCAATAGACTGCTTTAACTATTTTACCATTTTTTATAGGCGAACGAGATAAAACTTTTCCCGGCGATGCGCACCACTACTGGCGTCCGCTGCCTTCAGATGTTATACGTCGACTGCCTTTGTTTTCCGCACGCCGGGCCAGAAAGAATGTACCAGTGCGTGCCGTTAGCGTGAGCAACTTGGCCGACTGTGTGCGCGGTTGAAAGCGCGGGCGCACCCTCTTTGCAATCTGCACATACCAATGTCAATTCACACCCGTCTCGACGCTACAGTCTATTCACCATAATTTCTTAGTTGCAAATAATGTTGAAAAGATTTCACTTACAAAACCCCATCGGTCTGTACCGTTACAATACCCCCCAATGAGAGGTTTTCTGCCAAAACAGAAAAACTCTCATTGCTAACCCCTAAGAGGATCGGTGAGGATATGGTGCCAACAACCCCCCTTTAATTTCTAAACACTTCATGGGTAAACTACCCCCCCTAGCTCGGCGACTATGGCTGCACCTGAACAAGATTACTGGACGTCTCTGTTCGAGATCCCAACACCATAAAATCGGACAGATACTCACCATAGTACACCTAACCTTTCATCATTCTGCACAAAATCAAAACCCTGGCCTTATACCATACCAGATCCTCAACCGATATGTTTCCCCTTTCATGCATACTGGGTTGCCTTTAGCAAATACTGGGTGCATACACATATTCATTATTATATTATATATAAATTCCATATTCAAAACTCATAAAATGTTTTAGCTTTTAAAATTCATTTCTTTTTTCAATTTCCTTGACTGGAGATTACATTTTCAAATCCAAAATAAATTAAAACAAATCAAATTGAAATCATTTGAATCTTGTTTGCCTCTCAAAATTTATCTAAGTTCATTATCCACGATCCATTAATTTGATCATTTCTCTCAAAAATTTAAAATCTTTTAACTGAATTTATAAATTTCTTACTTATTTGTTAACAATCCTAATAACAAATAAAAATACACAACTTTTTTCTACTATAAATTCAAAATTGAAAATAAATGCCCTTGAGTACCAAAGAGAACATAAAATACACATCATAAATCAGCTGACACCTTCCCTACTTATAAGGAACATTACAATTTACAATAACGTTCTTTAACACAAAGAATAGAGCATTAATTTTTTTTCCCAAAAAAAATTTTAATTCCCCAAAATATTTCTTTTGTCAGTATCAAAAAAAAATAAAATTATTTAATTTAATTAATTAACACAATTGCATGAATTAATAACTAGAAACTGGTCCTGTCTGTAACATCAGCCATCAGCTGATCTCTCTGGGTCATGTGAGTGACCTTGACATATATACACTACATAAAGCTACTCTATAAAATACATGAAACATGGTTGTAATTTTTTACCTTCAAACATAATACAACATAATAACCATAGGACATTCAAAAATAACATTGTTATCATTACCTTACAATAAACAATAAAATTCACATTTAAATTGACCAAAATTTACACATTTTACAGCTTCAATTTGTTTTCAAATTCTATTAAAATCTTTTACTGGTTTCATTTATTATTACATTTTAACTCTGATTTTCTCTCTAACATGTTCATTCTCAATTAGTTTGGCTGACTCTTGTTTATTCATAACATTTCAATTTACCATTTGGGTGTTTAAATATAACCTCACCCCCCTTCTGACTCTAATACTCACTTAACAGCTTTACCTAGTCTGACACCACTCTCTCAAAATATTTACCAATAATTTTCTAACTCCATTCACATCATTCTAACCTTATAACAAAATACTCTCTACCCTCTTTGTATTAAGGACGTGCGTTCCCACCCTATGCTCATCCCCTTATTGGTCCCTGGACTTCCCTTAGGTAACCCCACCAAACCCCATTTAAACAATTCATCTCCTGCCACAACGCTTTTCGTTGAGGACTCCTTATAACACCACCCCCATTACAAAATTCCTCTATCAACTAATTACTCTCCCATTACCTCCCTTTCATATTCTACATATACCCACTATCACTACTGTGTCACTATTACTTCTCCATTCTACATTACTATTACTCCCACAATCTTATTTTGTTTAACACCCCTTTAAATTTAACTTTGACTGATTAATTCAAATGCTTTCTTTATGCTTGTCACTCATATTCTAACATTTACCACATTTTACACTACCTAATCATTGAAAATTCAACACTATCTCAAATCAATTTCATCACTTATTTAAAACATTACAAGTTTATTATTGAAACATTTAATTACATTGAAAAATCGGCAAATCACTTATAAGTGACATATTACATATATAACCCCAGCAGTCAGCTGATGTCTCACCGTCATGTTAATGACCTTTCTATAGATACATTTCAACAATTATATAAAGTACACATTTTTATAATCCTTTCCCTAACATACTGCATACAATTAACACAAGTACACAAAATTATATAGTTATCATCCTACAATGTTATCTGAAATCGTTACAATTAAATCTAGTACTTAAAATCGTTTTGCTCTCATGCGTGAATTACATCACTAATCATTGAGTCATAGTTATAGCAACAGTTACTGAACAGCCCTCTGGGTTGTCAACCCCCAACTCTCTCTATAGAGCCGTATAAGTTGACCGCCTGCTGTTTACAGAGGTCGTCACCCTCTCACTGAATTTTCAGCTACCCTCCTACTACATCAATTACTTAAAGTCTCCCCTTATACCCAGTTACAATTAGGTAACCACCTGCTGGATAGACCGGATCGAGCGTTTGCCTTATGCACAGATGTGTTATCTGTGCCCCTGGCTTGTAACGGCCAGCTCCTTTTCCACACACACTATTGTTTCCTGGTGTTGGACTGTGGCGTCCATTTGCATCCCCAAGAACTGAAGTTTACATTTATATGGTATAGACGCCGCCTATACCGTTCTTGGTCCAGCGTTATATAAAATTCGGTATTACTGATGTCCGAGGACACCAGTAATCCTACTATGATTCACACACCCTTAAAACGGCACTATCGCCACCTTCGACGATAGCCGCTGTTCCATAGTTATGTAGTTCCCCCGTTTTACCCCCCGGTCAATTTCTATGTTCACCAATTTGGAATCTACTTACATAAATCCACGGTCAGGGTTCGGCGAAGCCGTGACCGCCCGAAATGTGGGGAAACTACCAAAAAACATATAAGGCTCACACTGACACCGTTACTACAATTCACGGATGGTCAACTCTTATATGTTTGGTTATTTATTAATTTATTTTCATGTTTAACATATTTTAGATTCATATATACTTTACATTTAAACATTAAACATTTTGCTTTAGATAAATTGCATTATAAAATTCATACTTACAGTACATCACTCATACACTGTCATAGACACAAAAATACAAACACCAAATAATGCACATAACTCCATGTATCTTCTGAAACATTTTAACAACCATGTTACTCCACAAACTAAATACATTTCACATTTATTTATTTATTATCAAATTCCAATCTCCTAAAATCATTTAAATTCATCATCACAATCTCTTTATAAAACATTTTAAATCAATCAAAAATATTTAAACATCTTCAATTATTTTAACTCCATCAAGTATTGAAAACACCACATATTTTAATTACTTTACTCCCAAAACAATTACAATTTATTAATTACCTTCATAATTATTCTTATTTATTTAGTCTGACAAAATATTATTATTATCAAATTGATTTCTACTACATACACCTATTGTTTACATTAAATACATTTTACAACATAGACACAATTAATTTCACTATAAATTTATTTACAAATTCTTGTCGTTATTTTTCCTTTTACCACACTTCATTTCATAATCTAGCCAGGTCATAACCATAAACTAAAATATTTAAAATGTCCATTCACTGAGTTTTTTATTTACCCACCGTAATCATATAAATATCTCATATATTTATAACACAAATAGTTCTTATCCATATACATCACATTCTTATTATTACTGTAATAACCCATTAAATCTATATCATTCATTATACCATTATAATTTATAGGATTTTTCCTTTTCATTATTTCATAAACCTTGTCAACATTAGTTAATTTTGTCCAGTCTCCATCAGTACTTTTAGCTAACATAAGGTAAGTTCTTTTATCATTATACTCCTCAACTATATAAATTACATCATCAGGTAAGCATATATCATCTACAACAGTATCATCAACATAATCATCAATCTTCATTTCACCAGGCAAGCATTTCATATCGTCTACTTCCTTCAACTCTAACCTCTCTTTCAACTCATTATAACTACTTCTCAACGTAAATAACTCTATTATTCTCTCTCTGTCTCTCACAATATTTCTCACAACCCCCCTGAACTATCTCATTCCATGCAAAGGGCAACACAAAACCACTAAAATACTTTCTGGCTTTACCAGATACAAATACATCACTACAACAACTTACGGGACCCTTTGAAGACACCATGTCTCCTACATAACCTTTGGAGGAACCTTTGTCCTCATAAAACACCTGTGAAACCTTTGTTTCACCATAAACTTGGGAAAAATCTGCCATTTGCCCATCTAACCTCTCTACACACACACTCTCATAACCTCATCAACACTTTCTCTGCTCACAACCTTACACTCTAACACCACGTTTTTAATTTCACCAGTTATTACTCGTTAACCCATTGTTATAATTATCGTTATTACTCACCTTGTTATCAATCATTTCTTCATTAATTACATTCCCACTACACTTACCGGTATTTCTTGTAACGTTATCTACATCATCTTGTATTCGTTTTATAGCGGTCTGGAAACGTTCATCAATACGTTTACATAATGCATTACTTAGATCATCAAACTTTACACTTGTACTCTGCTCAAACTTAATACTTTGTTCTTTAAGTTCTTTAAAATTAATATCAGTTTTAATATTCTGTTGCTCACATTTTATTTTCTGTTCTTTAATGTCATTACTTAATTGGTCAAATTTTTCGTCATTTGCATCAAAACGTTTATTTAATACATTGAAATCACTATTTTTTACCATGTTTTCAGACATAGTTTGTATCAGGTTGAATATATCATTCATTGACAACTCTTTTTCTTTTGTTTTTGTCACTACGGGAGTAGATTTTACTTCAGCATTATTTATTACAATCGACTCGGTTAGGTCAGCGTTAGTTATTGATTGAACGCTCAAGTCAGCTATTGGCATTGACTGACTTAATTCGCCCACACTTGGTGACGGGTCCATTGACCCAAGGCCACTCTCACTCATAACTGAATCTATCAAATTATTTTCGTTGTCAGACATTTTATACTGTTCTATTAAATACTTATTAAATTTTACTTGTAATCTAACATGCACAACTTATCAACACCTCGTAATTTTATTTTGCGTATGTTACGTAAGTTATTTTCGGCTTCCGCCAACCCTATTCCATTCTCTGTGCTTTAAAATAGGCCAATTTGGAATAAACACATTATTTATTCCAAATCCTGGTCACGCCGCACCATTTGTCGTGTTTTATAACTTTTTAATTAATTACAAAATGATCACAAACTCCCACGTATCGTTAATTTGTACTTTCTCTGGCCAGATCATCTAGTGGTGTAACCCTATTTCGTATAGTGAATTTACCAGGACAGAAAATGAAATCAGGTACTTGAAATGATTATTCTAACACACATATCAAGTGAAATAAAATGTTGATTTACTATTATTTATTGTTATGATATTCTTTGTTCTCCTCTCTCTTCATTTCCTTCTACATCTGTTCTAAACGTTATTAAAACCTACTTGGCTATGCCACTTATACTATTATATCAACATTACATATTTATTTATTTTTTACTTAGATTATATAAAGCAGCCCAGTTCGCTCACTCTCTCATACACACATATTTAAATTCTCCCCATACTTTATTTATAGCGCTTTATAAAAATTACGGCAAGAATTAAGAAGAAAGTTGCACTGTTACTTCTCTGTATGTCCTGGTCGACCCGTGTTGTACTCTGTGGGTTTATTCCTTCACATGTCCGAAAATAGTTCTCACATTTTTGTTTTCTATGTCACTGTAAGGTAATTTTTCTCACGTTGTTTTCAATTCCACTTTATATTATAAATTTATCCACACTTTAATACTTTACAATTACCAGCTGAAGTTTTAGGCTGACGAGTCTATGTATTGATGCCCGGCCGGGGTTAGATCTCTCAATAGACTGCTTTAACTATTTTACCATTTTTTATAGGCGAACAAGATAAAACTTTTCCCGGCCGGCGAAGCGCACCACTACTGGCGTCCACTGCCTTCAGATGTTATTCGTCGACTGCCTTCGTTTTCCACGCGCCGGGCCAGAAAGAATGTACCAGTGCGTGCCGTTAGCGTGAGAAACTTGGCCGTCTGTGTGCGCGGTTGAAAGCGCGGGCGCGCCCTCTTTGCAATCTGCACATACCAATGTCAATTCTCACCCGTCTCGATGCTACAGTCTATTCACCGTAATTTCTTAGTTGCAAATAATGTTGAAAAGATTTCACTTACAAAACCCCATCGGTCTGTACCGTTACAAGCTGTTGTCTGTCATAAGTGGTTTCAGAAAGATATTCCTTTGAAATGTTTTTCATGGTAGACTGTGGATTTGGTAATCCGTATTGAGCTATCGGATTACCACCGACAGAAGCAACAAAATCTTGTAAAAGCAGTAAACAACTATTTTCAATGCTTTCCTTGTATAAACTCAAATCAGCATCAGGAATTCGATGCATAATATCTCGAATCAAATCTTCAGAGAATTGGTCTTTGTATTTAATCCACAATGCACTCGGGTTTGAAATACTGCAAAACACCAACATTATTGCAAAAAGTTCTCTCATTTTGTCAGGGCTAGGAAATAAACTTGCCTCTGACAATGTGTCGTTCCAATGATTGTCATTCTCTAGGAGATCAAGAGCTTGGCATGCAGCTTGAAACGTGGATTAATTACGTTGTCGACAGTCTTGATATTTTCAAATAAAGTTGGGTCACGTATATTGTGCAGAAGTAAATGAAGAAAATAACATTCATGATTGTTTGGATGAACTGTATGTATACACTCGACCCAATACGTGTTCACGATATACGTTCTCGCTCCCTTCTAATAAAACTCCTCGACGTCTACGTTGAAATTTCTTGTCTGCTTATTGAAAGTATTATATGCTGACACTTCTTCGTACAACAAAGTTTTGGCAAAGTCGTCTTCCCGACATAGATTAACAAATGCCATGAGAGTGGTGTTTCTTGGATTTTCTATTCTTCCCTGCAGATTATCTTCATGCAAATAAACTCTCTGCCCATTTTCAAGATGTACATCTAGATGAATAATAGGTGGAAAACGCTCATGTATAAGGAAAGAGAAGATTCTCCATATAGCTTCAGATGTGCTTATATATCGACCATTTTGAAACTGTAATACCTCATCATAGGAATTTTGTATACCAATCGGAGCCTTTATTGACGTATTTACATATATATTTAATGGATTTTACACTACTACACAATTCAACATTGATGTGAGCACCAAAAGCTCGTGAAAGCACCGGTGAGTGTGAAACTACCCATCTATTGTCAACTATCAAAATGTCATCTCTCAAAACGGATTTCACACTGAAAACCTCCATCTTCACGACTTGGTCAGTGATAATTAGAGTAGCTGTCATCATTTATCATCGTTTCTTTTGTAAGCGATTTAGGATATTGTTTAGTACACTGACCCTCCTTCATACATGGTGACTGTGCATTAATTGTTCCACATGGCCCATGAATCATATGTGTTTTAACTATATCATAAAGCTCTGAATCTTTATCAGGTTCTGGCAGCACTAATCCATGGGCGTCGTCAGCATAAAATTATTGGGGGGGGGACACATTAGGGTCTCAGGAGGGTCCAAGACTACCCCGACTACCCCCCACCACACCACCGGAAAAATTACATTTTGCAAATCATATTTTGAAGCATTTTTTACTTAAAATGGGTGCAATAGGTTGTTGACAATAATATTGACTGAGTTTGTTATTTTTGGAACATAATTAAATGCATTTTTTTACTCTATTTATTACACAGTAAATTAGGTCAAATGAACACTTTTACGTTTTTAAAACTAACTTACCAAAATAAGTTAAAACATTGTATAAAACTTAACTAGCCTATTCAAGATTTGTAAAAATGGTAAAACAAATCAAAAATGAATTTAAAGTAAAGAACATGACTTATGATAGATATATCATATATGATATATGGTTAAACTTTGTACTTATTTAAACTTTGTACTGTAAAATCCGCATTGCGGTCCGTGCAGTGACGTCATTTCTCCCCCCGCTAATCTGCTGCTGGCTTGCATACAAGCGCGCAGCAGTCAAATTTAGTTAGTTAATTGCAAGACTCCGGACGGGCAACTCACCTCAGTTCGCCAGCCCAACATAAAGTTTTCAATATTTCAAAATTTTAGCATGATCATCATGAGATAATTACTTAGGCGATCTCGGCCTCTACGTACGATTATGGCTTTCAATATTTAATTCTATCTTAATTCTCAGGCATTTATGCCGCGCTAAACTGCACGCGCCAGCAACTATTTTCTAATAATTTTCAATAAATGATTAACTCCCAAAAATCATATACAGTCCACTTAGTTATTTCATTTCTCACCAGCTAACTCAACAACTAGCGTTCTAAGACTAACTTAAGATTGCTTCGAGAGCGTCTAAGACGCAACATTTTGGTCCATCAAGGCTGGATCTGAATCGTGATTCGGACCAAGATTCTCAGATATATTTCATTTAATGGGCCCAAACAACGTTTGGTTCAAGCCCGAACACTTTCAAACTTTAGATTGCTGGCTGTTGCACGCCTTCATTGTTCTCAAAAAACTTCATACGTGACATTGCAAGATTCTGCAGAGCATCATCTCTGAGACAGCAAGACACTACAAGTCATCATCATTTGTCGTACAGCACCGAAATTCCAGAACTTCAAAATTATACGGAGAGCTACAACTTCAAGCGTTACCCGACCAGCAGAAACAAGAGTTGCGCCAACATCTAAGGCCTGCCAAACAGGATCACCAAGGCAACAACAGGATCGGAGCCATCTTGAACACACCAGGATTCACAATCCATGTGACTATGAACTTGCATTTCTTATAATTTTTCATTTATAATTCTTATGTACAGCAAAGTCAGTAATATTTTAGCACAGATTTAATAGGATTTAATATAAAATCATTAATAATTTTTACATAAACAGATATTAGTGTCAAGTGGCCATAAACTTGTATTTTTACCTAAATTTTCATTTACGCAGCTGTACAATAATGCATTAAGAAACTTAAGTGATGTGATAAGGCTATATGTATATTGTCACTTTGAATGATTCGTATTTTCAATAACTTCCATAACAATTTTTTAAAGAAAATAAGTACCTATTATAATAAGCAATAGATTAAGTTGCATACAGATCACTGGCTCCCGCACCATATCAGGATTTAGTAAATTATTCAAATTACAATTGTTCACCTGCTCTATATTTAGCTATTGTTTTCGAATCACATTTTGCATTTCAGTCATGGCTGATGTGAAGGCGTTAATTAAGAAACGGGGCACAATTAAGGCCTCTATCTCCCGTGTAAATACATTCGCTGACAATTTCGATCCGGACATAAGCAATCACCATGCCTTAAAAATCAAACTCCGCCACTTGATGGAATTGTCCGCGAAGTATGATGAAATTCAGACCCAGATTGAGGCTGATGAGTCTGATTTCACATCGGTAAGTGACAGGGTTCAAACAGATAATGATCTCTGTAATATTGAGTGCAAGCTACACCATTTATTAGAACAAGTAGAGGAGTTGAACAAAAAACCATTGATTCAAGCTGAAGTTACGCCAATTAAACCCCCCCCTATACAGTTAGAGCCAATTAAATTGCCCTGCTTCTCAGGCAACATTATTGATTGGCAGCATTATTATAATATGTTTTTGGAACTAGTACACGTCAGAACTGACCTGACGGACAATCAGAAATTACACTATTTACACTCTTCATTAAGAAACGAAGCTTTAAATGTAATAAACTCTCCCAATAACCCATGACAATTATGCAGTAGCTATTGATCTATTGAGTGCCAGGTATGACAGCAAATTAATTGTATCGGCCTATCATATAGGGAATGTCCTGGGCATGAAGTCCATTCAACAAGAGTCCATGGTTGGCATTTCCAAATTCATTGACGAGATAACCGCGAATATAAATGCTTTAAATTCATTAAATTTACCGGTAAATACCTTTGAAATCATTTTCGTTCAATATTTAACGCAAAAACTCGATAACCAGACATGCAGGCTATGGAAGGAAAGCCTGTCCGATGAGCGATTTCCTAATTTTAATAATTTTATTAAATTTTTAAAGTGTAACCCTTCTTTAAAATTTTTTTTTATGCTTTATAAAATTTAATTTAATTTTTTTTTAAGAAGGGCCACTAGATATTTAAAACTAGGCAGAAGGCCTAGAGAAGCAAAAATGTGCTGGGTCCAGTGAGACGGGACTTGCAATTAAACTCTGCTGTTGAACAACAATAACAATTTTTTATTATAGTCATACTTCATATTCTATACATGTGCATATGAATTTCAATTTAAAGTTTAATACAATTCTCCCTCTAATACTTCTTCATATAATTATAATCCCTTTCCCAAGTATTTTCATATTCACAGTAATTCAAAAATTATTAATATCATTTTACATTGGTATATATCTTCATATAATTAGAGTTAATTTTCCAAGTATTTTCATATTCATAGTAATTCAAAATTTATTAATATAATTCAACAGTGTATATATATTCATATAATTTAAGAAAGGCACATAACATCAATCATCATAGGAATTGTATAAACATGACATATAAATAATATAATACTCGTTTCAACCCTTGACATGCAACACATAATCGGACACAGATACACAAATACATTGTAGCGGGGCATTTTTGGGCATACCTGGGGCAATCTAAAGAAATTTGTATATTTTTTGTAATAAATAAATAAAAATCTTCATTAGGAACAAAAATTTATAAAGAACGGTAAATTTATTATTTGGAGCGATCCCAACAACGGCAACACTGCTTGAGGCGTTGGAAACCAAGTTATTAGACAATATTCATATAATAACCGGCAACTGTACCAAACTCAGTTCAAGGACAATGACGAACACGAAAAACGTAAACACGTTATGTAACAGTAAACACGTTACACAACCAGACATCAGGCGATGTGTTGCGTCAGCAACTTATATAACAACTGTGTGTCATCGGTTTCGTCAGAGCCTATCCTGGGTGTGTCACGCCAGCAACTGTGTGAGGCACCGAACAAATAGTCGGAAATTAACATCTCAACGGACCAGACGCAAAATAAACTGTCGCGTCTGCCCGGCTCTCGCCGGTTTTTCGGGCGAGTGGTCTGTATAAAAGTTTCGAAACGTAAGTGCGGGCCCGCAACAGACCAAAAATGTGATTAACATATAAAAAAATGTGAAGTAAAGTCTAGAAAAATACAAAAGTAATTAACAGTTTTATTTCTTCATTATAAAAACAGTTTTCGGCAATTAATCATTAAAACGGACAATGTGCGGAAAAGTGTGACGCCACCAACTTACGGAACAGCTAAGTAGCCATGCATTCATATTAAAATTTCAACAAAGGTTTTCTTTTAAAATTGATTAAGTAATGTGGAAATAAATTTTAATAACATGTAACACGAGAGCTCTCAAATCATAAAATCATTGTGTGTGTGTGTGCGTGAGTAAGCGGGTAGACAAAGAAGTCTGGTTTGCGTTGTTTGTATTTTAATTTAATTCATACTTAATTTCTTAAAATTTATTTGGAATTTGTATACCATGTTTTCATTCTCATTGTAGCAGAATGATTATATAATTAATAACTTTCGTAAATGTGAATTTCCAGTAGAGAGAGGATGGCAGGAGGTAGTTTGTTAATAATAAAATTATAGTAAAAAATGTCAATAAAACTCTATTCCTGGTAAACGTATAAAGTTTCTTTGTTTGATTAAACAACCATCTGATCTCCTGTTCGCCTAAAAAGAACCCTCATAAATTATTTTCTTACAGTTGGTAAGATGGCGCCCGAGAAATATACAATGTTTGTTAGTTAATTTTATGTGATACAAAAGGAAAGTAGCTTAACAACATATACATTACAAATAACGGATAACAGGTTCAACCCGGCAGACAGCCTTATATGAATTCTCATAAAAAAAACAACAAATTAACCAACAAGAGCATCATCGAATTCAAAAACTGGACTAATTATAAGGACTAGAATTTGGCAATCTCAACTGGCACAGCAGCCTGTACACTCTCTTGTTACAAATTTATAATTAAAAATTTTTGGCTTGTCCCCTGATAGTAACTACCCTCATTAGATTAACGTGTCTGTATGGTCTATAAAATAGTAGACTTTCACTTTCTTTATGCTTTATGAGAATACAGAATTTTCAAGAAAATTCAAGTGGAACATAATCACCAGTAAATAAACTATAAACTGAGGCGGACATGATAATTTTACAATTATGAAATGGAATAGTGAGAAACTAGAATAATAATTTTATATTAAAAACTTAAGAGATCCTGAACTGACTATGGCATTTAAAAAAGGACCATCATGGATTTAATTATTAAAGAGCCGGAATAATTTTATAAAATTGCAGAATCTATGATTTAAGCTTTACAACAAATATAAAAGAATTCACAGAGGGCTGAATCGCCCCGAGCGCAGACATGTGTCCGCACCACATCCAACACATACCAACATGTCCAAGGCATGCAGGCAACTGCATCAACAGGTGATGGCCTCAGGTTACAGAACAATGGAACCCTTAAAACCCCTTAAAAAACCCAACCCCTTTTTATATTATAAAATATATATATATCAAAAAATACCCACATGTTATAGGGACTCAACCCGCCGGTTAAGCCCCAGCATATATATATATACCGTACCCACATAAATCTGCTAAAATTCTGACTTGCCCCCCAGTATCACAACTGCAACCTATACGGTACGTTACGTTTTATTTTTTACCCCTCCTTATTATTAACTTTTACTTACCTTTTACGATCTTTTTTCGCACTCGCCCTGACTTACCAAAAACAGAAGATTCCAAACTTATAGGTCGCCACCAATATTTTTAAACAAAAGGACAAATATGGAAACCTTAATACATTTTCCCTTTATTTACTTTTAATTACTTACCAGGTTCGTTTAGGCGAGATTTTTCATACAGGACAGGTTATGTTAACCAGGCGTAATAACTACTCTCTACACATGGTTATCATCATACAAACTCTGAATTTATTTTAAGTCAAATAATTATTGATTATTATATTTATAGTAATAATACAGACCTGATGAAAATCAACAATATTCGGACACAAATTATACTATAGCCAACCAGTCTTTGACTATTTTCCCCTTTTTGTTTACCCACTCGCTCTCTCACTCTCTTTAATTACCCCACTGTTTGAGATCTCATTCTTTATGGGTGTACACCTTCTATTGAAACAAGTAAATAATGGATTAATATTAAATTAAATATTTTCACTGTTATTTATCACCACATGGTCGCATATTACTTAGTAAGACTGCGTTTTACTCCGACACCAAAATTCACGTTCAAACTTTTCGTTTCACGGGCACTGTTAGTTTACTGTTACATTCCACAGTTAACTAGATAGGCCGATTATAATATTTTCGGCTTATCCTGCACCTGAGGCCACCATTTAACTTAACTTGCAGATGACTGTAGTCTGCTACTGTCCGATGCAAACACTGGTGATAGACTGCTTACTGTGATTCACACACACAGAGACTGCTGGAGAGCTGTTGTGTAATACGTCTGGGCTGGACAGTCCAGACATCAACAGTTTATGATAACACTGTTTGTTGCTGGTTACAAGGGGCACCTCACAGGTGAGTACTGACAATTAAAAAATTTACTGATTTCAATTGAAACTATGGTAGCACACAATTCTGTATCGTTACAATACCCCCCCCCCCCCAATGAGAGGTTTTGTGCCAAAGCACAAAAACTCTCATTGCCTAAAAGCTAAAAGGATCAGTGAGGAGATGGCACCGACAACACCCCTTAACTCTCTACTAATATCATGGGTACCTTACCCCCCCTAGTCCGGTGACTGTGGCCGCACCCACCCGACCTTACTGGACTTCTGTGTACAAGATCCCAACACCATAAAATCAGATAGGCGCCCGCCACAGTATTACCTGACTCTGAAACATCCAATTAAAAAATTAACAATAAGGCCTTCCATTATACCATATCCACAACTGATTTGTTCCTCTTATTCGTAAATGGTTCATTTATATACAAAGTACTGGCTTTCCATTTAGTTCTACAATACAGTATGCGTCACCCTCCAAAATCATACATAAATTACATAAAATACAAATCTTATACTAACACACTTATTATAGGATACAATACTACAAACAAAATACATTATTGGCTTTAATCTCAATTTTCCTTTAATCAATTCGTTTTAATCAATTACCATATTTTTTTTCCATACAGCTTGTTTTAAAACAAATATTCTTGCAATTTAAATCAAAGTTCAAATCAAAATAAAGTTATATTCACTACTGACCTTCACATTTTTAAGGTAGTTTACTTCTTAAATTACCAATTTAATTTAATTTCTCAAAACCCTAATTTACGGTAATTACCTCATTATTATATTATCTACAAAAAGTTAACTTCATTTCTTTTGTTTCATAACAAGATTTTACTCATGGCAATGATTCATCCAAATACATCAGCTATCAACTCTGAGCATGACTATAAACATTAGTCACACAACAGACAACACACCTGTTTATATTAACAGTTGTATGTCAGACTGGTGTTATAAACACTGACTCAGTCTCAACATTCCTGATTACAACACCCCTAATACATGTACTTCCTTCAATTTTCAGTTTCTATAACTCTTGTAATCAGTTACCCTTGACTTTACAATTTCAATCATAATATATTTAAGTTCATATTTATATTCACGATCATTTATATTTAAATACATTACTGAATTGCACATTAGAAATCAGTTTACTATCAATTCAAGTCCAAACAATTACTTTAGTCACATTATTTAAAACACTTTTGATACAAACACACAATGCAAAATAAAATTCATTATTACCTATTGTTAATTAACAAAATAAAATATTATTATTATTATTATAACATACTACAAACATTGTTACACAAGCTATTGTATACCTTCTACCAAAATACCCTGACACAATACATTTATTTACAAATTTTTGTCATATCCTTTCATTGTTTACCACACTTCATTACATTAAATCAGCCAAGTAATTACATTAACTCACATAATTAAATGTTCATTCATGATTTGTCTAGCCCTAGTCATCGAAAATTAATCTTGATTTCACATAACATTGCTCAATTTCATTTATACACATCATATGGCTAACTTTTATATAATAACCATAAAAATTTATTTTTTCCATTGTACCATAATAATATACATAGGGTTAACCCCATTATTACCTTATCATAAATCATGTCTACATTAGTATTTTTTGTCAAATCTCCGTCAGTATTTATTGTTACAATTACATCATTGAATTTTTTATCACTATAGACGTCAGCTGTTACTAATACGCTGACCCTCACTACAGGCAAATGTATATTAATATTGTGCCGTACTTTGTTCGGCCCGGGAAAGGCGAAGCTCAGTTGCAGAGACAGGTGACACTCTTTTAAAACGGGCGCGTTCTCGACATCATGCAATGCCACTGCATCGCGTCGTCGCCGGGTATATGTAGACTGTTTGTAGTGGCGGTGACGAATATTCAGTCGGCCGGCTCAGCTGTGCTGTGCGTGACCCTGCTTTTTGCCAAGCTTTCTTGGGTAGACATTACCAACGAATCTTTCTCATTTCTGTTTCTACCCTTATCAAAGAAGTTTGGTCTCAACTGACAGCACCAATCTGTTCGGACTTCGTTATTCCACACTATGAGAACCTAAAGTAAAGTCAGCTCCAGTATGTAGTAGTTTAATGTGGCCCTAAAATATTTTAACCCTAA